>CM041780.1:299187566-299787566 GCA_023374045.1 Limonium bicolor
GTTGGACTTTCAGAATGCCGCCCAAGAAGAGCTAATAACCCTCCAGGGAATGTGGCTGATGCTGTTCAGCAGTTTATGACGCAGCTCATGCAGACCATGGATGTAGGCGGCAGGGGGCGGTCCAGCTGGAGGAGGACCAGCTGGCAGAAGGCCCGGCTGGGGCAGATGCTGGAGGGAGGAACGTGAAGGCGCTTCAGGAATTCATGAAGCTGAAGCCGCCGTCGTTCGATGGGGCAGGAGACCCCCAGGAGGCCAGCCACTGGTTGTCAGAGGTGGAGGATTTGCTGCGAGTGATGGGCTCTGAGGAGGAGCAGAAGGTCGACTTTGCCACCTTCCTGTTCAAAGCTGAGGCTAAGGAGTGGTGGAGGTCTGTGATGGGGAAGTTCCCACAGCCTTGGACGTGGGAGCAGTTCATTGGGGAGTTCAACAAGCAGTTCTACCCCGACGTCTACAAGGATCAGCGCATCCTGGAGTATAACCGATTACGCCAGGGTCGGGACATGAGCGTTGAGGAGTACGTCCGCAAGTTTATTAGCCTATCTAAGTTTGCACCTGAGCCTGACGAGCATAGGAAGGCCAGGAAGTTTGAGAGCGGCCTGAGGCCGGATATCCGATCTGCTGTGACGCCGCTGCGTCACAAGACCTTCAGGGACGTTGCTGATGTCGCCCTGCTGGTAGAGGCTGACTTGAGAGGTCACCAGTCTGGAGGGAAGGACCAGAAGAGGAAGCAGAGGTCCGATGACAGCGATAGGAGGGATCAGTCTGCTTCTCAGAAGAAGCAGTCTACTGGAGACCGCTCTGGGGACCGTTCGCGAGACAGAGGTGGTTCGTCTTCGTCAGCTCCCGCTCCGAAGTGCCAGGTCTGTGGCAAGTTTCACAGAGGTCAGGACTGCTACAGGAAGTCCGAGGCCTGCTTCAAGTGTGGATCCATGGGGCATAGGATTGCTGATTGCCCCCAGGCTGAGAGGAGCAGGGTAGCTCTGGAGGTGGAGCTGGAGGATCTGCATCTGGGTCTAGAGATCGAGACCGGGCTGAGCAGAAGAAGCCCCAGGGCCAGGCCAGAGTGTACGCGATGGCTGGAGAGAGGGACCGATCGACTGACAGAGTTGTCACTGGTATTCTCTAGCTGTCATCTCGTTCTGTTTTCTGTTTGTTTGACTCTGGAGCCACCCACTCTTTTATTTTGCTGAGTTGGTGGGTGAGCTCGGTTTTCCTGTTGTGCCTCTGGGTGTTGAGTTATGTGTGCATAGTCCATTAGTTAGGGACTCTTCTATGCTGTTGAATTCTGTTTGCAAAGATAGTCCTGTGTTAGTCAGAGATAGGACTCTGTGTGCTAACCTCATCCCGATGGAGATGACTTCTTTTGATGTGATTCTGGGCATGGATTGGCTTGCTGCGCACCATGCCCATATCGATTGTGCTGCTTCGAGAGTCACTTTTGAGGAGCCGGGTCAGCCCCGTCTAGTTGTAGCAGGGAATGGACTCCCGTGCTCGCCGCCAGTCATATCAGCTATGCAGGCGTTCCGTTTTCTGAGGAAAGGATGCCAGGGATATCTGTGCTACATCCCTGAGGTTCGCAAGGATGCGAAGTTGGAGGAGATTCCAGTGGTCAGAGACTTCCCAGATGTGTTCCAGGATGATGTACCTGGGCTTCCCCCTGTCAGAGAGGTGGAGTTCTCGATCGAGCTCGCACCAGAGACTCAGCCCATTTCGAAGGCCCCATACCGTATGGCGCCTGCTGAGCTCAAGGAGCTGAAGGTCCAGTTGCAAGAGCTGCTGGATAAGGGCTTCATTCGCCCGAGTGTGTCGCCTTGGGGAGCGCCAGTGCTATTTGTAAAGAAGAAGGACGGTAGCATGCGGTTGTGCATTGACTACAGGGAGCTCAACAAGGTTACCATTAAGAATAGGTATCCTCTCCCGCGCATTGATGACTTGTTCGACCAGTTAGCAGGAGCTAAGGTGTTTTCGAAGATCAATCTGAGGTCCGGTTATCATCAGTTGAGGATTAAGGCAGACGACGTGCCTAAGTCCGCTTTCAGGACTCGTTATGGACACTACGAGTTCCTAGTGATGCCATTCGGGTTGACGAATGCGCCTTCAGTGTTTATGGATATGATGAACCGGGTGTTCAAACCCTTTCTGGATCAGTTCGTCGTGGTGTTTATTGATGACATCTTGGTGTATTCCAAGAGTGCTGAGGAGCACGAGGAGCATTTGAGGACCGTTCTCCAGACTCTGAGGGAGAACGAGTTGTATGCGAAGCTGAATAAGTGCGAGTTCTGGCTAGATCAGGTGGTATTCTTGGGACATGTGGTCTCCAAGGATGGTATCTCCGTGGACCCGGAGAAGATTCGAGCTATTACTGAGTGGGCCAGGCCTACTAATGTTGGAGATATTCGTAGCTTCCTTGGACTAGCGGGCTACTATCGCAAGTTTGTGGAGGGCTTCTCCAAGTTGGTGATTCCGTTGACTCGTCTGCTTCAGAAGGATGTGAAGTTCGAGTGGAGCGATGCCTGTGAGCAGTGTTTTCTGGAGCTGAAGAAGAGGTTGACTACTGCGCCGATCTTGACTCTTCCGGAGGGGACCGAGGGTCTTGAGGTTTTCTGTGATGCGTCCCATAGGGGACTTGGATGTGTTCTGATGCAGCATGGAGGTGGTAGTAGCATATGGCTCTCGTTAGTTGAAGCCATATGAGAAGAACTATCCGACCCACGATCTGGAGCTGGCTGCGGTGGTCTTTGCGTTGAAGATTTGGAGGCACTATCTGTATGGAGCAGCATGCAAAGTTTATACAGACCATAAGAGCCTCAAGTATCTGTTCACTCAGAAGGAGTTGAACTTGAGGCAAAGGAGGTGGCTGGAGTTGCTACACGACTACGACTTAGAGATCCTCTACCATCCGGGTAGGGCGAATGTGGTTGCTGATGCGCTCAGTAGGAGGGGTCCGTCTGGGACCGTTTGTGCTTTATCTAGTGTGGAGAGGTCTGCTCAGGAGTTGCAGCGCATGGGTATCTGGGTTGTCCGTCCAGAGAGGTCTGGGATGTTAGCAGCACTGCAGGTTCAGCCTACCTTGATCGACCGGATCAAGACCAGTCAGGAGCTGGATGTCGGTTTGCGTAAGATCAGAGATGAGATTGCTGCTGGTCAGGAGTCTGAGTTCAGAGTTTCAGCGGATGCCTGCCTGAGGTTCAGAGACCGCGTCTGTGTGCCTGCAGATGACGCTTTGAGACGCGAGATCATGCAGGAGGCTCATGGAGCTCCTTACTCGGTACACCCAGGAGGTGTGAAGATGTACCGGGATCTTCGAGAGACTTTCTGGTGGGGCAACATGAAGAGAGATATTTCTGACTTTGTATCCAGATGTCAGACCTGTCAGCAGGTCAAAGCTGAGCATCAGAGACCAGCTGGTTTGCTTCAGCCTCTTCCCGTTCCGGAGTGGAAGTGGGAGAGCGTCGGGATGGATTTTGTCATAGGACTGCCTAAGACTCCGCGGGGTTTTGATGCGGTTTGGGTCATTGTGGACCGGCTCACGAAGAGCGCTCACTTCCTACCAGTCAGGAAGACCTTCAGTTTGCACCGCTTGGCTCAGTTGTACATTGATGAGATAGTACGTCTGCATGGGGTTCCGGCTTCGATTGTGTGTGACAGAGATCCGAGGTTTGTGTCCAGATTCTGGCAGAGTTTGCATCAGGCTTTGGGGACGAAGTTGTCTTTCAGTTCAGCTTATCATCCTCAGTCAGACGGGCAGACAGAGAGGACAAATCAGGTCCTAGAGGACATGCTCAGGGCATGTGTACTCGACTTTGGGGGCAGCTGGGATCAGCACGTTGCATTGATCGAGTTCGCTTATAATAACAGCTTTCAGACCAGTATTGGGATGGCACCGTTCGAGGCCTTGTATGGCAGGAGGTGCAGATCACCCATCTGTTGGGATGATCTGAAGGAGAGAGCTGTGATTGGTCCAGACTTGGTTCAGGATGCTGTGGGCAAGATTCAGTCGATTAGAGAGCGCTTGCTTGTGGCTCAGAGTCGTCAGAAGAGCTACGCCGATCAGAGGAGACGACCTCTAGAGTTTGAGGTGGGCGACCATGTGTATTTGAAAGTTTCCCTTCGAGGAGTCGTTCGTTTTGGGAAGAGAGGCTTAGCCCTCGTTTGTGGGTCCTTTTGAGTCCTAGAGAGGATCGGACCGTTCGTTGCATATCGTTTGGCTCTGCCTCCGTGTTAGCAGCAGTGCACAGTGTGTTCCACGTTTCTATGCTGAGGAAGTACATCCCGGACCCATCTCATGTGATCGACTTCAGTCCGCTTCAGTTGAGGGAGGACTTCACGTTTGAGGCAGTTCCTTCGAGGATCCTAGCTCGGGACGTCCGTAAGCTCAGAAGTAAGACCATGCCCTTGGTGAAGGTGCAGTGGTCGGGTCAGTCAGAGGAAGAGGCGACCTGGGAGGTCGAAAGCGAAGTTCGTTCTAAGTTCCCCGCCCTCTTCGAGCAGTAGGTATGTTTTAATTTCGAGGATGAAATTCTTTTAAGGGGGAGGTGATGTTATAACCCAAGGTTTGGTTATTTTTTTTATTTCGTTACTATGGTTCATTAAGATGGTCCATTCTGAATTTAGGACATGGAAGTCCTTATTAAAGAAGCCGAGGGCGAGGAGGTCTTTTGTTTTCTATCAGATTAATCAGGTGAGGATAATACTTAATTCATTTTCTTTTTCCCTCATTAATTATCCTCTCTCTAATCACGTTCCTCACCACGATCTAATTCACAACCTTTATTCCTTATCAGTTCTCAAAACGTTAAGCCTCTCTTCTCCCTTCTCTCTCTCAATTTTCTTCTCTATTGATCGATCCGTTGTGCTACTGGTTGGAGATTCGAGTGCTGTGGATTCTTCATCGTCTTGCTGTTCTCTCCGTATTCAGGTTTGTGTTGCGTCGATTAGTTTGCAATCAGTTTGGAGAACTTCCCCAATCCCTAACTTCTTTTCTCTGCAATCTGATTGTAATCAGTGGATTCTCCGACGTCTGCGTCGATCTCTCCTCTGCTGTGGATTGCTGTTGTGTCACGTATCAGAATTCGGGTGAGGGTTTCGTCACAGTTTTGGATTGTAATTCTAGTTTCAGAGTTTGGGGTTCCGTTTTCTGAATTGGGAGTTTGCAATTGTGTTTTGCTCAGTGAATTGGTTTGCGTTCGGTCTGCGTTTGAGGGTCTGCATTGTCTGGATTCTGCTGCTTCAGATCGGGTTTCGTCTCTGCTGATAATCCGAGGTAGGTGGCTTTCGGATTCGATCCGTGTGTTCAGCCTTGGGGAGTTTGGATTCTACCAGTTAATTCAATGATTTGATCCTGTGTTGGTGTGTGTCTTATGTCTGTTTAATGCCTTTTCAATGGATTAAACCCCCAAGGTTGTTTTGTAAATGTGTGTGTTGATTTGGATTGGTTTTGTGCCTCTGTTCGTTTGAATTTGATTCTGATTTCTGAGGTTTTCGGCATGTCCGAACTTCCGTCCGAGCTTTGAAGTTCGGACATGCCCTTCTGCGCTTAATCTTTTGAAAATCTTCGCTGTGTCCGAACTTCCGTGCGAGCTTTGAAGTTCGGACACAGCCTTTTGCATTCTCTGATTTTGGCTCGACTTGTGTCCGAACATTGGATGTTCGGACACAAGTTCGGACTCTCCGCGTGTCTGTTTTCGTAAAATGTCCGAACATCCGTCCGAACTTGGATGTTCGGACACCTCTGGCTCTTCTTCTGTTTTAAGGTTCGACTTGTGTCCGAACTTTGAAGTCCGGACATAAGTTCGGACATCTGTCTGATTTTGCCTTCTGAGTCTCGACTTGTGTCCGAACATTGAGGACATAAGTTCGGACAGGCTACTGTTTTGGCCATAACTTGCTCGTTTGAGCTCCGTTTTGACTTCTGTTTGCGGGGTTGGATTCCCCTTCTGATTTCCAAGCTATCTATGAGCTTTCTGGTGCCTTTGGTGCACATATGCTTATCTGTATTTAAGCTTCTGTTTTGGGACCTAGTTATCTCTGTGTCTGAGCCTTTGGATGGCTGGTTTCGCTGTCTCGTAGCGCGCTATGTAGGATCCTTCTGTTCACGGGTGATGTTCCCCGTTCTGTTCACGGGTGTCTACACCTGTTCTGTTTACGAGTGAGGTTTCCTCGTTCTGTTCACGAGCTGGTTGCTCGTTCTGTCTGTATGCTGTGATCGCTAGTGTCCCACTCTGTTTTCAGCTTCTGTCTGCTTCTGTTCTGTTTAGTCCCTATGGTGTGGACTTCTGCTTCTGTTTTCTGACATGCTTATGGATTCTCTTGACTCCTTCTGATTTGATAACATTCTTAAATGTTTTGAGCATGCTGGTTGATGAAGTTTGTCATCTACTGGGCATAGTTGTGTGCTCATTCCCCTATTTCTATCTAACATTGCAGATTGATCAGTGAAGGTCGTTTTGCAGCTCTGGAGTTAGATGTTTCATTATTAGTTACTTTTGAGACTTTGTATTCGGATTTGAGCCTTTGGGCCTTTTGTTAGCTTCCGTTTCTGTTATACGTTTGGTGGGTTCTGTAAAACCTTTTGAGGTGTTAAGACTTCATTGTGGTTATACTTTGTTCAAGTATTCTGTTTTGGGCCTTATTTGAATATGTGTTTTAGTTCGTTCTTTTAGAGCCTTGCGTTATTATGTAATAATACGCGGCGTGTAATACCCCTAACTCCTAGGCCAGTGTTTGGGGGTGTTACATGCTTGACCTGTCAGAAGGTTAAGTTTGAGCATAGGAGACCCGGAGGGTTAGTGCAGTCCATGCCTATTCCTTGTTGGAAGTTCGAGGACATCTCGATGGATTTCGTTGTCGGTCTTCCACCGACTAAGGGAGGACTGAACACGATATGGGTCATTGTGGACCGTCTGACGAAGGTGGCTAAGTTTGTTGCGATGAAGGATACCTGGAAGGTCCCGAAATTAGCGGACTTGTTCCAGAAGGAGGTGATCCGGCACCATGGTGTGCCAAAGACTATTGTTCCTGATAGGGACCCTTGATTTTTGTCCAGATTATGGGGACAGGTTCAGGAAGCCTTGGGTACGAAGTTGAAGCTTAGTACGACATTCCATCCACAGACCGACGGTCAGAGTGAGAGGACCATCCAGACACTTGAGGACATGCTGAGGGCATGTGCCTTAGATTTTCAGGGGAGTTGGTTAGAGCGACTACATCTGATAGAGTTCGCCTACAACAACAGCTACCACTCCTCGATACAGATGCCACCGTTTCAGGCACTTTATGGTAGACCATGTAGGACTCCCTTATACTGGGATGAGGCCAGCGAGAACACGCTTCTAGGACCTGAGTACCTAGAGCACATTAAGGAGGATGTCCTACAGATTCGCAAGAACATGAAGGCAGCTCAGGACCGGCAGAAATCATATGCAGACACCAAGAGGAGGGACATTGAGTTCACTACCGACGATATGGTATTCCTTAGAGTGTCACCCCTGAAGGGGATATTCCGGTTTGGGCAGAAGGGCAAGTTGAGCCCGAAGTATGTTGGACCTTATGCGATTAGGGAGCGAGTGGGCCCATTAGCCTACAGACTTGTAACACCCCATCCAACATTAACGCACTTAACAACAAACTGCAGTGGAAAACAACTTCAACACATTACTTAACTTCTTGGTGTTACACGCCGTTAACCACCCACGTGGCTAACAAGGATAATACATATACATTGTACCGGTCTGATGGGCTAAATTCCCGAGCGACTACACATTACTATCCCTTTCCATTAACAACAACAACAACATACACCTTTCAACTGTACCGAGTATTCACAAACTGATGCCGATAACAATCTCGGTCTTACTACACCTACTGTACATGTACAACTTGAAAGATTACCCATGTACAACAACTACCCCGTCCTACTCTCGAACGGCTTCCAGCTCTTCGTACCTGAAATAAGAAAAGAAGAGAAAGGGTGGCCCCCAAGGGGCTCAGCACCTTTGCTGGTATGGTAATCCCGCAGCCCACATGCTACCGGGCCACGCACAACTAATTGTCGTCTTAGCATGCGGTTGATTATTTTTAAATCATGCATGCAACTGTAAACACACAACACACAGCATTTCACCTCCATGGGCTCAATAAACGGATAATACATCCTTATTTGATAAGTCACTCATGGTATTCATTATGCCTAGAGTGTTTCTCCTCTAATGGAGCTACTTCCTTATTAGACGACACTTACCCGTTATTCGGGTTATCCTTAAACGCCTCTTATCACAAACTGGGATTCATATCCATGATCCACATACTCCACATTTTACAACATATAACATGCATCCCATAACAACACATAACAACTCTTTCACGTTTCAACGTGCACATAATAACATCGCAATAGAAATTGCATTACAACAACATCACATAGCATAACGGGAATGGTTCTCTTAGGAACCGACCCAAACATTGTTAATACACTGGTGAGCCTAGAGAATGTTGCCAGTCTCATGATAAGCTCGTTACATAACTCGTTACCGTCTCGTTAAATGAACGGATAACTTAGCACAAGGTGTCTCGGATATAGTGATCCAAGCACACCGAACAAACATAACATAGTATGCCCCTGTGGCCCGACGTGAGTCAGTATTAGCCTTGGT
This sequence comes from Limonium bicolor, assembly GCA_023374045.1. NCBI lineage: Eukaryota > Viridiplantae > Streptophyta > Magnoliopsida > Caryophyllales > Plumbaginaceae > Limonium > Limonium bicolor. Next base: position 299,196,218 of record CM041780.1, read on the forward strand.
TAAGCTAAAGGGAAGATTGGAAACCAAATTGGAAAAACAACCATAACATACGGAGAGGATCGAACCTGCTATGACAACGACCCCCATACTCACACGCGTGGCCGGAACAGACCGGACTCCTCACTTCCCCCGTTAGCACTTGTTAGAAGTTCAACATAGAACTTAATTAAACAATCACAACATTGGGTTAAGTCTTGTTAGACACACACATAAGGGAAGGGAGAGTCATACTTTCACACACAAACATCACACACAAACATCACATAACTAACTCACGCATAGCCGTGGTTAGAACGTTCCTTAGGTCGGAAACGTAATCACCGGATACCGTTCTCTTACGTTTACCTAATAGTGGTTAACTAGCCCTTCAAGCGCATTTGAGGTTACCGGTATCGGCACGTAAACATACAACAACAATAACGACTGTAAACTTGTTTCATGATTTATCTTATAACATGGCAAACACACAGAAAAACACATTGGCATACAAGCCGGTGTAATCCGGTAGGACATAGGTTGCAAGAAAACCATACCTGTCACCGGAGTCCACTTTATCATGTCCACTTATGTTCCTCGAGCAACTCTCGAACAACTGATAACATTACATGTACTTTTATTAACATTGGGGTAGCATGATTGATTAAAGTCTAATGCTTATAACTTTTCCCCGTTAACTTAGTTACATAACTTCACTTTTTAACTTGTTTTACTTTTACATTTTATTACCACTTTTCCCCCACTAAATTGTCACTATAACTCACTTAACATGTCCTTAACAATCTAAAAACATCATTACTTAATAATCCCCTCATCACATTTCATTTTACAACCTTAAACATTTAAATCATCTTACTTAACTTAATCTCTTACTTTTATAATTATTTTTCTAATCACCAATACTCTCTTAATGGCATACCACTAATACCACTTAACATTCTTAAAATTTAATTTAATTTTTTTTTTAAGGTCCTACCGACCCATTGACCGACCCACCCCCTGGGTAGGTCGGCTGCAGAGATCATCCAAGTTCACAGTTTCAGCCCGACCGACCCAGACTGGGGTCGGTCCCCTGGGTAGGTCGGCTGCAGAAACTTCCCATATATTGTCAAACTTTCTCCAAGACTTTATTACATCCTAAAACACTCATTGAATTCCTAGAACTTCCAAGACAATACCAAAGTCCTTGTAGCACTTTAGAACACCTTAAAAACATGTTTTCTTCCCTAGTAAAACACTTGTTCACCTTTAACACTTCCTAGTTCACCAAAACTCATTTAAAACACTTAGAACTTCTTACACATTTTCCAATTTTGGCCATAGCTTCTCTTGTATATACTCACATCCAAACACTTAGGTTTTTACCTTATTTCATTCAAGAACGCCTAAAATCCATCAAACACATTTTATACACAAACTTCACACATTTAGCACTACATCACAATATAGTGCATAAGCTTAAATTGCTTGGCACTTAGGCCCTTAAATAACATGGCTCTTAGGCCCTTAAATAAAATAAACCTTAAACACTGAATTTCCCATATAAATAATGCCTTTGACCTGCAAATACACCCAACAATACATATGCCCTTAATAAACTCCTTGAGAGCATTTTCTCTAGGTCATTCACCATTGGCTCCTTAGGTATTTTATTAAGCAAATCAAGCTCATTTTCTTAAGGCATTTAAACTATATTGAGATAGTTTGTTTACCTCTTTTTCCTCACAAAATTCTTTCTTGTTTCCTTGTAAAACCGGTGGGGTGTTTGGTTGTTTGTCAACTTCTAAACAATGTACACATAATAGAATGAGTATTCAAGCATCATGCTTCATCTCATTGTAAACCCTAGTTACATATATTGTTTTAACACATTAAGGTAATTTTTTTACCTTGGAATTGGAAGAGAACTTGAATAAGTATCAAGAGAGGACTCCTCCTAGCCCTTGGAAGATTCAAATGAAGCTAAAACAAGCAAGGTGAAAACACCATTGTGAGGTGAATTTTCTGGCATCATATAAACATGGAGGAAACATGGATTTTCTTTGAGTTTCCTTACCTTGAAGCAAAGGAGAACAATAATATGTGAAATGGTGAGCTCAAGCTCCTTCAATGGTGAATCTCCATGGCACCAAAATTGAGTTCTTGAAGAGTTGAAAAGATAGAAGTGTAGAGCTTGGTCTAACTAAGACAAATATGGTCTTAGAATTTGATTTGGAGCATGGAGTTGGATTTGGCAAGGAAATGAAGATGGGGAAGAGAGGTTGCCATAGCAAATCGTAAATGAAGCTTCGGAGAAGATGAAGAAACTGTGTGAAATGAAAGTAAAGAAGAGAATGAGGTGAGAGAGAGTTCACTTGTTAAGATATTTATGTTAAAGTAAATAGTTCTTTACTTTATAAGCTTTACTTTACTTATTTGATTTCTTTTACATATTGGTGACTCACACATTGAAAAACGGCCCCCATATAATTAGAAGGGTATAATAGTCTTTGTTGACCAATTTAATTACTTATAACAACATATGTTACAAACTAGCTTATAAAAGTTACTCTTCATAAAAACAAGGCACATAGAAGTGAAATTTTTGATTTCCTATTGATATAGACTTCCAAATGTGATACTATATAGTACACATGTTAATTAAAGAGTAATTATGGACATCTAGCCATTCAAAACTCATTTACAAGACAATTTTCCAAAAACGTGCTTTAAGACTCCTTAAAGCACTTTTTGTGTTTTAACTTGTTTTCAAGCTTGTTTTTCTTTGGTAATTGATTTAATATGCTCATTAACATATTTATAAGGTATAGGTATGACCATTAGGTCTTATACAAATTTATCCCAAGCTTAGAGCACATTTTTGCTCTTATTGACTTTAAGGTATTTTCTTGTGTTTTATTTGGTTTAACTGTCTACCAAGGTTTCCTAAGGACTTAATTAGCCCTATTAAATCATAATTGAATATTATTAAGTCTTGGTAGGCTCCTTGGGTCCTAACCAAGTTCACTCATAGCTTAGAGCATGTTTTTGCTCAAACTGTATCTTAGTGCTTTATTGCATTTACTATGGTTTAAATTGTTCACTAATGTTTCTAAGGCACTTTTTAGCCTTTACATACCATAGTTTAATATTTAAACAATATATCAGGGTTTGGGGTATTTCAATCTACCCCCCTTAAAAGAACTCCGTCCTCGAAGTTCACACTTCCCACACATCGTTAGATTAGAACACAGGAATCACTTGGAAATAAACTTCCATAACCCAAACATATTTTACAACACACCCTCGGACTTGATGGTCCGGGTAACATATTCACATCCCTACATAACATAACATACTCACATGATAACCTCGGACTCAATGGTCCGGGTATCTTAACAACACTTACACATACTTAACAACCCTTAGACTCTCTGGTCTTGGGTAACATAACAACATTTAGACACATAGGTCTTGATAACATGACGGCCTTTAGACACATAGGTCTATGTAACACAACACATTTAGACTCAAGGTCAAAATAACATTTATAACACATACCACACAACATGTCATAGCATGTATAACAATCAAAAATATCTTTGATATACACTGTGACCCCGCAGAACCCGGTCGCGATGGACACCTTCCGTCCCCGTGCCTTTGGGAGATCAAAACAATCACTTAAATTTGAAAATTTTTTTTTGAGGTTAAGTAAGAGAACTTTAATTATGTAAAGTATCTATCGACGTTTTATAAATACCAATCCAAAATCCTTTTTGAAAACACACACAACTCCAAGTCCAACTTATGCTCTTTGCTTCTTTTCTTAGCGTGGTTATTTGTGACCACTTATAGGGAGCTTCAAGAGTCATCCAACCCTGATGTGATCAGCATCAGTGTTGAACTATCCTTCACCCCAATTTGTGTTCGGCTTCCCTTGATCGCATGCAAATCAAGTTCCACTTCCCACTTCATTTTCAAGCATCAAATAAATCACTCATTTCCAATTTTCTATCTTTTAAATCATTCTAGTCATGATCATAACATCTCCAAGGGATAGAACTCCGTCTATCAGTTATTTTCATTTGCTTTAATGCTGTTACCTAGGGAATCTTATTCTCACTAGGTTCTATGTCGGTATCATGCCCTTTCATGAATCACTAATAAATATATACACATATATTTTTCAAAATACAACACAGAGTTTCACATTTATACACTGTCGGGGTTTGTTCCCCCCCCCCCCCGGGAGTTTCTCTACCCACCCTTGTACTATCACACACAACTGTTAACAAATAAACACACTTATCACAATGGTATTCGCATCTTCTGTGCGCAATTACCACAATTAACCATGAATGAATGCGTATGTTTACGTAACACACACACCAATCATCAAAACCAATTATTTTGTGCTATGCACAACATAAATCACGTACACTTGTACGGTAATACACACTAAGTGGTTTTGCGCTCTACCCCCTTAAAAGGGATTACGCCCACGTAATCAATCACTAAACATTGGCTTAAAATGTTCTGCTGTCGTGAAGTGTTTTAACTTTCACGCGGTCTATTATAATGGATTCCGATTAGAGGATCTTAACCATATTGGCGGTTTAGTCCCTAAACCAAGAATTCTCATTGGAGTTTGTTTGAACTCTTAGTTGGTTTCGATTCTGGCCTGTTAGGCTTCTAGGCTTAATAATTAGCCATTCACTCATGTACACCATGTAACACTTGAATCACTGGCTCACTAGTTTCTGCTGCGAAACTCTAATAACTGTAGAGCTTAATTGCCCCATTTGTTATTCTTACTGTATTGTACATCCCCAATATCACCTTTATCTTGGTAATAATGGTTTTTCAACCGATGCGTGGACCGTGCGCGAATTCGGTGAGTTATAAGCTTTTTATCCACTTCCATAACAATTTACTGTGTATACAGCTATGTATTTCACAATGATTGACTTGTTCCCTTCCGATTTACTGTCGGTTGAGATTGAGCTACTACCTAGTGTGTAGTGCTCTCTCAGCTATTCACAACATTTGGGGTATATTCCATACCGATATTTGGCAGTTAGTGCTACTGTAGTCACTTACTGTTAATCAGGTCTCCACATTTGGTTTTGTACAAGTACTCTTTCATGGTATGTCTTTGCATTTCCTATGCATCAGCCATTATAACATTATTCCTCCACAATTAACATGTTTCCAATTCCTAGCTATCCCACTCGATCATTACTGCGCAAGTGCAATACCAAAACACTCAGTCATACAGAGTGCAGAGGCGTAAACTCTTGACAGTAAATCCCTTATGCGATTCGCCATGGAATTCAGACTGAGTTCCTCATCACATAGTACCTACCACTGGCTTATTGCCCAGTCTATTTAACATCGCTTATCTTGCATCTCCACTGAGTTAAACTCATAACTGGTCTTATCTGCCACATTATTATTCAACAACACTAATACAACGGTCGCTCACTGCGCACCGTGCTTATTGTATAACACTAACTTACATGGTATTTACTGTCACATTAACTTCTACGCATATACTTACATCATTCGTATTATGGTTCATCACTCATTTGGATGACTACTGAATGCTCCTTAGGCATTGATCATTCGAGTCACAAGCCGGCATTATTCAGCTCGTGTTTCACTTTATACCACATATACTAAGCTAACTGCTCTCTTTCAATAATAACATCGTCCATCCTTAACATATTTCTTGAGCTTGGTACACATAACTACCGCTCCTGCGGTCTCACAATATCGAGAGGTATCCCCACTCTTAATGCAGTGGTTCGTTTACCACTCTATTTACTTATATAACAAACTTCTACAATCAATCGAATTTACATAACACATTTTATTTGTGGCCTATAAGCCTTATTTGCCTTGAGCTGCGCTCATCGTAGGCTGTCCACACACACATGTACTTCTTTGTACAACATTACATGGTTTGGATGTTATATTGAGCTCCATGACAAGGTCGTTGCATTCTGTCTCCTTTCATGGAATGCCCCTTAGGATTGTCAGTCCGTCCTGACAACTTATGTCTAAACTAGGTGTTAGTTTCAACCCTTGTGTTTCTGTCATGTCATTTCATGCAACAATTGTTGATGCGAACACCCTTCAAGGATTGCTCCTGGGTGTTGTTAAGTTATGCCTTTACATCTGGTTCACACTTATAGGTACATTCAGTTAGCCATGCCGTTTGCGTTCTTAACTAGCTTATTATCTCCTTCTGTGAAGATCAACATTTCTTGGTAGTGTAGGTACCCATTCCGGGAGTTTCATCCCGTTCATTGCACATTAATGTGTCCACATTAGGCATCTGCCTAGCCATGTACAGGCTGGGTCTCCGTTCCAGCTATCATGTTTATCCCTAAGGATCTTTAAGACATATGTGATGAATTTACATAACAGTTTGTGCACATCGCACTTCCTAACTGTTAAACATTTCCTTGAAAGGAATTCACTAATCCTTTTAGTTTGTAACTTAACTGAGTTCCTTAACTTCAACCATTCCTTGTAATCCTTAGCTCTTGTTTGACTTATACTGCTGACCGTAGAACGGAGTCGACTACCTCTCGTGTTCCGGACTCTACTCGTATACATATGTGGGGTACCACTGATACATTACTACTTACCCAACTAGCCCATAAGTAGGTCTGTCAGGCCCACAAGCTCCTATCGGAGTGCGGTCGTCCCATATTACAGTTGGTACACTCGTAGTGTCCGTCACACGCCTAGGTGAAGTATTCTGTTGTCAACTCCCTTATTTCTCCCTTGACAATATTCATTCCATGCTTCCCGAACTTAATCGAGGGAAAGTTTATCCATTGTTGAATTCTTATCAACTGCCCTTGGTTTTACTGGTTTGGTTTAGAAGAAGGTTAGAAAGAAGTGTTGGTTTGAAAGAAAATCTGGTTTTGAAGGAAAAATTGTTTGAAATAAATCTGAGTTTGAAAGAAAATTTTCATGGTTTCAACATCTTCTTCCCTTAACCAAATCTAGCTTCTTGCTGACTGGTGTACTTTACAATTACAGAGGTTAGGCTAGCAGGTCCTTCCACTGTTATGACGATCACATTTAACTTTATGGTACTTTACCAAGTACTTTGTGGTGGTTACAAATTTCCCGAACAGCTGTTATAGCAGCACTTGCTATGGCAAGTGCGCCATGCTAACTGGCTATCGGTTTAACACATACCGGTTGTGGTATTGTTTTTACCCGCACTGTCATCAGTGGCCTTGTTGGCCCTCACTGATCTTACTATCCTGACAATAAATCCTCTGGGTGACTCTCACTGTCTTCACATGGTAATCATTAACTAGGGTGTTTCCCATTCTGGAGACCCCTTTTCTTTTGTATTGTTTCCTCTTCGTAGCCCGTTCCACGCATTTGTCATGGCTACTGAGACTTGTCTCTTGTTTGGGCACTACGTTGTAGTTCCTTTGTCGGTTGTTACCATTGGTGTATCACTTAACAACTGCGGTTTCCGTAGACACTTGGTCTGGTTCCGTTAATCCACTTCTTGCCTGTTGCACGGTCGGTGCGTGCAAGCTGGTTATTCTCGACTGCTCGGCATGTCGACCCAGGTTGCCGGAAATTCCATTCTCCTATGCATAGGTTCTTCATTCTTTGATATAAAATGTGGTTAACATGGTTTAGGCAGAAACCGTCTCTGGAATTCCCAGTTTTTGGGATCTACCGTATGACAGGTCTTCCGTACTCTAAAGGTATCTAATAACAGCCAGATCGGGTATTCCCGAGTAAGAGTGGACTTCCATCTCTCTGGCGTTTTTCCCCGAGTTATAAAACAGGGTTTGTGGAGGGCGGGAAGGATACTGTAGGTTTCCAGTACACACTGGTAATGTCTAACTAGCGTATCTCTCACGCTATCACTCAACCCTAACCCAAGGTACTAAAATCCTAACTCGGTACCTCCTAAGCTCGGTAATTCAGTCATCAGAGCGATACTTGGCTCTGATACCACTTTTTGTAACACCCCATCCAACATTAACGCACTTAACAACAAACTGCAGCGGAAAAACAACTTCAACACATTACTTAACTTCTTGGTGTTACACGCCGTTAACCACCCACGTGGCTAACAAGGCTAATACATATACATTGTACCGGTCTGATGGGCTAAATTCCCGAGCGACTACACATTACTATCCCTTTCCATTAACACAACAACAACATACACCTTTCAACTGTACCGAGTATTCACAAACTGATGCCGATAACAATCTCGGTCTTACTACACCTACTGTACATGTACAACTTGAAAGATTACCCATGTACAACGACTACCCCGTCCTACTCTCGAACGGCTTCCAGCTCTTTGTACCTGAAATAAGAAAAGAAGAGAAAGGGTGGCCCCCAAGGGGCTCAGCACCTTTGCTGGTATGGTAATCCCGCAGCCCACATGCTACCGGGCAACGCACAACTAATTGTCGTCTTAGCATGCGGTTGATTATTTTTAAATCATGCATGCAACTGTAAACACACAACACATAGCATTTCACCTCCATGGGCTCAATAAACGGATAATACATCCTTATTTGATAAGTCACTCATGGTATTCATTATGCCTAGAGTGTTTCTCCTCTAATGGAGCTACTTCCTTATTAGACGACACTTACCCGTTATTCGGGTTATCCTTAAACGCCTCTTATCACAAACTGGGATTCATATCCATGATCCACATACTCCACATTTTACAACATATAACATGCATCCCATAACAACACATAACAACTCTTTCACGTTTCAACGTGCACATAATAACATCGCAATAGAAATTGCATTACAACAACATCACATAGCATAACGGGAATGGTTCTCTTAGGAACCGACCCAAACATTGTTAATACACTGGTGAGCCTAGAGAATGTTGCCAGTCTCATGATAAGCTTGTTACATAACTCGTTACCGTCTCGTTAAATGAACGGATAACTTAGCACAAGGTGTCTCGGATATAGTGATCCAAGCACACCGAACAAACATAACATAGTATGCCCCTGTGGCCCGACGTGAGTCAGTAATAGCCTTGGTTAAGCTAAAGGGAAGGTTGGAAACCAAATTGGAAAACAACCATAACATACGGAGAGGATCGAACCTGCTATGACAACGACCCCCATACTCACACGCGTGGCCGGAACAGACCGGACTCCTCACTTCCCCCGTTAGCACTTGTTAGAAGTTCAACATAGAACTTAATTAAACAATCACAACATTGGGTTAAGTCTTGTTAGACACACACATAAGGGAAGGGAGAGTCATACATTCACATACAAACAAACATCACACACAAACATCACATAACTAACTCACGCATAGCCGTGGTTAGAACGTTCCTTAGGTCGGAAACGTAATCACCGGATACCGTTCTCTTACGTTTACCTAATAGTGGTTAACTAGCCCTTCAAGCGCATTTGAGGTTACCGGTATCGGCACGTAAACATACAACAACAATAACGACTGTAAACTCGTTTCATGATTTATCTTATAACGTGGCAAACACACAGAAAAACACATTGGCATACAAGCCGGTGTAATCCGGTAGGACACAGTTTGCAAGAAAACCGTACCTGTCGCCGGAGTCCACTTTATCATGTCCACTTATGTTCCTCGAGCAACTCTCGAACAACTGATAACATTACATGTACTTTTATTAACATTGGGTAGCATGATTGATTGAAGTCTAATGCTTATAACTTTTCTCCGTTAACTTAGTTACATAACTTCACTTTTTAACTTGTTTTACTTTACATTTTAATACAACTTTTCCCCCACTAAATTGTCACTATAACTCACTTAACATGTCCTACAATCTTATAACATCATTACTAATAATCCCCTCATCACATTTCATTTTACACCTTAAACATTTAAATCATCTTACTTAACTTAATCTCTTAAGTCCTTTTATATTATTTTTCTAATCACCAATACTCTCTTAATGGCATACCACTAATACCACTTAACATTCTTAAAATTTAATTTTTTTTTTAAGGTCCGACCGACCCACCCCCTGGGTAGGTCGGCTGCAGAGATCATCCAAGTTCACAGTTTCAGCGCGACCGACCCAGACTGGGGTCGGCCCCTGGGTAGGTCGGCTGCAGAAACTTCCCATATATTGTCAAACTTTCTCCAAGACTTTATTACATCCTAAAACACTCATTGAATTCCTAGAACTTCCAAGACAATACCAAGTCCTTGTAGCACTTTAGAACACCTTAAAAACATGTTTTCTTCCCTAGTAAAACACTTGTTCACCTTCAACACTTCCTAGTTCACCAAAACTCATTTAAAACACTTAGAACTTCTTACACATTTTCCAAATTTGGCCATAGCTTCTCTTGTATATACTCACATCCAAACACTTAGGTTTTTACCTTATTTCATTCAAGAACACCTAAAATCCATCAAAACATTTTTATACACAACTTCACACATTTAGCACTACATCACAATATACTACTGCATAAGCTTAAATTGCTTGGCACTTAGGCCCTTAAATAACATGGCTCTAGGCCCTTAAATAACATAAACCTTAAACACTGAATTCCCCCACATAAGTAATGCCTTTGACCTGCAAATACCCCAACAATACATATGCCCTTAATAAACTCCTTGAGAGCATTTTCTCTAGGTCATTCACCATTGGCTCCTTAGGTATTTATTAAGCAAATCAAGCTCATTTTCCTAAGGCATTTAAACTATATTGAGATAGTTTGTTTACCCTCTTTTCCTCACAAACTTCTTTCTTGTTTCCTTGTAAAACCGGTGGGGTGTTTGGTTGTTTGTCAACTTCTAAACAATGTACACATAATAGAATGAGTATTCAAGCATCATGCTTCATCTCATTGTAAACCCTAGTTACATATATTGTTTTAAAACATTAAGGTAATTGTTTTACCTTGGAATTGGAAGAGAACTTGAATAAGTATCAAGAGAGGACTCCTCCTAGCCCTTGGAAGATTCAAATGAAGCTAAAACAAGCAAGGTGAAAACACCATTGTGAGGTGAATTTTCGGATCATATAAACATGGAGGAAACATGGATTTTCTTTGAGTTTCCTTACCTTAAGCAAAGGAGAACAATAATATGTGAAAAGGTGAGCTCAAGCTCCTTCAATGGTGAATCTACATGGCACCAAAATTGATTTCTTGAAGATTTGAAAAGATAGAAGTGTAGAGCTTGGTCTAACTAAGACAAATATGGTCTTAGAATTTGATTTGGAGCATGGAGTTGGATTTGGCAAGGAAATGAAGATGGGGAAGAGAGGTTGCCATAGCAAATCGTAAATGAAGCTTGGGAGAAGATGAAGAAACGTGTGAATGAAGGAAAGAAGAGAATGAGGTGAGAGAGAGTTCACTTGTTAAGATATTTATGTTAAAGTAAATAGTTCTTTACTTTATAAGCTTTACTTTACATATTTGATTTCTTTTACATATTGGTGACTCACACCTTGAAAAACCGGCCCCATATAATTAGAAGGGTATAATAGTCTTTGTGACCAATTTAATTACTTATAACACCATATGTTACAAACTAGCTTATAAAAGTTTACTATTCATAAAAACAAGGCACGTAGAAGTGAAATTTTTGATTTCCTATTGATATAGACTTCCAAATGTGATAGTATATAGTACACATGTTAATTAAAGAGTAATGATGGACATCTAGCCATTCAAAACTCATTTACAAGACAATTTTCCAAAAACGTGCTTTAAGACTCCTTAAAGCACTTTTTGTGTTTTAACTTGTTTTCAAGCTTGGTTTTCTTTGGTAATTGATTTAATATGCTCATTACATATTTATAAGGTATAGGTATGACCATTAGGTCTTATACAAATTTATCCCAAGCTTAGAGCACATTTTGCTCGTATTGACTTTAAGGTATTTTCTTGTGTTTTATTTGTTTTAACTGTCTACCAGTTTTCCTAAGGATTAATTAGCCCTATTAAATCATAATTGAATATTATTAGTCTTGGTAGGCTCTTTGGGTCCTAAACCAAGTTCACTCATAGCTTAGAGCATGTTTTTGCTCAAACTATATCTTAGTGCTTTATTTGCATTTACTATGGTTTAAATTGTTCACTAATGTTTCTAAGGCACTTTTAGCCTTTACATACCATAGTTTAATATTTAAACATATATCTGGGTTTGGGGTATTTCAAGACTGGATTTGCCAGTAGAGCTCTGGAGGGTGCACGACGTATTTCACGTTTCATAGTTGAAGAAGTATGTGCCCCACCCATCGCACGTTTTGCAGCCAGAGACTTTAGAGTTGGACCCCGCTCTACGATATGAGGAAGTACCACTCCGCATTCTCGATACGAAGATGAGACAGACTAGGAAAAGACCGTTAGCATGGTCAAGGTTCTCTGGTCGAACCATGAGGTGGAGGAGGCTACATGGGAGTTAGAGGACTCCATGAGAGCGAAGTATCCCCACTCTTTGAGTAGTAGCTGTGATACTTGTATGGGTTCGTGGTCAAACCCTTTTTAAGGGGGGTAGACACCACTTGGCTTGCGCATATGTTATGCATTAGGTCTTGTGTGTTGGTGGTGTGTTTTGTTGGTATGCTGCGTCATACATGTTTGTTTGGATGATTGTATGTTGAATACATTTTATGTATGTGCCTTAATGCACCTGTTTGAGAATATATATATATAGTACCGCTGAGTACTTTGGTTGATGTATTGGTTGTGCACCCTGTGTTTAGTGCTATGAAATGAATGAGTTTATATACCATGTGGTTTGGTTATTTGATATATGCTGTATGTATAGACTAGGTTTGAACCTAGTGGGAGTTACTCCTAGTGATGGACTGTTTGGCTACTTAGTGGAACTTGATTCCTTAGGTGAACTGTAGAGGATTAAGGACTTCGGGACGAAGCCTTTTTAAGGGGGTAGACTGAAATACCCCTAACCTTTAAAATATAATTAATGATCTATTAATGATCTAAGTTGGTTAATAAACACCTAAATATTACTGGGGAACAATCTAAAGATCTCAACAAGGCAAAACATGCCTTAAGATCAGCAAAGCCAAAAAGGTGCTTTAAGACACCATAAAGATTTAGGACCTCAGATAGGATCCAAAGTGGATTCCTAAGTATTATAATGAAGTAAGGAACATAACAAACAGTTCCCAAAGATAACTAAGCTCAGAAACACCTTGCAACACAAATAGTGCACTAAAACTCCTTAAAGCACATTTTTGTGAAATTGCCTTCTAAATAGGTTTTTAATGAGCTTTAAAGGTTATAAATACCTTTAAATATGATATTATATCACATTATATCATATTAGGAATTTAATTCCAAATTTTACAAATTTTACAAATTTAATATTAAAAAAAATATTAATAAAACCCTAAAAGGGGGCCCACATGAGTTAACATTGACTAAGATTGGTCAAGAGGTTCAAAGTTGACCTTAGACCTGTGAGATCGTCATTTACAAGCAAGAGAGGCTCCAAATCACCACTTGCTTAGACAATAAACAAGACTCCAACAAGTTTCCACAAATTAAGGGTTAACTTTTGCCTTTTGATTTTTTATGCACCTTGGCTACATTATTGTCCCAATTGACTCCAAAAACCGTGTGAGCCTCATTATTCCCTCCATTAGCCGACTTCTTGTCCCTCTTATCCCCTTGGTGAGTCATCTTACATTAACACAACATAAACTAATCAAAATTGCTTTTCTAATCAAATAATACCCATTCCAATCATTCTCTCTCTCCTAGCTGCATTCCTATCGGTGAAGCAGATCCTCCAAGCTCTCCCAAGCTCTCCCAACCGTGGCTCTTGAGCTAAGAAGGTAGATCCAACTTCTAAGCTCCTAAGTAATGGTTTAAGGCTTGTTTTTGGCTCTTTTTCTTCATCTCTTCACCATCTATGCTTAGATCTCATGACTAATCAATTCCTATGACTTATTCTCAGTGTTCGAAGGTTAGAACATCAATCAAATTCGGTTGAAGCAAGTTAAGAGACCAAAGTTTCTCAAAATCTCATTTTTAAGGTAAAAACATACCTTAAGCTTCTCTACAATTCATCCGATTTTCTTCCTCTAATTTTTATGAGTTTATACACTCATAATCTTCATATTTACATGTTCAATCAGTTGGTTAGCCATTTGGAGCAAGGGTGGCCGAGATCCAAAGGAAATACCCTTTTGTAAGGCATTTTTCCAAGGTAAAACCTAATAACAAGGCAGCTTGTTGTTGTCTAGCTATTTCCTATGTCTATATGGTGGATCTAACACCTTGTGGGGTGTCTAAAACAGGCCGAACCCATCTTGAACTCTCCTTGCATTTTTAAGGTGATTTTTGCCTTAAATCTTACATTAATTGTTCCTTATGGTTAAGCTCAAGCTTGGAGTATAACCATATCTTGTTTTGGTGTATTAAACATGTCTAAATGATGTGGTGAATTTTCCTTCAAGTGGCCGAGTACATACAAGGGCAAATCAAGGTATAAACACCTTAAACTTTTGATTTTTATAATTTCTAAGCTTATATATAATTATTGCCGAGAGTGAACTTATAAATATGGGTCATATTGACCTAAAAATGGAAAAAAAATGACTAAGATAAATTAAGCTAGTCATTTAAGAGATTTAATTAGCATAATGGTCAAATTATGACATTATGTGGAAAAATAATTAAATTTAAGTGAGGCCGTGAGCATAGATTATATTTGAGACATTTATTGTGTAATTTATTTTGCAAGTTCAAGGTTGTAATAAGGCCATGTCATTAGGCCATTTTAATTTAAGTTTATATGCTTATTTAGTTTATTTAGGCTTATAATTAAAATTGGGCTCAAACGGTAATTACTAACTAAATATTAGGCCGAGAGCTTAATATTGAGGAATTTAGGGTTTTTAAATGAATTTAATAAAAATTATAACATTTATAAAGTTTTGGGTCAAAATTGTAAAAATAGAAAAGTATGGGTAAAGCTTGGTAATTACCGAAAGGTTTGGGTCCAATTTGGTATTAGAAGTCAAGTTGACTATATAGGAGACTTTGACCAAGTTTGGAGAATTTTAGAAATTAAAATACAACCTTATATTACGATAAGTGTTAATTTGTAAAAGATTTATAAGAGATGGGGCTAAAGTGTAATTTCCGAAAACTTGGGGTACTAAATGGAGTTTAGTACAAACCTTAGGTTATTAGGAATTTTAAAGAATTTATTTGGTTAAATTTGGAGTTTATATGAGTTATATAAGTATAATATAAGATATTTTATAAAATTGTTACAAATGGGTAACTTATGTGGAAAAACCGAGATTTAAAGGAAGTATAAGGTTGGGAATAATATTTATAACCTTTCGGTATGGTTTGGTGATTTTTGGAATTATATATAAGGTTTTATAAAGACATTTGTATAATATATGGTTTTAATGGAATTAGTAAACTATGTATTATAAATTGGGAGGATTTGGTAAAACAAAGTTTGGTGGTGGGAATTTAATTAAAACAGTCCTAGGGGCTGTTCGAAATTATAGCCTTTAAAACTATAGGTTATAATTATTTTAAGGTTTAAGGATTATAATTATAGTTATAAGTGTAACAATGAAATATAATTGAGGTGATTTGTGATTTATAGAAGTTTAGTGGTTGTTTTTGAAAACCGAAAATATAAGGGGTTGTTTGGTATTTTACAACAATTTACAACTATATGTTATAATTGTTTTAATGACCTAAATGTCATAGTATATGTTATATAACTATAATGTAACATTACATTAATTATATGGTGATTTTTAAATATTTAAACATAAGTGCTTTTCGAAAATGTTGACATTTTAAAATGGAATTTATAATATGGTTTTTATGTTATAAGAGTTATAACGTTTATAATATAAGAGGTATTCATTAAAAGAATGAATATATATTATAAGACTTACCATATAGAAATAGTTCCATAATACATGATTATAAATATATGTTATGGTGGAAGATATAACATGGTTTAATGACCATGTATTTCATAATTAAAATGACATATGATAAAAGGAAAAAGAATTACAAACATTGGATATGGGATTCTAATGTTAAGAGGGTACATGTGATAATAAGGATTCAGGTAATTGAAAGTATTGTTTACAAATGAATTATACCACATTGAACTTAAAAAAAAAAGAAGAAAAAGGAAAAAAAAAAGACAGACCTTAGAAAAATGAATACTAAGGTGAGAGATATAGTGCATGACAAAGAGTCATACATGCAATAAGGAAACAAACTATACGATGTACAAACCAACACTAAGTTACGTGCGATAACAAAGTTCAACAATAAGTATACTAATATACAAGACAAGACTACGCATGTAACATAACACTTTTTCAATCTTGAGTTAAGCCGAAAACCCGACAAACATTGACAGTTTATAACGGGGGGTTAACCGGGAGTTAATAGTGACGGTACGGGGTACCGTAGAATTATGTTGTTATACGGGATGCTAATCAGTAGCATTATGTATTGTCTAGACTATTAGAGACGACACACGGAGCATAGGATCTTGCTGATTCATACTCCACCGTAATACATCAGGGTGAACGGTATGTTGTAATGTGTCTCTGATTGTCTCTGAGGGCTTCCTCAGTTCAGACTTCTGTGTGATCTGTGATAAGATTGTTTGTCTGAATGTGTTAATTAATATGCATGAATTGTATATTTATAGCTGCTTATTATTTACTGTTGTTGAGTTAACAGTATTGGTTCGTATATATGAACCTATATATATAAAACGAACTAGCGGTTATGTGCTATCTTATATGAAATATAAGGAACGTCAGTAAAACGTTGTAGCACTAGGATGATAACTTATATATATTATCCGTGGCTTTTATACGGAGCATTGGCCTTTCTATACGCCGCTCTCGTATCTAACACTGGATCCCGAGTTTACAAACTCCGGATTGGACTAATGATCTTTGTCTGCTGTGTTAGGAAAAAAAATGGTAATGCGATGCGATGGTATAATTAATTAATGGAAAGTTAGTAAAGCCAAGAGGATGTGGCTCTTGGTGTGCGCTGTGATCACAAAAACGATACCAGGATGTCCACGTACGGGTCCGCAAGTATCAAGAAAATTTCCCATGAGCTAGAATGGCTCGTTGGTCGGAGACTCTACCGTTGGAGTGGCTACTGTCGTGGGTGACCCGCCATAATATATGGGTAACTAGAGACATGTCGTTTTAACGAGACATTGTCACTAGGTATAACTGAACAATTAATACAATTGAGACTTGTACAGTGGCGAACATTACTGGTTTCTACACCATGGACGAGAATTAATACTTGTTTGTTATTCTCGTTGTTTCGCTTTGTTGTTCATTGGTTATACTTGTGATTATATTTATGTGTTGATGGTTGTGTTATTGTATGGATATTACTGTTAATTGTTTTACAGTTTTAATATTAAAACGGTATTGCATGTAACGAACCTCATGCTCTCGACCAAATAATTGAGGGGTCTTTGGGGGCATGACGGGGCATGTGATGACATACTCAGCAGGGGCTGATTCCATACCACAAACCATTTTTATTGCAGGAGAGTAGCTGGTGGGTCGACGCGAGGCGCGACTACTGTGATATTATTGTTGGTTAAGACTTGGTACGATTTGTTACTAATGGTGTTTTGGACTCGGGTTGTGTAAACCGAGGTGGATTTGTTTTAGATGCTCACGAGTACGGACTGTAATAATTGGTTACTGTTGGTTTGTTTAAAATTGTTTAAAGTTCTACTATCTATCTCTTGTGGTCACTGCGGGAATACGTTTCGCATGTTGATTATCAGGTAACTCGTTATCACCCGTATGGGTGAAATATCCCTAAGATTTAATAAATAAATAAAGCTTAATTAAATAATTAATTAAGTTAAAAAATATATATATATTATAAATAAATTGAGGGTACGAATGTTATCGAAACGAATTATTTGATTCATACACTTAAGAGATTAATTTTATATATAAGCATAAGAATTAAAGAGGTTAATAAACCTCAATAAAACAACGAAATAAAAGAATATAATTAGAGTCAAAATTAAATAATTAAATAAAGTGTACAATATTCCTACTTAGGTGAATAATGGTAATTCAATGATAAGATTAAAAAAAAAACTAAATATTGAGTCGTATAATCTAAAGTACGTTACATGAAATAACGATAAATTAACAAACGTTACTAAAGTAGGATTAAAAAATAAAATTATATAATCTATAATACATAACAAGACATGAAATAATGTTATACATTAAAATATAACATTTCGGGGTTTAATAACGAGCCCGAACATTTAGGAATTAATTGGCGGTTTGGAAACGACACATAAGTGAATCGGGTAAAAATTTGCTCTCGTTGGACCTTTAAACTGATCCAGAAATAAGTTAAAAATAATAATAGGGGCCGACCAGCCCAAAATGAGCCCGCCGACCCATTCTTCTATTCACACACACGGTAACTTTGTAACCCTAACTCATCTAATTCTACCTCCTTTTCTTCCTTTTGAGAAGCCGCCGCCCCCAGATTCCTTCCACGGTAATGTTTCTTCCTCTTTTCTAATAAGCGCCTTTTCAAAATAAAATGGGTGACTTCTCAATATTGCTGCAAACGTGTTATTTCCTGAACTCATTTCAATTTCCCACTCCTCCCGCATGCAGCTCTCTCCGTCTTCCAACTTCTTTCTTCTTCCTGGGTGAAATTGGAGAGAAACCTCAGCTTCCTCTTTGAATCTTCCACCATAATTTTGGGTTTTGCTATAGATGTGCAGACCTTTGAGTAAGCACTTCGTTGAGCATGTTTTGGCGTGAGTTTGGTGGTTAATTTGAGGTGGAAAAAAAAAAGAGATAAGGAGTCTTGAGTTGGTACTAATCCAACGAGTTATGTACTTCTTGAAGTCGGAGATCTTATTGTGGGACTGGTAAAGAGCGAGAAGTGCGCAAGGGAGAAACCAAAATCGTAATGGTAAAATGTTGTTCATTCTTCCGATTTTCCTAGCTTTCTGAAAAAAATTGAATTCAAGCTACCCCTCATGTGTCCTCCTACCTCTCTCTTTCCTCACATGTAATTGTGGTGTGGCAATCCTATCAGAGAAGTATAATGGATGTTCCTCTCTGTTCAAATCGAAAATCATGAGATCTGGTTGTAATCTGGCCGGGAACAATTAAACCGAAAAGGGTAAGACCTTGTTCCCTGTTGTGATTTCTCTTCTGTATTCGAACCTAAATCTGAACCCAACCTATCTACTTGTTTCATCTTTGCAAGTGTTCGGAAACTGATATCTAAGAGGGAGTAGGAGCGGTTCTCCATTTTGCTCAAAAACGAGAAGATTTGATGTAAGGGCTTCAACCTCTGTGATTTTGTTCCGAGTTTGCCTCAAGTCCACCCATATCTTTTCTTACTTGTTTCTCTGTTCTTTATGTGAAAAGACTCCAGAGACATGGTAATTTGGCCACGTCTGAAATACAAACAAAGCCAAAACCCCGAATCGATTCTTGGGTTCTGGTGAGTAATCTACAAACCTTCCTGTTGATTTTGTGTGTAAACAACGCAAGGAAAATACGAATCTACAACTAATTTGTGCTTGTTAATATGTAAGTTTCGGTGCTGATGTATGGGTCGTGGGAATTTCCATTGTTTAAAATGTTAATCAAAGGAACAATGCGTTTGAGAGTATATTTTCAAAATTAACAAGATTCGGTTGTTTGTAGTGTTTAGACGTGTAATTTGCGTTAATCTGGATATAATACAGATGAGCTAATAATCTCTAAGTTTTGTTAGTTTGGTGATTTTCTCTGATATGGGTTGCACTTTACGGTTTGATAAATAAGGCTTAGTCTTTAAAAGTTGTCTAATTAATGAAGGGTAGTTTTGGTGGGGTGTGTGTTGGTGTCTTAATTAACTTACTTTAGTATTAATACGTAATTTTAGTAACCAAGAGTGTTTTGGGGGTGATTAACCTTAATCCTTAATCCTTGTGCGTTTGTTTAACCGAGATGGTTAGTAAATAAATAAAAAAAATAGAAATAGTAATAAGCTTTATACGCTTTTAAATATTTTGATAATGTTGTAATGTTTATTTAGTATATTGAATTTGGGGTTAAGGAGTAAACACTTAAACCACGATAAAATAAACCCTTAACCTCTAGTTTTGTTGTAAATGAAATGAATTAAAAGTACTAACCTCTAATTTTATGCTTTTTAGTGTTCAACGTGTGAACTTTAGTAATCAAGGGTAACTAGTTGTAGGATAATGATCCTAATCTGGTGTATTTTGGTTTTAATTCTATTAGTCTAATAATGGATATTGTTGGATTTAGTTTGAAATTATATATACATTAATTAATATAATTGTTTTTTTTTATAAAAATGTTAATTAAGAAATCTAAGGTTTGATTCTAATAGGTATGATCTGAGATACTTGGATTGAATTGTTAATGTCGTTCAATCTGGTAAGTTTCGAGAAAATCATAATTATTGGTATTAAGGGGATAGATTGGAATATAAATGGTTAATAAAAATAAGCTATAACTTAGGATTAAAGCTTAAGTAATATAAGGGTGTTCAAAAAGGCATTAATAGAGTGAAAAAAAAACCTCAATTATGAATAAGGGATAAATTAAATAATTTAGATATATATATACACGCACACAAATGTTATTCTATGTTGGAATTTCCTTCGAAAACCCTTCAAAAACTTGCTTTTTACATAGACTAATCTAGTTGGTTAGCCTAACTTCTTACCAATACTTGAAGGATTGAGCTATGATCCCACCCTATAAAACGAGCATGGAATTTGGGAATTTCATAACCGTATTGACCTTTGCTTTGGGCTTCCGGATATGCGTTGATTGATTATACACTATTATATGAGTTTTGGACCACACTAAGAGTCGGGTCTTAAAGAGAGACCCATCTCAAAATGAATGAGGGCTGAGAATAATGAAAGATTGAGCCTAATTAAAAGGTTTACTTTAGCAATAGATTATGAACTAACTTTACATGGGTTAAATTAACCTTGGGTTTGGACAATGGAAAGAGAGGTACTTCTTTAGAGTATATATGGATCTAGTCTAATGTCCAGGGCAGTAGGAATTAAGTCATAAATAACGTTTGGGCTTAAATATTTAACACTTAATAAACACAATCATAGAATGGCTAGAAACTTAAAAGATTGAGGAAAGAGATTGAGCCATGATTGTAAGAAATGTGAATTATGAGTTGGGCTTTTGATTTGGATCTAACTAGTGGGTTGAAGTTAGATCTAATTGTAGGACTAGTGTATAATTAGAAAAAATTTAAGATATATAAGTGAGACTTAAAAGAGGGGCCATATTATATGGATTTAATGTATTTAAGGGCCTCCACTAACAAAATAATGTGTAATGCGTCTCACATAAGAAATTGATATTACTACCTTAATTTATTTAACATAGAATTAGAATTAGCATACCTTGTGAGTTTTTATCAGTGGTCCTTATATATTCAAATTAGTGGAGCAGTTAATAAATGTATAATATACTTGGAAATTTAATAGTGATGTTATAAAGGCCCAGGGGTTTATACTAGCTTAGACGTAACTTGAGAAGAGAATTGGGTTAAGATGTAAGTGTAACGGGCCTTTCGGTTTGGTCTAATTTACATAAGCCTTAAGAGCTTGGAGAAATCATAGTTACTAATTAAGTCATACGAAAGGGATAGTTACAACGATGTGATTTTTTTTTTCTAACCCAACCTACAATTTGTACATCCGTGGGAGAAACCGATGAGCGCTAAGTGCTAATCCTTCACAACTAAATTGGCGAGACAGACAAATGAACGGACTAATATATTTTAATCTGAAAGTGAATGTAATTAATGAATTACAACTACTTTCCAATCTAGGACTTGGGAAGATGGAATGCAAATGGATAGACTTGGATGATGGGAGGCATCTGGATAGAGTGTATGTAAAAAGCTGCATATTCCAGGTATGTTGTTGTGTGATCCGAATGGCCCGAAGGTTACCTCGGGTCCGGATAATTATGTGTTGTGTGATAAGAAGATATGAGTGCGTAAATCCTTTTGTGCAATACTATGTCGATTATATATAGCATGTTGATTGGTGATGGTAATTTTAATTACTTTACCATATGATATGATATCTCTATGGCATCCTTGTGATTAATCGAATGAGAATGGAAAGTTTGCCAATTGAGTACTCTAATATGTAAATGGGATTGAGATACATGTAGTATCAAGATATATACATTAAGAGAATGTGTTACTACTGAGTAACTTGGAAAGAAACGTAACATGGTGTTACAATATTATGAGATGGAAAGCTTGCTTATGATGTTTATGGTATACCTTCCTAAGAAAGACCTTTAGGAAGAAATTGGGAAGACTTTGACAACGCATTAACCCTATGATTCAAATGATCTGTGTTTTATATGTATGACTACCCTAACCAGTATTTGGCTAACGGGGTAGAATGGGGTTATGAGAGTAGCTTAGGAACAAGAACACCTACGGGGTTCTTGGTCGCGCGTTATGGTGCACCGAGTGGATGCCGACAAACTGGCCCACTCAAATATTGGTATTGGTATTGGTGATCGTTGATATTGGTATGATGGTATGATTCAATGAGGCCTATGTGCCGTTGATATTGGTATGATGGTATGATTCAATGAGGCCTATGTGCCGTTGATATTGGTATGATGGTATGATTCAAGGAGGCCTATGTGCCGTTGATATGATAAGGGCCACTGCCCAGGTTGACCCACCTTCTAATAGGGTACGTGTCACTTCCTAACATGTGACACGTGTGAAATTATGTGAGGACACGCGCGATGGGAAATTGGAGGATCTCTAACTAAAGCTAACAATCGCCAGAAGGCACTGACAACAACTGAATTGTTTTGATCTTTATGTGTGAAAACTTGGTCATGGTGATTGAGATGTTTATGTTATGCCTGGTTTGTCTTGCTTGAACTTTATGTTTGGGACCTGAATATGGTGAATGTGTGGCTTATGTTATGCCTCGTTATATGATATGTTATTGCTATGTTTAATTTGTATGTTAAGCATGCTGTTATATATTTATAAATTGGAATTTGCATGAAATGAACCTGCATGCTCACTTGATAAATATCTGGGTTAATTCTGAGGGTTCAGGAAGATTGCATGATGACATACTCAGTAGCTGGGCTGACCCCTCCAGCAATGTTTTTTTTCAGGTGTGTAGATTGGAAATTCGAAGACGAAGAGCGGGTTGGGGTAGACTGATGTTTGGGATTTCTGATAAAACTTGGGCTAAGCCTGAGTAGTAGAGTGGCTCACAGTTATAGTTAAAGTCTGAATTAGGCTGTTACACGGTAAGCTATCTCTGTCATCACAGCGTTGTTTGGTTGGTTGTTGGTTTGGGTTTTAGAGGCCTTGTCATGTGCGTTGGGCGCATGACGGCGGTAGCATCTCTTTTGGTTAAGCATTTGGATATTAGGCTTCCGTTGTATTTATCGAATATACGTATATACTATATGGTGTGTAGATGTTAATCGGGTTTATGGAAAAGGGATGTTACAATGGGCGAGTGATAACAGTGACACCATAGGAGCGACAGTCTGTTATTTACCGCTGCGATATAATTATTATGTGCGACATTTGTAGGATTAATAGGAGCCGAATTAGTAGGGGTGTTACATCTTTTCTTAACAACCTAAACTTCTAGTTGATGTCTAGGTCCTTTTTGTTTCCTAGAACACCTAAGACATTACTTCTCCTCTAGTAAAAACACCTAAACATTTCTAACACTTCCTAGTTCACCAAATCTTGTTTAAATACTTAGAACTTCTTGTACATTACCTAAATTTTGACATGAGCTCTCCTAGAACATTACTAAGCCAAAACACATTATTTTCACCATTAAACAATCAAGAACACTAAAATCCATCAAGAACATTCTTGTACACAAAACTTCACTCATTTAACACTACATCACAATATAGTGCATAATTTAAATTGCTTGGCATTTAGGTCCTTAAATAGCATGGCTCTTAGGCCCTTAATATGCATAAATCTTAAACACTGAATTTCCACAATATATTTGCCTTTGACCTGCAAATACACTCAACAATACATATGCCTTTTACTAAGCCCTTGAGAGCATTTTTCTAAGTCATTTACCATTGGCTCCTTAAATCATTTTCATAAGCAATATAAGCTCATTTCTCCTAAGACTTTAAACTACATTAGGTTAGCATATTTACCTCTTTTCCTCACAACTTCTTTCTTGTTTCCTTGTTTAAAAATCGGTAAGGGTGTTTGGTTTCTTGTCAACTTCTAAACAATATACAAATAATGAAATGAGTATACAAGCTTTATGCTTCATCTCATTGTAAACCCTAAATACGTAGATTACCTTAGAATATTTAGATGATTGTTTTACCTTGGATATGAAAGAGAGTTTGGATATGTAGCAAGAGAGGACTCCACCTAGTCCATGAAAGGTTGAAATGAAGCTAAAACAAGCAAGGTAAGGACACCATTAAGGGTGATTTTCGGACAACACAAAAACATGAAGGAAACATCATTTTTCTTTGAGTTTCCTTACCTAGAAGCAAAGGAGAACAACAATATGTGAAAAGATGAGCTCAAGCTCCTCCCATGGAGATTCCTCTTGGCACCGAAATGGAGCTCTTGGAATTTTGAGAAGACAAGGTTGAAGAGCTTGATGAGACTAAGAGAATGGTGGTCTTTGTTTTTGATTTGGCAAAGTGAGCTAGGAGATATAAGAGGTTGAAGATGAAGAATGATGGTGGAGGTGTTGTTGCTGTAGCAAAACCGTAGAAGAGAGCAAGAAGGAAGTAGAAGACGTGGGAAATGAAGAGGGAAACGAGAGAATGAAGATAAGTTTGCTTTTAAGAGATATTTGTAGTTAATAAAGTAAATAGTACTTTATTTATCATTCTTTATTTGTTTAACAAGCTAATAAGAGTGGTGAGTCACCACTATAAAAACCGGCCCCCATAATTTTATTAGGGGTGTTTTAGTCATAGTTGACCAATTAAATCACTCATGATGACATATGTTATAAACTAGCTTATTTAGTTACTATTCATAAAAACAAGGCACATAGATGTGAAATTTTTGATTTCCCATTGATATAGACTTCCAAATGTAATACTAAGTAGTACACATATTAATTAAAGAGTAATGATGGACATTTAGCCATTCAAAACTCATTTACAAGACAATTTTTCAAAAACGTGCTTTAAGACTCCTTAAAGCACATTTTGTGTTTTAACTTGTTTTCAAGCTTGGTTTTCTTTGGTAATTGGTTTAATATGTTCATTAATATATAAATGAGGTTTTGGTAAGCTCATTAGGTCTTAACCTAGCTTATCCCAAGCTTAGAGCACATTTTAGCCTTTATTGACCTTAAGGCATTTGTTTGTGTTCTTTATGCTTTAAATTGTTTACTAACGTTTCTAAGACTCTTTTTAGTCTTAATATACCATATTTTAATGTTTAAACAACATACTAAGGTTTGGGGTATTTCAATCTACCCCCCTTAAAAGAACTTTATCCTCGAAGTTCATACTTCCCACATATCCTAAATATTAGAACACGGGAACACATAACAACAATACTTCCATAACAACATTAACAACATACTTACATAACATCGGACACCAGGTCCAAAGCACATACAACACAACATCATTCAGACTCAACGGTCTGTAACACAACAAGGTAACAACATAACACAGACAATGTATCCAAATACATGTCGTACACACATAACTGAAACGGCTCAACCCCCCTTAAATAGGGGTACGCCCCTTACCCTATACATACAAACGCTAAGAAGTAAACAACGACGGGTACTTCGCCTTCATCTTATCTTCCAGCTCCCAAGTGGCCTCCTCAACGTCCTGGTTAGACCAGAGAACCTTCACCAGTCTCACAGACTTATGGCGAGTGTCTCGAGTCTTAGTATCCAGACACCGTACCGGAGTCTCCACTGATTGCATGGTCGGCTCTAAGGTTAGCCTTTCAGGCTGAAGTACATGAGACGGATGAGACATATATTTCATCAACTGGGACACATGAAATACATTAAGTACCTTGCCCAGCTCGGCGGGTAAATCAAGTCTGTAAGCTACCGGGCTGATCTGCTCTGTCACAACATATGGCCCCACATATTTCGGGCTCAACTTGCCTTTCTGGCCAAAACGAAACACTCCCTTCATAGGGGATACTCTCAGAAATACCTGATCGCCCACGGCGAACTCCAGGTCACGTCTGCGCACATCGGCATATGATTTCTGCCTATCCTGAGCTGACTTCATGTTAGCCCGGATCTGTCGTACTTCTGCTTGAACTTGTTCCAAATACTCTGGTCCTATAATGACCGTCTCACTCGACTCATCCCAGCATAATGGTGTGCGGCATGGTCTACCGTATAATGCCTGGAAGGGAGACATCTTGATCGAAGCATGGTAACTGTTGTTGTAACTAAACTCGATCAGATGTAACTTATCAATCCAGCTGGTCGGAAAGTCAAGTGCACATGCCCGTAACATATCCTCAAGTGTCTGGATGGTGCGCTCACTCTGACCATCTGTCTGCGGGTGGAACGCTGTACTTAGCTTCAGCTCGGTACCAAGCGCTTCCCGTGTGGATTTCCAGTACCTGGAGAGGAATCTGGTATCCCTGTCAGACACGATAGTCTTCGGTACCCCATGGTGCCGAACAATCTCTCTATCAAAGAGCTCTGCAAGTTTTGCCACTTTCCAGGTGTCCTTCATCGGTATGAATCGAGCCACCTTGGTCAGTCGGTTAACAACAACCCAAATCATATTCAGACCTCCCCTTGTAGGCGAAGCCCTACTACGAAGTCCATAGAAATGTCATGGAACTTCCACTCAGGCACTGGCATTGGCTGTACCATACCACCAGGCCGTCGGTGCTCAAACTTGACCTTCTGACAAGTGAGACACCTCAACACATAATCATTCACATCCTTTTTCATTCCAGTCCACCAAAAATAACATTTCATACCCTTATACATTTTTGTAGCTCCGGGGTGAATCGAAGTCGTAGAACAGTGGGATTCACTCAGTATGCGCTCCTTCAGCTCAGCGCTACTCCTTGGAATACACAGTCGGCCATTCAGCCTAATCAGGTCATCATCGTGGAGTCTGAAGTCGTACTTCTGACCCTCGAATGTGCCATCAACAAGCTTCTGTCTAATCTCCAACATATACTGATCCGTCATCTGAGCACTCCGCACCTCTTCAACCAAGCTAGAATGAGAGACTAGCGAATGGAGAGAGTGTGCTCGGCGACTCAGTGCGTCAGCTACCACATTTGCCTTACCCTCTTTGTACTGTAAATTGATGTCATAGTCGTTTAAGAACTCGACCCATCTTCTCTGTCTCATGTTCAACTCCTTCTGAGTGAACAAGTACTTTAAACTCTTGTGGTCGGAATAGATTGTCACGCTTACCCCATACAAGTGATGTCGCCATATCTTCAGTGCGAAGACAATGGCACCCAATTCTAAGTCATGAGTAGGGTAGTTCTCTTCATGCTTCTTCAGCTATCGGGAGGCGTATGCTACGACATTCCTGTGTTGCATCAACACACAACCCATACCTCTGCCTGATGCGTCGCAATAGACCTCAAAACCATCTGGACCGTCTGGTAAAGTCAGGACTGGTGCAGATGTCAGAGCATCCTTGAGACTCGGAAAAGAACTCTCGCAGTCATCTGTCCACTCGAATGGAGCATCCTTCTTCATCAAGGAAGTCATCGGCTTCGAGACACTGGAGAAGTCCTTCACAAACCTCCTATAATAACCTGCCAGACCGAGGAAGCTCCTGATGTCGGTAACTGTCTTTGGCCTAGGCCAGGTGCGCACTGCATCAATCTTTGCCGGATCAACAGCGATCTCGGCTTCAGAAATCACATGGCCAAGGAAAGATACTTGGTTCAACCAAAATTAACACTTTGAAAATTTAGCATACAACTAATTCTTTCTCAATGTTTGCAACACATTCTCAGGTGGCTTTCGTGCTCACCCCTCGATTTCGAGTACACAGAATATCGTCGATGAAGACTACCACTGACTTGTCCAACTGATCTTGGAACAAGCGGTTCATTAAGTCCATGAACTTAACTGGTGCATTGGATAGACCAAATGGCATAACCGTAAACTCATAATGTCCATATCTGGTTCTGAATGCTGTCTTCTCAATGTCACTGTCACGGATGGCAATCTGATGGTATCCGGATCGTAGATCTATCTTGGAGAATACTGATGCCCCTTTCAACTGATCAAATAAGTCGACGATACTTGGTAAAGGGTAACTGTTCTTCACTGTAACTGCATTCAGCTCTCGATAGTCAATACACAGGCGGAGGCTACTGTCCTTCTTCTTCACGAAGAGGACCGGCGCTCCCCATGGTGAAACGCTAGGGCGGATAAATCCCTTGTCGAGTAGGTCTCTCAGCTGCTCCTTGAGCTCTGTCATCTCTGCTGGAGCCATACGATAGGGCGCCTTCGCAATTGGTCCGGTGCCCGGAACCAAATCAATCTCAAACTCAACTTCCCGTGCTGGCGGCATGCCCGGCAGTTCCTTAGGAAGTACATCAGGAAACTCCGACACTACTGGCACATTTGGGCTAAACTCTGGGTCTCTCTCTATGTCCTGGACATAGCAGAGGTATACATCATTCCCTCGTCGTAACTCACGATACATGGCCATGGCGGTGATGATCTGAGTCGAAGGCTCCCTAGGCCTCTGCGATGGTAACCCCAGACGGACTCCGAAGAAGCAGACGATGCTCGGCACACAGGATTCTGCCCTTGTACCACTCCAACCAGTTCATCCCGATGATCACATCAAAACCAAGTCCCTCGAACTCTATCAAGTCGATCGGAAACTCTTCATCTCTGATTCGTACAACAACATCTCGGTGGTAGCGGGTACACCTGATCCGCTCTTTCGACGGGAGAGTGACTAGAAAATATGGCATCTCATCACCGTCTAACCCCAGCCTCTTCACAAAAGATAGCGAAATAAATGTATGAGAGGCTCCGGAGTCGAACAAGATCGAAGCGTCCACGCCATTGACTGGAAAGGTACCGGTGAGGATTGTACCGCTCTTGCCGGCTTCTGCCTCATTGTAGACACTCAATATACCTCCCGTTCCGAGTGCACAGCCTAATTCATTGGCAAACTAATAAGTATTTTGTAACAACACGGTTGTCATACTTCAAACAACTCCACTTTATTCATTAACACACTCTTCTTACAACATTCGTTGGCTTACATTGTTGACATAACTAACACATACAACATCCTTAACATACACTGTTTTAACACATCACATAATTATACAAGGCTTTAAAACTGCCTGAAGGTCAAATTCAAACGTCCGGGTTTCATGTGTGTGGCATTGATCACTGCCGATAGTGCGGTATTCAGTTTGATCTTCTTGATGCCATGGTATAGCATCCTTGACTGCCCACCCATGATTAACACATCTCCTGATTTCAACACTAGCTTCTTTGCGAGATCAGCACGCTTCTGCTCGCCATGCACAAACACTGCGGTATCACCAATGGACCAAGACACCACGGGTACTCCCTTAGTTAGAGACTCGGGTGACTTGTCCTTATCTTGGTGTAACCCTAACCGTCCACCCTTCTGGTAGAAGTTCACAATACATAAATCCGCTTTAACACTTGGCATTGAATCTGATTCAACTTGCTGAGAAATTCCCACGGCGTGGTTAACGACCACAAGGAACTCCTCAGGTATACTTGGTACAATTGCTCCGTCTTCAGCTCGCACTTCTTGATATGTCTTGGTGTAAGGGTTCCAGTCCTTACCCATGCACATCATCTTCAATTTCATCTTCGATCCGTTCGGGTATTCGGGTGTATAGAAACCTCCGGGTGCTGCTCCCTGTTCGTCGCATCGTCGGATAATGTGGATTTGTGCTTCTGGTGTCAAGTATCCGTTTAAGAGTATCATACCTGGCATTGCTCCATTGGAAAGTCGGTGATGCTGATGGTGGTTTCTTCAGGGTTTGGTATGGGTGGGATTGGATAACAAATATTGAAGGTTCCTAAGTTTTCAAATTGCCTAATTAGGTGTTCTCAGATTATACTTTAACTGTTTACTTACATGGTCGTTTACTCAAACTCACTAACACACATGGATGAAATGCGGTATGCAATCACTTATTTCACTCAACAGTTTTAGGCGGTACCTGGTCTAGAAGAGGGCCCTGGTGCCTCAGACCGGTTCACCACATTCAGGGCGGCCTTGCCGGATCCCGACCCCTTCCCCTTCTGGGAATCGGTGTACCTCTGATCTGGGGGTGGCTGATTCGCCGTCTTCGGGCCATCGGTGGTCGCGGTGGCCTTACCCTTCCACTGCCCCTTAGGCCTGTAGTTTCTGCTATTCGGGTTCTGCCAGCACTCGTAGTCGTGGTGCCCCATCTTCTTGCAGTATCGGCACTGCACATCATTACCCTTGCAGTCCTTGCCGGGGTGGTATCCGTTACACCACTTACAATAGTAGTGGCGCTCCGGTCCAGAGCCCGTGCTAGCTGCTTAACACATTACACACTCAGTACATACTTCATAAAATAACAATACACACTAGATTTCGGTATTGGAATTTGATTAATTACCCTTGGGTGGGTAAGAGCGTAAGGGCTTGGCCGCATATGTGTAGGTGAGCTGCAGAGGCTCCTCAGCAGTGGTGGTCTGGGCCTGGCCCTTGCCACCCTGTTGCTGTCCTTTCTGGGACTGGGGGTATGGCTTCTTCTTCTTTCCTCCCCCTTGCCCTTGCGTGCCTTGGCCCTCGCTCATGGCCTTGCGCTTGAGCGCACTCTCCTCGTCCCTCAGACAGACGGTGATCTCAACAATTGTAGCGGCATGATAGCACTCCTATATTTAGGGTGTTAGTTATGCCCCGCTAAACAAACTCGCATTTACATTAACGCATTGGACACACTTATTCACTTCTTACTATAGTTCATTACCTGCAAAGTAGTATACCCGCTTGGCCCCATACCGTAGCGTAGGCGGTAGCTCAACCCGTTATAGAAACGGTTCACTAAAATCCGGTCTGAGTAACCCAGATCCGGCAGCAGATGGATGAGTCCGATGAAAGCGGTGTAGTACTCATCAACTGTCATCTTATCCCCTTGTCTCAAGCTATCAAGCTCCAGGCGCTTGGCCTCCTGAACATGAATCGGGTAGTACTTGGCTCGCAGCAGGGCCGTGTACTCCCTCCACTGGAAGGTAGGATCACCAACTCTTCCCTCCCTTACCAGCTTCCACCAAGTCTGAGCCGATCCCTTCAGATAGTAAGCGGCTAGTCGAACCTTGGCACCAGCAGGAACATTCAAGGTCTCGAAAGCGGTCTCCATCTCGGAGAAGTACGCCTCCAGCTTACTAGGGTCGGTCTGCCCACTGAATGACGGGGGTCTCAAATCCGCCAACGCCTTGACCCAGTTGGTCTCGCATGGCTGTGGTTGCGGTTGTGGCCCTTGTTGACCCTCACCGCCTTGTTGTTGTTGCTGCATCGCAGCTAATAACTGTCGGCCATGACTTGCGCCATAGGGTTCTCCCCCTGGTTCCCAGTATCACCAATACGGCGTCCGCGGCCTCGACCTCATGGTCTACCTAACATCTGAATTCACATGAACATTTATTAGCACTGTGCTTGCACACTTATCGGTCCAACGGTTGTAACATCTTCTCGACAATAAGGTATTTCCACACTTAGTTAGTGGTGTAAATTCCTAAGCTCGGTATTCTAGCCATCAGAGCGATACTTCGCTCTGATACCACTTTTTGTAACACCCCTACTACGCACTTAACGATACTTGTAATCGCAGCGGAATTAAACAACTAAATAATAACTAAACGATTTGGTGCTACAACGCCGTTAACCACCCATGTGGTCAACAAGGCAGTATAAATACGAGTGTACCGGTCTGATGATCAGACTCCCGAGCATAGAACTAATAACCATTAATACATAAACATAATACCGAGTTTGTAACTACATCCATACACTGTAACTGTACACCACAAACTGTCAACGACCGTCACTGTACTACAACAGTACCAAAAATATATCGCCACGGGAGCACAGGCGCATCCCGGGCTTAACATCCAAAAATAGTCAAAAGTAATCCTGCATCCTAGAACCTAAAGCCATTCCGCTTCTTCGATCCTCATCCTGTAGTAAAAATATGGAGCCCCCGAGGGGGTCAGTAACCCTTGGCTGGTATGGTTAACGCGCAGCCCATCGGCTACCGGGATATGCGCAACTAATTGTCATGATGACATGGCATTCATTTTAAACATACAACATATATATATATCAATGCAAGAGTATTGCACACATCAACACACATAATAAACAAGAACAATTCCTTTTAGGACATGAACCAACATAATTAGTTCCCATGGAGAGCCTAGAGAATGTTGCCATACTTATGCTAAGCTTGTTACATACTCGTTACCGTCATGTTAGATTGAACGGATAACTTAACACAAGGTGCCTCGGATATAGTGACCCAAGCACACCGAAACAAAACATAGTATGCCCCTGTGGCCCAACGTGAGTAAGTAAAATAGCCTTGGTTAAGCTAAAGGGAAGGTTGGAAACCAAATTGGAAAACAACCATAACATACAATGAGAATCGAACCGGTTATGACATCGACTCCCATACTCACACGCGTGGCCGGAACAGACCGGACTCCTCACTTCCCCCGTTAGCACTTGTTAGAAGTTCAACATTGAACTCAATGAACAAATCGCAAACAATTGGTTAAGTCTTGTTAGACACACACAAGGGAAGAGAGAGTCATACTTCACAATACAATAATATTCAACAACTGTAAACTCATTACATGACTTAAGTCTTACAAGGTCATAAACACACAGAAAAACAAACAACACACAAGCCGGTGTAAACCGGTAGGCAACAGACTGCAAGAAAACCATACCTTAGTCCTTGTTTCGATTGGTTTCCACCTTTGAAGAATCCTATACACATTTAGTAACGTCGGTTAATTAATGTACTAATCCATTGTTAACTTTTACTTCACTGAACTAGTTATTTTGTATTCACACTTTGTTATAACTTCTTACCTTTTAAATTGTCATTATTATACTCCTAACATGCCTTATATAACTTTATAACATCATTACTAACTAATCCCTATCATTAGACATCATTATCTAACCTTAAACTAACTTTTTAAAGTGGTCCGGGACTTGGTCCCCAACTAAGGTCCCGGACCTACACTTAACAAAACCCTCAGCCTGTTTTAATGGGGTGGTCCGGGACTTCATACAAGTCCTAGGTCCCGGACCAATGTAGGCAAATTCTCTCGGGGGTAAATCAAGGGCTGGTCCGGTACTTCTTACATAACCTAAGTACCGGACCAAGGCTGTGTAAGCATCCTCGGCCCCTTTTAATGCATGGTCCGGGACATCATACAAGACCTAAGACTCGGACCACTGCTACAGATTTACATTTTGAACATTTTCTAAGTCTTGTTGCAATAGTTCTCCTTACTCATTAGGTATATTCTAATGCCAAAATATTATCTTAAGCACACCTAGTTCCTTATCTAACTTGTTACTCAATTTTTCTTAAAATTCACCAACACTTATAACATTTCTTACAAGGTTTCTAAATTGTGTTTCTCACCTATGATAATCACTATCCCAAAATGCTTTCTCCTCACCATAACATCATCTCCCAAGCATCTTTTCTTAACAACCTAAACTTCTAGTTGATGTCTAGGTCCTTTTTGTTTCCTAGAACACCTAAGACATTACTTCTCCTCTAGTAAAAACACCTAAACATTTCTAACACTTCCTAGTTCACCAAATCTTGTTTAAATACTTAGAACTTCTTGTACATTACCTAAATTTTGACATGAGCTCTCCTAGAACATTACTAAGCCAAAACACATTGTTTCCACAATTAAACAATCAAGAAGACTAAAATCCATCAAGAACATTCTTGTACACAAAACTTCACTCATTTAACACTACATCACAATATAGTGCATAATTTAAATTGCTTGGCACTTAGGCCCTTAAATAGCATGGCTCTTAGGCCCTTAAGATGATTAAATCTTAAACACTGAATTTCCACAATATATTTGTCTTTGACCTGCAAATACACTCAACAATACATATGCCTTTTACTCAGCCCTTGAGAGCATTTTTCTAAGTCATTTACCACTGGCTCCTTAAATCATTTTCATAAGCAATATAAGCTCATTTCTCCTAAGACTTTAAACTACATTAGGTTAGCATATTTACCTCTTTTCCTCACAACTTCTTTCTTGTTTCCTTGTTTAAAAATCGGAAAGGGCGTTTGGTTTCTTGTCAACTTCTAAACAATATACAAATAATGAAATGAGTATACAAGCTTTATGCTTCATCTCATTGTAAACCCTAAATACATAGATTGCCTTAGAATATTTAGATGATTGTTTTACCTTGGATATGAAAGAGAGTTTGGATATGTAGCAAGAGAGGACTCCACCTAGTCCATGAAAGGTTGAAATGAAGCTAAAACAAGCAAGGTAAGGACACCATTAAAGGTGATTTTCGGACAACACAAAAACATGAAGGAAACATCATTTTTCTTTGAGTTTCCTTACCTAGAAGCAAAGGAGAACAACAATATGTGAAAAGATGAGCTCAAGCTCCTCCCATGGAGATTCCTCTTGGCACCGAAATGGAGCTCTTGGAATTTTGAGAAGACACGGTTGAAGAGCTTGATGAGACTAGGAGAATGGTGGCTTTGTTTTTGATTTGGCAAAGTGAGCTAGGAGATATAAGAGGTTGAAGATGAAGAATGATGGTGGTGGTGTTGTTGCTGTATCAAAACCATAGAAGAGAGCAAGAAGGAAGTAGAAGACGTGGGAAATGAAGAAGGAATTGAGAGAATGAAGATAAGTTTGCTTTTAAGAGATATTTGTATAAAGTAAATAGTACTTTATTTATCATTCTTTATTTGTTTAACAAGCTAAAAAGAGTGGTGAGTCACCACTATAAAAACCAGCCCATATAATGTTATTAGGGGTGTTTTAGTCTTAGTTGACCAATTAAATCACTTATGATCACATATGTTATAAACTAGCTTATTTAGTTACTATTCATAAAAACAAGGCACATAGATGAGAAATTTTTTATTTCCCATTGATATAGACTTCCAAGGTGATAATAAGTAGAACACATATTAATTAAAGAGTAATGATGGACATGTAGCCATTCTAAACTCATTTACAAGACAATTTTTCAAAAACGTGCTTTAAGACTCCTGAAAGCACATTTTGTGTTTTAACTTGTTTTCAAGCTTGGTTTTCTTTGGTAATTGGTTTAATATGTTCATTAATATATAAATGAGGTCTTGGTAAGCTCATTAGGTCTTAACCTAGCTTATCCCAAGCTTAGAGCACATTTTAGCCTTTATTGACCTTAAGGCATTTGTTTGTGTTCTCTATGGTTTAAATTGTTTACTAACGTTTCTAAGACTCTTTTTAGTCTTAATATACCATATTTTAATGTTTAAACAACATACTAAGGTTTGGGGTATTTCATTTGGGTTGTCCCAGCTTCAGCTCGCCTTTGTGAATCTTTTCTTCCATGACTCTTACATGTCCCATCTGCATGTCAAAATTAGGGAAGTATGTGCAACTCAGCTCGTTGTTGTATTGTCTCTACATATTGTCCATAATCATTTGAATTTGCTCTTGCTCATCCATTTTTGTAGGCATAGCAGCGGCCTTCATCCTCCACTGTTTGATGAAGTCAGACATTGATTCACTGTTTCCCTGCCGGGTACTGGCAAGGTCGGACCTGGTGACTTCAAGATTCTTAGCATACTCGAAATGGTGCAGGAAAGCCTCACAAACCTCTTCATAGGTTTTGGTGTTCATCCTCTGAGTCAAGTACCAACGTTGAGGTATTTCATCGAGATAACGGGCGAAAACCTTGGCCTTCTGCATGTCATTCAACCTGAGGATGGACATTTCCCTATAGAACATCGCCAGATGGACCTGCGGGTCTGAGGATCCCTTGTATAGAGCATGTGTGGGTAGCTTCAACTTTAGAGGGAGATTTACCTAGGGGTACGATTCCATAGAAGAGTAATGAAAACCAGCTGGCTTGCTAGATTTTTCCATGCGTTCGATCCTTTTTAGGGTCTTCCTTAATTATGCAGTTAGTTGGCGGTCCGGGACGACTTGCCCTACAAATCTTTGTGCATCCTAGGCCTCAACAGAGTTAACTTCGATGTAGTCACGCTCGTTCCCAGAGTCAGCAATCTTTCCTGAAATGTTTTCCTGATGACCAACCTCAAGGGAATTGATTTTGCTTTTCAGCTCTTCGATGATGGTGACATACTTAGCCTCCATGTCACTAGTGGTGGACCTATGTTTCTGTTCCATGGCATCAAAGGCAGCCATGTACCTTTGCTCTAAGGCTACAAACTGGGCCTCCATGCTGACTGGGTTTCCTCCCTCTGCCATACTTGGGATTCGGGCTTATCTGTTGGAAAACAAAAGTGGATTGAGCTAAAATTCTGGACCGTGAAGAAGGTTTAGGTAAAACTTGTTTGGGCTGCAAGAAAAGCATATGAGCTGGAATGTTTCGAAGATTGTGGGTAGGCACATGGGCCGGAATGATTCATGAGCTATGAACTGGTGCCTAGGCTGAGATGTTTGAAGAGCGTGGTTCTTGAGCCGGAATGTTCTGAGAATTGGGCGCTTGGGCCAGAATGTGTTTGGGCCAGAAGTAAAGTGCATGGGCCGAAGTGATTTCTAAACCATGTTCTGGATGTGAAATGGAATTTGGGCCGAGTGATTATGATTGGCCTGAAGATGATACCCATGTCTAGGATCGTGGGTTAAAACCCGAGTGAAAAGTCTTCCTGGACTAGAATGGGCCTCAAAAAGGAAAGGCCTGATGGATTTTTATGGATCGCTTTAGGTGGATTTGTTTTTTCATGGGCCTAAAACTAAATTGATAATTCAAATTGGGCCGAAAGAGAGAAATCACCTAAATCTAAACTTTTGGGCCGAAGCCCAAATGTTTCACATATCAAACCAAACAGGGCCTCTGGGCTGCAAACAATAAAGCCGTAAATTCGGGTTGGGCTGAGTTGATGTAGGAAAAGTTCTTATCAATTCCTAGGCTGGGTAGTGGACCGATCACACAAGCAGACAAGGCCCATACAAATTCTACATGTCCTCACTTGACACATATCCAATTCGGGTATGGATCGATCCGGAGAGGTACTAGGGGCGTGGGCCCAGGTCGCCACAAAGGAATAGGGCTTGCACGCTATTCTCTTTGGGCTTCCCCACTTTTTTAACATCACCTGAAGGTGTGCGTCTACGGTCGGGTCTTTGACTGACCAAACAATGGGCTAGGTAAGGGCATTGCCAGGAAAACGCTTGGGGCTAATGCCCAGGTATTAATGGGATGTGGTTAGACGACATCCTCCTCTTTTCCCCCGCTTATTCACATCACCTAAAAGGTGTGAGTCCCTGACAGGGGACCCTCAAACGGGTCCCGGGGTGAAATTGGTTTGCGTGGACCCTCGCTCTCATATGATGCAAAGGTGCAAAAAATTAAAGTGCGCACGAAAGTAAACAAGCAAAGTAATAAAAGCCATAAATGAATAATTTTCGAGTTAAGCCCTCTTTCTTAAAATTAAACAAGTTAATAATAAGAAGTGGTCCCAGCAGTGTCGACAGTCTGTGAGCCTCGATTTTAAACCCTATCCTATGTTGATTAAAGCTGATTAGGATCTAACCGGGTTTTAGGTCCACTTATAACTAAGATCATACTATGGTCATATACAATATTATTAAACCTAAGCTAGCTCACTGGAACCTATTATGAGTCGCCACCTAATTTTAACCTAGAGTAAATTAGGAAAGGTAGAGTCAGGTTCGGGGCTTGGTATTCTACTAATTAGGGTTCAATTACTTTATTACCCAAAAAAAAAAAAAAAACCCCTAGAAGTCGTTTTTCCTCTACTTAGTCTAATCACGGCTTATTACGAGTCGTTTTAAACTAAGTGTGCGAGCTTCTGTTTTTTGTGTTTTTTTAGCATTTTTTGACAGAAAATGAAAGTGAAAGTTGAAATTACCTAAACTAGGGTTTCGGAGGTAGAATTAGGTCAAATTTTGTTGCTGTCCGTGACTACGGACCTAATGTCCGTACCCACGGACCCTAGTTAATCTATGTGGAAATAAAAATCGAATTAAACAGAAAACAAAAATTTGAAAAGTCGGGGCCACGGACAGGATGTCCGTGGGCCAGGACATTGTTTAGAAAAAACCTAAAATTTTAAAATTTTATAATCCCGCCGCCGTCCGTGGGTGTCCGTGGCCACGGAAAACCCGTCTCTGGTCCCGGACAACCCACGGACAGGGGTTTTATGGTGATTCCCGACGTTTTTTTCGGCTAAAAAATTACGCACGTGTAGCCTGAAAGGTATACAATACGTTAGTAATTGAAAGATTGCAGCTTGATGTCTAATTACGCACAAAACTTGACAAACAAGTAACAAGGCAGAAGCAAAAGCAATTAGCAATACAGAAGCATAAAAAGGTTAGTTTGAACCCAAAATTTGACAGAGAGTTAATAAGGTCATGGAGAGTTAGAAAAGTAGAATTGTAACCTATTTTACCTTCGAATTCAAGAGGATTCTTCACGTCGGGATTCTTCGGCGGCTCCGATGGTGCCGGTTCCGGATTGAGTTCGAACCGAGCTTCTGGTTGTTGATTGTTGAAGGTGTTCTTCACGTTTTGGAGGTGGTTTGGTTGATGTTTGATGATTTTTGATGTGTTGGGAGTTGGAAAACGTGTTTCGGTGTTGATTTCGGTGAGATTTTGGTATTGTTTTTGTGCTTGAAGGTGCAAAAACGTGGAGAGAATGAGACGGCTGCCTTCTTTGAGAGTCTACGGTTCTTGAGGTTCTGATTTGATCATGGGATAAGGTTCCTTATATAGGCTTCCTTAAAGATAGAAAAATCCGGTAAAAACCGAGATTTACCGACATTTTAGCTCAAGGGCTTCCAAAAGGAATTTGATTATAAACTTTTACACATGGGTAAAGGATGATATTTCTGATTTTTCTAAAGTGGAATAGAATTTTTTGGATATTGGAATATTTTTAAATTCAATTTCTCGTCAGATTCAATAAGAAATTGCTAGAAAATTATTGGAAATTCGAAAAATCAAACTTCCAACGCCATTATGCTTCAAATGTCATCCTCTATCATGGGTTAAAATTTTATAGCATTTTAAATTGATTTGACCCTTATTTGGAGGAGAGAGAAAACCTATAGAGGGCTTAGAAGCCTTGAAAAATTACGAAAATGCCCCTGCAGATGACTAAGTTGTTCCTAGTACTCTGAAATGTGCCGATCAAACTTGGAACCCTCGCTACTAGCCTATTAGTAGAGACTCTCTTACGGGGGGTTGAAATTTTGGGTATAACACAGCGGTATGATAATGTGTTGCCGCTCGGCCCCTTCAGCAGTAGTCGATGCTCTGCACAATGTAGGCGGC
Organism: Limonium bicolor; assembly: GCA_023374045.1. Classification (NCBI taxonomy): domain Eukaryota; kingdom Viridiplantae; phylum Streptophyta; class Magnoliopsida; order Caryophyllales; family Plumbaginaceae; genus Limonium; species Limonium bicolor. The sequence continues at coordinate 299,235,875 of CM041780.1, forward strand.
CCTTATGCTTCTGCAGCCAATTCATACCCACTATAATGTCGAAGCCGAAGTTCTTGAACTCGATAAGGTCGATGGGGACGGTCTCAGTCATAATGCTGATCTCTAGTCCCATGTATTGTCTAGTGCAACCAACTCTCTCCTTCGAAGGAAGAGTGACTGAAATGTAAGAGAGCTATTCGGGGGCTGCCCTCAGCTTCTTCGCGAATGTAGAGGAAATAAATAAATGTGAAGCCCCAGAGTCAAACAATATGGAAGAAATAACACCATCGACAGGAAAGGTACCTGAGATTACTTCTCGTATTAGCATTGAATCGGAATAAATCTCTTATTTATTGTTTGTCGTTAATTGTCATACCTGTGATGACATTACTGGACTCCTTGGCTTGCGCCATATCTAAGATGCATAAGGTACCCTTCTTTTCATTTTCGTGGCCAGGAGTTATGAATTAATGGTATTAACAAACGGAACACATATGCTTGAAGGTACATAAACTCTTATTTCATTTATCCAATTGGTATTACAACAAGGTTACACACTTAGCTATCAAAATACATCAGTACTGTCTGAAAGTTAAATTTAAACGGCCGGGTAGGATGTGGGTCTCATTCACTAGAGCTGGTGGGGCGGTATTGAGCTTAATACTCTTAATCCCATGATATACTAGCCTTGATTCTCCACCAAATACCGACACATCCCCAGACGTAAGGATGTTCTTGCTTGTTAGATCCATCCTCCTCTGGTTTTCATAGATGAACTTAGCATCATCGCCAATGGAGAATGACACAACCGGTATTCCTCTGGTGATGGACTCGGTCGTCTCATCACGGTCTTGGTGCATCCCAAGCTGTCCTCCCTACTCATAGTAGTTGATGATGTAAACATCGGGTGTCATGTCGGGTAAAGGGTAAGTCTCGCAGTCTTGAGCAATATCCATTGCTTTTCCCACCAAGGTTAGGAAACTCTCAGGTATCCTAGGTATTGATACACCATCTACCATCCTCGCCTCTCGGTAAACCCTAGCTTGCGGATCCCAATCCTTCCCTAAGTACATCATGTGCAATTTCATCTTAGAACCACTACGAAATAAAGGGGTATAAAATGCTCCCAAAGCCTTACCCAAAGCTCAACACTCATCTACTATGGCGATTTGTTCTTCTAAGGCTAGGAACTCTCTGATAAGTATCATGCCCGGTCTGACTACATGACACAACTTGCCAGGGTACTCCCATCTTTCTTCCAAGGGTCTAGGTGATCTCGGTTTTGTGAGTGTAGGATAACAGATATCGAAGTCTCCTAAGAGGTAAAAGGTTTCCTAGGTAAGTCGTTTGTCTGAAGTGGTAATTAAAACACACATTCATGCCAAGGTAAAGCATTTAACACTTAGTCATGCTCTTATACAATGGCTTAAGGTTTCAAAAGCTATCTTTCACAGCACAGGGTACTAGTACCAGCACCCGAAGCTCCCGCTGCATTCAATGTGTGGTTGCCCGGCCTAGTCATCTTCTGGGTCTGCTGCTACCCCTTCTGGGCTGTGGGTGCCTACCGCTTCTGGCCACCTTGAGCTACAGCTCCTCCAGCTGATGTGCTCTGAGTCCCCTTCGATGGGCAGTACGCTCGGCTCTCCGGATTCGCGATGTAACACCCCTACTCTAATCAGCTCCTAATCATCTTACTTAACATTTTAATCGTAGTGGTAATCTAAGTAGTTGAACTACTGGTGTCACGGTTTTCACTCGCCCATACGAGTAATAACGTGCTTACTGATATATTCACAATATGAAACAATTTCCTACAGTGAAAACAAGAGATAGATTTAACCTTCTGTTCCAACATAAATACAACCCGAGTGAGCATTATAAGTATCCCAGTCCTATACATGTTTCTATGTTCGTACCGAAATATGACAATACAAACCTAACCATGGTTACTACTTTACCCAGCGTGTCCCGCTCTGTCGACACCGGAAGCTGCATACCTGCAAAATATTTGTTTGTGGTATGGAATCAGCCCCTGCTGAGTATGTTACTACATGACTATCATTCCCCCCTTAGACCCTCAGTTAATTGGTCAAGAGCATGCAATTCATTTTCATGCATGTAGTTTAATATAAAAACTGTAAAGCAACAAATATATTGTAGAAAACTCAAATAGCAAACAAGCCCCCGGCTTCACACATCACATCACAATAAACCAACTGAAACCGTTACAACGCATATATGAGTACGAAGACTCCACTCAACCAACCACTTTATAATTCATATTCGAGTACTGCGACTCTGCTCAACCAATCAATCCTCAATAATCCACACACGAGTACAGCGACTCGACTCAACCAATTCACAACATAGATATGAGTACATCGACTCAATTAAACCAACTCACAACACACATATTAGTACAATTCATTCAACAAATCAACAAACATACATCACATAACCACATGGCATAACCAATGAACAATAAGGCGAAACAACGAGGATTATAAACGAGTATAGATTTCCGTCTTGGCATACAAGCCCAAATAATGTATGCCTACCGTACGAGCTAATATAGTTGTTCGTAATTGTTCAGTCACACCTAATGACGACGTCTCGTTAAAACGACGTGTCTCTAAGTAACCCATCTCATATGGTGGGTCACCCCAGCAGTAGCCACTCCAACGTTAGAGTCTCCGACCGACGAACCATCTGTAGTCCGTTGGAAATTTATCTTGATACTTACGGATGCCCACACTGCATCCTGGTATCGTTAATTGATCACAATTCTCACCAAGAGCCACATACTCTTGATTAACTTATCTATTCCATCGCATCGTATTACCTTTTTCCTAACACAGCAGACTAAGGTCGTTAGTCCAACCCTGAGTATGTCAACTCGGGATCCAGTGTTTGATACGAGAGCGGCGTTAGAAAGGAAAATGTGCGTATATGAGTCTCGGATTATATATATATATATATCTTATTATCCTAGTGCTACAACGTTTTACTTACATTCTTTATATTATACATATAAGATAGCATCCTTGCCACTAGTTCATTTTATAATATGTTCATATATACGAACAGTACTGTTAACGTACAACATTAATAATAATAAATCAACATTAATACACAACTCAAGCATATCAATTCACACAAGCAGACATTCAATCTTAACACAGATATTCGCACAATGTCTGAACTGAGGAAATCCTCAGAGACAATCAAGCCATATAATAACATACCGTGCAACGGGATTATAAAACCGTGGAGTATGAATCAGCTAGATCCGAAGCTCTCCCGTGATGTCTCTAACAGTCTAATAATACATAACGCTACAGATTAGCATCCCGTATAACAACATTACTCTACAGTATCCCGTACCGTCACTAATCCCTCCCGGTTCATTCCCCGTTATCTACTAACAATGTTTGTCGGGTTTTAAGTTTAACTCGGGATTAGGATAAATGCCATATTACATGTGTGGTTATGTCGTGTATATTAATATACTTAACTTTAAACGTTTGTTATCGCATGTAATTTAATACACATTTGTATATTATATAGTTTATGAAATACCCCTAAATTAATTTAAATTAATTTATGGGATTTCTTTTATTAAACCTTTAATAATACTATTAAGTATTAAATTATTATATGGAATTATGAATATTAAATTAGTATAAGGAATTATGAATATTAAATTATTGTATGGAATTATGAGTATTAATATCATATGGAATTATGGAAATTTATTTAGGGGATTCCTCCTATTTAACTCTAAGGAATACAATTTAATATTTAATTATTATGTATAATTATATAGCATTATGAATTTAATAATAAGATTTATAAGTCCATAAATCTTGGGAAAATGTCTAAACACTCCAACTATATAGTAAAGGTTTTAGGAAGTGTTGGAACATTGTTTTGAAACATAAAAGTAAATATAAAATTCTAGAAACCTTAAAGCTTATTAAGCCTTTCTAGAGTTGACTTTTTGAGAATGGTCAAACCAGGCCATGAAACCTATACCAATAAATAGGTTATGGAAAACCATGAAGATCGATAAAAAGAACGTCAAAAACGGATCATCCTAGCCAAAGTTATGATAGATTGAAGTTTAGAGCCAAAATTTTAATGGCGGCCACGTGTCAAGCTCACAGGCGCCAGGACTTGAGCGATTCCGGTTTCCCTGAATTTCGATAACAGAATTCTGTGTTTAGCCCTAACTTTGGACGGCTATATCTCACTCATCTCTCAATATTTTCCATGCCGTCTTCTTCATTCTCTTCTTCAAAACGTCCTCTTTCCAACCATTACTCACACACACCCTAATTTGTTATACATCAGCCGCAAATCCGACCTAAAGTTGACACCTTGCGAAACGTGTACCCGGAATTCTAGTTTCTCACCAATTTTAGGTAACTTTCGTTGATCATAACTCCTTCGTTTCTCAACCAAAATTCGATTTCTTTAGCTCGTTTTAAAGATCTCTAATCCCTCTACAATTTTCGTGTTTATGCCCAAGTCAGATTCGTAACCAGTTGGAAGATATAGATGTCTTAAGTTTCGGTCTCGCCAGCACATAAAATCATACCGAAACAGAGAGGTATAAACTCGTGACTTGTGACCTTAATTTCTTTCTTTGTGTTGCGAGTTAGGATTAGTTCGTGTTATCAATATGTAGAGGTAAGTTTGCTCTTTCGATTAAGCCATTATGCATAGCCTAACTCGATCTGTACTGCAAGTTATAGATCCTCAAAGTTGGCTTGGTGCACTGCTCGAAAACCCGAATTTTTCCAGATTTCTGAAATCGAAATCACTCAATTCGCACAACTCCGGTTAGTCTCCGATCAAATTGCTCCGATATTGCTGTTCGTAGTCATGTTACCGTCTTAATCCATGTTCTAATTTAATCAATTACGCTCGAGATTGAGGGAATTGGGGCGAATCGAATTTGGAAACCGTTTAGAACCCTAACATTCGAACTGAATTCGAATTCCATCGAATACTGCATTATAATTGGGGAAACTGGTATCATTAGAACTGAAATTTGATTTCGAAACTATAGAATCAAGAATCACTCGATTTCGTTCTGTAGATTAGGAGATAATGGGGATTTAGTACTCAGGATTGCATAAGGGCTCGCTGAAGAACACGGCGTTCAGGGGCTGTCGATCTCGCTTTAAAGGATTTGGACGGCCGAGATTAGATCTGGTAATTAAAAAACTGTTATAAGTTTCTATAAAATCAAGTAAATAGCTCTAACTTTTTGATATTAGTTAATGGCCTTCCCAAGGTATTTTGACTTGAAAGTTTAACCATAGATTCCTTATTTAATCTAGTTTATTTGGATGTAAATTATTATGGTTTTGGAGTTTTTAAACATAAGTTATGATTTTTGCAAGTTACGGGTTTTCTGGAATTATTTGGCTAAATTTAAAAGATATTTTTTGAAATAAAAATTTTATAACATGTCTAAAATGTTATAGTTATTATATATTAAATTTGGGGATTTTTGGGCAATGGTAAAAGGTTTTAAAAATTGTGTTAATGAGTTTTTCATAAGAATAACTTATAATATAAGGTTTTTGATGTAACCAAAAATTAAAGTATGGTTTGTTAATTAACTTTTAAGCTGGGGAAAATAAAGGGAATTAAATTAACATTTTATAACAGTAAGGTTATAAATGTTTAGGTATTAGTTTTTAATAGAAGTGAAATTATGTACATATATGTATATATATACATATTTAGGTGGAAACTTATATAAATCAAGGAATATAATTATTCTTACGTTTTATTTATTATATTATATGGGAGTTAATATTCTTAACTAAAACTAAGGAATATATATATATATATGTAACACCCCTACCATTAATACAATGCTTACCGTCCAATCTCCTTACACATCAGATACACGCAACGGATACATACTTACATACAGTGGGTGATACAATGCCGTTAGTCACCCACGTGACTAACAAGGCTACTTCTTCTACATACAGCATCGGTCTGATGGACCGGAATCCCGAGTACTACACATCTATAATACATACTCCATTCATCAAACAAATACAACAATGCTCCATTCAATACTTACTCCTCCATAATCCATACAATACAATATACTTAACCGAGTCTACTAGGATCCTTATACAATTATAATATCTCTTCCAAGTTCTACATACTCACTAAGAGTCTACATCTACCCATTCCTCACGACTACTTACTTTCTAAATACAGGGGTGTGCTGCCGGTCTCTTACCTTGACCACATCCGCTTCGGGTACCTGCACACTAAAAACGTTCCCCCTAGGGGGTCAGCTTTCGCTGCGCATGATAACCGCATACCCCGCGTACTAGTGAGGGTACGCCGACCACTTGGTCATATACATGCAGTTCATTTTTTCACACAACATGCATACATGCTTTCATACACAATACAATAATACTTACGCAAGGCGTACACACATACACTTCATTACATACAAGGAATACAATATATCATCCAATACATACTTACCTTCTTCCGAAATACACATACTCATTACATACACAATATACAATTCTTGTTAGCTTCATTGGCCCACCCGGTTTAATCGGGTGGAGATTACTCTTTTACTCATTACTTCATACATACGCATACATACGCATACTCATACATACTTACTTACTCTTACTCTTACTCATGTTAAGTCGTCGGGACCTCCGGCCCTGGGGACTACTCTGTCCCACCTCCGGGATTTACTTGACTCACCAATCCGGGATGCTACCCACTTAAGGGATTTGGGCCGCGGACCAGTTTAAGAGTCAGGAATTGCAGCCAACCTCTTGTGACTCCGCATCCTCACGCGTGGCCGAAGCTATATCGGACTTTTACTCATTCCAATTTACTCACTTAAGTTAGGAGTTAGGTAGTTAGGAATTAATAGAAGTCAACATCCAACCACATACACAAATACATTATTCATATACACATCCATACCAATACAATACAATATACAAGTACACTACAAGGTACAATTACACATCATCATCATTCATATATTTCATGAATTATACAAACTATTGTTCAAGACAAATATCGAGAACAATGTAAACAAGCACAAGTAAGTGCAATATAATCCGATTCATGCATTTATCTTATTAGGTGGTCAAATAAGCACACAAATCGGGGTAACCAGATTAGGATATAGGGCATGAAGAAATCATACCTTTCACCGTTGGTTTACTTTATCGGGTGTTCCCGTGCTCCTTCGTTCCTTACTTGTCCCTTGAGTCCTAGCCTCGACCCAATGACTACATGCCAAATGGTTCTATTAATACTAAGCACTACAATACACGCTTAGCTACTACTCCCGTACTTACCCCGTTATCCCATTACTTCGGGTTACTTAATGTTCTTATACTTTTAACTTCCTTATAAATCCTCTTACTTGTTTCCCATTTACATACTTATTTCTTTACCGTTAGTGTTACATTAATGGTGTATTACCAAAGTCCCATATATATGTACATATCTATATACATGCATACATATGATTACTATGTTGCTATCATTATTATTATATTATTATTATTTTTTTTATATATAAGTTGGGGCTGTCCGACCCACCGTCCGACCCAACCTATGGGTCGGACCATTCCAGTAAGGTTCGGTTCTGTTGTCCAGACTCCGTCCGACCCACTGTCCGACCCAGACTCTGGGTCGGACGAAGTCAGTAACTTCGTCCTCGAAAATTTTTGCCTGTCCGACCCACGTCCGATCCACGGCTCTGGGTCGTACCATTCCAGAAGGGTTTACTGTCGTTTCTCAAGGCCCGTCCGACCCATGGTCCGACCCACGGTCCGACCTAGACTCTGGGTCAGACGGTAGCAGAAAGTTGCTACAGACCTTGTTTTTCTTTCCAAATTTCACCCATTGTTTCCCCAATCTTCCTACATACATCTTAACATGTTTTAGTACTATTTAAACATTCTAAATCACCTTAATTCATCCACCAAATCCATTACTAAATCCATCAAATAACTTATACAATCCTCTCACTTCTTTTCTAACACTTGTAACAGTTTTTGTTACACTTATGCTACAGATTTTAAAACTCAATCCTCACATCCAATACTTCTACTACCAATACCATTACTAGCATCCCAAATGCATTTCCAAGCCATTACATTACCTATACCCAAGTCCAACTCTCTCTTTACCGATTCTTGCACACTAATTTTTTTCCTAACTTCTTCAATGCATCTTTATACACTTTGCTACAGATTTTAGTTCCTACCTCCTCCATACATAATTTACTCTCCTAATGCATTTTCAAGGCCTACAATGCATTGCCTCTCCCCTTCAAGTCCAACACTCACTCCCTAGGTCATGTACATAAGTTCTCCTAGTTTCTCCAACATCATTCAACAACTCTTGCTACAGATTTTTCATTCTCTTACCACAACTACTACTCATTGTTATTAGACATCTCTACTTACTCCAATACACCCTTGGTTTTCCCATTCACCAAGTCATCCATACATGTACATACCCCTACCAAAATTTTGCCATAGTTCCTCTACATTTCTTACTTCTCCACATATGCACTTTTTCATCAAACTCATTCCTAATCTAGCCAAACCACAAGGGTTATACCAGCACACATACAAAATCTTAGAACACCATTACTTCCTCAATTACAATACCAATACATCATTACCTCCTCAATCCACATTACTAATGCACATACCCAATACACTTGGCTCCAAGGCCTACAATTCACATACTAGTTCACAAATACCCAAAATTCCACAATTACATTACCAATACACTCTTTTGGGTTCTTTAAATTGGTTTACCCATTCCCATTACTCTAATGCATTAAATTTAGCCTTCAAGAAAGAGCTTTTACCTTAAGCTCTTATTTCCTTCATTCTCTTTTCAATTCTCTTCTTCCTTTCTTCCTTGCCCAAATCGGCCACATTGGGAATGGAGTTGCCAAACTCCATTCCCATCACCCAATGAACACAAAACACTACAATTAATATACTAACCCTTAAATCAAGGCCAATTCATTGAAGTGGTTGAAATGAAATTTCTCGGGTTTACCTTTGGAGAGTTTTAGAAGGGGTTTTAGCCCTTGGTTCAAGAAGGTGAATCCACCACCATTGCTAGGTTGATATTATGCTTAAAAGAGGGAGAGAAAATGGAATGTTACAAGGAGGTAAAATCGGTTATGAAAGGAGATGGTGAAAACATGAGTTTTTCGTGTAGATTTTTACCTTGTTGGAAAGAGGAGACTCCAAGCTCCATAATGGTGTGCTTTTCTCTTCAAATGGGGAAAACCCATGGAGATGAAATTCATCCTTTTTGAATTTTGAAAAGAGAGGAATGTAGAGGATGATGAGGGGAGTTCAAATATGTAATTTGTTTTTGATTTGGAGCTTACATGAGGATGGAGCATGAGGTAGAAGGTGGAGTTGCCATGGGAGCTTCTTGAAGCTCTACAAAATCGCCCAACCAGAGGGAGAGAGGAGGGAGAAATCGGTGGAGGGGAGAGGAAAGAGAGAGATGAGTGAGTTGTGAGAGTGAGGTGAGAGGAAAGGCATAAAGTAATTCTTTTACTTTATTGCTTTTTGCTTTTGGCTCTCTTATTTAATTAGCTAGTTACATGTGTGTGTGAGGGAGTTATTTGACTCTTTAAAAACCGGCCCCCTTACAGTAATACTAGCTGAAGCGTTTTTCGTCTTTTACAGAAAACGCTTGTTATTTTACCCGGTTTAGGTACTGTTCACTAACCGGGCCCGTTTTCCGGAATTTTCTTGTTTCGTTATTTTTATTGGTTATTAAACTCCCATAAATGCTTAATAATTATTATTTAAAGATTTATAATTTTTACGGGTTCGTTTGACCACTTAAAGTCACGTTTTCGGGTTTTCCCGAAAACGTGCATTAAAGCTCTATTAGCGTTTTAATACATTATTTGGATCCGTTTTTTCGGGAGTTGTTCCCATATATCATTTAGGTCTTATTAAACCTTTAGAATCCATATAATACTCTAACCGAGGTCTCATACCTCCTATGGTTATTTAACGCTTATTTAGCGATTTCCGCTTTTTAAGAGTTTATTTATTCTTTTGGATTTATTTTTCCTTACTAGTATTAATTAGGTACCATTAGGCCCTTAAATACGTATTAGGTTAATTTTAATCCCTATATTTAAGTTCGGGGTATTTCAATATATATATATATATATTTACACATATATGTAAAAGAAATAAAATAGTAACTTAGGTTAAATCAAGGAGCTAAATAAATCTACATTTATATTAATTATATAATATGGTAGTTAATATACTTAATTGAAAGTAAGGAAAATACTTTATTTTATTAACCATATTTTGGATGTAGGTGTGTGTAAAAGTTAATATAAATAATTAAATACAATAAAACTACATAAATAATGTTTTGTTCAAATCCTAGTATATATAAATATATACACAGTAAACATGATAAAATTAAATACCTTATAGGAAATATAATACGAAGGAATTAATAAGTTAAACTAAACCTCTACATAATACTAATAGAAGAATATTATATGAGGTGGTATTAGATTATAGTTATGTATTAGGCTTAAAGAGTTACCTTTGAATGTCCAAGGTTTATTTATAAACCATATTAAAATACATGTATGGTATTACTTGTCAATGACCAGGATGTAAATCTAAATTTGGGATTAAGTAATTAATAAGTTAAAACTTAGGAAAAATTGTGATTACATAAAATGTTGTACAAATAGATCTTATTCTATAATTAATGATAAACAAATGTAATACGTTTACATCTGAATGTTCTTAATATATAAACCGTAATAAAATAAGTAAAATACTTTTACATCTAAATGTGAGGTGGATTAGTAAGTCTAGATTTAATCATTTCTTAACATTTAAGGTAGTGAAATATAACTTAATGTTTTAAGATAGAATCATTAAAAGGATTATGATATAACCTATATAAAACGATGATTTGGAAATTTATCTAAATAATTATCCTTAAGTTTCTTAGAATTAGATAAGCCATATAAAATACATTTACTACTAGTATTCAGGTTGTGAGTGTACAATTAAGTGGGGTATTTGGTAGTGAGAATTTATAGGAAGGTTTATAAATAGGAATTTGATACTTAAAACCTTTGAACCTTTTATTAGATAAAACTAAGTTGCATAAGATATTATATTGATATACTTTACGGTATGGAACCAGAATTATCTTATTAAATAATTAACAATTTCGCTTACGAACCAGAATTTAATTCTCTGATAAATTGTACTCTATGTAGATATATTGTCCATCCTAAATACAATAAAGGAAATTAATTTATTAGGTTATTCCTTTGAAACCTTAGGTTTTGTAAAACAATTTAATACGTATTTATGGCTTAAGTTTAATGAAGTTTAGTACAAAGGATTGTACATAGTCTATAGAGAGAATGTGTGTAAAAATAAAACATTTAGGAAATTAAATGTACATAAGGATACATAAAAGGTTATACTAAACACCTTATTGTATAGGTAATAATAAAACATATAATATACCTTGTGAATACTAAATGTAAGATTAATTCGTTAAATAAAGTTAACTATAGTATAGTTATTCAGGATGAGAATGAAATACCCCAAACTTAGATATGGTGTTTAAATGATAAACTAAGATATAAGGAGGCTAAATAATGCCTTAGAAACATTAAGAAACATTTCTAATCAAAGAAAATATAAGGAAACACCAAAAAGAGCAGTTTAAGCAAAAACGTGCTCTAAGCTTGGAGAGACATGGGAGAGTACCCAAATATTGTTCTAAGACCTTAGTAATATCCTAATGGTCATTTTAAGTCAATTACCAAAGAAAACCAAGCTTGAAAACAAGTTAAAACACAAAATGTGCTTTAAGGAGTCTTAAAGCACGTTTTTGAAAAATTGTCTTGTAAATGAGTTTTGAATGGCTAAATGTCCATCATTACTCTTTAATTAATATGTGTACTATATAGTATCACATTTGGAGGTCTATATCAATGGGAAATCAAAAATTTCACAACAATGTGCCTTGTTCTTGATGAATAGTGAATTTATTAAGCTAGTTTATAACATAAGTCTATATAAGTGAGACATTTGGTCAACAAAGACTAAACTACCCTCATTCACTAAAGGGGGCCGGTTTCTTTAAGTGTGACTCACCACACTTATCTAGCTAAGTAAAGAGAAAGCAAATAAGTAAGTTATAAAGTAAAAGTACTATTCACCTTTAAGATAAATATCACACATTTACTTACCTCTCTCCTCTTTCTTCATTCTTCTTTGCTTTCCCACGGTTTGTTGCTCTCTTTTCCTTCTCCATTCACAGAGCTTGACCTCCATGAAAGCTCCACCTTCTCTTGGCCACATCTTGCTCATTTAAGCTCCAAATCCAAAACAAAATACATATTCTCTTAGTTAGCTCAAGCTCCTCCTTCCTATCTTTTCAAAACTTCAAGAGCTTCATTTTGGTGCCAATCAAACCACCATTAGAGGAGGAAATTCAAGTTTGGAGACTCCATTGGCATCTCCATTCTCTTAAGGTAAAGAAATGTAAGAAAATCTAGGTTTCCACCATTTTCTTCACTTGACCGAAAATATATACTCATGGGACTCCATGTTTATGCCTTGTTCTAGCTTGTTTCTACTCTTCAAAGGAGAGAGGAGGTCCTTCTTGCTTCACATCCAAGTTGTCTTGAGAAACCAAGGTAAAACAATCACATTAATACCTTAAAACATATTTTTAAACCTAGGGTTTGTTCCTTAGGGTTAATGTGTTATCTAGTACTCATTGGAGTCATTGGATATTGGTTAGAACATTGGCAAGGAGAATCACATTGGTGACCGAGATTGAACAAAGAAAAACCTAAGGAGAAAAGCTTTTAAGCTTGTGAGAAAACAATAAATTACTTACCTTAAGGTGTTTTGTTGTTTAAGGGAATGAGATGTGGGTAAATGATGAGTTTAGTGTAGAGTTTATATTGGGGAAGGTGCTATAAAACCTAGGAGAAACAATGTCTATACTTGTGAACTTGTGACTAAGGAGCAAATGAGAAAAGAGATAGTGTAAGGATATAAAGGTGAAGTACAAGAAGCATTTTATTTCAATGGGAGCCTTGTTGAGTGTATTTGCAGGTTGAAGGCATATATATGTGGAAATTCAGTGGTTAAGATTATTGTCATTTAAGGGCCTAAGTGCCAAGCATTCTAAGTTTAATCATTATATGATGATGTGGTGAAGTTTTAGTGTAAATTGGGTGTTAAGCTATTGTGATGAGAATTTGTGTGGTATGGTTGTTTGATGGAGAAAAACCATATGTTAGGAAGTGTTATATACTAGAGAACCCATGGCGAAATTTAAAGGAAAGTTTAAGTGTTTAAGATATCCTAAGGGAATTTAATGACTAAGGAAGTACTAGGAATGTTCTATGGGTTGTCTTGATGAAAAAGAGTGAAGTTAAGATGTTTTAATGACTTATGATGATTTAGGTATCACCACGAAAGATTTAGAAATCAAGAGGATGTATTTGAGTATTTAGGACTTAGGCAAATGTTGTTGCACAACTAGGAAGGGAGTAATGTGTTGATGATGGAAGTTTAAGCTTGGGAAGGAACTTTAAGTAAATGCATAAAAGAGTTTTAGAAGGTGAAAGATGCTTGGGAGATGATGTTATAGTGGTGAGGAAGACTTTTGGCATAGTGGTTACATTAGGTATGAACCACCACCTAGAAACCTAGAGGAAAACATTACAAGTGTTAGCATTATTACAAGGAAAATGCATAATGACTAAGGTGAATCTTGGTGAATGATTTAATGTGTTTTGAGGAGGGCTTAAGGTGTATTTGAGGTGCCCCAATGAGGTTATAACATATTAGGATATATGAGGAGAAGTTTGGAGTTGAATGGGAATTGGAAAACAAGGTTCTGGAGCCGACCGACCTTAGGGACCGGACTTGCAAGGTCGGTCGGGCTCAGTTTACACTACCGGAAAATGTTTCTGGAATCGACCGAACTTGGGGACCGGACTTACAAGTTCGGTCGGACCTGTATTTTGTGAAGGAATTAAGTCTCTGGAATCGACCGAACATAGGACCGGACTTGTCAAGTTCGGTCGAGCTTAAATTTCCCTCGGGGAAACTCTCGGGAATGGACCGACCTTGGGGACCGGACTTGCAAGGTCGGTCGGGGTAGAATTTTCAAACGGTGAAGTGTTCTGGAATGGACCGACCTTAGGTAAGGTCGGTCGGAAGTTCGGTCGGGCCTAAAAATTAAAAAAAAAAGAAATTTTAAATTCTAAGAATGGTAATGGGTAATGAGGTATGCCCTTGGTAGGGTAGTAATGATTGGGACCCTAAGAACTTAAGGAATTAAGTTAAGATTAAGTATAAGTTTTAATGTTTAAAGTTAAGTTTGTAAGACTAAGAGATAAAGACTTGAGAGGTTATTGAATGGAAGTCCTTAGGGACTAAGTGAGTTAAGTAAGGTGCAAATAACTAATAACCTAAAAATGAATGAATGTTTTAGGTTTGTGAATTGGGACCCCGAAGAAGGTTAAACAAACAACGATCGACGGTGAACGGTACAATCCTTTTCGTGACCTGCTTGCTAACGAGGTGTCCCTCGGCTTGTGTGCTATCTGTTTATTTGCTATGACTAAAACAAGATAAAGCATGCAACCGGTTATATTGTTCTCGTTGTGATTGTGTTATATTTACACTAACCCGCGAGATTTGAGATTGTTACTAACCAAGTTTAGTACATACTGAGTTAAGAATAAGAGTTAAGTTGATGGCTGTTGGTTAATGCCCGTTGAGGCTTAGCTAGCACATGGTGTTTAAGATGTCTACTAACTGGAACTTGAGTGAGGAAACCCGGGACCGATCTCCGGTCATGCATGCTAAGTGGAAAGGGGGACGGTATCTGAATCAGATCCGCCCTCCGCTTAAGGACTTGTCTTCGGACTTGTAGCCTAGGGCCGGTTGCCGGCTCAGCTACGCTGGACTCCCGTCCAGAGTAGGTGGCATTAAGATGGTGCGGTGGGATCACCTAAATCCCAGGTTTGAATTAAGCTGCAACCAATCCCTTCCAGGAAAGGTTTGTATACTGAGATTAAGATTAAGATTGAGATTAAGATTAAGGTAAGGTAAGGAACTGAGATTAAGGAAATGAGGACTAAGGAGGGGGTTACTAACCCACTTGTTAAGGGAACGCTTGAGTCGTTCATTGCTTGTGAACTATATATGTTCATCTGTGGTTATTGTTATTGCACTTCATATTATGTTTGTGTATGTAATCAATTTCCATGCTATCGACAATTAGTCGTCGTAGCCCCGTTAGCTTGGGGGCCATGAGAGGGTGTACCAGCATTCGTGCTGACCCCCTCGGGGGCTTTTTACACTTGCAGGTAAGAGGCCCATGAGGACGCACTACGAGAGTAGGAGCGGTTAGACTTAGGAGGGGACATTTATTTTGAATTCGGGTTGCGCCTGTGCACCCGACTGTTCATATTAAATTGTTGTAAGTTTGAGATTATGATTGAGATACTAGCACTCGGTTGGTCGTGGGATTGTGGATGTTAATGTTTTGAGCTGGATAAGTATTTTGGTTAAGTATTGTATATATTAAGCCGGTATATTCTAACGATCAGACCGTGGCAAGGTCCAGGTGTTGTATATTTCCGCTGCGACGTTTTCGATTAAGTGTTCAGATTGCGATAACCACGATAGGCTTTGGATGGGGTGTTACAAAAAGTGGTATCAGAGCGTAGTTACGCTCTGATCAAGAAATACCGGACATGAGTAACCACCGAGTTAGGATATAAGTTAAGGAATAAGTGTTGGGTTAAGGGTGTGAGAAGTTAGAGTGAGTAGAGTCAGATGACCACTAATAAGTGTGGATTGTCTTTACCGTCTACGGACGTTATAAATTTACTAACCAAACAGTGGTGAATGTGAATCTAATGTAAGTTATGCTTGTTCAGATGGCAGGACGCCCTAGAGGAGGCCGAGGTCGCGGCCGGGGTGAGGATATTCCAGGGATACCTGGAGGGCAGATGATCGCAGAGATCGTAGCTGCCGCTTTAGGGCACATGGGCTATCAGCCTGGTGTGGGTGCACCACCTCCACCGCCACAACCTAGGGAACCAAACTGGGTGAAGAGTCTTGCTGATCTTCGACCCGCTCACTTCAAGGGGGAGACCGATCCCGCCAAGCTTGAGGCGTACATCTCCGAGCTGGAGACCGCCTTCGAGACCCTTGATGTCCCTGCTGGGATCAAGGTGCGCTTAGCTGCTTTCTACCTGAAGGGGGCGGCGGGCGATTGGTGGAAGCTGGTGAGGGCCGAGCATGTGGCCAACCCAGAGTTCGGCTGGGAGCAGTACACCGCCTTGCACGGGCAAAGTACTACCCCGCCCATGTCCAGACGAAGAAGCGCTTGCAGTTAGATGCGCTTAAGCAGTCGGACAAGATGACGGTGGACGAGTATTACTCAGAGTTCACCGCCTTGCTCTGTCTTCTGCCAGGTCTAGGGTATTCTGACTAGATCTTGGTAGACCGCTTCTATGGCGGGCTTAGCCATCGACTCCGCTACGGCATGGGGCCGACGAGTTACACTACCTTGCAGGTAATAAGAATGATTGAAATTTGAGTAAGTGGTGAATAAGATTTAGATTATGAGAAATAAGTGAGACTAATACTATGGAAAAGCAGGAGTGCTATCATGCCGCTGCTAAGGTTGAGATTACCGTCCAGCTGAGGGACGAGGAGAATGCAAAGCGGAAGAGTGCTGGGAAGAGCTCAGAGAGTCAAGGGCAAGGAGGGTACAAGAAACAAAGTACCAGCCTCAGGCCCAGAAGAATCAGAACCCGAAAGGGAAGGAGGAAAAGGAGAAGGCTTCGGAAGAGCCATTGAAGCTGACCTATGCTATTGCAGCTACACCACTGCGCTCTAAGGCGCCAAAGGGTGAGAAAAATTGATATTGAATGAGTTAAGCAATAAATTGGTACCGTTTGAGATATAAGAATTGACAATATGAATCATCAGGATCTGAGACTGAGAGAGGAGCCGGTGGTGGCTACCAGCGACGCTTCATCTGTAGATGGTGTCACAAGGACCACCCCGGGCTCGACTGTAAGGGAAACAAGGTGGAGTGCAACTTCTGCGGGGTGTATGGACACCGGGCCTACGAGTGTTACCGGAACCCTGCTAGTAGAGCCTATAGGCCCGACACTAGGGGCAAGGGCAAGACCGATCAGGGAGCTGGATCTGACGGTCAGAGGAAAGTGCAGCAGCCGGCGGACAAGAACCCACGGGCGACCTAGAAGACGGGGCCCACTCTACACATGGTGGATCGGGACGATGAGCCTGAGCCCTCATCGAGGCCAGGTACCACTATAACCATTAGTAATAAAACTACCTGCTTACCGCATTATCATGCATGTTTGGTGAAATATATGAGTTAAGTAAAAATAAGATGAGATTAGAACCTAAGTAAGATATAACTACTACCACTTTAGGAAGATTCAACATTTGCTACCCTATGCCATCTACATCTAACCCGGAGCACACCGACATCGAAACCATGGACTTTCCAACCGAACAATGTCAGGTTATCCGCCCAGGTATGATTTTATTAAGGGGATACCTGACACCCGGAGCATAAATAGCCATCATCAGGAGATGCAATCAACTAGGAATGGGACCGGGAGGTTTTTACACGCCGGAGTACCCAGGGGGAGCAAGGATGAAATTAAAGATGATGAGCTTGGGCAAGGATTGGAATCCGTATGCCAAGAATTACCAAACCACAAGGGAGCAAGATGGAGTCTCACCACCGGGAATACCCGAAGAGTTCCACCCAGTTATTACACAAGTCGTGGAAATCGCTCAGCAGTTGGAAGCTGAACCGATTCCAGACATCCAGCCAGACATTTGCATTGTAAACTTCTACGAAAAAGATGGGAAACTGGGACTACACCAGGATAAGGACGAGACAACGGAGTCTCTCGAAAGAGGGATACCCGTAGTGTCTTGGTCCATTGGAGATGATGCGGAGTTTTTATACGGCGAGCAGAAGCGTGCGGACCGTGCAGATAAGATAATACTTAAGTCAGGTGATGTATTAATTTTGGGGGGAGAATCAAGGATGTTGTACCATGGGATTAAGAGAATCAAGCTGAATACAGCACCGTCAGCAGTAGTAGTCAATGCGACGCATATGAGACCAGGAAGATTAAACCTAACCTTTAGACAATATTAGCCATGTAATGTTAGAATGAGATGAAAAATGAGATGTAAGATTGAAGCACATGTTGTAAATAGGATGGTCATAAATAAAATAACAGTGTTGTTCATATAAATTGTTACGACTCTTGTTATACCATCAATACTCATGGAGCTTGTGAACACAATAGGTCATGGACTCGGTACGGAAGGTGCACTAAGCATACTCACAGAGGCACAGGCCGACGCTAGCGGTACTATCCTCACCGGCACCTTTCCGATCAATGGGATTGAGGCATCAGTTCTCTTCGACTCAGGGGCCTCGCATACCTTTGTCTCTGCATCATTTGCGAGCAGGTTGGGGCTAGACGCTGATGAGCTACCCGACTTCACGGTTACGCTCCCGTCTAAGGAGAAGGTTCGTTGCACTCGTTACTACCGAGGAGCCACCATCAGAATTAAGGGGGAAGACTTCCCAGTCAGTTTCATTGAGTTCAGTAAGCTAGGATTTGATGTTATCTTCGGGATGAACTGGTTGGAGCGGCACAAGGGACGTATCCTCTGCGCCGAGCATAGATTGCTGCTCAGGAGTCCGTCTGGGGTGACAATATCATACCGCCAGAGGCCCAGGGAGCCTTCGACTAAGATCATCACCGCCATGGCAATGTACAGAGAATTAAGGAGAAAGGAAGAAGTATACCTCTGCTATGTACAGGACATAGAGAGAGACCCTGAGTTCGACCCCGACTTACCGGTAGTGTCCGAGTTCCCCGACTTATTTCCACGGGAACTGCCCGGCATGCCACCCACTCGGGAGGTAGAGTTCACCATTGAGCTGCTACCTGGTACGAGACCGATAGCCAAGGCACCATACCGTATGGCTCCGGCAGAAATGACTGAGTTAAAGGAATAACTGAAAGATTTGTTGGATAAGGGATTCATTAGACCAAGTGTATCACCGTGGGGAGCGCCAGTCCTCTTCGTGAAGAAGAAGGATGGTAGTCTCCGCCTCTGCATCGACTACAGAGAGCTGAATGCAGTAACAGTGAAGAATAAGTACCCACTACCCCGCATTGACGATCTGTTCGATCAGTTGAAGGGAGCGTCTGTGTTTTCCAAGATTGATCTCAGATCGGGGTATCATCAGATAGCCATTAAGGAGGGAGATATTGAGAAGACAGCATTCCGGACACGATACGGCCACTATGAGTTTACAATGATGCCGTTCGGTTTGTCGAACGCGCCAGCGAAGTTTATGGATCTGATGAACCGCTTGTTCCGGGAGCAGCTGGACAAGTCGGTTGTAGTTTTCATCGATGATATTCTGATATATTCAAAGTCTAGGGTTGAGCATGAGGAACATTTGAGAAGGGTGTTGGAAATATTAAGGGAGAACCAGCTATATGCTAAGTTCTCCAAGTGTGAGTTTTGGCTTGACCAGGTCTCTTTCCTAGGTCATGTCATCTCAGATGCTGGGATCGCAGTGGATCCAGCAAAGATTGATGCCGTACGTACCTGGCCAAGGCCGAAGACTGTTACCGACATCCGGAGCTTTCTCGGTCTGGCAGGTTACTACAGGAGGTTTGTTAGAGATTTCAGCAAGGTCGCGAAGCCGATGACCAGTCTGATGAAGAAAGATGCACCATTTCTATGGACAGTCGACTGTGAGAGATCATTTCAGCGCTTGAAGGACTCACTGACCACTGCACCGGTACTGACCATTCCAGACGGTACAGAGGGCTTTGAGGTTTATTGTGATGCATCCGGCAGAGGGCTGGGTTGCGTGCTCATGCAACATGGCAAGGTGGTGGCATATGCCTCACGCCAGTTGAAGAAACATGAGGAGAACTACCCCACACATGACTTAGAGCTGGGAGCTGTAGTCTTCGCTTTGAAGATATGGCGCCACTACTTATACGGGGTTAGTGTCACGATCTACACCGATCACAAAAGTTTGAAATACATATTCACTCAGAAGGAGTTAAATCTTCGACAGAGGAGATGGTTAGAATTTCTGAAAGACTATGACATTGACCTCCAATACAAAGAAGGGAAGGCCAATGTTGTAGCAGATGCCCTGAGCCGTCGAGCACACTCACTCCATTCGCTAGTTTCTTTCTCCAGCTGGTTGATGAGGTGCGAGAGGCTCAGAGGACTGATGAGTACATGAGAGAGGTCAGACAGAAGCTGACAGATGGTACCTTTGAGAGTCAGAAATACGACTTCAGACTTCATGATGATGATCTGATCAGACTTAAGGGCCGATTATGCATACCACGAGGTAACACGGATCTGAAAGACCGTATACTTAGAGAATCACACTGTTCTTCAGTTTCCATCCATCCGGGAGCCTCTAAAATGTATAAAGACATGAAGAGATACTTCTGGTGGTCGGGAATGAAGACAGATGTTACCGAGTTCGTCTTGAGGTGTCTCACATGCCAGAAGGTGAAATTCGAGCACAGACGACCAGGCGGAATGGTACAGTCGATGCCAGTTCCGGAGTGGAAGTTCCATGATATCTCCATGGACTTCGTAGTTGGGCTTCCACCTGCTAGGGGAGGTCTCAACATGATATGGGTGGTGGTGGATCGCCTTACCAAAGTAGCCCGATTCATACCGATGAAGGATACTTGGAAGGTGACCAAATTAGCTGAGTTATTTGAGAAAGAAATCATGAGAATCAGGCCACATACCAAAGACCATAGTGTCAGATAGAGATACCAGATTCCTTTCGAGGTACTGGAGAGCTACCAGAGAAGCGTTGGGTACAGAACTCAAACTGAGTACGCGTTCCATCCTCAGACAGATGGTCAGACTGAGCGTACTATTCAGACACTCGAGGACATGCTGAGGCATGTGCCTTAGACTTCCAGGGCAGTTGGATTGACAGGTTGCATCTGATCGAGTTTTCATACAACAACAGCTATCACGCTTCGATCAAGATGGCACCTTTTCAAGCGTTGTACGGTAGACCATGTCGTACACCGCTCTGCTGGGATGAGTCGAGTGAGACGGTCATCATAGGACCAGAGTACTTAGAACAAGTTAAGGCTGAAGTTCAGCAAATCAGGGAGAACATGAAAGCTGCTCAAGATAGGCAGAAGTCGTATGCTGATGTTCGACGACGAGACCTGGAGTTCGCAGTGGGCGACCAGGTATTTCTGCGAGTATCACCGATGAAGGGTGTATTCAGGTTTGGGCAGAAGGGCAAGTTAAGCCCAAATTTGTTGGTCCTTATGAGATTACGGAGCGGGTGGGCCCGGTTGCTTACAGGTTGAATTTACCTGCTGAGCTGGGTAGAGTGCATGATGTTTTTCATGTTTCACAGCTAAAGAAATACATGCACCACCCCTCCCATGTGTTAGAACCTGAGAGGTTGACTTGGAACCAAATATGAGATCCGTGGAGACTCCTCAGAGAATCTTGGACAGTAAGACTAGGGACACTCGCCACAAGTCAGTGCGACTGGTGAAGGTTCTCTGGTCTAACCAGGATGTCGAAGAGGCCACGTGGGAGTTAGAGGATAAGATGAGGGCGAAGTACCCTTCTTTATTACCGACTAGATGTCTGTATAGGGTACGGGGCGTACCCCTTTTTAAGGGGGGTAGAGCTTCCTCGCTTTTGAGTTAGGAAACGATCATGTTTGTCGTTTGTTTGGTTGTTTAAGATGTGGATTTGTGTAAGTTGCTACACTTCGGTGTAAGTTTGAGTTTTGAGTTATGTATGATACTTATGTATTGTATTTGAGATTGACCTTTTGGATCTTGAGATGTATAAATGTGAATATAAGTGTGGTATTAAGATAAGAGAATTGTGTACGTGAATGGTTTTAAAACACATGTGTGAACTTGTGAGGACAAAGTTCTTTTAAGGGGGGTAGATTGAAATACCCCAAACTTAGATATGGTGTGTTAAATGATAAACTAAGATATAAGGAGGCTAATAATGCCTAAGAAACATTAAGAAACATTTCTAATCAAAGAAAATATAAGGAAACACCAAAAAGAGCAGTTTAAGCAAAAACGTGCTCTAAGCTTGGAGAGACATGGGAGAGTACCCAAATATTGTTCTAAGACCTTAGTAATATCCTAATGGTCATTTTAAGTCAATTACCAAAGAAACCAAGCTTGAAAACAAGTTAAAACACAAAATGTGCTTTAAGGAGTCTTAAAGCACGTTTTTGAAAATTGTCTTGTAAATGAGTTTTGAATGGCTAAATGTCCATCATTACTCTTTAATTAATGTGTATATATATCACATTTGGAGGTCTATATTCAATGGGAAATCAAAATTTCACAACAATGTGCCTTGTCTTGATGAATAGTGAATTTATTAAGCTAGTTTATAACATAAGTCTAATAAGTGAGACATGGTCAACAAAGACTAAACTACCATCATTCACTAAAGGGGGCCGGGTTTCTTTAAGTGTGACTCACCAACTTATCTAGCTAAGTAAAGAGAAAGCAAATAAGTAAGTTATAAAGTAAAAGTACTATTCACTTAAGATAAATATCACACATTTACTTACCTCTCTCCTCACTTCTTCATTCTTCTTTGCTTTCCCACGGTGTTGCTCTTTTCCTTCTCCATTCACGTAGAGCTTGACCTCCATGAAAGCTCCACCTTCTCTTGGCCACATCTTGCTCATTAAGCTCCAAATCCAAAACAAAATACATATTCTTCTTAGTTAGCTCAAGCTCCTCCTTCCTATCTTTTCAAAACTTCAAGAGCTTCATTTTGGTGCCAAGTCAAATGACCATTGAGAGGAGGAAATTCAAGTTTGGAGACTCCATTGGCATCTCCATTCTCTTAAGGTAAAGAAAGTGTAAGAAAATCTAGGTTTCCACCATTTTCTTCACTTGACCGAAAATATATACTCATGGGACTCCATGTTATGCCTTGTTTAGCTGTTTTCACTCTTCAAAGGAGAGAGGAAGGTCCTTCTGCTCACATCCAAGTTGTCTTGAGAAACCAAGGTAAAACAATCACATTAATACTTAAAACATATTTTTAAACCTAGGGTTTGTTCCTTAGGGTTAATGTGTTATCTAGTACTCATTGGAGTCATTGGATATTGGTTAGAACATTGGCAAGGAGAATCACATTGGTGACCGAGATTGAACAAAGAAAAACCTAAGGAGAAAGCTTTTAAGCTTGTGAGAAAACAAGGTAAATACTTACCTTAAGGTGTTTTGTTGTTAAGGGAATGAGATGTGGGTAAATGATGAGTTTAGTGTAGAGTTTATATTGGGGAAGGTGCTATAAACCTAGGAGAAACAATGTCTATACTTGTGAACTTGTGACTAAGGAGCAATGAGAAAATAGATAGTGTAAGGATATAAGGTGAAGTACAAGAAGCATTTTATTTCAATGGGAGCCTTGTTGAGTGTATTTGCAGGTTGAAGGCATATATGTGGAAATTCAGTGGTTAAGATTATTGTCATTAAGGGCCTAAGTGCCAAGCATTCTAAGTTTAATCATTATATGATGATGTGGTGAAGTTTTAGTGTAAATTGGGGTGTTAAGCTATTGTGATGAGAATTTGTGTGGTATTGGTTGTTTGATGGAGAAAAACCATATGTTAGGAAGTGTTATATACTAGAGCACCCATGGCGAAATTTAAAGGAAAGTTTAAGTGTTTAAGATATCCTAAGGGAATTAATGACTAAGGAAGTACTAGGAATGTTCTATGGGTTGTCTTGATGAAAAAGGTGAAGTTAAGATGTTTTAATGACTTATGATGATTTAGGTATCACCACGAAAGATTTAGAAATCAAGAGGATGTATTTGAGTATTAGGACTTAGGCAAATGTTGTTGCACAACTAGGAAGGGAAAGTAATGTGTTGATGATGGAAGTTTAAGCTTGGGAAGGAACTTTAAGTAAATGCATAAAAGAGTTTTAGAAGGTGAAAGATGCTTGGGAGATGATGTTATAGTGGTGAGGAAGACTTTTGGCATAGTGGTTACATTAGGTATGAACCACACTAGAAACCTAGAGGAAAACATTACAAGTGTTAGCATTTTACAAGGAAAATGCATAATGACTAAGGTGAATCTTGGTGAATGATTTAATGTGTTTTGAGGAGGGCTTAAGGTGTATTTGAGGTGCCCCAATGAGGTTATAACATATTAGGATATATGAGGAGAAGTTTGGAGTTGAATGGGAATTGGAAAACAAGGTTCTGGAGCCGACCGACCTTAGGGACCGGACTTGCAAGGTCGGTCGGGCTCAGTTTACACTACCGGAAAATGTTTCTGGAATCGACCGAACTTGGGGACCGGACTTACAAGTTCGGTCGGACCTGTATTTTGTGAAGGAATTAAGTCTCTGGAATCGACCGAACATAGGACCGGACTTGTCAAGTTCGGTCGAGCTTAAATTTCCATCGGGGAAACTCTCGGGAATCGACCGACCTTGGGGACCGGACTTGCAAGGTCGGTCGGGGTAGAATTTTCAAACGGTGAAGTGTTCTGGAATGGACCGACCTTAGGTAAGGTCGGTCGGAAGTTCGGTCGGGCCTAAAAATTAAAAAAAAAAAAGAAATTTTAAATTCTAAGAATGGTAATGGGTAATGAGGTATGCCTTTGGTAGGGTAGTAATGATTGGGACCCTAAGAACTTAAGGAATTAAGTTAAGATTAAGTTAAGTTTAATGTTTAAAGTTAAGTTTGTAAGACTAAGAGATAAAGACTTGAGAGGTTATTGAATGGAAGTCCTTAGGGACTAAGTGAGTTAAGTAAGGTGCAAATAACTAATAACCTAAAAATGAATGAATGTTTTAGGTTTGTGAATTGGGACCCCGAAGAAGGTTAAACAAACAACGATCGACGGTGAACGGTACAATCCTTTTCGTGACCTGCTTGCTAACGAGGTGTCCCTCGGCTTGTGTGCTATCTGTTTATTTGCTATGACTAAAACAAGATAAAGCATGCAACCGGTTATATGTTCTCGTTGTGATTGTGTTATATTTACACTAACCCGCGAGATTTGAGATTGTTACTAACCAAGTTTAGTACATACTGAGTTAAGAATAAGAGTTAAGTTGATGGCTGTTGGTTAATGCCCGTTGAGGCTTAGCTAGCACATGGTGTTTAAGATGTCTACTAACTGGAACTTGAGTGAGGAAACCCGGGACCGATCTCCGGTCATGCATGCTAAGTGGAAAGGGGGACGGTATCTGAATCAGATCCGCCCTTCGCTTAAGGACTTGTCTTCGGACTTGTAGCCTAGGGCCGGTTGCCGGCTCAGCTACGCTGGACTCCCGTCCAGAGTAGGTGGCATTAAGATGGTGCGGTGGGATCACCTAAATCCCAGGTTTGAATTAAGCTGCAACCAATCCCTTCCAGGAAAGGTTTGTATATTGAGATTAAGATTAAGATTGAGATTAAGATTAAGGTAAGGTAAGGAACTGAGATTAAGGAAATGAGGACTAAGGAGGGGGTTACTAACCCACTTGTTAAGGGAACGCTTGAGTCGTTCATTGCTTGTGAACTATATATGTTCATCTGTGGTTATTGTTATTGCACTTCATATTATGTTTGTGTATGTAATCAATTTCCATGCTATCGACAATTAGTCGTCGTAGCCCCGTTAGCTTGGGGGCCATGAGAGGGTGTACCAGCATTCGTGCTGACCCCCTCGGGGGCTATTTTTACACTTGCAGGTAAGAGGCCCATGAGGACGCACTACGAGAGTAGGAGCGGTTAGACTTAGGAGGGGACATTTATTTTGAATTCGGGTTGCGCCTGTGCACCCGACTGTTCATATTAAATTGTTGTAAGTTTGAGATTATGATTGAGATACTAGCACTCGGTTGGTCGTGGGATTGTGGATGTTAATGTTTTGAGCTGGATAAGTATTTTGGTTAAGTATTGTATATATTAAGCCGGTATATTCTAACGATCAGACCGTGGCAAGGTCCAGGTGTTGTATATTTCCGCTGCGACGTTTTCGATTAAGTGTTCAGATTGCGATAACCACGATAGGCTTTGGATGGGGTGTTACAGAGAAGCAATTTAACATCTTATGACAAGTTTATTAGATGGTTGTAATTAAAAGTCATTCTAAACTAAAGATGAGATAATTGAGTGTAGCAGTTCAATTAAGTTATAATAAAACGCGTCTACAACACTATGATTCCAATATACAAGATGCAGATCTTAATTAAGTTAAGGGAAAGACTTAATCATAATGGGTTGTCTAGTAGATATTGTTTAAATACATAATCTTAACATTGTGAGATAATAGTATAGTATTCTGAGATGAGTCCATCATAGGTCGTTATACAATCTTTATTCTAAATTAAGAATAAAGGTATGAGCTTAAGATTTTTATTGAAATTCTTAGATTTAATTATATAATAAAAACACATTTAGGTTATAAAGGTCTCAAAAGTCATGAATGTGAGGATTGTGGTTAAATATGAATAAAGTGGATAGGAGTGGACAGTTAGCAGGTGTTAATAAAATACATTCCTTGATCCTACAACCTTGGGCTATACAACCTTCTAAAATAAGTCAAAGGTTATACATAACATTTAAGCGAGGGCTTATGAGATAATTGAGATTTGGAAATAAGAGAGAGGAATTTATTTAAGTTTTACTTAGGGTACGGGTTATTGATAGTAAGTTATCTTCAAAGTTCCTCAGAGAATTGTTGAATGTTTGCACGAGTTTACTAGAACTGCTACAGCGTTGACCAGGTACGATTTCTCGTACTCCGATATTTTTACTGATTGACTTGTGGAATGTTTTGGAAAACGCTAACTGACTTAAAGAGGAATTTCTAAAAAAAGAGATGGTTGTGTGACTAACTCAGCCTGTATGACTAACTAAGCCTTGGATGAACAACACACATGGTTACTGGTTCCTTCTTTCGGGTGTTTCATTAGTTATTATCTGCCTGGGGTTTACGCCTCTGCACTCTGTAGGACTGAGTGTTTTGGTATCGCTCTGGTGTAGTTAATGGTCTGGTGGAATTTTTGGAATGTCAATCTTGGTAATTCTTCTTGACTCTGGATATCGTTTCATCCATGAGCTGGGTCTTGTTTGGGTGGCGCGCACACGTCTTCATCGGCAACAGAGAGGGGCTGTATATCCCCTGTCCCAAAAGGGACGTTGTAGACAGAGAGGGGCTGTATATCCCCTGTCCCAAAAGGGACGTTGTAGACAGAGAGGGGTTGTATATCCCCTGTCCTTAGTGACGTAGTTAACAGAGAGGGGTTGTATATCCCCTGTCCTTCGTGGACATAGTTAACAGAGAGGGGCTGTATATCCCCTGTCCTGAAAGGACGTATTCGGTATTAGGGTTTATTCTACTCTTGGGTTATTGGATTCTTCATTATCTACCAATCATTCCTAGTCCTGGAGACTACTTGGACTTTCTACTCCTAACTGGAACTTATTCTAACTAAGGCAATGGACCCTCACTAACTCATGGTGTGAATTTGTTACTAACTTTACTTTCTGTTGTTGACTCTATCTTTGACTTGCTATTTTTGACTTGGTGATTTTTAAAGTGTCTGTTCTCTGTTTTGTTTTAAATATTGATTCCAAGTTACTGCTTGTTTAAAGGTTATTTTTAAAGTTCTAATTTGGAGATTAGTACCAGTTCCATTCCAGGGAACTGACCCACCCCTTTTGGGGTGGGCTGCTTGGTTTCATCTTGCAGGTACGAATTGATTTACAGGTGGCCACGAAGTGAATGAGCGTTTGGGATGGGACTAGGATTTGTGGAGAGTTGTTGTAATTTATCTGTATTTTTATCGTGTTAAGTTTCTCGAGTTCAGACCGTAACTTAGTTAATTGTAGTGGTTGTAATTGGTGAGGTTGGTGCCGGGTGTTTGGAGCCCGATGGTCTGTAGCGCCTTTAGTTTATTTTCCGTTGTTGTTTTATTATTATAGGGGTGTTACAGAAAGTGGTATCAGAGCATAGTTACGCTTTGAACCCGAGAAAACAAGCCTAGTGAGGTACTTAGAATATAGGTGCACTTAAAACTGGGAATTGGGGTACAATTGGGAAGTGAGATTCCAGTAAGGCATGGCTCCTAACCCTTCTTAGATTAGTAAATGATTTCTTTATACACTTTTCTTTTAGGAATGTCTGTTGAGTGTGATGTGTTGTTATACCGTTCCAACAATAAACTACATATATATATATATATAAGTTTGGAACGTCCTATAGTAAGTACGATAAGATGTTGGTTGAGATAAATCATATATTAAGCTATTTTCACAAGCATACTTATGGAGAATACATGGCTAAGAATACAATTCCTTAAGAGCAAGTACACATGCTCCTAGAAATTTTAAAGAATACTTTTGGTTTAAAACAGTAGACAAATAGAACTTTAAATAACCAAATTAGTATTGATATTAGGTGAAAGTACTTCAACTCCTTTAAAGTTTGAAAATAAATCTCATGAACTACTTGGTATCAATTTATTACCTAAAGATAATGTTTAAGATAAATCTTAAGTCTAGGAAATTATTAAGTTAACAAACACTAGTAGCATACACCCGAACCCATAAATCACACTAAAACTTTATGCTAACTTTAGGAAGAAAACACCTAAACCTAACACCCTACGTGAAGTGCCTAGTGCGACGAACTCCTAGGCTGAAAGTAGTGGGGGTGCACACCCACTTCTAGAAGTTTAGGGGCTAGACAAGCCTTGTCATCTAACCGTATATAATCTTCTACGCAGGTGATGGATTGTTTTGAACTTGAGGGGAAGTGGTGGTAAGACGTTACCATCATGAAATCTTGAGCTAGGCATATTTCATTACTAGCCACAATGAACAATTCAAAACTTATATATTAAGATCCAGTACTAAATTCATACATGTAAAGAGTTTACCGAGTTAAATCCTTGGTGAAAAATACTTACCTATGGGGTGAAAACACATGAGTAATAATAAACTAAATACTATTGAACCTTAAATACTTGGAGTATTGAGCGTCTAGTGAAAAATTGAGAGTTACTTAAAGATTGGAAATTCTCATGTTTACTTGGAAGTTTAACATTATAAATGTATAAAATTTTAGAAGCCACCATTATCTAAGAGTGTACTAAGATATAATGATCAGAATAATACTTACATAGAACAAACCCTAAGAAAAATAGTTATCAAGAGTGAGTGAACTTCCACTAGACTAATTCATTTGACTTAAAATTTATATATAGAGTCCCTACCTTGAAAAATAAATTTTAAGATAAAGAAATCAGATTTTGGAGCTACATTATAAGAACTTCCTAAAATTCTGCCTTGGGTGAAATTATGTATATATATATATAATGTAAATTTTATGAAGTAAACATTGAATGAATTGTCTAAAATACGATAGTTAATTATAAAAGCAATTGAAACTTGAAAAGTCACAGAAATATTTATAGAGTTTTAGCATAGGGTTGACTAACAACCCTTGAAGTTGATTTGGAAGATTATTGAGGATTATTAAATGATCTGAAATATTATTTTAAACTACTCACATACGTTACACCTGATTTATAGCTTGTTAATATAATTGATATGATAAAATGAACATATAATAGACATATAATGAATGGATAATAATCATAAGGTAAAATTTTATTACAGTTAAGAAAATAGAAATACAAAAC
Organism: Limonium bicolor; assembly: GCA_023374045.1. NCBI lineage: Eukaryota > Viridiplantae > Streptophyta > Magnoliopsida > Caryophyllales > Plumbaginaceae > Limonium > Limonium bicolor. The sequence goes on from CM041780.1 coordinate 299,265,768, forward strand.
AATCAAGAGATACAGATATATGTATATCGATCGCAGATAAAATCAACAGTGCAATAAAATTTACAACAAAGCTGGTTAATAAGTTGTTGAATTCTTTGAATGTGCCGTTAGTAGCGGTACGAGGGCGTACCTTAGCTTTTTTAAGGGGGATATACTGGCATACTCTTCCTTCGTCACCTCATCCAGATTATGCCATGTTGTCTTATTAGCAGAATGAGAGGTGTTTGTATGTGCTTGGTTTTTACATTATGACTCAGTATGTGACTTTTCATTTTCATCATGCTATATTTTGGTAAACCCTGATTCAGTTTGATTTTGAGTAATCTTGAGTGGAATGTTGTTATGGAAATGGATGGAAATAAAGGATTGATTTGGTATGGAATTTCATTGGAATTATTATTGTCTCAGCACACCCGAAGCGGTGTGAGTGCCTATTAGTTGAATTTTAAACTTCGAGGCGAAGTTTCTTTTAAGGGGGATATACTGAAATACCCCTAAATTAATTTAAATAAATTAAGGGGATTTCTTTTATTAAACCTTTAATAATACTATTAAGTATTAAATTATTATATGGAATTATGAATATTAAATTAGTATAAGGAATTATGAATATTAAATTATTGTATGGAATTATGAGTATTAATATCATATGGAAGTATGGAAATTTATTTAGGGGATTCCTCCTATTTAACTCAAAGGAATACAATTTAATATTTAATTATTATGTATAATTATATAGCATTATGAATTTAATAATAAGATTTATAAGTCCATAAATCTTGGGAAAATTTCTAAACACTCCAACTATATTGTAAAGGTTTTAGGAAGTGTTGGAACATTGTTTTGAAACATAAAAGTCAATATAAAATTCTAGAAACCTTAAAGCTTATTAAGCCTAGCTAGAGTTGACTTTTTGAGAATGGTCAAACCGGGCCATGAAACCTATACCAATAAATAGGTTATGAAAAACCATGAAGATCGATAAAAAGAACGTCAAAAACGGATCATCCTAGCCAAAGTTATGATAGATTGAAGTTTAGAGCCAAAATTTTAATGGCTGCCACGTGTCAAGCTCACAGGCGCCAGGACTTGAGCGATTCCGGTTTCCCTGAATTTTGATAACAAAATTCTGTGTTTAGCCCTAACTTTGGACGGCTATATCTCACTCATCTCTCAATATTTTTCCATGTCGTCTTCTTCATTCTCTTCTTCAAAACGTCCTCTTTCCAACCATTACTCACACACACCCTAATTCGTTATACATCAGCCGCAAATCCGACCTAAAGTTGACACCTTGCGAAACGTGTACCCGGAATTCTAGTTTCTCACCGATTTTAGGTAACTTTAGTTGATCATAACTCCTTCGTTTCTTAACCAAAATTCGATTTCTTTAGCTCGTTTTAAAGATCTCTAATCCCTCTACAATTTTCGTGTTTATGCCCAAGTCTAATTCGTAACCAGTTGGAAGATATAGATGTCTTAAGTTTTGGTCTCGCCAGTACATAAAATCATACCGAAACAGAGAGGTATAAACTCGTGACTTGTGACCTTAATTTCTTTCTTTGTGTTGCGAGTTAGGATTAGTTCGTGTTATCAATATGTAGAGGTAAGTTTGCTCTTTCGATTAAGCCATTATGCATAGCCTAACTCGATCTGTACTGCAAGTTATAGATCCTCAAAGTTGGCTTGGTGCACTGCTCGAAAACCCGAATTTTTCCAGATTTCCGAAATCGAAATCACTCAATTCGCACAACTCCGGTGAGTCTCCGATCAAATTGCTCCGATATTGCTGTTCGTAGTCATGTTACCGTCTTAATCCATGTTCCAATTTAATCAATTACGCTCGAGATTGAGGGAATTGGGGAGAATCGAATTCGGAAACCGTTTAGAACCCTAACATTCGAACTGAATTCGAATTCCATCGAATACTTCATTATAATTGGGGAAACCAGTATCATTAGAACCGAAATTTGATTTCGAAACTATAGAAACAAGAATCACTCGATTTTGTTCTGTAGATTAGGAGATAATGGGGATTTAGTACTCGGGATTGCATAAGGGCTCGCTAAAGAACACGGTGTTCAGGGGCCGTCGATCTCGCTTTAAAGGATTTGGACGGGCGAGATTAGATCTGGTAATTAAAAAACTGTTATAAGTTTCTATAAAATCCAGTAAATAGCACTAACTTGTTGATATTAGTTAATGGCCTTACCGAAGGTATTTTGACTTGAAATTTTAACCATAGATTCCCTATTTAATCTAGTTTATTTTGATGTAAATTATTACGGTTTTAGAGTTTTTAAACATAAGTTATGATTTTTGCAAGTTACGGGTTTTCTGGAATTATTTGGCTAAATTAAAAAGATATTTTTATGAAATAAAAATTCTATAATATGTCTAAAATGTTATAGTTATTATATATTAAATTTGGGGATTTTTGGGCAATGGTAAAAGGTTTTAAAAATTGTGTTTATGAGTTTTTCATAAGAATAACTTATAATATAAGGTTTTTGATGGAACCAAAAATTAAAGTATGGTTTGTTAATTAACTTTTAAGCTGGAGAAAATAAAGGGAATTAAATTAACATTTTATAACAGTAAGTTTATAAATGTTTAGGTATTAGTTTTTAATAGAAGTGAAATTATGTACATATATGTATATATATACATATTTAGGTGGAAACTTATATAAATCAAGGAATATAATTATTCTTACGTTTTATTTATTATATTATATGGGAGTTAATATTCTTAATTAAAACTAAGGAATATATATATATATATACATATATATATTTACACATATATGTAAAAGAAATAAAATAGTAACTTAGGTTAAATCAAGGAGCTAAATTAATCTACATTTATATTAATTATATAATATGGTAGTTAATATACTTAATTGAAACTAAGGAAAATACTTTATTTTATTAACCATATTTTGGATGTAGGTGTGTGTAAAAGTTAATATAAATAATTAAATACAATAAAACTACATATATAATATTTTGTACAAATCCTAGTATATATGAATATATACACAGTAAACATGATAAAATTAAATACCTTATAGGAAATATAATACGAAGGAATTAATAAGTTAAACTAAACCTCTACATAATTCTAATAGAAGAATATTATATGAGGCGGTATTAGATTATAGTTATGTATTAGGCTTAAAGAGTTACCTTTGAATGTCCAAGGTTTATTTATAAACCATATTAAAATACATGTATGGTATTACTTGTCAATGACCAGGATGTAAATCTAAATTTGGGATTAAGTAATTAATAAGTTAAAACTTAGGAAAAATTGTGATTACATAAAATGTTGTACAAATAGATCTTATTCTATAATTAATGATAAACAAATGTAATACGTTTACATCTGAATGTTCTTAATATATAAACTGTAATAAAATAAGTAAAATACTGTAACACCCCAACTCAATCCAAATGTGGTCTCGCAACTTAATAGTATATATATAAACATGTCACAGCGGAATTCTTTACAATCCAGGACCTTGCCACGGTCTGACTACAGAATATACCGAACACTAGAGCAACAATCTTAAACATTTACATATCCTTCTTACAACCCCCTCACATCCTATACATCTTACTAACTTAAATTGCCATACGAGTGTACATGCACAACTCGTAGGCCACTCTTAACCCTTAACACTTGTATCCTCTTCTTACACTCGCGACGGCCGCTTCCTGTTGTACCTGTGTAGTAAAAAAAAGCCCCCGAGGGGGTCAGCACGAATGCTGGTACGATCCCCCCATGGCCCCCAAGCTAACGTGGCTACGACGACTAATTGTCGATAGCATGGAGGTTGATTAAATGCACAACATAATAGTAAATGCTGTAAACAACAATCCATATATGAACAATCAAAGTTCACACACAATGAACGACTTAAATGCGTTCCCTTAATTAGAGAGTTAATTATTTAACTCCTTAAGTAATGTTCCCTCTTAATCTTAGTCCATCCTTATCTTACCTCAATCTGATTCTTATCTTAATCTTAGAAACAACCATCCTTTAATAAGGAGTGGATGTAGCTTATCTTAATCTTAATATTACAAACCATCCTTAAAAAAGGAATGGTTGCATCTTATCTTAACCTCACCTTAATCTTAATCTTAATAATACAATTCATCCTTTGAAAAGGAATGATTGTAACTTAACTTAATCTTACCTTAATCTTAATCTTAATCTCAATCTTAATCTCAGTATACAAACCTTTCCTGGAAGGGATTGGTTGTATCTAATTCGAACCTGGGATTTAGGTGATCCCACCGCACCATCTTAATGCCACCTACTCTGGACGGGAGTCCAGCGTAGCTGAGCCGGCAACCGGCCCTAGGCAACAAGTCCGAAGACAAGTCCTTAAGCGGAGGTCGAATCTGCTATAGATAACGACCCCCTTTCCTTAGCATGCATGACCGGAGATCGGTCCCGGGTTTCCTCACTCAAGTTCCAGTTAGTAGTTATCTCAAGACCCTGTTTGTTGGTTAACCTCTTTCGGTTCATATCGTCCCTCATTAGGGGGCGTTCCTTAGTCTCACTCAATTCCTTACTAAGCATTGGTTAGTAAGTTCTCACGGTATGTTGTGTTAGTCTTCAAACATCACACAACAATACAATATATATATAATATGTTCCGGTTGCATGCTTTATCTTGTTTAGTGAGCACACAAAACAAATAGCACACAAGCCGAGGGACACCTCGTTAGCAAGCAGGTCACAAGAAGAAACAACTGTACCGTTCACCGTTGGCCGTTCAGTTGCTTAATCTCTTCCGGAGTCCAATTTCCAAGTCCTAAAACATTCATTCAGTTTTAGGTTGTTAATCACTTAACTCAATTCAACTTACTTATCTTACTTAACTTACTTAACCCTTAATGACTCCAACCTAACACCTCTTAAGTCTTACAACTTAATCTTACAAACTTAATCTTAAACTTTTAAGTTTATTCTTAACTTAATCCCTTAGGTCTTTATACCTCTAATCATCATTGCCCCCTTAATGGGGTACCATCAATACCACTAAACTCTCTTAGGGTTTCTTTTTTTTTTTTTTTTATGGTCCGACCGACCCACCGACCGACCCACCCCCTGGGTAGGTCGGCTGCAGAGAACTTCCAAATTCACAGTTTCAGCCCGACCGACCCAGACTGGGGTCGGTCCCCTGGGTAGGTCGGCTGCAGAAACTTCCCATATATTGTCAAACTTTCTCCAAATTTTTCCTCAAGCCTCCTAATGTGTTCTAACATCATTTGGCACATCAAACCTACCTTATAACCTCCACCAAACTCATTAAAACAACTTCCAAAGATCTTCTCCAACATTTACTCAATTCTTACAAAACTCCCATCACTAGCACTTATTTCCTTACATTACCAACTTATAACCTTACCAAAACTTCAACCAACCCAAGTGTTCCCTCCTTAACAGTTTGGGCACTTCATAAACATTATTTTCCATCTTCAGTTCATTTACCAAAACTTCCTCAAGTCATCTTGCATAACCATGCACAAATTCCTCTCTTTTCCATTTGTTACTCATCATTCCTAAACTCTTGGGCATACCTAAACATTTCTTGTCATCCTCTTAGCACCTTAACCTTGTTCTTATTTACCTTAACTATACTACACCCTCCTTGGACATTTCCACCTCCTTTTACTCACTTACTCACCATTCTCACGATCATACGCTCTTTTACATTCCTAGTCATTTTCCTTGATGACTTACAACATCCTCCTACATTTTCACTTCCATCACCCAAGTCCACACATTACCATTCAACTAAACCTTACTAGTCCACCACTAACATCATCACACTTACACAAGGTTCTCAAAACTCTCATTGTCTTACTCTCTAGTTCATAACTAATTCATCTCAAAACATTATACATCATTTCCTTAAAACTTATGCACAAGTCTTACATTCCTCATATCATGATTTTGGTGTGCTCAAAACACTCACCAATCCTCTAATTCTTCCTAGACAACTCTAGGGCATTCTAAACCTCAAGAACTCCTTCATTAACTCATTTCCACCCAAATTCCTTTTAATGACTCCTGATAAACCCTTGGTCCATTAACTCACCACTACCACCACATTGTTTTCTACTCAAATTTCGCCATAGCTCCTTTAGTATTTTATCATGCCCATAAGCATTGTTTTTCTCACACAATAATCTCACACATACCAAGTCCTTTCTCATCTTATTTTCTCACCCAAATCAACTTATTCACATCATACTCAATATATTGCAATAACCTTAAATTGCATAGCACTAAGGCTCTTAAATGACATGGCTCTTAGGCCCTTAAATGGCTTAAACTTAAACACTGAATTTCCCACATATAGAAGCTTTCAACCTGCAAATACACTCATCAATCTCATAGTAGTTATAATGCTCTTAAAACTCATCCTTAACCTTATATTACTAACTCATTCTCATTAGCTCCTTAATCACAAGTTCATAAGCTTGTTTAAGTTCTTTTTCCTTAGGTTATATAACCCAATACACAATGTAAGCTCTAAGCCACATTGGTATTTATCTAAAACTCATTCCTTAATCTTAAACCACCATTAGGTAAGCATTTTACCTTGTTTTCTCAAGCTTATCTTAATCTCCTCCTTAGGCCTTCTTCTTGCATAGATCTCGGCCACCACTTAAATTCCTTTTGCCATTGTTCTAATCAATATTTAAGGACTCATATGAGTACTAAACAATGCACTAACCTCAAGGAATAAAAACCTAGGTTAGAAATGTGTTCTAAGGCATAAAAGTGGATGATTACCTTTGAAGTCTCAAGGTATACTTTGGCATTGAATGAAATAGGACATCCACTAGTCCTTGGTGAATAAATCAAGCTAGAACAAGGCATAAAAACAAGGCCCCATGAGTAGAAATTTTCGGCCATGTAGAAGAAATGGTGGAAACTTGATTTTTCTTACATATTCTTTACCTTAAGAGAATGGAGAAGCTAATGAGCTCTTCAAACTTGATTTTCCCCCATCAATGGAGTTTTCTCATGGCACCAAAATGGAGCTTTGAAAGATTTGAAAAGATAGAAAGATAGGTCTTGACCTAACTAAGACAATATGCAATTTGTTTTGGATTTGGAGCTTGGAGTTGTATTTGGCAAGTGATTGAAGATGGAGAACCATGGAAGAGCAGCTCTCTCGGTTTTGGAACAGAGAGAAGAAGAAGAAACCATGGGTGAAGGAGAGAAATGAAGAGAGAGAAGAAGAAAGGTGGCTAATATAAGGTATTTTGCTTTAATAAAGCAAATAGTAACTTCTTTACTTATCTCTTCTTTTCCTTTCTCATTTGATGACTCATATGGTGACTCCCCACATAAAAACCGGCCACCCTCTTAATATAAGGCTAACATGGTCTTTGTTGACCAATTAATTGACTTATATTGATTAAAACTTAAACTAGTCACTAAATAGTTACTATTCACTAACCAAGGCACATAATCGGGAAATTTTTGATTTCCCATTGATTTAGACCTCCTAATGTGATACTAATTAGTACACATGTTGATTAAAGAGTAATGATGGACATTTAGCCACTCAAAACTCAATTCTAAGACAATTTCTCAAAAATGTGCTTTAAGACTTCTTAAAGCACATTTTGTGTTTTAACTTGTTTTCAAGCTTGGTTTTCTTTGCTAATTGATTTAAAATGACCATTAGGATATTAGTAAGGTCTTATCATGATATTTGGGTACTCACCCAAGTCTCTCCAAGCTTAGAGCATGTTTTTGCCCTGATTGCCCTTAAGACACTTTCTTGTGTTTTCCTTGGTTTAAATTGTCTACCAATCTTTCTAAGGCATATTTTAGCCTTACTACATCATGATTTGATGTTTAATTAACATACTTAGGTTTGGGGTATTTCAATCTACCCCCCTTAAAAGAACTTTGTCCCCAAAGTTCCCATGCATCTTTTCTTATTAGAATGCATGTCTTACCTCATTCCTTAGATCATATAGATCATACTTATGTATACTTAATCTCATTGGATCATTGGATCCACCATATTTTTATACTTAAATATCACACAACATGCTTAAGCATGTGTAGCACTCAAAATTCCTTTTGTTCCTTTTTGATGATTAAAACATTCACATAACTTCCAACGTATTCTCCCATGTCACCGGTCCGTAGACAATGGCTCATTCGTCCTCGTCACCATGGGCTAGAATACAAAACACGCTGCTCTCCCCATGTCACCGGTCCGAAGACAAAGGCTCGTGCGTCCTCGACTTCATGGGCGAGACTCAGTAAAAAGGTAATCCTTTTTACGAGGTCATGTGAGGAATAATTCCTCTAATTAAAAATACAAGCAACTCCAATTTCATTTTATCCTAAGGTCTCTATCCTTAGTGTGATTTAATTGTGACCACTGGTAGGGAGTTTCAGGAATCATCCAACCCTGATGTGATCAGCATCACTGTAGAACTATCCTTCCACCCCAATTTGTGTTCAGTTTCCCTTGATCCCTAGAAAATCAAGTTCCACCTCCCACGTCATTTTCAAACATCAGATAATTCACTCATGTCCAATTTTCTATCTTTTTAGTTCTTCTAATCATAATCAATACATCTCCAAAGTGTGGACTCAGTCCATCAAACATTCCTAATTCATCTCTTAATAATTACCTCAAGACTTAAATTCCCACTAAGTTCTATATCAGTCTCATACCAACTTCCACTGTCTCATACCACATAGCATTACTACATCCTAACTCATAATCATATCAAATTGCATCTCATAATGTTATCTTATTCTTATCTCCCACCTAGTCTCATATTGACTCATACCTCATATATTCTTACTTCTTAAATCTCCTTAATTCTTCTTCCTTAATTCTCTTAACTTGTACTCACACCGGAGTTAACAAGATAAGTACTCAATATGTGTGGCATTCACATCTTCTGTGTGCAATAACCATAATTTATCTCAAAATGTTTATGTAAAACATATTCTCATATTCTTTTGTGTGCTATGCACACCGTAGTTTATGTACTAAGTACTCAAACATACGATAAGCGGTTTTCGCTCTACCCCCCCTTAAAATGGATTACGCCCACGTAATCAACACCATCACATTCTTGAACATAAGTCCAAGATGTCTAATTCTCACCAAGCATTCTAGCTTCCATGCCATCTATCTTACTTATAATTCGATCAGAAATGACTTAGTCTCTGTATCGAGGATTCTTAACGGTACTTATACCGTATTCTTAACTTAGTTTGGTCTAATCTTAAAGGTAGTGATCTGCTAGCTTCCGCTGCACCACTCTGATGTTCTTAGGCTTAACTGTCTCAATGGACACGTGTTATCTTTATATATACACGGCCTTAATGAGTTGTAACTCCTCTATCCATTCTCCTTGAAGATCTTACGCTCATACTCTTAGTATTTTCTCGAATGTCTAAATTGTTCTCCCCAACTGACCTTTGGTCTGAGGATGATTCTTAGTCTGAAACTACTGTTTAGTGCATAATGCGCTTTACAGTCTTAATCCCTTATATCTTAAGGCATGTTCAATGTCTGTACTTAACAATTCGTGCTCTTCGCACTTCATAGTCCTTAATTATCTGTTCTCTGGTTCCTCTGTGTTGCCGGTTTAACTGAATTCTTCTTCTCGACTGTTTGTGGTAGTAGCTGTTCTTGTCCGATCTTGCGTCGTTGTCTGTGGTACGGAGTCGACTACCTCCCGTGTTCCTCATACCACTCGTTCACATGCATGGGGTACCTTATTGGTACATTACTACTTACCCAACTAACTCATAAATGAGCGTGTCAGGCCTGCAAGCCCCTGTGGGGTGCGGTCGTCCCACGTCTCGTTTTAGTAAACTCATAGTGTCTGTCACACGTTTAGCTATTGCTAATTATGAAGTATTCTGTTGTCGATCTCCTCTTTCATCGTTCCATAATAACATTTATTGTTCTTCTTGAAGTTAATTAAGGGAAATCCATTATTGTGTTCTTGGTATTGTATGCTCTAGCTCTTTCTGTATCCCGTACTGATTCTATTTCTTAGTAGCTTAGGTCTCTTTCCATAGAGCCTCTTATCTTCTTTCTCCTATTAGGAAAGCACTTCCAGTTCCTTAAGGAATGGGTTGTGTGCTTCCTGTGTAATCTTACCAAACCATGTCCAGACTACTGGCATCAATGCACAGTCCGTCTATCACCTTATTTTCTTACTTATGCTGGTCTTAACTCATAAATCTAATTGCCTCAGTGTCAATATTTGACGGCTCATGCATAATGGTCGCCTTACCGCGCACCATGACTTAATCCACTTATCTAACTATTGTACTCACGACCACTACTACTGTGGTAGTTGGCCTTTACCATGTTGCCCATTAATGGTGCAACCTCTTACTCACTTATTCTAATGTCTTACCTTATACTCAATCCCTTCTTGGTGTAAACACACTGGGAGTCCTCTCATTCCGGTGTATGGCGGTTGTCATACCGTGCTGTAAAATAGTTGATTCTTAATACGAAGGTGTTCTGTTCCAATCTCAGATTCGTAAGTAGGCTAATTTCTCTCGCTTTCTTTCATCCTTAGTGATGTTATCTACCATGTAGTTTAATTGGTTACTAAAGAAGTCATCCACTGAATCACAAGCTTTTCTGGGCATTGATTAATTGACGTGCTATAATGTGTAGTCACAATGTTTATCTCTGACGATCACTAATTCTTACATCCTGGGTGTTGGATATGAGGTCTATCTCTGCAACCTACCTTATTACTCAAGTGTATCTGATATATTTCAAGGCAATCTCAAGGTTCATAGTTTCCATTTTCTAAATAAAGTGTATTTCATCTCTAATAATTGAAAGCCCTTTTTGAGGGGTTCATTCCCACTCATGGCCCCACAACAAGGAGAGGTATCCCCACCCTAAAAGGCATGGTTCGTTCTCCGCTCCTGTCCTTAGCATTATCTCAATATTCTCATTGGTACCCTTTCTTGGTAATGTTCTTCCCAATCTAAGTTATAGGTTTGGTAACCATTCATTTCTACGAATTGTAGTTCCTTCGTGGCTTAAACAAGCTCTCTTATAACTTACTGTGCCTCGGGCTCTGATGTGGTTAACATCCTTGGCTCGTGGGCTCTTAGTGCTTAATGTCTCAGTTCATTATTTGTACTCTTACTCATCTGTAGGTTATCCTCATAAACTTCTGGTCCCTTGGAACACCATCAATCATTAGGTTACATACTAAATGTAGTATCGGGTTTCATGATAAGTTGCTGCATCCTGCTTCCTGCTAGGGAAGTTGTTCAGGTGGTCTGAGGTTACTTAATGTCTTTGACAATGCTTTCATTTTACTAGACTTATGGCTTTTAATAGTCAAGGTTAGGTTCGTATTGGGCGTTTGCCTTACGGTGTCCATGTTGGATATCATCCTATCATCTTATACTTCCATCTCAACGCCTCGTTCAAGTTCCGTTGACTACGCCACCCGTTGATGATCAATCATACTTGGGTGTTGATGAGTTAGACGAACAATATTAGCTGTCATTCATCAGTTTGCTCGGCTTGACTGTGCCCGCTCTGTGGGGGTAGTCCTCTGAGCTTTCCTTTTCCAGGGTTGTACGACTTTAATTCTTAGTAGGTCATAGCTTATGTTTATTTCTTTTATCCTTGATTTCCGGGTTTTCCAACATCTTCATTGAAGAATGTTGTCATTGGTGTCCTTAATGGTCACTCTGAGAGTCTTATCCCGTTTTCGTTGTAAGTCGATGCTTCAACAGTCTCAATAGTATCTTATAATACATCCCTTGTATATCATTGCTTATTTAGTGTTTTTGCTCGAAATACCGAGCAATCTCTTAGGTTTTCCCCTTGGAGTTTGAGATTGATGTTCTTACCATACTGTCGGTTGTTGTTGTAGTGGGTTAGACCGTTGCTAGTATTTATATGGTTTAGTACTTCATCTAAGCTCAGCTCCCTGCTGGCTGATGTGTCGGTTCATCTCATCATGGTCAGGCCGTCAGGCCCTTCCAAGGTCCTATATTTTTTTCCTGTTCTTATGGATTTACAATCCGGTATTAATATATGCTACAACTGTAGCGTTCTCCTATTTCGCCTTGATGGCTTTTCGTGTGGCTTAACCGTGGTAGCACTTGCTATGGCAAGTGCGCCATGCAGGATGGGTTATTGGTACAAGGTACATCGGTAGTGACACTTCCTTCTAATTTCCATGTAATTGGTAGTCCTCGGGACTCCTTCGATAATCTCTTATTTTGGATAACCGACCATCCGGCAGTTTCCTTGTTGTTTGACAGTACTGTCATTTATCAGGTCGTTCCTCTTTCTGAGGGAACCCCTTAATATTTTCGTATGTCTTAATTCTCCCTCCTGTCTCCACACGTTTTGTTGTGGTTACTAAGCAACGGTTTTCCTTTAGGCACTACATTGTAGTCCTATTCCGGTATACAACTTGTATGAGTCCCTATCGTCGTCCGCATTATGTTGGCCAGGTTTTGTAACCTTCCTCATTGTATGGGGTTTGGAGTTCCCGTTTCTAACTGGACTTTCCAGTAATCTCAATCCTTATGCTTGGTATTATCCTACTGTTATGCTCCTTCGGACCACTGTCCGGTACTCATGTCGCTTCCCTTTTCCTTTCTATTGCACCCGTAGTGCTTTCCTTATCATTGGTATGGCGGGTTATTTCGACTGCGTAGCATGTCGACCCATGTTGCCGGTAATTACCGTTCCCTTATTGATAGAATTCCATAGGTAGCGCCTGTTTCTCTGTTGCGCTCCATTAAAAACCTCCAAGTTCTCCGTAACTATTGTACAACAAGTTATTTCTTGTATTGCTTACTGTTAGCTAACTGCCAGATCGGGTTTCCCCGAGTAAGAGAAGGCTTTCTTCTCTCTGGCATTTGTTCCACATATTTAGGGTTAGGGATGTGGAGGGTGGGCCTAGGTACTATGGATATCCGGTAAACACCGGGAAGTCCTGACTAACGCACCTCTCACTCTACCTCTTAACCCTTAACCCATAACCAATCATCTCAACCTCAATATTCTCCTAAGTTCGGTATTTCTTGTCTTCAGAGCGTAACTACGCTCTGATACCACTTTTTGTAACACCCCAACTCAATCCAAATGTGGTCTCGCAACTTAACAGTATATATATGAACATGTCACAGCGGAATTCTTTACAATCCAGGACCTTGCCACGGTCTGACTACAGAATATACCGAACACTAGAGCAACAATCTTAAACATTTACATATCCTTCTTACAACCCCCTCACATCCTATACATCTTACTAACTTAAATTGCCATACGAGTGTACATGCACAACTCGTAGGCCACTCTTAACCCTTAACACTTGTATCCTCTTCTTACACTCGCGACGGCCGCTTCCTGTTGTACCTGTGTAGTAAAAAAAAGCCCCCGAGGGGGTCAGCACGAATGCTGGTACGATCCCCCCATGGCCCCCAAGCTAACGTGGCTACGACGACTAATTGTCGATAGCATGGAGGTTGATTAAATGCACAACATAATAGTAAATGCTGTAAACAACAATCCATATATGAACAATCAAAGTTCACACACAATGAACGACTTAAATGCGTTCCCTTAATTAGAGAGTTAATTATTTAACTCCTTAAGTAATGTTCCCTCTTAATCTTAGTCCATCCTTATCTTACCTCAATCTGATTCTTATCTTAATCTTAGAAACAACCATCCTTTAATAAGGAGTGGATGTAGCTTATCTTAATCTTAATATTACAAACCATCCTTTAAAAAGGAATGGTTGCATCTTATCTTAACCTCACCTTAATCTTAATCTTAATAATACAATTCATCCTTTAAAAAGGAATGATTGTAACTTAACTTAATCTTAATCTTAATCTCAATCTTAATCTCAGTATACAAACCTTTCCTGGAAGGGATTGGTTGTATCTAATTCGAACCTGGGATTTAGGTGATCCCACCGCACCATCTTAATGCCACCTACTCTGGACGGGAGTCCAGCGTAGCTGAGCCGGCAACCGGCCCTAGGCAACAAGTCCGAAGACAAGTCCTTAAGCGGAGGTCGAATCTGCTATAGATAACGACCCCCTTTCCTTAGCATGCATGACCGGAGATCGGTCCCGGGTTTCCTCACTCAAGTTCCAGTTAGTAGTTATCTCAAGACCCTGTTTGTTGGTTAACCTCTTTCGGTTCATATCGTCCCTCATTAGGGGGCGTTCCTTAGTCTCACTCAATTCCTTACTAAGCATTGGTTAGTAAGTTCTCACGGTATGTTGTGTTAGTCTTCAAACATCACACAACAATACAATATATATATAATATGTTCCGGTTGCATGCTTTATCTTGTTTAGTAAGCACACAAAACAAATACCACACAAGCCGAGGGACACCTCGTTAGCAAGCAAGTCACAAGAAGAAACAACTGTACCGTTCACCGTTGGCCGTTCAGTTGCTTAATCTCTTCCGGAGTCCAATTTCCAAGTCCTAAAACATTCATTCAGTTTTAGGTTGTTAATCACTTAACTCAATTCAACTTACTTATCTTACTTAACTTACTTAACCCTTAATGACTCCAACCTAACACCTCTTAAGTCTTACAACTTAATCTTACAAACTTAATCTTAAACTTTTAAGTTTATTCTTAACTTAATCCCTTAGGTCTTTATACCTCTAATCATCATTGCCCCCTTAATGGGGTACCATCAATACCACTAAACTCTCTTAGGGTTTCTTTTTTTTTTTTTTTTATGGTCCGACCGACCCACCGACCGACCCACCCCCTGGGTAGGTCGGCTGCAGAGAACTTCCAAATTCACAGTTTCAGCCCGACCGACCCAGACTGGGGTCGGTCCCCTGGGTAGGTCGGCTGCAGAAACTTCCCATATATTGTCAAACTTTCTCCAAATTTTTCCTCAAGCCTCCTAATGTGTTCTAACATCATTTGGCACATCAAACCTACCTTATAACCTCCACCAAACTCATTAAAACAACTTCCAAAGATCTTCTCCAACATTTACTCAATTCTTACAAAACTCCCATCACTAGCACTTATTTCCTTACATTTCTAACTTATACCTTACCAAAACTTCAACCAACCCAAGTGTTCCCTCCTTAACAGTTTGGGCACTTCAAAACATTATTTTCCATCTTCAGTTCATTTACCAAAACTTCCTCAAGTCATCTTGCATAACCATGCACAAATTCCTCTCTTTTCCATTTGTTACTCATCATTCCTAAACTCTTGGGCATACCTAAACATTTCTTGTCATCCTCTTAGCACCTTAACCTTGTTCTTCTTTACCTTAACTATACTACACCCTCCTTGGACATTTCCACCTCCTTTTACTCACTTACTCACCATTCTCACGATCATACGCTCTTTTACATTCCTAGTCATTTTCCTTGATGACTTACAACATCCTCCTACATTTTCACTTCCATCACCCAAGTCCACACATTACCATTCAACTAAACCTTACTAGTCCACCACTAACATCATCACACTTACACAAGGTTCTCAAAACTCTCATTGTCTTACTCTCTAGTTCATAACTAATTCATCTCAAAACATTATACATCATTTCCTTAAAACTTATGCACAAGTCTTACATTCCTCATATCATGATTTTGGTGTGCTCAAAACACTCACCAATCCTCTAATTCTTCCTAGACAACTCTAGGGCATTCTAAACCTCAAGAACTCCTTCATTAACTCATTTCCACCCAAATTCCTTTTAATGACTCCTAATAAACCCTTGGTCACATTAACTCACCACTACCACCACACACATTGTTTTCTACTCAAATTTTGCCATAGCTCCTTTAGTATTTTATCATGCCCATAAGCATTGTTTTTCTCACACAATAATCTCACACACACCAAGTCCTTTCTCATCTTATTTTCTCACCCAAATCAACTTATTCACATCATACTCAATATATTGCAATAACCTTAAATTGCATAGCACTAAGGCTCTTAAATGACATGGCTCTTAGGCCCTTAAATGGCTTAAACTTAAACACTGAATTTCCCACATATAGAAGCTTTCAACCTGCAAATACACTCATCAATCTCATAGTAGTTATAATGCTCTTAAAACTCATCCTTAACCTTATATTACTAACTCATTCTCATTAGCTCCTTAATCACAAGTTCATAAGCTTGTTTAAGTTCTTTTTCCTTAGGTTATATAACCCAATACACAATGTAAGCTCTAAGCCACATTGGTATTTATCTAAAACTCATTCCTTAATCTTAAACCACCATTAGGTAAGCATTTTACCTTGTTTTCTCAAGCTTATCTTAATCTCCTCCTTAGGCCTTCTTCTTGCATAGATCTCGGCCACCACTTAAATTCCTTTTGCCATTGTTCTAATCAATATTTAAGGACTCATATGAGTACTAAACAATGCACTAACCTCAAGGAATAAAAACCTAGGTTAGAAATGTGTTCTAAGGCATAAAAGTGGATGATTACCTTTGAAGTCTCAAGGTAGACTTTGGCATTGAATGAAATAGGACATCCACTAGTCCTTGGTGAATAAATCAAGCTAGAACAAGGCAAAAACAAGGCCCCATGAGTAGAAATTTTCGGCCATGTAGAAGAAATGGTGGAAACTTGATTTTTCTTACATATTCTTTACCTTAAGAGAATGGAGAAGCTAATGAGCTCTTCAAACTTGATTTTCCCCCATCAATGGAGTTTTCTCATGGCACCAAAATGGAGCTTTGAAAGATTTGAAAAGATAGAAAGATAGGTCTTGACCTAACTAAGACAAATATGCAATTTGTTTTGGATTTAGAGCTTGGAGTTGTATTTGGCAAGTGATTGAAGATGGAGAACCATGGAAGAGCAGCTCTCTCGGTTTTGGAACAGAGAGAAGAAGAAGAAACCGTGGGTGAAGGAGAGAAATGAAGAGAGAGAAGAAGAAAGGTGGCTAATATAAGGTATTTTGCTTTAATAAAGCAAATAGTAACTTCTTTACTTATCTCTTCTTTTCCTTTCTCATTTGATGACTCATATGGTGACTCCCCACATAAAAACCGGCCACCCTCTTAATATAAGGCTAACATGGTCTTTGTTGACCAATTAATTGACTTATATTGATTAAAACTTAAACTAGTCACTAAATAGTTACTATTCACTAACCAAGGCACATAATCGGGAAATTTTTGATTTCCCATTGATTTAGACCTCCTAATGTGATACTAATTAGTACACATGTTGATTAAAGAGTAATGATGGACATTTAGCCACTCAAAACTCAATTCTAAGACAATTTCTCAAAAATGTGCTTTAAGACTTCTTAAAGCACATTTTGTGTTTTAACTTGTTTTCAAGCTTGGTTTTCTTTGCTAATTGATTTAAAATGACCATTAGGATATTAGTAAGGTCTTATCATGATATTTGGGTACTCACCCAAGTCTCTCCAAGCTTAGAGCACGTTTTTGCCCTGATTGCCCTTAAGACACTTTCTTGTGTTTTCCTTGGTTTAAATTGTCTACCAATCTTTCTAAGGCATATTTTAGCCTTACTACATCATGATTTGATGTTTAATTAACATACTTAGGTTTGGGGTATTTCAAATACTTTTACATCTAAATGTGAGGTGGATTAGTAAGTCTAGATTTAATCATTTCTTAACATTTAAGGTAGTGAAATATAACTTAATGTTTTAAGATAGAATCATTAAAAGGATTATGATATAACCTATATTAAACGATGATTTGGAAATTTATCTAAATAATTATCCTTAAGTTTCTTAGAATTAGATAAGCCATATAAAATACATTTAATACTAGTATTCAGGTTGTGAGTGTACAATTAAGTGGGGTATTTAGTAGTGAGAATTTATAGGAAGGTTTATAAATAGGAATTTGATACTTAAAACCTTTGAACCTTTTATTAGATAAAACTAAGTTGCATAAGATATTATATTGATATACTTTACGGTATGGAAGTAATGATAGGTTATTTGAATATTAAATATGAGAATTTTCATAATAGATTATCTTATTAAATAATTAATAATTTCGCTTACGAACCAGAATTTAATTCTCTGATAAATTCTACTCTATGTAGATATATTGTCCATCCTAAATACAATAAAGGAAATTAATTTATTAGGTTATTCCTTTGAAACCTTAGGTTTTGTAAAACAATTTAAAACGTATTTAAGGCTTAAGTTTAATGAAGTTTAGTACAAAGGATTGTACATAGTCTATAGAGAGAATATGTGTAAAAATAAAACATTTAGGAAATTAAATGTACATAAGGATACATAAAAGGTTATACTAAACACCTTATTGTATAGGTAATAATAAAACATATAATATACCTTGTGAATACTAAATGTAAGATTAATTCGTTAAATAAAGTTAACTATAGTATAGTTATTCAGGATGAGAAGCAATTTAACATCTTATGACAAGTTTATTAGATGGTTGTAATTAAAAGTCATTCTAAACTAAAGATGAGATAATTGAGTGTAGCAATTCAATTAAGTTATAATAAAACGCGTCTACAACACTACGATTCCAATATACAAGATGCAGATCTTAATTAAGTTAAGGGAAAGACTTAATTGAAATACCCCAAACCTAGGTGTGTTGTTTAAACATTAAAACATGATTCATTAAGACAAGAAAATGTCTTAGAAACATTAGTAAACAATTTAAACCATAAAGAACACAGTTAAATACCTTAAGGTCAATATGGGCTAAAATGTGCTCTAAGCTTGGAATAAGCTTGGGTAAGACCTAATGAACTTACCAAGACCTCATTTATATATTAATGAACATATTAAACCAATTACCAAAGAAAACCAAGCTTGAAAACAAGTTTAAACACAAAATGTGCTTTAAGGAGTCTTAAAGCACATTTTTGAAAAATTGTCTTGTAAATGAGTTTTCAGTGGCTAAATGTCCATCATTACTCTTAAATATATATGTGTACTATATAGTATCACATTTTGGTGGCTATATTAATGGGAAATCAAAAATTTCACTTCTAAGTGCCTTGTTTTGGTGAATAGTGATTTTTATAAGCTAGTTTGTAACATATGTTGTCATAAGTAATTAAATTGACAAACAAAGACAAAAATACCCTCATTATATTATAGGGGGCCGGTTTTCTAAGTGTGGTGACTCACCACTCTCTAGTTAATATGATAAGTAAATAAAGTAAACTAATTAAGTTACCTTTTTACTTTATAAAGCATAAATATCTCCTAAAAGTAAGTTCTATCTTCATTCTCTCATTTCTCCTTCATTTCCCACGGTTCCAAACACCATCTTCAACCTCTCTTCTTCATTCTCTCACGGTTTGCAATAGTACACATGTGACAGCCCAGACAAACAGCCCACATGTGTGATATTGTCCGCTTTGGCACGCAGGCCGCACGGATTTGTTCCTGGGGTTTCGCCCCAAAACGCGTCACACAAGGGAAGAGTATCCCCACCCTAATAAGGTATGGTTCATGCTCTCTCCCGATCGATGTGGGAGGTAACACCACGCCGGGTGTTACACCCTACCCCCCTTAAGGAGCCCAGTGCCCTCACGGGCTCACTGGACCCACACCGACCTGGGTCTGGCTCTGATACCATCTGTGACAGCCCAGACAAACAGCCCACATGTGTGATATTGTCCGCTTTGGCACGCAGGCCGCACGGATTTGTTCCTGGGGTTTCGCCCCAAAACGCGTCACACAAGGGAAGAGTATCCCCACCCTAATAAGGTATGGTTCGTGCTCTCTCCCGATCGATGTGGGAAGTAACACCACGCCGGGTGTTACAACACACCACCATCTCCATCTTTGACCTCTTGTAAAATCTAGCTCACTTGTCCAAATCAAAAACAAACACCACCAATCTCTTCCTCTCATCAAGCTCTTCATTCTTATCTTCTCAAAACTTCAAGAGCCCCATTTTGGTGCCAAGGAGTTCCACCATTGAAGGAGCTTGAGCTTGTATTTCTACATATTATTACTCTCCTTTGCTTCTAGGTAAGGAATCTCAAATAAAAACTACATTTCCTTCATGTTTTTGTGGTGACCGAAAATACCCATTGAAGGTGCTCTTTATGTGGCTTTGTTTTAGCTTCATTCCAACCTTTCAAGGAGTAGGTGGAGTCCCCTCTTCATAGATATCCAAACTCTCTTCAAAGACCAAGGTAAAACAACTACATTAATGTTTTTGAAACAATGTAAAATTAGGGTTTACAATGAGATGAAGCTTATAGCTTGAATACTCATTATAATGTTTGTATATTGTTTAGAACTTGACAAGGAATCAAATACCTTACCGGTTTTTATAAGGAAACAAGAAAGAAGTTGTTGGAAAAGAGGTAAATCTACTAACCTAATGTTGTTTAATGCCTTAGGAGAAATGAGCTTATAATGCTTATTAAAACTACCTAAAGAGCAAATGGTGAATGACTTAGTAAAGTGTTCTTAAGAGACTAGTAAAAGGCATATGTGTGTGTTGAGTGTATTTGCAGGTCAAAGGCATATATATTGTGGAAATTCAGTGTTTGAGAGTTATGCATTTTAAGGGCCTAAGAGCCATGCATTTTAAGGGCCTAAGTGCCATGCAATTTAAATTTATGCACTATATTGTGATGTAGTGTGAAATTGGTGAAGTTGTGTATGAGAATGTTCTTGGTGATTCTAGGTGTTCTTGTGTGCTTAATGGAGAAACGGAGTGTTTAGGCTTAGTAATGTTCTAGGGGAATCCATGTCAAAATTTAGGTAAGAAGCAAGAAGTTCTAAGAGTTTACATAAGGTTTGGTGAATTAGAGGTGTTAGGAAATGACTAGGTGTTTTACAAGAGAAGATATAATGTCTTAAGTGTTCTAGAGTGTAACAAGGACTTAGGCATGATCTTGAGGTTTTAGTATGTACCAAAGTCATTTTGGACTTAGGTAAAGACTTAGGCAAACTTTGGTAAAATAAGGAGAAAGTGTAAACTTGGAAAAGAATTTCAAGAATGACATAAGGAGTTAGTTGTGAGAAATAATGCTTAAGAGATGATGTTAAGATGAGGAGAAAGCATTTTGGGATAGTAGTTATCATAGGTGAGAAACACCATTTAGAAACCTAGTATAAAATGTTATAAGTGTTAAGGAATTTTACAAGGAAATAAGTAAAGGCTTAAGGAGTTAGAAAATGGGTTTCATGGATGTTGTATGTGGATATAAGGGTACCAAATGTTGTTAGGAAACATTAAGAGGCTTTAGGAGAAGTTTGGTGAAGATTTAACAAGGTTTGGGTAAGTTTAGAGGACGTCCGACCCAGGGGTCCGACCCAAGTTTGGGTCGGACAGCCTCTGTTAGACGTCAGGAAATTGTTCTGGAATGGTCCGACCCAGAAGGGTGGGTCGGACATGGGTCGGACGGTCATATTTTAAAGGAGGGAAAATGTTCTGGAATGGTCCGACCCAGTCGAGTGAGTCGGACGTGGGTCGGACGGGCGTGTTTGTAAGGCGGTAAAATGTTCTGTAATGGTCCGACCCAGAAGGGTGGGTCGGACATGGGTCGGACATGTATGTTCTGAGGTCGATGAAGTTCTCTGGAATGGTCCGACCCAGAAGGTTGGGTCGGACATGGGTCGGACAAGGTAAGGTTCTTCAGACCCGAAAACCACTGGAAGGGTCCGACCCAGTTGTGGGTCGGACGGTGGGTCGGACATACCAAAACTTTTTTAAAAAAAAAACAGAAAAGAATGTGACTTATGTAGTAAACCCTAGGGTGTATAATGAAGGTAACCTAGGGTAAGATAGACATTGAAACATGTCATACAATCATGTTAAATACTTAGCAAGTTTGAATTGAATAAATAATTAACCGACGTTATTAATTATGTATAGGAGTGACCTACGGAGGAAACCAATCAAGGCAAGGACCAAGGTATGGTTTTCTTGCAGTCTGTTGTCTACCGGTTTACACCGGCTTGGGTGTTGTTTGCTTTTCTGTGTGTTACGACCTTATAAGATTAAGGCATGAAAAGAGTTTACAGTTGTTATACATTATGATGTTGCAATGTTGTGGCTCCTTTCCCTTGGTTGTCTAACAAGACCTAAATATTTGCTTGTATGTGACTTAACAAAACATTCTGTGATCACTAACAAGTGCTAATCGGGGGGAGTGAGGAGTCCGGTATGTTCCGGCCACGCATGTGAGGACGGGAGTCGATGCCATATCCGGTTCGACTCTCTTGGTGTATATATAGGTTGTATTCCAATTTGGTTTCTACCTTCCCTTAGCTTATCCAAAGCTAGTTACTGACTCACGTCGGGCCACAGGGGCATACGAATGTTATTTCGGTGTGCTTGGGATTACTATATCCGACACACCTTGGGTATAAGTTAACCGTTCGATATAACTGGACGGTAACGAGGTTGGTAACGAGCTTAGCATGAGATTGGCAATAATCTCTAGGCTCACTATGTTTACTAACTATGGTGGAAGGTTCCTTGTGAGAACCGATTTTATGATGTTATGTATTGTTATGGTGCTATGCAATTTCCCTTGCTATGCTATGGTGTATATATGTTGGATGTTTAAAATGAATGCCATGTTATCATGACAATTGGTTGCGCGTATCCCGGTAGCTGATGGGCTGCGCGTTAATCATACCAGCAAAGGTTGCTGACCCCCTCGGGGGCTCCATATTTTATTGCAGGATGAGGATCGAAGAAGCGGAGTGGCTCTAGATCCTAGGTCGATGATGTACTTTTGGTTGTTTTGGTTGTTGAGCCCGGGATGCGCCTGTGCTCCCGAGGCATTACATTTTGGTACCGTTTGTTAAACAATGGTGGATGTTTACGGTTGGTAGTAGTGATGTAAATTAAATACTCGGTATTGTTGGCTATATATATAAATGTGGATGTTAAAATCTATGCTCGGGAGTCTGATCATCAGACCGATACACTTGTATTTATTCTGCCTAGTTAACCACGTGGGTGGTTAACGGCGTTGTAACACCAAAGCGTTAAATTATTGTTGGTTGGTTTTCCGCTGCGATTTCAGTAGTTGTTAGGGGCGTTGTAGGGGTGTTACATAATCATAATGGGTTGTCTAGTAGATATTGTTTAAATACATAATCTTTACATTGTGAGATAATAGTATAGTATTCTGAGATGAGTCCATCATAGGTCGTTATACAATGTTTATTCTAAATTAAGAATAAAGGTATTGAGCTTAAGATTTTTATTGAAATTCTTAGATTTAATTATATAATAAAAACACATTTAGGTTATAAAGGTCTCAAAAATCTTGAATGTGAGGATTGTGGTTAAATATGAATAAAGTGGATAGGAGTGGACAGTTAGCAGGTGTTAATAAAATACATTCCTTGATCCTACAACCTTGGGCTATACAACCATCTAAAATAAGTCAAAGGTTATACATAACATTTAAGCGAGGGCTTATGAGATAATTGAGATTTATAAATAAGAGAGAGGAATTTATTTAAGTTTTACTTAGGGTACGGGTTATTGATAGTAAGTTATCTTCAATGTTCCTCAGAGAATTGTTGAATGTTTGCACGAGTTTACTAGAACTGCTACAGCGTTGACCAGGTACGATTTCTCGTACTCCGATATTTTTGCTGATTGACTTGTGGAATGTTTTGGAAAACGCTAACTGACTTAAAGAGGAATTTCTAAAAAAAGAGATGGTTGTGTGACTAACTCAGCCTGTATGACTAACTAAGCCTTGGATGAACAACACACATGGTTACTGGTTCCTTCTTTCGGGTGTTTCATTAGTTATTATCTGCCTGGGGTTTACGCCTCTGCACTCTGTAGGACTGAGTGTTTTGGTATCGCTCTGGTGCAGTTAAAGGTCTGGTGGAATTTTTGGAATGTCAATCTTGGTAATTCTTCTTGACTCTGGATATCGTTTCATCCATGAGCTGGGTCTTGTTTGGGTGGCGCGCGCACGTCTTCATCGGCAACAGAGAGGGGCTGTATATCCCCTGTCCCAAAAGGGACGTTGTAGACAGAGAGGGGCTGTATATCCCCTGTCCCAAAAGGGACATTGTAGACAGAGAGGGGCTGTATATCCCCTGTCCTTAGTGGACGTAGTTAACAGAGAGGGGCTGTATATCCCCTGTCCTTTGTGGACGTAGTTAACAGAGAGGGGCTGTATATCCCCTGTCCTGAAAGGACGTATTCGGTATTGGGGTTTATTCTACTCTTGGGTTATTGGATTCTTCATTATCTACCAATCATTCCTAGTCCTGGAGACTACTTGGACTTTCTACTCCTAACTGGAACTTATTCTAACTAACGCAATGGACCCTCCCTAACTCATGGTGTGAATTTGTTACTAACTTTCCTTTCTGTTGTTGACTCTATCTTTGACTTGCTATTTTTGACTTGGTGATTTTTAAAGTGTGTGTTCTCTGTTTTGTTTTAAATATTGATTCCAAGTTACTGCTTGTTTAAAGGTTATTTTTAAAATCCTGTTTTGGAGATTAGTACCAGTTCCATTCCAGGGAACTGACCCACCCCTTTTGGGTTGGGCTGCTTGGTTTCATCTTGCAGGTACGAATTGATTTACAGGTGGCCATGAAGTGAATGAGCGTTTGGGATGGGACTAGGATTTGTGGAGAGTTGTTGTAATTTATCTGTATTTTTATCGTGTTAAGTTTCTCGAGTTCAGACCGTAACTTAGTTAATTGTAATGGTTGTAATTAATGAGGTTGGTACCGGGTGTTTGAAGCCCGATGGTCTGTAGCGCCTTTAGTTTATTTTCCGTTGTTGTTTTATTATTATTGGGGTGTTACAGTTTATCACTATATTGTATGTATAATCTTAATCATATATTATACATCTCACCTTAGTATTTATTTTCCTAAGGTTAGTTTTTCCAAGTGTGATGTTGTATAATTCATATTTGAATGTACTTTGAAGTATATAACTCCTTATTATTTCATGTACAACACAACATTAGAATTTCCTTCTATAATGTTTATAATTCTTTTCTTCTTATCTTATATCATTTTAATTATGATATTATATGGTTGTTGAACCATATTGTATTTCTCACTCCATAACATACATTTATTTATATATATGTATTATGGGACCATTTATTATATGGTAATTCTTTATAATATATTCATTCTCTTTTAATGAATATTTCTTATATTATAAATGTTACAACCCTTATTACATTGTAAACAATATTATAAACTTTATTTCTAAAATTCCCATTATTTCCGAACAGAACCCTTGTTCTTTAATCATTCACAAAATCCACCACATTATTTATACAATGTTACATTATAGTTATATAACATATATTATGACATTCATGTCATTAAAAACATTTATAACCTATAGTTATAAAATGTTACAAAATACCAAGCATACCATATGGTTGCCGGTTTTTATTTAATTTCATTATACTTCCAGAAATTGCACATTAACCCCAAAATGTTATATAATTGTTACACTTATAACATATACCTTATATTATAACATTTAACCCTTAATATAATTATAACCTATGGTTATAAATTCCCAAAATTACCGAACAGACCCTAGGTCTGTTCTAAATTAATTTCCAACCCATTAACTTTCCATATTCACCAAATAACCCCATTTTATAACATATAGTTTCTAATGTCATTAAAACTATATATTACACATATATCTTAATAAAACCTCATATATAATTCCAAAAATTACCAAAATATGCAAAAAGGTTATAGACATCATTCCTAACCTTACTCTTTCAGTATTTACGGTTTTTACCACATATGTTACCCATATGTAACAATGATATAAAATATCGTATATTATACTTATATAATCCATATTAACTCCAAATTTAACCAAATAAATTCCTAAAAATTCCTAATAACCCAAGGTCTGTTCTAAACCCCATTTGGTACCCTTAAGTTTCAGAAATCACAATCTCACCCCAATACTTATAAATTTTTTACAATTTAATAACTCACTTAATATAAGGTAGTATTTTAATTCCATAAACTTTCCAAACTTGGTCAAAGTCTCCTATATAGTCAACTTTTACTTCTAAATCCCATTTGAGCCCAAACTCTCAGTAATTACAATATATACCCCAAACTTTCCTATAATTACAATTTTGACATAAAACTCTATAAAATGTTATAATTTATATTTAAATTCATTTTAAACCCCATATTTCAGCTAAAATAGCCCACGACTTTATAATTTTCCAGTAATTACCGTTTGACCCCAAATTAAATGTTAAATGCATAAATTAAATTAAATAAGCTTTTAAACTTAAATTAAAATGGCCTATAGACATGGCCTTATTACAACCTTGCTTTATAACATAAAATTACATTTAAATGTTACCAAAAGCATTGTGAACTCTCGGCTTTACCCTTAGTTTCTCAATATTTACCAATTTTCCATATAATGTCTGAAATTTGACAATTATGTTAATTATATCACTTAGATAATTATCTTACGTTACCCATGACATTTTCTAGTCATCTATAAGTCAAATGTGACCTAAATAATTAGTCCACTCACGGCACACATATAATATAAGCTCCAAAGCATATAATATATAATATATGATATTAAGATATTATACCTTAGTTTAAGTAGCTTAAAGCCTTTATATGCCCACAGAAGCTTGGGGAAAAATTCTCCACAGCTCATATACATGTTATAGACAGCAAAAAATATATGATTATACTCCAAGCATGAGTTAATCATAAGGAACAATTTAATGCTAGATTTATGGTAAAATTTACCTTAAAATGATAAGGAATAAACAAGGTATTCTCGGCCTGTTTTTAAAACACAAAAGGGTGTTAAAATCACCATAAAAACATGGGGAATACCAAAAGACAGCAAGGTGCTATGGTAATAGGTTTTACCTTGGCAAAATGCCTTAAAGTATGAATTTTCTTCTTGTTTTCGGCCACCCTTGCTCCAAGGGGTTAACACATTGAAACAACATGATAACGGGAAGATTTTGAGTGTATAAACTCATGGAAATCAAGCAAAGAAAACCGGATGGAGAAAGGAAAGCCTTAAGGTATGCTTTTACCTTAAAATGGAAAATTTGACCATTTTGGTCCCAAGGGTTTCTTCAGCATAGAATATCCTTTGATCAAGGTTTAAAATACTGATATTGAGCCATGGAAAGTGATATATCATTAGCTTCATGTGTATGTAATGAAGAGATGAAGAAAAAGAGCTAAAATATGCCTTAAACCATTACCTTAGGTGGGAATGAGTTAGATTTCCCTTGATTACTCAATAACACAGCTTGAGAGGGTCTGGAAGAGCTAGGTACTCAGCTGGAATGGGACAAGAGGAAAGATAAATCAAGATTTTTTGTTTTAAGGAATGAAAAGTATTAAATGGAATAGTAAAGTGATGATTCACTAAATTGGCTAGATATTTTGCCTAAGCTTAATGTGCTGTCCACCTCCTTAAATGCTGCCGCCTCCATATAGATAAGGATGGTCAAGTATTGGCCATTGACTTGGCTTGGTCAACATTACTTAAAAATGCACTTTTTCAATTACTATTCACAAATGAATGCCATATTTGTGATATTTTTGAAAATATTAGAACTAGACCTTATAATGTGGTACATTATAGTACATTAGTATAGCAAGGTATAATCCAGCCCCTAACACCACTCAAATCCCACTCAGAAAGTCAATTTTCTCAAAAACGTGCTTTAAGGAGTTTTAAAGCACAATTTGTGTTAGAACATGTTTTTGAGCTTGGTTTCCTTCAAGAATAGTTTTATAGTGTTCATTACTTAATTATAATACTTAGGAATCCACTTTGGATCCTAATTGAGGTCATACAATCTCTATGGTGTCTTAAAGCACATTTTTGGCTTTACCGATCTTAAGACTTGTTTTTGCCTTGTTGAGATCTTAGATTGCTCCCCAATGGTATTAAGATGATTACTAATCTTCTTATATCATTAATAGATCATTTAATTAGGTTTTTAAGGTTAGGGGTATTTCAATCTACCCCTCTTAAAAAGGCTTCATCCCGTAGTCCTTATTCATAATCAGTTCACCTAAGGAATCCAGTTCCACTAAGTAATCACCGAAAGACCATCTATAGGGAGTACATCCCACTAGGTTCAGACCTAGTCTATATGTATCATAATTGATACAGCATTAATCTCATTCCATATAGTCAATAATCATGACACATTCATTCATATTCAGCACTAAACAAGGTCCGAAACTCATTCATACACAACACTCGACAAGGTGCAAAATCCATTCATACACAGCACTAGACAAGGTGCGAAATCCAACCAGAAAAACTCAAAGGTGTTTCGCAAGGGATACTCCACGCATCCCTATCTATATGTTTGTATCTCGTGAGGATACCCACACATCACTCCGTGTGTATGTGTGCACATATATCTAACGATGGAAAATCACGGGGAAGCAGTCTTAAAGACCAGGACTTGACGAACCCCAACCCCATGCTAACCAACGTCAACTACCCATGGACACACCAGTTTAACAACGAAGGGCACTACGGTCCATGGCTCCTCGGATAGTATCACCTAATTTCCCTTAATCACCCGCAGACATACCGGTTTAATGACAAAGGGCTCTGCGGTCCATGGCTCTTAAGGTGATGTGACTCGCAGACACACCGGTCTTGTAACACCCCATCCGATAATTCCTCTACCACGGTCTAAACGTCACGGACACTTAATTATTCACAGCGGAAAAACTCTTAACTACCTAGGGTGATACAACACCGATAACCACCCATATGGTTACGGGGTCTAAACTACTACAACTTATAGTCCCGGTCTGATAGAATAAATACCAACTTGAACTACGTAATTTACAACACCTGATTACCGAGTACTAAGTGTATATTTACATCATGGGCTCACTGCCCGCAAAAGAATACGAGTTTAACATCACTCCACCAACATGTTTACCCTTTCAAATACAACAGGTGTACCACATAGTACACTGACTATCCTAGGCCACAAGCCCGTGTACAACTCGGTACACCACCATCTAATACTAACAACCAAAAGCATGACATCCCAGTCTTCACGTCTATCAACCGTCTCGTGTACCTGGAAGGATAAAAATGGTGCCCGATGGGGCTCAGCTAAAGCTGAATATGATAATCGCATAACCCGCGTACTAGTGAGGGTACGCTAACTATTTGGTCGCCAACATGTGGTTCATTATTGTTCAAACAAGCATGCTATTAATAACAACAATATATTCAAGTAAAAACAATACCCGCACACGGAGCATAACACACAATGGAAACATTACAAGTTATTCACACGTTGGTCGCTGAGGCCTTGAGATTCCCGCTCAAGTTTCACACCTCTTCTCGCGTTAGCCAAAATTCTCATCTGGGTTACTCGGATGTTCATATCTCTTAACTCTAGATCATATGTCTCGCACAAGGCATGATCCACACTTAACCATTATTTAACTCTTGTAATAATTACTGAATTAAGTCAGGTGACCTCCGGGCAGAGTTGTGACATACTCAGCACTTCTCACCACCGGGCTTTGGATTTGGCTTACTTCCCCGGGCTGCGACCTTAAGGTTCGGAACCATGGTGGGAAGGTTAGGCCAGAACTCGGTAAGCAATCTCTCTTGCTACCTCATTCTCACGCGTGGCCGAAACTATATTGGTCTCCTCTCAACTTCAGTTACCCATTTATCAAGTTAGGTAAGTTAGTAGATTAGTGTGTTAGTGAGAACATCTCAAACACAAGAATTCTTCCCATTCAAACATTTCATGAATTATACAAACTAGCCTTTCAAGACATAGTTCATTAGGTGCAAAGACAAGCACACGTCATATAAGGAAATACCTTTAAACATATTCACGCACTTTATCTTGATTAGGTGATTGCACATAAACACACAAACACACAAATCAGGGTAACCAAGTTAGGATACAGAGCATGAGAAAATCATACCGTTCACCGTCGTATCTTGCCCGTCGACTCACTCTCTCAGAGTCCAACTAATCGGGTCCTATAACATACATTAATTTGGGAGGTCAATTATCCATAATCAACCTAACTCGTTACTCCACTAACGTTTCCCGTACTTTACTTACTTAGTCATTACGTTTCAAGCTTAACTCACGCAAGTTCATGTTTCACATTTTCTCTTAATCTTGCTTAAGCCCTTAATGACCCTCACATGTCATTAGTTAAGTCCTAATTAACTTATAATATCATTACCAATCCATTCCCTAGCTTATTCCCCACTTAAAACTCTTTTTTTTTCATTCCTGGTCTGGTCCGGGACTTCATACGGGACTTAAGTCCCGGACCAGGCATGGCTCAACTCTCGGCTTAAAAATTGTGGGTGGTCCGGGACATGGGCATGGACTTAAGTCCCGGACCAAGCAGGCAGTGCACTCTCGGGGGTAAAATCAGGGGTGGTCCGGGACTTGGTCCTGGACCTAAGTCCCGGACCCTGCTACTGATTTTGCAAATTTGACATTTTCTAACTCTGTTCAAGGTCCTCTCTTAGCCCATTGATTACCCAATCTTCCCCACCTTTAATCCACATGTTTTAGCACCTAATTACCCACTTAAACCACCTTAAACTAAACACTAATTACACTCACCATCCTAGTTAATTTCACTTAGATTCTTTTAAACTTACAAAACTAGTTTTTCTTGTTTTCTATAAGTCTTGTAACAGATTTTGGTTTCTTCACCAAACCATTCAAACCTCACTTACTAATGCCATACCTAACTCTCAAATGACATTATTTTACTCCTAATACACCCTTCTTCTTAGTTAAGTTTTTAAGCCATTAACCACTCACCTTAAACCTCTTAACAACCTAGTTTCTTCCTTTAAAACAGAACACCCAAGACTATAAATTCCTAGGTGAATTTTGACAGCACCTACTTACTTCCCTATGCATTTTCACCACACTACTAAAGCTCACAACACTCTTCACCCACCTGTTTGGTTTAAGCATTAACAACACAACAAAATCTCATTTGCTCACATATGTAACCTAACTTAACTTCTAGGTTTATTTACACACTCACACACATTAAAACATTCTCTTTCATATAGCAATATTGTAGTGCCATGACTACACAAGCTCAAGGCTATTTATATAACACCAACATAAGTTTCACAAGGAATAAAACCAACACAAGGTAAGCTCTTTACCTTGTTTACTTTCAGTTCTCACTCCTCTTCTTCCCCTTTCTCTTATTCCCTCTTTCTCTTCTTGTTTTCCACACCACACAAGGATTATGGATTGCTAGCTACAATCATATCCCATCACACATATAACCACAAGTCAATTTCAATTTTTCTCCACACAACCTAATATTTAAAGAGCTAGTTTTCAAAGTTTAGTTTAGACATTACCTTAGAATAACCAAATGGATAGCTTGGCAATCAATTGGAAGAGTTTCCAACACCCCACAAAAACATAAGGGTTCGGCTGAAATGAGAAGGATTTTCAACGTGAGGGAAAAATCTCACAAATTGTAGAAACAAGCTTGAAATGGCCTAAACTCCCACTTAATATTACCTTAAAGCATCAAAGAGGTGAAGAAGGGTTAGAATCTGCTCTTCAAGCTTCAAAAGCTCCAACATCCATGGAAGTGAAGATGAAGGAATCAAGACTTTGTTGGGTGGAAATCGAAGCTCTCACCGAGAGGAGTCTAACGGTATAAATTTTGTGTGATTTGGTGGAGAATTGAACAAGATAATGGAAGGAGAAGATGGAGGTGGTGAGCTGTTTGGAATCGCCTCGCGTACAGAGGAGGAAGAAGGAGTTTACAGAGAGCTGGGGCAAAACGTGAGGATTAAGAAAAGAGAAGGTGAGAGGTAAATACAAGTTACTTTTTACTTTATACTATTTGCTTTATTTATTTACTTGTCTTGTTATTACTAATTAGCTAACAAGCTATTAATGAGTGTATGCTTATTAATTAAAACCGGCCCACATTAATTAATAGCCCGGGTCATTTTTCGTCTTTTCGAATTAAACGCGTTTCGTCTCCCGGTTTCGACACTATTCATTTATCGGGTCCGTTTTCTGAAAATTTCCCGTTCAATTAATTTTAATAGCTCTAGACCCACACAACGGTCTAATTATAGATATTTAACTAACTATAATTATTACGAGTTAATTAAACCCGTTCAAAATCACGTTTCCCCGGTTTCTCGAAAAACGCGTTTTAAAGCTCGTTTGCGTTTTTAACTCGTTTTACGAATCCGTTTTCTTCGGGAATCGTTACTACATATTTATTTAGGACTAATTAAGCTTTGAAATATTTCATTAGCCTAATTAACCACTATTATTAATCCCAGGGTATTTTATCATTGTAACAACCCAGTCTTAACCCACATGTGAGATATTGTCCGTTTTGGGCCACAGCCCACACGGATTTGTTTCTAAGGGTGATGTACTCACACCACTTAAAACGCATCTCACAAGGGGAGAGTATCCCTACACCTATAAGGTGTGGTTCATGCGCTCTCCCGGTCGATGTGGGAGGTGACCCCTACACTGGGTATCACACTCTACCCCCCTTGGGAGCCCAGCGTCCCCGCTGGCACACCGACCTAGGCCTGGCTCTGATACCAATTGTAACAGCCCAGTCTTAACCCACATGTGAGATATTGTCCGCTTTGGGCCACAGCCCGCACGGATTTGTTTCTGAGGGTGATGTACTCACACCACTCAAAACGCGTCTCACAAGGGGAGAGTATCCCCACACCTATAAGGTGTGGTTCGTGCGCTCTCCCGGTCGATGTGGGAGGTGACCCCTACACTGGGTATCACAGGTCTAATGATGAAGGACTCCACGGTCCACGGCTCTTTGAGTGACACCCTAAATTCCAATTTCTATTCATATATGTGTCCACTTGTAGGAAGTTTCGAGAGTCATTCAACCCCGATGTGGTCAGCGTCAGTGTTGAACTATCTCTCACCTCAATTTGTGTTTGGTTTCCCTTGATCGGGCCAGGATCAAGTTCAACTTTCCACGTCAATTTCAATCAATTAATTAGTTATTCATTTCTAATCTTATTTCCTCTTGATATTTTCCACCTTGTGTTCAATAGATACACAAGTCAACTAGTGTAATTAATCTAGTCATCGGCATATAGGATCGTGTATCCTAACCATGAACCAAGTTCTCTCGACTTATAATTATTCATACTACTTCTAGAGGATTACTTCTACTAGGTTACACATCGGTCTCATGCCGATTCACTCGTCGCGTTTAAAATAATCGGTTTCGTACCGAGCCACAAATCACATAGTACGGAGTTTTCTACTCCTTCTATATGAAATCTCTCATAAGAGCTACAAGATAGACCTACTTGAACTTTCGCATCGGCGCTAGCAAGCTAGGCGTTTATGTGGCTAATGTTCACAATGTAACACCCCTAAAACCGGCCTAAGAATTAAGGGCATTACACGCCGCGTATTACAACCTAATAACGCAAGGCTCTAACGCTTAACAGTCACAAATAAGGCCCGAAACAACACTTCCATAAATACTTGTAAACAATTGTACTGAATACATCAAACCATAAAGTAATCCTCAAACCGAAATGAAACGTAAAAGGAAGTAAGGCCCAAAGGCTACAACTCATACAATCGAATGCTAAACAAAAGAATAACTAAATGCCAAAGTTCCAGATACTAGAATGACCCTCGCTGATCAATCTGCAAAAATGTTAAAAGTACGGGAGTGAGCACACAACTATGCCCAGTAAGCAGCGACCGTCATCAGTAAGATCACTCAAAACAATTGAAATCAGAAGGAGGAGAAGACAAACATTATATCCACAATTTACCAATCAGTCAGAAGCTTTCAGAAACAGAAACAGAATGGAACACCAGAGTTCCTGATTCAGAAACAATCAGAGTTCATAAACAGAAGAGGGACAAGACACAATGCACAAACTCAGAAGGGGTCCACGACCCATAGATCATAACAGATCTCTCGACAACGCAGAAACGACTCTAATGAGCCAAAGGGTTCGTCAACCCCACAGAACAGAAAGGGAATGACCCAAACTCAGAACGACGTCTACATGGTATACCACAGAATAGCTCGACCCAGCCATTCACGGCTCAGAAACAAAGTGTAATGTCCCAAAACAGAAGGATTGCTTAAACAGAAGCAAAATTGCATTTAGATATGCCAAAACACTCATAGATCAGTTGTACAGATCATAAGGAATCCAACGCCATAGACGACACTCAAATCGGAGTTCAAACGAAGAAGTTACGCTGAAAATAGGAAGGTGTCCGAACTTGTGTCCTAACGTTGAAGTTCGGACACAAGTCGATTCGAAAACAGAAGCGAAATACAGAGTGTCCGAACATCGAAGTTCGGACTGATGTTCGGACGGTTTTTTGGAAAAAGTTACGTGGTGAGAAAACACAATGTCCGAGCTTCGAAGTCAGAAAAACTGGGGATGTCCGAACTTTGAAGTTCGGACTGAAGTTCAGACACACCCCGAATTCGAAAATACAGAGGCGCAAAACAGGGTGTCCGAACTTCAAAGTTAGGACAGAAGTTCGGACAGCACGAAACCTGCAATTTCCAGAAGACGAACAGAGCAGAAAACATTGCAAAAACATAACCACGAATTGCCAAACTTGTACACACACCAAATCATAGAAAAATACAGAGGACCATGGGGTTTTAGCCATCCAAAAATGCAACAAAAACCTAGAGAATCACACACAAATTTAGAGATCAATTCTTGCAACATCCCCATGGCTGAACTTCCAAACCGAATCAAGCAACCACCTACCTCGTTAATCAGCAGAAACAACAACGAACTGAGATAGCAGGCGCAATCCACGCAGAGCAACAATCCAGAACAGACCAATAGCCACTGAATACCCAAACCAATTGACACAAAAATCAGAAAACTGAAATGAAGAACCCTAGATTGTCTAAACCCCAAAATCTGCAACACCAACCTGATTTCGGAAGTGAATAAACTCCACAATCTGCAGCAGTTCCACAGCCCACACAATCACAACCCAACAGCAACGAAGCCCTTTGATTTAATCTTATACAAAGCTCAAAATCAGAAAACTGAGAGAGAAGAAAACCACCAACGAAGTACCGAATTCTTGTAATACAAACCTGAATCGATCAGAGGAACGCAGCAGCAAAACCCTCCAATTCAACTATAGCAGCAGCCTTCATGATCCTCAAAAAAGAAAGAGAATAGAGAGAGAGAGGATGGAAGTCGATGCTCTGAACGCACGATGGAAATTGGTAGATGATAACTGATCATGATGTAAAACAATTAGAAGAGATATAAATAAATAAGGTTCCCTTTCCTTATTAATTAAATAAAACAATTACCTTAATTGTTTTAAGCAATGACTTCCTTGTCCTCTTCTATCAAAACAATACCGCCGAAGTCCCAACTAACAATAATAATGTAATCCATCTTAGATCATTATATAAACCGGACATAATATAATGTTGCAATTATACGGGTTATAACACACAATGTTTGGGTAAAGAATCGGAACTAGGGAAAGAACACTCTATCTCTTCTCCTTTTCCTATTCGTCATAACTAATGCGAACTAATATATATATATATATATATATATATATCTTCATACATATAATACATCACAATATTACATCAAGTAATATAATACAATCATAAGACTTGTGTTCTACGTAGAATAATCATTTGTAGCATGTGTATCATGCGCTACGTACTCCTACGTACGGTATATTTTAAACGCGCGAAATCGCTTTACCCCCCTTAAAAGGGATTACGCCCACGTAATCTACGAATATATCATCATGAAGTAATAAGTTCAAGATGTTCCACTCATGTGGAATATTCGTGCACTAATGTGCTACATATTACATTACCCCTTTTTTCTAAGGTCGGGCTTTAGCCACTCTGGTTATACTGCCTATCTAGGTTAGGTGTATGTATATTCATATACGGTTTGATCGGGAGATGTAAACACATCATTTGTTTTCCCAAACATGCTAGGTATGTCAAACCTAAGCAATATGGGCCCACTCGATCCGCAAGCAGTAGGCCCAACTACTTTAGGGTTAGTTTACCCTTTTAAGTAGTAGTTTCATGCCAGTTTCAACTCCACTTGACGGTGTTTTCTACACGGTCTTCCATAATTATGGGAATGGAGGAAAAATATCGCTGCGTGGAATCAATGTCACACACGCTAATTATTTCAACTAGCTCTTTTATTCAGTCACACTAACTTCTATACATGCTCATGGTGTGTTCCCAAGAGTTCATGCTACCCTACCGAACTAACATTCGGAGTAAAGGTTATCGAGCTATGCTCTAGCACCCAGTGCTTGCAGTGGTTGTCTCTAAAATCTAAAGATGAGTCTGATATGCACAACTAACTGGCGCCTCATGACTCCAAGTTATTTCTCTCCAGGATGAGTTCATCCTTAGGTACCTTGTAGGTCCTCTTTTGTTGATGTGAACTCGTACCCCTCGTGTGCTGGTATTTTACTACACGAATATGGTTCATCCCTACTCCTAATTAGGGTAATCCATTAGTTTATCTGATCTTCCACGTTCTGCTTCTCACCAACATAATGTGATTAATAGCCATTATAATGGTCGCTTTGTTGCGCACCATGTACCAGTCGATTAGACGCTTATCTGCTATTGCGGTTTGCATGGAGTAACTAATCTTTAGCTTAGAGTATCTAACACCCCTACCGCTAATCCCTTACTTACCGTCTAATTGTCCCGTTCATCATACTACTCGCAGCAAAAATACTAATACTACGGCGGGTGATACAACACCGCTAACTACCCATACGGCTAGCAAGGCTCATATTACATACGTAACGGTCTGATGTCTAAAGAATACCGAGCTACTACATTACTTACCAAATACAAAATACCACTTACTTACATTGCTGGATTACTGAGTATCAAAAGTAAGGTTAATTACATCCTTTCTCAAGTTTACCAAAAATAATGAGTTTCAACAAGCTACTCATCTATACCAATTCATAATCCCCACAATATCCAAAAGGGTGTACCCCATGGTACACCGGCTAAACAAAAGACCTATAGCCATGTACAACTTGGTATACCTTTCAAAATCCACTAAGTGCACAAAAAGAAATCATCTTGATCTCATTACCATCTTCACCCTTCACGAGTACCTCTAAAATTAAAAACAGTGCCCCAAGGGGCTCAGCAAAATGCTGCATATAAACATCGCATATACCGCGTGCTAACTAGGGTATGCCGACTATTTTTGGTCGACTATATATGCGGTTCATTTTAGACATACATACATGCTTTTATATACACAATACATTCATACAAGATAGAATACTCACAACTGAAGGCAGCAAACAAGCCAAATAGTATATCAATACCATACACAATACTTACCTCTTCAAGGGTTAGCCAATTACACATCTGGGTTAATCGGATGTTCATTACTCTTTTACTCGTTACACAGTACTTACACAAACATACTCGTACTTTACTTACTTACTTTTCCATACTTGCTTACTTTCTCTTACTTACTTACTATTACTCATGTTAAGTCGGTATTACCTCCGGGCAGGGTCTACACCGTCCCACCACCGGGCTTTAGGTGGGTCACTAATCCAGGATGCTACCCATTTAAGGGGTTTGGGCTGTGGAAAAGATTAAAGCCAAGATTTGGATCCAACCTCTTGTGTCTCCGCCTCCTCACGCGTGGCCGAAACTATATCGGACTTCTACTCATTCCAATTTACCAATTTATTATGTAAGATTGGTTAGCTTGTTAGGAATCAGTTAGAAGTCCATCACAATATCATTCGGTCACTACAATGTACATAAAGCACGCAAACATTCATTATCATCCATACATTTCATGAATTATACAAACTGTGAGTTAAGATAAACATTCAACAAGGAACAATATCATATAATCACAAGTAAGCATAATAAATCTGATTCATGCGTTTTATCTTACTTAGGTAATCAATTAGCACACAAACACACAAATCAGAGTAGCCAAGGTAGCATACAGGGCATGAGAAGTTCATACCGTTCACCGTGGTACTTGAAACCGACTTTCCTTCGATGTCCACAATTCAAGTCCTATAACATACATGGAGTTGTATGGTTAATGACCTATTATTGATCTAACCCTTTCTTCTAGTAATTTCCCTTGGGTATACTTACTAGTTCTTACATGTTACAAGTGGTTATGAATCCATTTCTTACTTTAAGTTTACTTCCTTACTCATGTGCATGTTCTTTTATTATTCTTAACCACAATGGTGTACTCCAATATATATATACATGTGTGTATGCATATATATATATATATATATATATGTACATATGATTGCTATGATTAACATTTTTTTTGTTTGGACCCGACCGACCTAAGCTTGACTTGACCGACCCATACCCCTCTGGGTCGGTCAAAGTCAGAAAGAATCGGCCCTTGAATCCATCGCGACTGACCCACGACCGACCCTACCTCCTGGGTCGGTCGAAGTCAGAAACTTCGACGTTCAGAGAATCTACCCGACCGACCCACGACCGTCTCACCCGTCTGGGTCGGTCGAAGTCAGAAAGTTTCGTTCCAGTGATTTATGCCCCGACCAACCCA
Source organism: Limonium bicolor (assembly GCA_023374045.1). Taxonomy (NCBI): domain Eukaryota; kingdom Viridiplantae; phylum Streptophyta; class Magnoliopsida; order Caryophyllales; family Plumbaginaceae; genus Limonium; species Limonium bicolor. The sequence continues at coordinate 299,304,464 of CM041780.1, forward strand.
CGACTGATCCAACCTGCTGGGTCGGTCGGTAGCTGAACTTGCCTACAGAATTTGTTTTCACTTCTTTCTCTTACCCATTTCTTCCTCAATCTTCCTACAAGTAATCCCACATGTTTTCACACTAATTAAACTTTCTAAATCAACTTAGTTCGTCCATTAACTCCTTACTCTTTGCTATATCGAATCACACAAATTATTTTCCAAGTTTTCCTTCCAACACTTACACTATTTTTCCTAGTTGTGTTTTGCTACAGATTTTGGTTCTCACATCTACCATTCATGGTTCCTCTTCCTAATGCCATCTCTAAGGTTTACAGTGAATTACATATCTCTCTTATCCTACCCACAACCTAGCTCCATTTAAAAAAAATATATTTTCAAGGTGTTTATCCACTTATTCATAGTTCTTAAGTGTTTTAGGTTCTAGACAAAATTTGACATAGTCTCTCCTATATTTTTACATTCTCACCACATTGTTTTCACTCCCATTTGTCATTCATATCACCTCTTTATAAACAACATCAATATACACTCCTCTAAGACAATTACTAACATTAAACACTCCCTTAATTCCTGCACTCAACATCTAATTCCCTCTAGGTATTAACAAGTTTTTAAGTGTCTTTTAAAGCTTTAAAACATTTTAGTCTTCTTCCACATTATACTAACACTCATTACCAATTACAATACTCATTTAGACTACTAAAAATCTGTAACATGAAGCATTACAAAACTATACAAGGTGAGCATAATTTACCTTGTTTTCCTTCTAGATTTTCTCTCATTCTTCTTTCTTTCTTCCTTCTTCCTTTCCCTTCCTCTCTTCCCACCGGTTATGGAGATTCAAGGCTGTAACACTACAGCCCATTACACACCACCATTTCAATACAACTAACCCTTAAATCATCTTAAGGCTTTAAGGTAAATTTTTAGGGTTCAGAAAATGACATTACCTTGCAAGTGAGTAGATGGAGTTTAGAACAGCACAAGAGCAAGATTTCCACACTCCAAGGAAAGCCAAAATCGGCTGGGAACACAAGGAATAGGAACTCAAAACCTTGAAATCTTTATTTTGCAAATAAGAGCAAGAAATAGTAGTATTTTCGGATTTCTTTTTACCTTAGACCAACAAGGTGAAGAAGAGGCTTCTAATGGTGGTATTTATCTTCAAAACCAAGAACCCCATGGAGATGAAGTTTGTTGTTTTTTAATTTGGAAAAGAGGGAAATGTTCTCCTTGATGAGAGGATTTCAATGGTACCAATTTTGTGATTTTTGGTGGAGGTTTGAGTGCTCAAAATGGAGAAGAAGATGAGGTTGGTGTGGTGGTGTGCAGATCGCCATTATAGGCTTCAAGAGGAAGAAGAAAAATCAGAGAAAGAGAGGGGAGTATAGTACGTGGGTTTGTGAGGGAGTAGGAGAGAGGGTAATAAAAGTGAGTTTACTTTTGCTTTTGTTTTACTTTATTGTCTTGTCCTTTAGCATATTAGGAACAATTAACAAGTGAGAGAGGGGGACAAGAGGCACCCGGCTCACACAGCCTTCACAAGGGTTTTTAAAATTTTATTTGCAATAGTGGACACACTAGTTTTCTTTATTTACACTCTCACCCCACAACTTCCCGGTTTTTACAGTTTTTACTATTTTCTCGTTTAATTGATTTTTATTGGTTCTAGACCTTCATTAATGTTTATTAATGACTATTTGGTTGACCAAAATTATTACGAGTCTATTTGACCCACTTAAAGTCGCGTTTCCCGGTTTCCTTGAAAAAACGCACTTTAAGGTTCGTTTGTGCTTTTAAACCATTTTAAGGATCCGTTTTCTTCGGGATTTGTTCCCTCATGATTATTTAAGCGTAATTAAGATTCTAAAATACTTACTAGCCTAATTAATCACTATTTTTTTAATTACGGGGTATTTCAATCTCCCATATTGCTAGCCTTTGCCCTTCATTTGTTGTAAACATACAATACGACTATGGGTTTTAACTTGGCTTACGTTTTACATTCAACCCTACTTGGTGATAACATACTAATTCTTTATGGCTTGAGCATGTGGTTATTATTATTCAATGCGACCTCATCGTCGCGCCCTCAACGCATAATATAACTCTTTCCTACGCCCCCTTTTTGGGTAGCATCTATGATATTAAAAAGGTTTCTCTCATACAACATCTTAAGGTACCACACTTTATCTTCTCATTCATGGGTTCTCCTTGCCTTTACCATTAAATTGGCCTTGGCTTCCCCGTTTACGAAAATCTCTAAAACTTATGTTCTAACTTATCAACTATGGAGTTGTGACCTTCTGTCGTTTACTATCAAGCTATTCTTCATTTCCCCAACCTTGTTGGTTTGAGTGAGATCTCTCATACGAATTCGTGGTTTACCTAGTTAGGATTCCATTCACTGACTTAGAGATAGAGTTGATTATCTCCTGGGTCCTTACACTACTCGTTTACATACATGGGGTATCATACTGATACATTACTACTTACCCAACTAACTTAAAGTACGTTTCGTAAGGCCCACAAGCTCCTAGGAGAGTGGTCCCATGTCTCATTTAGTGCACTCGTAGTGTTCGTACCCAGTGGTTATTGCACTCTTAGTCCCGGTAATTTATGTTGGAGTAACTATTCTACCAATTCTTAACCTTTAGTATATTCTTTACCTTCTCTAAGATAGGTGTTTGCGACCTAGTGCCCTAATATTGGTTTTAACATGCTCATTATCTAGTATCTATGAGTGGGGATTAGTATTTGTTTACTACCTCTTTCCATTCACTCCTAGGCTATTGACGCCGTTTAGATATGGGTTTCAGTCCTCGAACTCCACACAATTCATTGGGTTACACCCTCAGGTGTAGTCTAAACTCCACGATAAGGGTTGACACATCGTGTTTTCCCCGTCTTATGGTAGACCCTCATTAGTCTGACATTAATCAGTGTTTGTGATTTATCACCTTCGCTTTCCTAGATTTTGGGTCATTATAATGGTATTAAAGGTAGCCTTCCGTAGGCCTGTGCCATAAGATATTTAGGCTTAGTGTCTAATCTAATAGTCGAATACTTGTTAGTCTCTATATTTAATTTAATCCTAGTTGGTTCTGAAACTCTCTCCTAAGGTTAACAATTGGGCACCCACAAACTTAGTGTGTTTTGCCGATCATCACTCTCCATTATATCATCATAACTCTTATTCAACTCATATCACCTCCATCCTCTTCGAGGTAACAGTATCTACCGTCCTCAGGTAAATTAATTATTCAGTCAATATCCACTGCCCTTCGTACGGGAGTCTAGCAGCATAATGGATTCACAATACCCCTGGTGTGTGTGTTGCGGGCATATCATCGGCCCCTTCGTTTCACGTTCGCATCTATCTATTCTTCTCTTATAACTCCCAAATATCTTGCCATAACGGCACTTGTCTATTATTTTCATCCACTAAGATGGATGGGTTTTAGTTAAAGTCTTGGCTTATATAGCTCATTTCTTGCCATCCGGCAATGTTCAATGGTAGTGGTTTAACCACAAGTGTCGCGCACTGCCTAAGTATGGTTGTGCTGGTCCTGAAGACTCGACACTTCCCACCGGTATTACTTGACCTTTAATGTCCATACCAGCACTGGGGTTAGGCTTATAGGCGCTAATTACCATTGTTCTCATTAACTCCCTTTTCACACTCTACTAAATGGTGTATTATTTTCAGGTTTCATGGTCAGACCGGCTAGGTCTTCCTGAGGTTTTATCGACCTCCAACCCAAGGGTTTCGTAACCCTGCCTTTAAAAAGGTTATGTCCTTGCTTCATTGCATTACGGACTCACCCGGAAGTTTAGTGTTTATTGCTAACCACCCAGACTACTCGGTCCTTCGGGGATAGTTTACTGTCGCTGCACTTGCTGTAGCAAGTGCGCAATGCAGGTTGAAATTTAGTACTTTGGTTAGTATAGCACTTGTTGTGGCAAGTGCGCCATGCAGACTGAGCCACTGGTACGGTGCGTGTCAGTTGCAGTGCCATTCCCTAATCGGGTTTCCACTCATGTCGAGGAGGTCCTCATTGCAACTATGTAGTCTCATTCCCGTACCTGTTTCCACAAGGTTACCGTGGTAATTAGGCGTTTCTTCACTCCCGAGGAGCTACCTTGTAGCAACCTTGGTGAGTTTCTATCTAGTAAGCTCTCGTGACTGCTCCCCATGCACGTTGGCCATCTTGAACCTCTAGTGTTGCAAGGGCTCATAGTCAGCCGCTTCGGGTGAGACTTCGAAAAAGCGGTCATTTCCACACGTTACAGATCTATAAATTAATCTTTACTCGTCAATTCCACTTTCTTTCCCCCAGGCGCACCTATCGGTGCTTCCATGGATGTAGGACAGGGTCGCTTCACTTATAGCAAGCTGGCCCCGTCAGTCCTACGGAAATTATCTCCTCAACCTCGGTTTAATATTCGTTTCATACTTGGTATGGTAGACATTATGGCATTACCAGGACCCCGGTCCAAAACAATTCATCACAAAACGTCTTATTTTCTACAATTAACATAATTCTCATAACAACCATATCGGGTCTACCCGATAAGGAGAATTATCTCTGTGGTGCTTCTCATTTCATTGCCTCACTAGACAATACTCAAGGTACGGGTTGCGGCGGGTGGGGTACCATTGCAAATTCCCGGGATGCTCTCCCATTCAAGTGCGAGTGGTTCCTACCGTCTTCGCGTTACTTGGGTTGCTAGACCTTTACCACCTTCCGCTGTGCCTCATCCTTCCTTAGTACTCTTACCCAGACCTCTCCGTGATGTATGTCTAGAGGACGGGTTAAACCTTTACTCGGTCTCATACCGCAGTCTCGATCGTTTAATATTGAAGTGCCTCTACGGCTATTGTGTGCAAGCATTAAGCATTGCTTCAACCTCGCAAGGTCACGTATCCTCACAACATTTCCCGTATTCCTAAAAACCTATGCTCACTGTCTAAATCCTACTATCTATTGTCATCAGAGCGGTGCTCCGCTCTAATACCACTTTTGTAACACCTCTACTCTAATCGGCTCCTAATCGTCTTACTTAACATTGTAATCGCAGCGGTAATCTAAACAATTGAACTACTGGTGTCACCGTTCTCACTCGCCCATACGAGTAACAACGTGCTTACTGATATATTCACAATACGAAACAATTTCCCCCAGTGACAACAAGATATAGATTTAACCTTCTGTTCCAACATAAATACAACCCAAGTGAGCATTCTAGGTATCCCAGTCCTATACATGTTTCTATGTTCGTATCGAAATACGACAGTACAAACCTAACAACGGTTACTACTTTACCCAGCGTGTCCCGCTCTCTGTCGACATCGGAAGCTGCATACCTGCAAAATATTTGTTTGTGGTATGGAATCAGCCCCTACCGAGTATGTTACTACATGACTATCATTCCCCCCTCAGACCCTCAGTTAATTGGTCAAGAGCATGCAATTCATTTTCATGCATGTAGTTTAATATAAAAACTGTAAAGCAACCAATATATTGTAGTAAATTCAAATAGCAAACAAGCCCCCGGCTTCACACATCACATCACAATAAACCAACTGAAAGCGTTACAACGCATATATGAGTAGAAGACTCCACTCAACCAAACACTTTATAATTCATATTCTAGTACTACGACTCTGCTCAACCAATCAATCCACAATAATCCACACACGAGTACAGCGACTCGACTTAACCAATTCACAACATAGATATGAATACAGCGACTCAATTAAACCAACTCACAACACACATATGAGTACAACGACTCATTCAACAAATCCACAAACATACATCACATAACCACATGGCATAACCAATGAACAATAAGGTGAAACAACGAGGATTATAAATGAGTGTAGATTCCCGTCTTGGCATACAAGCCCAAATAATGTATGCCTACCGTACGAGCTAATATAGTTGTTCGTAATTGTTCAGTCACACCTAATGACGATGTCTCGTTAAAGTGACGTGTCTCTAAGTAACCCATCTCATATGGCGGGTCACCCCAGCAGTTGCCACTCCAGCGGTAGAGTCTCCGACCGACGAACCATTTGTAGTCCATTGGAAATTTATCTTAATACTTACAGATGCCCACACGGCATCCTAGTATCGCTAATTGATCACAATTCTCACCAAAAGCCACATCCTCTTGATTAACTTATCTATACCATCGCATCGTATTACATTTCTCCTAACACAGCAGACTAAGATCATTAGTCCAATCCTGAGTATGTCGACTCGGGATCCAGTGTTAGATTCGAGAGCAGCGTTAGAAAGGCCAATGCTCCTATATGAGTCTCGGATAATATATATATCTTATTATCCTAGTGCTACAACGTTTTACTTGTGTTCCTTATATTACACATATAAGATAGCATCCTTGCCGCTAGTTCGTTTTATAATATATTCATATATACGAACAATACTGTTAACGTACAACAGTAATAATAATAAAGCAGCATTAATACACAACTCAAGCATATCAATTCACACAAGCAGACATTTAATCTTAACACAGATTTTCGCATAACGTCTGAACTGAGGAAATCCTCAGAGACAATCAAGCCACATAATAACATACCATGCACCGGGATTATATAACCGTGGAGTATGAATCAGCTAGATACGAAGCTCCCCCGTGATGTCTCTAACAGTCTAATAATTGTTATACCCAAAATTTCAACCCCCTCGGAGTAGTCTCTAAGGCATACGTGTTACAAAGGGCAAAATGGTCAAAATGCACCAATGCAGGATTTTCCAAGGACATTCTCGGGATTTTCTATTTTCATATGACTTGTTCATTATCTCCAAACACTTCCAAATATCATAGTCATTATGAAAGGTTTTTCATGATTTTCTGATAATATTTATTCTAGAAATTAAGCTTTTAATAAGCTAGTTTCTTTAATAATTAACATATGAAATAGCCTCAAAATAGTAATTAAAAGGGTTTTCAAAATTAAAGTCAAATGGTCACATGGTTATCATGACTACATACAGTCATAAACCTGAAATTATTTTATTTGGAACCTTATCGCAAAATTTAAAAGAGAAATTCAATCATTTTTGCAATTTTCTCTCTCCTCTGGAAAATACCGAAATCAAATCAAAATGTCATGAAATTTTAACACAAGATATAGGATGATTTTTAGAGACTAATTCCATTAGAATTTCGTTATTTCGAGTTTCCAATCGTAAGTTATGAATTATGGGAGATTCCAGATTGTAAGATTTTTATCTAATCGGTTATTTATTGAAATAACCTGATTCCAACTCTTAAATTTCCTAAAAATCATCTTTTATCTTTGGTCAAAATTTCATAATTTTTATCAACCTGTAGCACATTTTAAAAAATCAGATTCTCTTAGAGCATAAAATCCAGGTTTTAGATAAAAATCTTGTTCTATCAATTTGGCCATGCTCTTTCTATAAAAGGCCTTCCAAAAAATGACCTAGGGCAGAGGAGAACACTTCCAAAGTCAGAGAACACAGCAACAAACCTTCTCCCCACGTTTTTACACTTCCAAGCCTCAAATCAATACCGAAACACTACAGAAATCACCCCGAAATCACCAAAAACTCATCCTTTCTTCTCCCATTCAACCTCCAAGCACCAAAAACACACAAAAACACCACAAAAACAGAAGAAACACGTCCTTGACAGCATAAACAAGAAGGAGTCAGAAGCTCAATTCGAAGTCAATCTAGAACCGGCATCAACGAAGCACCAAAATATCCCCGATGTGAAGAGTCTCATTAAATCCGAAGGTAAAACAGGTTGAAATCACACTTTTCTGACTTTGTTCAAATTTAACTACTTCGTGTTAAAATTTAGAGTCGAATTGACTTTTTACCGCTTCTGAATTAACGTTTGTTTTCGCTTCTGCCCAACAACTTGTTTGCAAAGTTTCGTGTTTAATTCGAATTCAAATTGTAAACTTTCGATCACTAACGTGTTTATAATCTTTCAGGCTACCTACCCATAAATTTTGAGCCAAAAACACCACCGGGAACCACCCAAACGCCGCCGTCCGAGGGCGGTCCGCAACCACGGACGCTATGTCCGGGGTCCCGGACACCCAGTCCGTAAGCCCGGATGCTCCTGGACGGTGGCAGGATATTTTTATTTTCAAAAGTTAAGGTTTTATAAAACATGTCCGGGCCCACGGACGTCCTGTCCGTGGCCCCGGACTTTTCAAAATCTCGTTTCTGTTTAAATTTGACTTTTCTGTGCAATTAGGTTAACTGGGGTTTGTGGGTTCGGACATTTGGTCCGTGGTCACGGACAGAATTAAAATTTGACCTAATTCTGCCCCGGAAAGCCTAGTTTAGGTAGTCTTAATTTCACTTTAATTTTCTGTCAAAAAATATTAAAAATACAAAAAAATCAGAAGCGCGCACTTAGGTTAAAACGACTCGTAATAAGCCGTAATTAAACTAAGTGGAGGAAAAACAACTTCTAGGGGTAATGAAAGTAATTGAACCCTAAATATGTCGTATACCAAGCCCCCGAACCCGAACTCTCCTTTCCTAATTTGATCTAGGTAAAAATTAGGTGGCGACTCATAATAGGTTCCAGTGAGCTAACTTTGGACTTAATAATTAATGTTTTATGACATAGTTATTAAGCTTAAGTTATAAGTGGACCTAGAACCCAACCGAATCCTAATCAACTCGAATCAACCTAGGATAGGGTTTAAAAATCGAGGCTCACAGACTGGCGACTCTGCTGGGGACAAACTCTTAATTTTAAGAAAGAGGGCTTAACTCGAAATTTTTTATTTATGGCTTTATTACTTTGTTTGTTTACTTTTGTGCGCACTTTAATTTCTGCACCTTTGCACCATGTGAGAGCGATGGTCCATGCAAACCGATTTTACCCCAGGACCCATTTGAGGGTCCCCTATTAGGGACTCACACCTTTTAGGTGATGTGAATAAGTGGGGGAAAAGAGGAGGATGTCGTCTAACCACACCCCCTTAATGCCTGGGTTTTAGCCCCAAGCATTTCCCTGGCAGTATCCTTACCTAGCCCATTGTTTGGTCAGTCAAAGACCCGACCGTAGACGCACACCTTCAGGTGATGTGAAAAAAGTGGGGAAACCCAAAGAGAATAGCGTCCAAGCACTATTCCTTTGAGGTGACCTGGGCCCATGCCCCAAGCACCTCTCCGGATCGATCCATACCCGGTTTGATTTAAACGTCTGGTAAGGACATGTTGAATTTGTGTGCGCCTTGTTTGCTTGTATGATCGGCCCATTACCCAGCCTAGAGATTGATAGGAACTTCTCCTACATTAACCTAGCCTAACCCGAATTGCCAGCTCTGATTGTTTGCGGCTTAGGGGTCCTGTTTGGTTTAATATGTGAGTCATTCGGGCTTCGGCCCAAAAGCTTAGACTTAGGTAATTTTTCTTCTGGCCCAATTTGAATTATCCCATTAGTTCTATGCCTATAAAAAAGAAATCCACCTGAACTTGAAATAACCCACAAGTTCTGAAAATAAAATCTTTTTCTGCTTAGCAACCATCTTCTCTGGCCCAAAGAAAGTTAGGCCCATTTGTGATTTAGGGACCATTCCAGCCCATGTGCTTTACTCCAGGCCCAAACACATTCTGGCCCAAGGGCTCATTCTAGACTAGGTAGACTTCTTATTCGGGCCCTAGCCCCAAACCCTAGATCTAGGTGTCACCTCTCAGGCCCAATCAAAGCCATCTGTTTAGATTTCAGTCCAAGTTCCAGTTCAAAGTCTGAAAGATACTCCAGCCCAAACACCTCATTCTCTGGGAATCCTGGCCCACTTGCTTTCAGCCTAAGTCTGTTTCATTGTATCTTGTGAAGCGTCATGTTTCAGCCCACTTCCTTTTGTTAGCTAATAATGAACACCATGGACACAAGTAGACTCAAGTCCTGAGTGCGATCCAATCGACATGGAAGCCCAGCTCGCAATTTTGGAACAAGGCACATGGCCACCATTGAAGCCATGAGCAGAGGCATAGTGCTGCCATGGACGCGTGGAATCTAACTAACGTGCTGTTATCGAAGAGTTGACAGCAAGGCTCTTTCCTCGATTCCGAACGTCAAGCTCGGGATGAGTTAGTGGACAGGCTTCTCAACACCCTTTATGACTGCATTGAAGTTGGCTCCATTAAGGTCCGACGATCAAAGGGGAATGTCAAAGAAATTGCTATAGAACTGAGGAAAGTGATTAGTCAACCGGGAGCAGCACTTGCATCCAAAGCTGCACCCGCCAAGAGAACCAGGCAACATGAGGAAGACAGTGATGTCGACAGTCAAGGGACTTGGTTGGAGCGTTGGACGTAGAAACCCCGAGGAATTCTCGACAGAGAGAGTTTACAGACATCGGTCGACACCAAGACAAGCACTTGAAGAGCTTCGAGGAAGATATCCAATGCAAACCGCGCCCTGAGGCCAGAAACTATCATTTGGGGAAGGATCTTAATCAATTTTGTCACTTCCATGCTGCCCGTCACGACACTGACCACTGCAAGGTCTGCCAACATAGAATCCAGGATCTAATTGACCAAGGGCTCCAATTCTAAGAACATGGTGGAGAGGCAGAGTACGCATGCCCAAGCATCACGAAAATGTTGTTTTTAGTGTTTTACTCATTAAATGCATTTTTTTTCTTGATTGGTGGTCTTCAACTTTGTAGTAGTTAGTTCCTTTGATCATTTCGGTAGTTTTTCCGAGTTTGTAATTTCCAACATTATTCTTTTGTTGAAATAAAACATAGTTCCATTTTCATAATTTTTGTTCAAGCATTATTCATTAATTCGAAAAAACTAAAAAAAAAGAGCACTCACATCTTTCAAGGATCACGAAGAATCATTTTCTGACTATGCAAATGGAATACAAAGACTGATTTTGTTTCTGAAAATTTGAAATGCCAACCAAACACCACAACTCACAACCCACAAAGAGGTTCAAGGTCCACATCTATCGAATTCTTGTCACAAACCCCAAAATCAATACTGGGGGCAATCTAAGTTTAACTTCGTCATCTTTTATCTTTTGTTTAAATGTGCGAACGAGTTTCCGAGTGAAAATCTCGCGAGAGTATCTTGAGTGGAAAAACCAGAGTGAACGAGCGTGTCATTTTTACACGACTCTGGTGAGACCACATTCAAAGGTGAGGTAAAGGCATAACTCCGACGAAGGAGATAATTTGTAAATTTCTTAGAGCTGTGAAAAGTAACAAAGAACGAATACACAACTATCAGGAATGACGAAGCACCTAGGTACAGCACCACATAGCCAAAAGCTTGTAAACCCTGTCATTAAACCCTAGGCACCCCCGCTGAGCCTTTCATATATCCCTTTTCGATATTATGAGCTCCACAAAATAACCCAGCCAATGATGAATGTCCGCCCCGGTGACCAAAGGAAGCGAGGAGCCCGACTTTCAGATAACTTCTCATCAGTCCAAAGAAGCAATGCCGCTATTAGCATGACAAAACGATCTGCAAATGGTCCTAGTGTGACACAAGATCAAAATAGCTCACATCAAAACAGCTATCGAAGCCCAAAACCGGGAAACACAAGAACCCCGAAGGCAAAGTCAAGAAAGGATAAAACAAAAAGGCAAACCTGAAGTGCCTCGAAGAAGTCCAAATGACAAAAAAGAGAAATGGTGTAAAGGACAACTTCAAAAGTCTAAGTCCAGAAGCTCAAAAACAACGTCAACACGAAGCAGCTAGATGAATTCAAGACAAGGAAGATAATTTCGAGAGAAAACGCAAGTTACAGCTTTGGTCACCCATTTAAGCTCCACATACCTCAAACATCCCTCCATGGTCCCGTTGTCTTTCATCGCACCCCATGGCCACGTTATCAGCTTTAAAGCCTTCCGACTTGATAGTTGTGTGTCCAATCACGTGAAAGTAATAGATTAAATGCGTAAATTCATCAAATATCGAATTCAATGGTCTAGAAGTTGTGACCGTAGGTGAGGAACGAGTGCAAACACCAAACACGCTCAGTGTAGGTTAGGAAGCACCACATAAAAACATAAGCCATGTCCCTGTGAGGACGAGACTCGTTCGCACGTTTAATAAAAGAAAATACTGGGGGCAATCGATTGTTCCGATCGATTGCCATGAACTCTAGCTCAAATTGTCTTAAGGGAAAATACTAGGGGCAATTGTTGGTTCCAACAATTGCTATGACAACACCAATTGGAACCCAGAGCTCAAACATCACCGCCACCATTCCATCACAGGCACACATAAGCCCTTACCTCCACGTCAAACACCTCAGGCCCACATAAGCCTTTACCTCCACACCACCACTACACAGGCCCACATAAGCCCTTACCTTTACACCATACACCATACCCCACCGATGGCATGTTCATCTCCTAGGAGATAAATTACAAGTCTGAAGTCTATGGTCAGGAAATGATAACTTCACTTTCCTTTTCAGTAAACAGAATTTTCTTCAAACACTGTCCCGTTTGACACCTCTTTCAACAAATTTCTTGTCTTGAACAACTATCCTCCAAACACTTCGGTTTCATAAACCTCATCATGGCCACATTTGGCACACTTTCTAGAAATGTCTTGCTTTGGACAATTTTTTATCCTTAACATTGCCATGTTTGGCACATTTTCCAATGGTTTCTTGTTTTGGACAAATTTCCTACATACACTTTGATCGTATTTTGACATGCCCGTCCTCATTGCCACGTTTGGCACTTTCATAATCAACTTTCATCATGACCATTGCATCTATTCGTATGAGACTCCTCGTCTCAATTCAGGGATACAGATTCTCAGCCGAAGGTGCAGATTCTTCAGGGATACAGATTCTCAGCCGAAGGTACAGATTCTTCAGGGATACAGATTCTCAGCCGAAGGTACAGATTCTTTAGGGATTCAGATTCTCAGCCGAAGATACAGACTCTTCAGAGATGCAGATTCTCAGCCAAAGATTCAAATTCACCAGAATAGATGAACTCAACCTCAGGCTCGTCATGAACCTAATTTCCTACCATTCTACTTAGGCACCCATAGGTCCCACTTTACATTTATCAATTTAGACACACATCACATCTATCTCATTACATCTCTTTTCATTTTCAGGTTCCCGACACCTTATAATGCTCTGCGTATTCCATTCAACTTCAGGTTCCCGACACCTTATAATGCACAGTGTATTCCATTCAACTTCAGGTTCCCGACACCTTATAATGCTCGGCGTATTCCATTCAACTTCAGGTTCCCGACACCTTATAATGCTCGGCATATTCCATTCAACTTCAGGTTCCCGACACCTTATAATGCTCGGCGTGTCCCATTGAATATCAGGCTCCCGACACCTTATAATGCTCGGCGTGTCCCATTCAATCTCAGGCTCCCGACACCTTATAATGCTCGGCGTATCCCATTCAATCTCAGGTTCCCGACACCTTATAATGCTCGGCGTATTTCATTCACTTTCAGGTTCCCGACACCTTAGAATGCTCGGCGTACTTCATTCCTTTATAGGTAGTCAACGCCTTAGAATAGCTTGACATCATCATCCTTATAGGTAGTCGGCGCCTTAGAATAGTCCGACATTACTTCATTTTTACCTTTAGGTAGTCAACGCCTTAGAATAGCTTGACATCATCATCCTTATAGGTAGTCGGCGCCTTAGAATAGTCCGGCATTACTTCATTTTTACCTTTAGGTAGTCAGCGCCTTAGAACAGCTCGACATAACATATTAGATTCCAATTGCATGTGGGGTCTTTTAAGATCCAAAATTTTGGGGTATCACTCAAGCATCAACTAGTCTTTTCATATTCACTATAAAGTCTAGTTGACGGGGGGCAATCTGTTATACCCAAAGTTTCAACCCCCTCGGAGTAGTCTCTAAGGCATACGTGTTACATGGGGCAAAATGGTCAAAATGCACCAATGCAGGATTTTCCAAGGACATTCTCGGGATTTTCTATTTTCATATGACTTGTTCATTATATCCAAACACTTCCAAATATCATAGTCATTATGAAAGGTTTTTCATGATTTTCTGATAATATTTATTCTAGAAATTAAGCTTTTAATAAGCTGGTTTCTTTAATAATTAACTCATGAAATAGCCTCAAAATAGAAATAAAAGGGTTTTCAAAATTAAAGTAAAATTGTCACATGGTTAGCATGACTACATACAGTCATAAACCTGAAATTATTTTATTTGGAACCTTATCGCAAAATTTAAAAGAGAAATTCAATCATTTTTGCAATTTTCTCTCTCCTCTGGAAAATACCGAAATCAAAACAAAATGTCATGAAATTTTAACACAAGATATAGGATGATGTTTAGAGACTAATGCTATTGGAATTTCATTATTTCGACTTTCCAATCGTAAGTTATGCATTATGGGAGATTCTAGATTGTAAGATTTTTATCTATTCGGTTATTTATCGAATAACCTTATTCTAACTCTCACAATTCCTAAAAATCGTCTTTTATCTTTGGTTAAAATTTTAGTATTTTTATCAACCTGTAGGATGTTTTAAAAAATCAGATTCTCTTAGAGCACAAAATCAGGGTTTTAGATAAAAATCTTGTTCTATCAATTTGGCCATGCTCTTTCTATAAAAGGCCTTCCAAAAATTGACCTAGGGTAGAGGAGAACACTTCCAAAGTCAGAGAACACAGCCACAAACCTTCTCCCCACGTTTTTACACTTCCAAGCCTCAAATCAATACTGAAACACTGTAGAAATCACCCCGAAATCACCAAAAACTCATCCTTTCTTCTCCCATTCAACCTCCAAGCACCAAAAACACACAAAAACACCACAAAAAGAGAAGAAACACGTCCTGGACAGCATAAAGAAGAAGGAGTTAGTAGCTCAATTCGAAGTCAATCTAGAACCGACATCAACGAAGCACCAAAAGATCCCCGATGTGAAGAGTCTCATTAAATCCGAAGATAAAACAGGTTGAAATCACACTTTTCTGACTTTGTTAAACTTTAACTACTCCGTGTTAAAATTTAGAGTCGAATTGACTTTTTACCGCTTCTGAATTAACGTTTGTTTTCGCTTCTGCCCAATAACTTGTTTGCTAAGTTTGATGTTTAATTCGAATTCAAATTGTAAACTTTCGATCACTAACGTGTTTATAATATTTCAGGCTACCTACCCATAAATTTTGAGCCAAAAACACCACCGGGAACCACCCAAACGCCGCCGTCCGAGGGCGGTCCGCACCCACGGACGCTATGTCCGGGGTCCTAGACACCCAGTCCGTAAGCCCGGACGCTCCCGGACAGTGGCGGGATATTTTTATTTTCAAAAGTTAGGGTTTTATAAAACATGTCCGGGCCCACGGACGTCCTGTCCGTGGTCCCGGACTTTTCAAAATCTCGATTCTGTTTAAATTTGACTTTTCTGTGCAATTAGGTTAACTGGGGTCCGTGGGTTCGGACATTAGGTCCGTGGTCACGGACGGAATTAAAATTTGACCTAATTCTGCCCCTAAAACCCTAGTTTAGGTAGTCTTAATTTCACTTTAATTTTCTGTCAAAAAATATTTAAAATACAAAAAAATCAGAAGCGCGCACTTAGGTTAAAACGACTCGTAATAATCCGTAGTTAAACTAAGTAGAGGAAAAACGACTTCGAGGGGTAATAAAAGTAATTGAACCCTAAATAAGTCGTATACCAAGCCCTCGAACCCAAACTCTCCTTTCCTAATTTGATCTAGGTAAAAATTAGGTGGCGACTCATAATAGGTTCCAGTGAGCTAACTTAGGATTTAATAATTAATGTTTTATGTCATAGTTATTAAGCTTAGGTTATAAGTGGACCTAGAACCCAACCGAATCCTAATCAACTCGAATCAACCTAGGATAGGGTTTACAGATCGAGGCTCACAATAATACATAACGCTACAGATCTGCATCCCGTATAACAACATTACTCTACGGTACCCCGTACCGTCACTAATCCCTCCCGGCTCATTTCCCGTTATTTACTAACAACGTTTGTCGGGTTTTCGGTTTAACTCGGGTTTAGGAAAAATGCCATATTACATGCGTGGTTACGTCGTGTATATTAATATACTTAACTTTAAACGTTTGTTATCACATGTAATTTAATACACATTAGTATATTATATAGTTTATCACTATATTGCATGTAAAATCTTAATCATATATTATACATCTCATCTTAGTATTTATTTTCCTAAGGTTAGTTTATCCAAGTGTAATGTTGTATAATTCATATTTGAAAATACTTTGAAGTATATAACTCATTATTTCATGTACAACACAACATGAGAATTTCCTTATCTAGTGATTATAATTCTTTTCTTCTTATCTTATATCATTTTAATTATGATATTATATGGTTATTGAACCATATTGTATTTCTCACTCCATAACATACATTTATTATATATATATATATATATATATATATATATATATATGTATTATGGGACCATTTATTATATGGTAATTCTTAATAATATATTCATTCTCTTTTATTAAATATTTGTTATATTTTATATGTTACAACCCTTATAACATTTTATAAACTTTGTTTCTAAAATTCCCATTATTTCCGAATAGAACCCATGTTCTTTAATTATTAACAAAATCCACCACATTATTTATACAATGTTACATTATAGTTATATTACATATATTATGACATTCACGTCATTAAAAACATTTATAACCTATAGTTATAAAATGTTACAAAATACCAAACATACCATATGGTTGTCGGTTTTTATTTAATTTCATTATACTTCCAGAAATTACACATTAACCCCAAATGGTATATAATTGCTACACTTATTACAAATAATATTATAACATTTAACCCTTAATATAATTATAACCTATGGTTATAAATCCCTAAAATAACCGAACAAACCCTAGATCTGTTCTAAATTAATTTCCAACCCATTAACTTTCCATATTCACCAAATAACCCCATTTTATAACATATAGTTTCTAATGTCATTAAAACTATATATTATACATATATCTTAATAAAACCTCATATATAATTCCAAAAATTACCAAACTATACCAAAAGGTTATAAACATCATTCCTAACCATATACGTTCAGTGTTTACTATAACACCCCTACTCTAATCGGCTCCTAATCGTCTTACTTAGCATTGTAATCACAGCGGTAATCTAAACAATTGAACTACTGGTGTCACCGTTCTCACTCGCCCATACGAGTAATAACGTGCATACTGATATATCTATATATATATATATATATATAAATACGAAACAATTTCCCACAGTGACAACAAGAGATAGATCTAACCTTCCCAAACAAATATAAAATACATTCATAGTGAGCATTCTAAGTATCCCAATCCTATACACGTTTCTAAGTTCGTATCAAAATGCAACAGTGCATATTTAAACAACTGTAACTAAACTACCCAGCGTGTCCCTCTCTTTGTCGACACCGGAAGCTGCATACCTGCAAAATGTTTGTTTGTGGTATGGAATCAGCCCCTGCTGAGTATGTTACTACCTGACTGTCATGCCCCCTCGGCCTCAGTTAATTGGTCGAGAGCATGTAATTCATTTTCATGCAAGTAGTTTAATATAAAAACTGTAAAGCAACAACATATATTGCAATAAACTCAAATAACAAACAAGCCCCCGGCTTCACACATCGCATCGTAGTAAACCACTGAAAGCGTTAAAACGCTTATATGAGTACAGAGACTCCATTTCAACAAACACTTAATAGTTTATAATTGAGTACGGCGATTCACTCGACCAAACAACCACAATAATCCACACATGAGTACAGCGACTCGACTCTACCAGTTCACAATTCAGACAGAAGTACAATGACTCAATCAACCATTTCACAACACACAATATGAGCACAATGACTCGTTTCAACAAATCCACCAACATACAACACATAACCACAAAGCATAACCACTGAGCAACAAGGCGAAACAACGAGAATTATAAACAAGTATAATATCCCGTCTTTGGCATACAAGCCCAAATAATGTTCGCCTAATGTACGGACTAATATAGTCGTTCGTAATTGTTCAGTCATGCCTAATGACAACGTCTCGTTAGAACAACGCGTCTCTAAGTTACCCATCTCCTACGGCGGGTCACCCACGGCAGTAGCCACTTCAGCGGTAGAGTCTCCGACCGACGAACCATCTGTAGTCCGTTGGAAATTTACCTTGATACTCACGGATACTCACACGGTATCCTAGTATCGTTAATTGATCTCAAATCACAGCAAGAGCCACATCCTCTTGACTAACTAATCTATACCATCGCGTCGTTTTACTATTTTTCCTAACACAGCAGACTAAGGTCATTAGTCCAATCCTGAGTACATCGACTTGGGATCCAGTGTTAGATACGAGAGCGGCGTTTAAGAGGCCAATGCTCCGTATATAAGTCTCGGATAATATATATATATATATATCTTATTATCCAAATGCTACAACGTTTTACTTACGTTCCTTATATTACACATATAAGATAGCATCATTGCCGCTAGTTCGTTTTATAATATGTTCATATATACGAACAGTACTGTTATCGTTCAACAGTAATAATAATAAAGCAGCATTAATACACAACTCAAGCATATTAATTCACACAAGCAGACATTCAATCTTAACACAGATTTTCACACAATGTCTAAACTGAAGACATCCTTAGAGACAATCAAGCCACATAAATAACATACCGTGCACCGGGATTATAAGACCGTGGAGTATGAATCAGCTAAAATCTCTAGCGATCCTCGAGACGTCTCTAACAATCTATTAATATGCATCACACTATGCATCAGCATCTCATACTAACAATACACTACGGCACCCCGTACCGTTACTAATCCCTCCCGGTTTATCGCCCGTTATTAACTTTAATCGTTTGTCGGGTTTTCGGCTTAACTCGGGATTTGGAAAAACGTTATATTACATGTGTAGTCGCGTCTCGTATATTTAATATACTTAAAGTTTGAACTTGGTTATCGCATGTAATTCAATATACCCTTGTATATTATATAGTTTGTTTCTATATTTGCATGTATAATTCTTAATCATATATTATACATTTCACCTTAGTATTTATTTTCCTAAGGTTTGTTTTTCCAAGTTTAATGTAATATAATTCATATGTAAGAATACTTTGAATTATATAAATCCTTATTATTCCATGTATACTCTTAACATTAGAATTTCCATATCTAATGTTTGTAATTCTTTTCTCTTTATCTTATATCATTTTAATTATGGTAATTTATGGTTATTGAACCATATTATATTTTTCCACACCATAACACATAATTATTTATATATATGTATTATGGGACCATTTATTATATGGTAAACCTTTATAATATATTTATTCTCTTTTAATGAATATTTCTTATATTATAAATGTTATAACCTTTATAACATTGAAAACCATATTATAAATTTTTGTTCCAAAATTCTCATTATTTCCGAACAGCACCCTTGTCCTCTTAATTATTTACAAAACCCATCACATACTTTATATAATGTTATATTATAGTTATATAACATACATTATGACATTTATGTCATTAAAACAATTATAACCTATAGTTATAAATTGTTATAAAATACCAAACAACCCATAGCATTCTCGGTTTTATTATAATTCCACCATACTTCCATAATTACAAATCAACTCCAAATTATATTCCATTGTCACACTTATAATATGTAACACCCCTACTACGCACTTAACAATAATCGAAAACGCAGTGGAAATAACAACTAAACAATAACTAAACGTTCGGTGGTACAACGCCGTTAACCACCCACGTGGTTAACAAGGCAGAATAAATACAAGCGTACCGGTCTGATGATCAGACTCCCGAGCATTAGGTACTAACATCCATACATATATACATTACAAACATACCGAGTATCTAATACAAACCGTCACTGAAAACTGTACACGTGAACTCCACTGTCAACTGTAAACGATCGTCACTTTAATACAAACGGTACCAAAATATAACGCCACGGGAGCACAGGCGCATCCCGGGCTCAACATCCAAAATAACCAAAAGTATTTCTGCAGCCTAGAATGTATAGCCATTCCGCTTCTTCGATCCTCATCCTGTAGTAAAAATATGGAGCCCCCGAGGGGTTCAGCAACCCTTGGCTGGTATGGTTAACGCACAGCCCATCGACTAATGGGATACGCGCAACTAATTGTCATGATGACATGGCATTCATTTTTAAACATACAACATATATATCATAGCAAGATTATTGCATAACATCATCACACATAACATACAAGAACGAATCCTTTTAGGAAACGAACCAACACAATTAGATCCCATGGAGAGCCTAGAGAATGTTGCCAAACTCATGCTAAGCTCATTACATAACGTGTTACCGTCCTGTTAGATTGAACGAATAACTTAACACAAGGTGTCTCGGATATAGTGATCCAAGCACACCGAACAAAACATAGTATGCCCCTGTGGCCCGACGTGAGTCAGTAAAATAGCCTTGGTTAAGCTAAAGGGAAGGTTGGAAACCAAAATGGAAGAACAGCATAACATAACATAGAGAATCGAACCGGTTATGACATCGACTCCCATACTCACATGCGTGGCCGGAACAGACCGGACTCCTCACTCCCCAGTTAGCACTTGTTAGAAGTTCAACATCGAACTCAACAAACAATCACATACAAGTGGTTAAGTCTTGTTAGAAGTTCAACATCACTAGCCGGTTGCAGACTGGATATTGTGAGTGGTTGGAACTGGTGTAATTAAAATAAAAGAAAAGAAATTAAAACTCAAAATAACCGTCGGGCTGCAAACAAATCCCGGTCGTAATAGTATAGTAAAGTGTAAGCGACCGGATATCGAACCGTGGGACTAAGGGGAATTATTAAGTACCTAAGCTCTGTCACAAAGAGGGGGATTAATTGACTTGTTTTTACAAATAAAAAGGAAAGATAAAATAAACTAAGTTAATAGGTGATAAGTGTCCAAATGAGCATGTTTTATAGGTGTATTTCATATATTATATTAGCACTTTTCTTGCTCATTTCTCCACTTCGGTTAGTTTTCCTCTAGTTTATGTTTTATTGGTTATCTCACAAATTTATTGGTTAAACATGAGGAAAACCAAGCTAGGAGCAAAGTAGACCAAGAGACAAACGCATAGGCGGAAACGGATCTTAAAACGGAGTCCAAACGAAGAATCTAGAGCCGGTCAAAGTTCAGAAAAGGAAACGAGTCAAATAAACTCGTCTGTGGTGCGTCCAGGTTGCGTCCACATAACAAAGGCCGGACGTGGCATGGTGCGTCCGGGTAAACAAAGCCGGACGTGAGCAAGGCGTGTCCGAGGAAGGAAGGGCGGACAAGGGGCGGACAAGAGATAGAAGAAGAAACCGTGCCGCGTCCGTGGAACCTGGGCCGGACAAGGGCCGGACGGACATATGTCCGTGTCTTGTCCGGGTATTTAAGGCCGGACGTGAGTGTTGAGACCGTGTCTTGTCCGATGATTTTTGGCCGGGCAGAAAACAAATCATAGACACGTCCGGGTAACAAAGGGCGGACAAGGGGCGGACGTGACTAATTGTGTCCGTGGATTAATGGATGGACAGAAACAAGGACGCGTGTAAATACGACGCAGATCAAGAAATTAACGCGGTCTTCTTCACCCCCAATTGCTTCTTCCTTTGCGGCGCCTACAGACATGTCGAACTGCTTCTTCATCAATATCAGGCGCCTACCTTAATTCCCTCACACGTCTGTCTCCAGCTCTGTCTGTAATCAATCTACAATCAATCTTCTTCCTCTTCCCTTCCTCTATAAAAACACACTGCACCTTCAACCAAATACACACGATCGCTCCCCAGAACTCAACACTCCAAATCACTCATTCCACTTACAAATTCCTACGTACACGCTCCACTCTTCGTTCTCTTCATTTCTCCATTCACCATCCTCACCTCCATTACTCCGTATTATTATTACGTCCAACCTCTGTCTGACTTATTACCAGTTAATATGTCAGGCTAAGGAGGATTTACTCCGGGCGAAGGTTTAATTATAGTTTGTTTAGTTGTGTAATCTATATTTCTACCGGTTAAAATAAATACAGTTTGTTACGATTAAAGTTTATCTCTCGCCTTTTTAATAAATTCCATGAATTTATTAAAATGCTTTACAAAGTCTATTTTAATCTGATCGGTTATAAATAGACAGGTTAATTAAGCCGTAAATCTGTAGGAAACTTATTTTCATCGGATAAGTAAGTACTCAGTTGTAAGAATATTATTCCTTTTACACTGCCGTTTACTAGTGCTTGCTTGAGTTTTCATCGGACCTTGCATTTTCTGGTAAACGAGTTCTTCAGGTGCGATGATCCAGCCCTTAAGATAATAACAGGAATTTTGCCAAACTATTATAATAAACCGGTAGAGATAGCATAATTAATCAAATTATATAAACCTGAACCCGGAGTTCCGCTTAATTTATCTTCAACTCAGTTAATTTTATCTGTTGTTTTACTTTACAAAAACAAGTCAATTAATTCCCCCCTTTTGTGACAAGCTTAGGTACTATATTATTTCGCTATAAGTCCCACGGTTTGACCCCGGCCGCTTCTGTCTTACTATACTACTGCGACCGGGTTTTATTTGCAGCCCGACGGATATTTTAAGTATTAATTTCTTTCTCAATTGTTTTAATTACACCAGTTCCAACCACTCACAATATACAGTCTGCAAAATGGCGCCGTTGCCGGGGACTTGATTTATTCTAGTCCCTAAGCCCCGGATAATTCACCTGTTATATTATAATATTCTGTTATTATTACTTTGGACATCTAACTTTGGACATCTAACTACAGACATCTAACTTCTGACATCTAATTTCACCTCATTTAATTTCAGCTCTTTATTTTATTGTCATTTATTTTTCAGTCATTTAATTTCCATTGTCCTTTAAATTTCTGTCATCTAACTACTAACTTATAATTTCTGTCATTTAAATTTCTGTCATTTAAATTCTGTTGTCTAACTACTAACTTATAATTTCTGTCATCTAACTACTAACTTATAATTTCTGTCATTTAAATTCCATTGTCATTTAAATTTCTGCTATTTAATTCTGTCCTTTTCTTTATTTTATTTTACTGTCTTTGTTAAAAAAAAGTAGTTATTAATTTTCGAATTATCTCTATTCAACTGTTTAATTTTTCCCCTCCCTATTTTTGTCCATTTTTATTCATTTCATCACATCACGAGTTTCTTTTTTCTGTTTTGAGTGGTGAATGCCTTTTACCAGGTCAAACAGCCTCCCGGAAAATATTAATAATCACACGGTTAGCTACATCCCAGAGATCGAGAGAACCTTTCTGCGCACTCTAAGGCAGAGACGAACTCAACAAAACATAGCCACCACAGTGATAGAATCTAACCCGGAAGCTGACAAGGCATTTTCACCAGCGACAGTTCGAAATATCAACAGGCCGTCCAATCAAGGACAGCAACCTACCATCATCCTTCCCCACCTTACCCCATCCGAATACGATGAGTGGCAAAAGCTAAAGCCATATCATCAGATCAGATGTGTAAAGGAGTTGGGCATGTTCGATGGCTCCAGTCCTGACGAAGCTATGTTACATGTTACCAAGTTCTTACAGCATGCCAATAGCCTAACCGCGACCGACGCAATACTCCAGTACGCAAGACTGTCATTATTCCCTCACAGCCTGACGGGAAATGCGAGCAAATGGTATCACAGCCTGACACCAAGTACCATTGGTACTTGGGATGAAATGGCCACCAAGTTCTACAACAAATTCCTGCCCCCGAGCCGAACGTTGGAAATGATTGCTGAAATCTATAATTTCAAGCAACCAGGGTCAGAAAACATTTGTGAAACTTGGGACCGTTTCAAAGGACTACTACTTACTTGTCCTCACCATGGTCTCACGAAAGAGCAAGTATCACAATTGTTCTACAAAGGCTTAATTGGTCCGTGTAAAACAATGGTACTATCCTCTTTGGGTGTTGACATCTTGAAAAAGCCTGGAGCACAGTTTCTGAATGGCATAGAATCCCTCTGCGAGGAGATCAGAAACTGGGCCACAGGTGGATCAAGAGGCGGTACTCCAGGTTTATACCATGTTGGGGAAAGTGACAATAAATTTGATCAGTTGATGAAAAGCCATGAGCAACTCATGGAGAGTAATGCGCAGCAGACAACGAAAGTAAGTATTCTGCAGAAAGTGGTTGAGCAAATGGCTATGAACTCCTACCCCCAGCAAGCTAAGTCGATGATTTCCCGATCATCTACAATTCCTCCAGGCTATGCTCCTCTGTCCTAATCATCTCCTACTATCTCTTGTACACAATGTGGTGGGCCTCATGATTATGAACAATGCCGCCAACTACAAGAATTAAAAGCAGCAGAGGAAGCAAACTATCTCACCAACAATTCAGGGTACAAGCAGCCTTGGCAACGTAACATGCAATCTAACCTTCGCTACTCATACACCGACAATATCCAAAACCCACATACACTACAACCACCTCAAAATTACAGACCTCAGGCCAATTTTCAATGAGGCCAAAGGCAGTATCAGCAACAGCCTTATGGCAATGATGCTTCTTCGAGTCGACCAACTCAACCTCCTTTGAATCCTGAATCTGAAATGTCTCAAATGCAAGAGATGTTTAAGGCAATGATGGGTAAGTCCCGAGATACGCAAGAGGAGGTCACAGCCCTGCGCAAAGACCAAAAAGCCTTGCAATCTCAGATTCAACAGTTACTCACCCAACAAAGGCCACCTGTTCATTTTCCTTCACATACTAACCCCAATCCAAGAGAGCAAGCAAATTCAATCCTTATAGAAGATGGCACATTCCAATCAGAAAACTTGAGTGCAATCTCCCTAAGGAGTGGAAGAGAACTTGCTACTAGAAAAGAAAAAGAAAATCAAGAAGAGGCCTACATCAATGATGAAGACACAACCAATCCAGCCTCACCTCCCTCAAAAATCCAAGTTCCTATTCCTGCTACTCCATCTCCATCTCAAATAACCATCGACATTCCATCTTCCACTCCTAAAAACAGTGAACTCCCATTTCCCAACAGGATGAAAAAGAAACACCTAGATGAGCAGTTTTCCAAATTCTTGAGCATTTTCAAGAAACTGACTCTCGACATACCTCTAATTGATGCTTTGCAAGAGATGCCTAACTACGCCAAATTTCTTAAGGATCTCTTAACAAAGAAAAAGAAGAAACCTGGAAAAGAAACAGTGCACCTCAGAATGCTCTGCTGCCCTTCTTCGAGCACTCCCTCCCAAACAAACAGATCCGGGAAATCCCGTAATCCCATGTTTTATAGGTGGAGTGGACTGTGGAAGCGGTTTATGCGACCTAGGAGCCAGTATTAATATCATGCCCTACTCCACCTTCTTGAAAGTAAAAGGAGGAGAGATGCAACCGGTTCCTTTCAAACTCCAACTCGTTGACAGATCAGAGATCAAGCCAATGGGAATAGTCCGAGATCTGGTAGTTGGAGTGTCTCGCTTTATCTTTCCAGCTGACTTCGTCATTTTAGAGATGGACGACGATGTTGAGGTTCCCCTGATTCTAGGTCGACCGTTTCTAAGTACTGCCAAAGCCATTATTGATGTCCATGATGGAAAGATCACCTTGAGATATGAGGATGAAACGATCGAATTCGATATGTAGAAAATGATGAAGAAAAGCTCTAACTTTTCTCCTCACGCTAAGACAGTGGGATTAACAGATGATGAGGAGGAGGAAGGTGATTTTTCTACAGATGAGGATATGTATTCCCTATCTTCCATCTCGAAAGCTGAAACTGGACCGCTAGAGCAAGTATTATTTACTTCTCTGGAAGAAGAGGTAGAGGATCCGGAAGTTAACGCCATGCTGGCGTCTGTGGAGAAAGGAAGGGCAGGTTTTCAAGCCTACCAACCACCAATCGAAAGACTTGACAGAATACCTCAAAAATCAATTCCATCAATAGAACGGCCACCAGAGCTCGAGCTTAAGTAGCTACCTTCTAAACTCAAGTATGCCTTTTTAGCTGAAAATGACCATTTGCCTGTCATTGTTTCCTCTTCTCTGAATTCCGGGGAGGAAACGAGGTTACTCGAGGTATTGAAGAAACACAAAACAGCGATCGGGTGGACTATTGCTGATATAAAAGGAATTGATCCCTCCTACTGTACGCATCACATCTACATGGAGGACAATTACAAAACTGTCAGGCAACCCCAACGTCGACTAAACCCTAACCTAAAGGAGGTAGTTAAAAAGGAGGTTCTGAAACTCCTAGACGCGAACATCATTTATCCTATCTCTCACAGTCCATGGGTAAGTCCTGTACAAGTTGTCCCGAAGAAGGGGGGTATCGAGGCTGTTGTGAATGATAAGGGAGAGGCTATCCCTCAAAGAAAAATCACTGGTTGGCGCATGTGTATCGACTATAGGCGCTTAAATTTGGTAACCAAGAAAGATCACTTCCCTCTCCCCTTTATTGATCAGATGTTAGAGAGACTAGCAGGGCAAGAGTACTACTGCTTTTTAGATGGGTTCTCAGGGTACTTCCAAATACCAATCGCACCAGAGGACCAGGACAAGACCACTTTCACTTGTCCATACGGTACCTTTGCGTACAGAAGAATGCCCTTCGGACTATTTAATGCCCCTGCTACCTTGCAGCGATGCATGCAAGCTATATTCGCTGATTTCATCGAACAAAGCATAGAGGTATTTATGGATGATTTCTCTGTCTATGGCTCTAGTTTTGATAAATGCTTAGCACAACTTGATTTGATCCTCGGACGGTGTGAGGATACAAATCTTGTTTTAAACTGGGAAAAATGTCACTTTATGGTCAAGGACGGGATTGTCCTTGGACATACAGTATCGGCTGAAGGAATAGAGGTTGATAAGGCCAAGGTAGAGGTTATAGAGAAATTACCAGCACCAACCTCTGTTAAAGATATTCGAGCGTTTCTCGGGCATGCAGGATTCTATCGACGGTTTATACAAGACTTCTCCAAAATCACTAAACCATTGACCGACCTGCTACTGAAAGATGCCCCGTTTCATTTTGATGATAAGTGTTTGACTGCTTTCAAAACAATAAAGCAAAAATTGGTATCAGCACCTGTTGTCATATCACCCGACTGGTCTCTCCCGTTTGAGATCATGTGTGATGCAAGTGACTATGCAGTGGGGGCAGCTCTATGCTAGAAGAAAGAGAAGATTTTGAGAGTGATTGCTTATGCCAGCAAGACACTAAACGATGCCCAGAAGAACTATACTACCACTGAAAAAGAGCTTCTGGCTATAGTATTCTCCCTTGACAAGTTCAGGACATACTTATGGGGAAGCAAAGTCATAGTGCACACAGACCACTCTGCTCTCAAATACCTATTTGCAAAACAAGAAGCCAAGCCTCGCTTGTTGCGCTGGATTCTTCTACTACAGGAGTTTGACATAGAAGTCAAAGACAAGAGCGGAAAATTAAATGTCGTCGCTGACCATCTCTCCCGGTTAGTAACTCCTACGGATAGTGTGCCTATTAACGAATTCTTCCCCGATGAGGCTGTCTTTTCTATCACCAAGGTACAGGAGCCATGGTATGCGGACCTGGCCAATTATCTAGTCTCTGGAACAATACCATATGATCTATCTTACTCCCAGAAGAAGAAATTTCTTTCTGATTCAAAACATTATTTCTGGGAAGATCCATATTTGTTCCGAGTCTGTGCGGATGGGTTGATTCGCCGGTGTCTCCCTGAAGATGAGGTTCACAGCGTCATACATTTTTGTCACTCACGGGAAGTCGGTGGTCACCATGGACCCACAAGGACCGCTGCCAAGATCCTGGCCTCAAGATTTTCTTGGCCGACTCTTCACAAGGATGTTTACCAATTCTGCACCCAATGTGATAATTGTCAGAGAATGGGTAACACATCTAGGAGACATGAAATGCCATAATAGGGAATACTGGAAGTAGAACTCTTTGATTGTTGGGGCATTGATTTTATGGGACCCTTCCCTTCCTCACAGGGCCACCAATATGTTTTAGTGGCAGTGGATTACGTGTCAAAATGGGTAGAAGCCATACCCTGTCATCATGCTGATTCAAAGACCGTAACCAAATTCCTTAAAAAGCACATCTTTACCCGTTTTGGCGTGCCTAGAATTATTATCAGTGACGGAGGATCCCACTTCTGCAACCGTTCATTTGAAGCGCTTATGGGTAAATATGGGGTACGTCACAAGGTAGCTCTACCTTATCACCCCCAGACAAACGGCCAAGCAGAAGTTTCGAACCGTGAGTTAAAATGGATTCTCCAGAAAACGGTTAACTCATCATGAAAGGATTGGGCATTAAAGTTAGATGATGCGCTTTGGGCTTACCGCACCGCATTCAAGACTCCCATCGGGATGTCTCCTTTTAAGCTTGTCTATGGGAAATTATGCCACCTGCCTGTAGAGCTGGAACATAAGGCATATTGGGCACTCAAGGCCCTAAACTTCGATGTAGAAGCCGCAGGAGAAAAGCGTAAGCTTCAACTTAATGAACTCGAGGAGTTAAGAGATCAGGCATACTGCAGTGCGACAATATACAAGGAGCACACCAAGAAACACCATGACCAAATGATCCACAACCGCGACTTTAAGGTTGGTGACTGGGTGCTGCTTTATAATTCCAGATTGAAAATATTTCCTGGAAAACTCAAATCTCACTGGACTGGCCCATTCCAAGTAGTTGGAACTACTCCTTTTGGTGTTTACAAACTCCAGAATAAGAAAGGAGAATGCTTCAAAGTCAATGGATCCCGTCTAAAAAGGTATGCTGGTATTCTTGAAAATAATAGTGCTCTATCAGAAATTTCTTTTGTGCAGGAATACAAGGAAGCCTCCAGCCCAAAGGAACAGAAAACGACACCTCTACGTCATAAGTTTTAAAAAGTGTGCAAACTTCTTAACACCAGCTGTTCGGATACCTCGCCCTCAAACTCTTCTCCAACTTAAGCTTGGTCAAATGCGTCTAGCTAGAGACGTTAAACCCGGGCAGCTTGGTGGGAGGCAACCCACTATCTATCTTTTGTCTTTCCTTTTTTTATTTTGATTTCTTTTTTTTGTACTATATTTCCATTTTATTTGTTATAATAAAATGCAGGTTTTACTTGAGTACTTCTGGCTGTGTAGAATATTCTTTACAGGTACATTTCATGACATTCCACAACTGCACTCAAGTGTGGGGGAGCTCTACACACTCTACGAATTTTGGGGAGTACACTCTTTCCTTTATTAGATTGCATTCCCTATTAATTTAATTCCATCTACGCAATGAGGGCATTGCTTGAGCTTAAGTGTGGGGGAGAGCCTTTTTTCGGAGACACTTTGTGCTTAAAATGTTTAAATCTCTTTGCTTATCTTGCATGTGTTCAAAAATTAAAATTATGGACCCCGCTAATATAGGTTGTTCTCTTTAAAAACAAATATTGTTATGAATTGTGGGATAAAGGGGTAAAAAAAAATTGATTACTTTTGAGGAACATTTCTCTCATGCGGTGTGACCAAATGATCTGCAATGGTTGGATTTTTATTGCTCAGGGTTTCTTTCTGTCCTCTCTATTAGGGATTGCTAAGGGGTGTCTCTCTGTTTAAAAAAAAAGAAGAGAAAATAATAATAAGCAAGGGACTTGCGAGACACCATTGGTAACCAACAAAGAGAGTTGAGTGTTCTTAAATATAAAGGTGTGATGCTTACATTATATCTTCTCATCCCTTATGCAAAAGTGAAACAAATGCATAAATCTATTTTTCCTTTTGTTTTCTCCTCAATGCCCATTCTTGAGAGAAGTTGGCCATGGTAAAAGTTCTCAGAGTCACCGAAACAAAGAAGCATTGAAGCACCTTGGATCATACCCCGAAACTCTAATTTTATTTTACCTTGAGCACACCTATGCCACCAGCACTTGATGGATCACACTCCTCAAAAAGTTAAAGATCTTGAACTGTTCACCTCCTTATCATACCCTTCATAATAATATTTGTTAGTATTCAGCATTCCCTACTTACTTGGGTACATGGTTTTGCTTGAGGACAAGCAAAAAGATAAGTGTGAGGGTGTGATAAGTGTCCAAATGAGCATGTTTTATAGGTGTATTTCATATATTATATTAGCACTTTTCTTGCTCATTTCTCCACTTCAGTTAGTTTTCCTCTAGTTTATGTTTTATTGGTTATCTCACAAATATATTGGTTAAACATGAGGAAAACCAAGCTAGGAGCAAAGTAGACAAAGAGACGAACGCATAGGCGCAAACGGATCTTAAAACGGAGTCCAATTGAAGAATCTAGAGCCGGTCAAAGATCGCAAAAGGAAACGAGTTAGATAAACTCGTCCGTGGTGCGTCCGGGTTGCATCGGCATAACAAAGGCCAGACGTGGCATGGTGCGTCCGGGTCTTGTCCGGGTAAACAAAGCCGGACGTGAGCAAGGCGTGTCCGAGGAAGGAAGGGCGGACGAGGGGCGGACAAGAGATAGAAGAAGAAACCGTGTCGCGTCCGTGGAACCAAGGCCGGACAAGGGCCGGACGGACATATGTCCGTGTCTTGTCCGGGTATTTAAGGCCGGACGTGAGTGTTGAGACCGTGTCTTGTCCGATGATTTTTGGCCGGACAGAAAACAAATCATAGACACGTCCGAGTATGAAATACCCCGTAATTAAAAACAGTGATTAATTAGGCTAATAATTAATTTAGAGGCTTAATTAAGTGTAAATAATCATGAGGGAACAAATTCCGAAGAAAACGGATCCTTAAAATGGATTAAAATCACTAATGAACATTAAAGAGCGTTTTTCGAGGTAACCGGGAAAACGTGTCTTTAAACGGGTCAAATAGACTCGTAACAATTTTAGTCAACTAAATAATCATTAATAAATATTAGTGTGGCTTTAGAACCAATAAAATCAAGAAAACGAGAAATTAGTAAAAACTGTCAAAAACGGGAAGTTGTGGGGTAGAAGTATAAATAACACAAACTTATGTGTCCAACTTTGTAAATAAAATTTTAAGACCCTCATGGTTTGTGTGGGCTGTCCGATTTTGGCCCCTCCTCACACTCTCTCTTTACTCCCATTTTACTCACAAACAAACAAAAATAATAAAGTAACCTTACTTTTATTACTCTCACAATTCTCTCTCTCCCACACTCATCCTATCTCTCACGTGAAAGCCCCCACCCAGCACTCTTTTCTTTCTTCTTCAACCTCCAGCCGATCCCATGGAGAATTAGGAAACCTCACAAAAACTACCACTTCTCTCCTTGTGTTAACCCATTAAACTTGCTCCAAAAATTACAAAAACTACACCATTGTCTTCCTCTCCTCAAGAGCAACATTTTCCTCTTTTCAAAATCCAGAAAAGAGCACTTTCGATTTTATGGGTATATCCCATTTGGAGTTTCAACACCACCATTAGAAGGCCCTCATTCTCCTTGTTCTATTAAGGTAAAAACATCTTCAAAAACTCCATCTTTTTCTAGCCTCAAAGGCAAAACGAAATTCATGAACTAAACCCTTGTTCTCCCTCTTGTTCTAGCCGATTTTGGCTTGTTGGTGGAGTTTGAAATATTGTTCTTGAGCCACTCCAAGCTCCATTTGCACCCTTGAAAGGTAATATAAATTCTAAACCCTAGAATGTGCATTAGAACTCAATTAATGTTTAAGGTTAGTTTTAGTATTGAATGTGTGTATGTATGGGTGATAATATTAGATTGGTTGAGAGACTAAAACCGGTAGAGAGAGAGAAGGAAGGAAGAAGGAAGAAACAAGAAGAAGAAAGAAAATCTAGAAGGAAAACAAGGTAAGAATGCTCGTTGTGTAACCTTGTATATATTTGTATATGTAACAGATTTTAGAAATGAAAATGTGTATTGTAAAATGGTATTTTGTAGTAGAGTAATGTATAAGAGGATATAAGTATTTTGAAGCTTTAAAAGATATGTTAAAACTTGTTAAAACAGATTGGGAAAGATGTGTTTGAGTGCAGGAATTTTTATGAGTGTTTTAGTATTGGTATTGTATATGGGAGCTAGCATATTGTTGTTGTGTATAAACAGGTGAGATGTTGATAATAATGTGAGCAAAACAATGTGGTGAGTGTATAAAAATACAAGGGAGACTATGGCAAAATTTATCTAGGATTAGAACACTTAGTGAAATAGAAACTAGGTGAGAGATGTAAGTTGTAACAGATTTTGAGATAGATAGATAGAGGGAAGATGGGGAGAGATAGTTAATGTAGTTGTAATGTATTAGAGGTGTTAGAAATGACATTAGAAGAGGGAGTTGTAGTTGGGGAGTGTTAGTATTAAAATCTGTAGAACAATGCAACTAGAGAAGAAGCTAGGCGAGTGTTGTAAGAAACTTGGAAAATTATGTGAGTGAATTAGGATAGAATTGTGTAAGGAGTTAAGGAGTGAACTAGGGTGTATTAAGAGGTTTAATTAGTGTTTAAACATGTGGGAATAAGTGCAGGAACAATGGGGAAGTAATGGGCAAAAGAGAGGACTGAAAACAGAAATAAAAATGCAAATACTGGGTCGGACTGAACTTGCGACCGGACTTGCAAGTTCGGTCGAGCCCAGGTTTACAAAGACGGGAAAGCTACTGGAATCGACCGGACTTGCGACCGGACATGCAAGTTCGGTCGGACCAGAAAATTTTCCTCGTCTGTAACCTACTGGAATCGACCGGACTTGCGACCGGACATGCAAGTTCGGTCGGACCAGAAAATTTTCCCCGTCTGTAACCTACTGGAATCGACCGGACTTGCGACCGGACATGCAAGTTCGGTCGGACCAGAAAATTTTCCCCGTCTGTAACATACTGGAATCGACCGGACTTGCGACCGGACTTGCGACCGGACATGCAAGTTCGGTCGGACCAGAAAATTTTCCCCGTCTGTAACCTACTGGAATCGACCGGACTTGCGACCGGACATGCAAGTTCGGTCGAGCCAGAAAAATTCGCGGATGGAACCTACTGGAATCGACCGGACTTGCGACCGGACATGCAAGTTCGGTCGAGCCAGAAAAATTCACCGATGAAACCTTCTGGAATGGACTGAACTTGCGACCGGACTTGCAAGTTCGGTCGGCCAGAAGAGTTTCGGTAATCTGAGCTACTGGAATGGACCGGACTTGCAAGGTCGGTCGCAAGTCCGGTCCGGTCAAAAAAAAATATATTATTTAATTAAATATATATATATATATATATATATATATATGTACATGTATGAAAGCATGCCAAAGTTAAGTAAGAAAGTGAACTTAAGTAATGAAAAATAAGTAAGTAAAGTGTAAGTGTAAGAAGTATAAGGACATAGTAAGTAGGAGTTAAGTTGATGATAGGTAAATTCATTCAATTGTATGTATATAATAGGACTTGATTTGTGACACCGGAAGGACGTTTGGAAACACGTACAACGGTGAACGGTATGGATTCCTCATGCCCCGTATGCTATCTTGGTTACTCTGATTTGTGTGTTGTGCTAATTGATCACCAAATAAGATAAATGCACGAATCGGAGTTATTATGCATACTTGTGAAATGTAGTGTTGTATGTTGTGAATATTTCTTAAATCTTAGTTTGTATAATTCATGAAATGTATGGATGTATATGAATGCTTGTATGAATGTGCAATGTATTGTGACCGAATGTGATGTGTTGGACTTCTAACTTATTCCTAACAAGCTAACCATCCTAACTTAAATTGGTAATTAAATTGGAATGAGTAGAAGTCCGATATAGTTTCGGCCACGCGTGAGGATGCGGAGTCACGAGAGGTTGGCTCCAATTCCTGACTCTTAAACTGGTCCGCCCCAAATCCCTTAAGTGGGTAGCATCCCGGATTGGTGAGTCAAGTAAATCCCGGAGGTGGGACGGCGTAGTCCCCAGGGCCGGAGGTCCCGACGACTTAACTTGAGTATAAGTAAGTAAGTAAGAATGAGTAAGTAAAGTAAATGAAAGTAAGTAATTGTAAGTAAGAAAAAGTAAGTAATGAGTAAAAGAGTAAAGCATTCCGATTAACCCGGATGCATAATTTGGCTAACCTTGTGAAGGTAAGTGAGATGTATGCTATGTATTGTTGCCTTGATTGTGTAATGAATGTATAGCATGTATGTTGAATGCAAAGCATGTATGTATGAAAATAATGAACTGCATGTTTAGTGGACGTCAAATAGTCGGCGTGCCCTAGCTAGCACGCGGTATATGCGGAGTCTATATGCAGCGTTTGCTGAGCCCCTTGGGGCACCATTTTTACTACACGCAGGTACCCGTGAAGGATGAAGACTAGAGAGTTGAAGTTTAATTTTCCTGTCTTTCTTTTGGTTTGTAAACAATGAATTTATGATGGGTGTACTAAGTAGTACATGGCTACAGTTTTTGAATAGCCGGTGTACCATGGGGTACACCTTTTTGGATTTTGGGATAGAATGAGAATTGGTATAGATGAGTAGTTGGTAACTCATTCTTTTGGAACTTAGATGATGTAATGAATATACTTTAATACTCGGTGATCCATTGATGTAAGTATTTGGTATATGGTATTTGGCAAGTAATTTAGTAGCTCGGTACGTTATGTTCATCAGACCGTGACTGTAAGAAAGGTAAGCCTAGCTAGCCGTATGGGCGGTTAGCGGCGTTGTACCACCCGCCGTAGTAGGTATGTAATATTTCCGCTGCGAACTCGTAAGATTAATAGGATGATTAGACGGTAAGCATAGAATTAGCGGTTGGGGTGTTACAAAAAGTGGTATCAGGGCGTAGTTACGCTCTGATGTCCATAGTACCGAGCATAGGGGATGACCGAGTTAGGATTTCAACCGTCTTAAGACGGATACTTAGAAACCTAACTAGGAACTACCGTTGTTGACAACGGATACCCTTAACATTCTTATGAACGATACCTTGCTTAAATTTCAAGACCCTTAGGTCATATCAAAGCCTAATGTAACTGTTGAATATTCAGATGTTAGGAAGAGGTCCAGGTCGCCCCAGAGGAGGGGGCAATGACGGACCCGGCGCGCAGACGATAGCTGAGATCGTCGCCGCCACGGTAGCGCAGATGCTACCACAAGTAATCCAGGAAATGCAACAAAACCAGCAAAACCAACAAACTCAAGCGGGGCCAATCCCTCCCCCGCCACCCAGAGAAGCAAACTGGGTAAAAGCTGTAGCGGAGCTCCGCCCTCCCTGCTTTAGGGGCGAGAGTGACCCGGCTAAGCTCGAGGCCTACATCTCCGAGATGGAGACGGCTTCGAAACCTCGAAGCTCCTGCTGGAGTTCGAGTCAGAGTGCAGCCTACTACCTCAAAGATGCTGCAATGGATTGGTGGAAGCTGGTAAGCACGAGCACGTCAGTGACCCCACATTCGACTGGGATTCTTTGCATCTCTCCTCCGTTCAAATACTACCCGAGCATGAAAACAAGAAAAGGCTAGAGCTAGATGCCTTAAAGATGACAGAGAAGATGACTGTCGACGAGTACTACCGCACCTTTCTCCATTCTTCGTCTCCTCCCTGATCTAGGATACACCGGCCAGGTGTTGGTCGATCGCTTCTATGGCGGTCTGAGCCATCGCCTTCGGTACGGTATGGGCTACACGAGATTTACCTCCCTTCAGGTAAATATCAGTTAACCCTTAGTATCAATTCAATTCCTTGAATTCCTTAAATTCCTTGAATTCTTTGAATCTTTCTTTATTCCTCCTTAAATGAGAATCCCGGCTAATACCTGAGATTTCAGGAGTGTTATCACGCGGCTTCTCGCGTTGAGATCACTTGCCAGTTAAGGGATGAAGAGACCGCGCTGAAGCGCAAAGCCAACAACAAAAACACCAGCACTGAGGAGCAGAACCAGGGGAAGAGCTGGAAAAAGAAGAAAGGGAATTTCTTTCAGCAATCCCAAAAGAAATCCCAGGGTGAGAGCAGTGCCCATGCTGAGCAGGGCAAACCAGCTGAGCTTCTTCAGCTTGGTTATTCTGCACCGGTGGCAGCCAAGCCACTGAGATCACACCCACCTAAGGGTAAATTCCTAATCCAATTTGTATTCGTATAAGTATCATATCTAGTATATCCACGCACACATGTGCTAACCCTCTAACCTCAGGTTCTAGCTCCGGTGTCGCCAAAACCTTCTCCGATGGCCGCACCTATGTGTGCAGAAAGTGCAACCAGGACCATCCTGGTAAAGACTGCTATGGGAGAGACATCAAATGCTACAACTGTCAGAAGCTGGGACACACAGCTAATAGATGCCCAGAGAATGCTAAGCCAAAGGGAAACTTTCAGAACTACAAGCAGAGAGAGGGCAAGGAGGTG
This sequence comes from Limonium bicolor, assembly GCA_023374045.1. Lineage (NCBI taxonomy): Eukaryota > Viridiplantae > Streptophyta > Magnoliopsida > Caryophyllales > Plumbaginaceae > Limonium > Limonium bicolor. The sequence continues at coordinate 299,340,942 of CM041780.1, forward strand.
GCATCTGGCGATGCACCGGCCCAGCAGGCACCTCAGGGACAGGGATCCCGGGGCCCTCAGAGGGGCGCACCTCAGAGGCAGCCTGTTCTCCATGTTATTAACCGTGATGGGTCCGGTTCGAAATCCGGCCCAGGTAATCATCTAAACCTTTAATCCTTGAAATAGCATGCCTAGTAGTAGAATAACTGTATGAGTGAATGCATGAGTAAATAAATGAAGTGTATTAAGCATGAAATGAAGTAGTTGAAACTAGTACTCACCGTAGATGAAATTTGTAACCATAGGAAGCTTTAGTATCTGTTACCCGATACCGGTAAACTTGAATCAAGAAGAGATCGACATCACCAACCACGACTACACCAACAAACAGTGTCAGGTCATCCGACCGGTATGATCTTATTAAAGGGATACCTGACACCCGAAGCGCAAATCTCAATCATTCGACGATGCAACGAGCTAGGAAGGGTCAAGGTGGATTTTACACACCCGAATTCCCCGGTGGAGCGAAGATGAAGCTGAAGATGATGTGCTTGGGAAAGGACTGGAATCCTTATACCAAGACATACCAGGAGACACGAACACAAGACGGAGCGACGCCACCGACAATACCACCAGAGTTTCAGACACTCGTCACACAAGCAGTAGAACTTGCACAACAATGTGAACCTGAACCGATCCCCGCACTTGAAGCGTACCTCTGTATCGTCAACTTCTACGAGAAAGAAGGACGACTTGGGTTACACCAAGACAAGGACGAGACAGCGGAATCTCTCGAACAGGAGTGCCCGTAGTGTCTTGGTCCATTGGTGATGACGCCGTATTCCTGTATAGCGAGCAGAAGCGTGTGGACCTCACACAGAAACTTGTATTGAGATCAGGAGATGTCCTAATCATGGGTGGAAACTCTAGGATGCTGTATCACGGGATCAACAAGATCAAGTTGAATACGGCACCGCCGGTAATAATCAATGCCACACACATGAAACCAGGACGCCTGAACCTTACCTTTAGAAAGTATTAAATTCCTAGTATCATGTAATCTATTAGTAACGTGTATTAGAGACACGGTATGTATGATGGTTGGTTTATCAATAAAGAGCAGTGTTGATTTAATTCCACTTGTGTCCACCATCAATACTTATCCAATTGTGAATCCAATAGGTTGTGGACTCGGTACCGAAGGTAACCTGAGCATCCTCACCGAAGCGCAAGCCGGCAGAAGCGGCACCATTCTAATGGGAACCTTCCCAGTAAATGGCATTGATGCCAATGTGTTATTCGACTCCGGCGCCTCTCACACTTTCGTATCACCATCCTTTGTGAAGAGGTTGAAGCTAGATGCGGATGAGCTACCGAACTTCATGGTTACTCTCCCATTGAAGGAGCAAGTACAATGCACCAAATACTATCAATCAGCCACAATCCAGATCAAAGGCGAATCGTTTCCCATTTCCTTCATCGAATTCAATGGATTGGGATTCGACGTAATCATCGGAATGAATTGGTTGGAGCGGCACAAGGGTAGAATCCTCTGCACCGAGCATCGTTTGCTGCTCAAGAGTCATTCTGGGGTTACCGTATCTTACGGCCAGAGACCGAGAGAGCCTTTGACCACACTCATATCTGCTATGGCTATGTACCGGGAGCTCAGAAAGGGCCAAGAAGTGTATCTGTGTTATGTACAAGACCTGGAGAGAGATCCAGAGTTCAGTGAAGATGTACCCATTGTATCCGAATATCCTGATGTATTCCCTAAGGAGCTACCCGGCATGCCACCACCGAGAGCAGTGGAATTTGAAATTGATCTATTGGCAGGTACCGGTCCCATTGCCAGGGCACCGTACCGCATGGCACCTGCAGAAATGACCGAATTAAAAGAGCAGTTAAGAGACCTTCTGGACAAAGGGTTTATACGCCCGAGCGTATCACCCTGGGGAGCACCGGTTCTCTTCGTGAAGAAGAAGGACGGTAGTCTCCGACTATGCATTGACTACCGCGAGCTGAATGCGGTCACAGTCAAAAACAAATACCCACTACCACGTATCGACGACCTATTCGACCAGTTGAAAGGAGCCTCAGTCTTCTCCAAGATCGACCTCCGTTCAGGGTATCATCAGATTGCAATCAAAGAACAGGACATCGAGAAAACGGCATTCTGTACCAGATATGGCCACTACGAATTCACGGTGATGCCATTCGGTTTGTCAAATGCACCAGCAAAATTCATGGACCTCATGAACCGTCTATTCAGTGAGTAGTTGGACACTTCAGTTATTGTCTTCATCGACGACATCCTTGTGTATTCCAAATCACCAGAGGAACATGAAATTCATTTGAGGAAAGTGCTTGAGACACTACGCGAGAACCAGCTGTATGCGAAGTTCTCCAAATGCGAGTTTTGGCTTGATCAGGTATCATTCCTTGGACATGTCATCTCGAGCGCAGGTATCTCGGTTGACCCTTCTATGGTAGAAGCTGTACGATCATGGCCTAGACCCAAGACTGTTACCGACATTAGGAGCTTTCTTGGTCTAGCCGGTTACTACCGGAGATTTGTAAGGGACTTCTCGAAAGTCGCTAAGCCCATGACTACAACGATGAAGAAAGATGCACCGTTTGTATGGACACACGAGTGCGAGCTATCATTTCAGAAACTGAAAGACTCATTGTCCTCAGCGCCCGTCCTTACTCTTCCAGAGGGCACAGAGGGATTTGAAGTATACTGTGATGCATCAGGCAAAGGAATGGGATGCGTACTCATGCAGCATGGCAAGATTGTTGCTTATGCCTCCCGCCAGCTGAAAAAGCATGAGGAGAATTACCCAACTCACGACTTAGAGTTAGGAGCCATTGTCTTCGCCTTGAAGATATGGCGACACTATCTCTATGGGGTAAGCATCACCATCTACTCCGACCATAAGAGCTTACAGTATGTATTCACGCAGAAAGAACTGAATTTGAGACAGAGAAGATGGATCGAATTTCTTTCAGACTATGACATCAACTTGCAGTATAAGGAAGGGAAGGCAAACATCGTAGCCGACGCCCTGAGCCGTCGAGCACACTCGCTCCATTCACCACTCGCTTCTTCTAGCTTGGTTGACGAGGTGCGAGACGCTCAGTTGAGCGACCCTTACCTAACCGAAATCAGACACAAGATCGAGAATGGTACATTTGAGAAGAAAAAGTATGACTTCAAGCTACATGAAGATGGGTTGATTCGGTTGAATGGCAGGCTATGCGTCCCCCGAAGCAATGCTGAGCTAAGGGATCGCATCCTGCGAGAGTCACACTGTTCCACATTGTCAGTCCATCCGGGAGCCTCCAAGATGTACAAAGACATGAAGAGGTACTTCTGGTGGTCTGGAATGAAATCGGATGTGACAGAATTTGTATTGAGATGCTTAACATGCCAGAAGGTAAAATTCGAACCCGTAGACCGTTGGCGAATAGTACAATCGATGCCAGTTCCGGAGTGGAAATTTCATGATATCTCCATGGATTTTGTTGTAGGACTCCCACCTGCTTGGGGAGGACTCAACATGATCTGGGTTGTAGTAGATCGCCTTACCAAGGTTGCCAGATTCATACCGATGAAGGACACCTGGAAGGTAGTAAAGCTAGCTGAGCTTTTCGATAAGGAGATTATCAGACACCACAGAGTCCGGAAAACTATAGTATCTGACCGCGACACCAGGTTTCTTTCGAGATACTGGAGAGCTACAAGGGAAGCGTTGGGTACAGAATTGAAGCTGAGTACCGCCTTCCATCCTCAGACCGACGGTCAGACAAAAAGGACCATCCAGACACTTGAGGACATGCTTCGGGCATGTGCCTTTGACTTTCAGGGGAGTTGGTTAGATAAGCTTCATCTTATCGAGTTCTCGTATAATAATAGTTATCACGCCTCGATTAAGATGTCGCCTTTCCAAGCTCTATACGGTAGACCTTGCCGTACACCCTTGTGTTGGGATGAGTCAAGTGAAGCGGTCATAATAGGACCGGAGTATCTTGAGCAAGTGCAAGCTGAAGTGCAGCAGATTAGAGCTAACATGAAGGCAGCCCAAGATAGACAGAAATCCTATGCGGATGTGAGACGACGCGACCTTGAGTTCGCCGTGGGCGACCAAGTGTTCTTGCGAGTTTCACCTATGAAGGGTGTCTTCCGTTTTGGTCAGAAGGGCAAGCTAAGCCCAAAGTTTGTAGGGCCGTACACTATCACCGAAAGAGTTGGATCCGTAGCCTACAGGTTAGCACTACCCGAGGACTTGGGGCGTGTCCATGATGTATTTCATGTGTCACAACTCAAGAAGTATATTGCTGATCCTTCTCATGTGTTGGAGCCCGAGCACTTATCCATTGAGCCAAACATGAGATATGTCGAAACCCTAGTGAGAATCCTTGATAGGAAGACCAGAGACACTCGCCATAAGTCTATACGAATGGTGAAGGTCCTATGGTCAAACCATGATGTCGAAGAAGCGACATGGGAGTTGGAAGATGCCATGAAGGCTAAGTACCCACAGCTGTTCATAGACTAGAGAGTCTAGCATTAGCGATACGGGTACGGGTCATACCCCTTTTAAGGGGGGTAGAGCCCTTTTGCTTTTGCATTGCTTCGGGGTAAGCATTGCTTAGTGTGTAGGTATTGTAATAGGTTTTTGTATGGCACATGTAGTGTAAGTGAATTTGGTATGTGTATGTATGTGTAATGTGTAGTGTATGAATGTATTTGTACGGTGTATGATGGATGATGTATGTGTAATGTGTATTGTGAATGGTAATGTTGTATTGCGTAATGTGGAATGGTATGCATGTGAATTGTGTATGTTGCTGAACCGTGTATGTTTGCAATGTGGAATGAAGTGAACACCTCATAGGTGGTAGTAAGACACATTAGTGCAATTGGTTTGCCTAATGAGTAGAATTACTTAAACCATTAACCTTGAGCAACTTTGAGGGCAAAGTTTCTTAAGGGGGGTAGATTGAAATACCCCGTAATTAAAAACAGTGATTAATTAGGCTAATAATTAATTTAGAGGCTTAATTAAGTGTAAATAATCATGAGGGAACAAATTCAGAAGAAAACGGATCCTTAAAATGGATTAAAATCACTAATGAACATTAAAGCGCGTTTTTCGAGGTAACCGGGAAAATGTGTCTTTAAACGGGTCAAATAGACTCGTAACAATTTTAGTCAACTAAATAATCATTAATAAATATTAGTGAGGCTTTAGAACCAATAAAATCAAGAAAACGAGAAATTAGTAAAAACTGTCAAAAACGGGAAGTTGTGGGGTAGAAGTATAAATAACACAAACTTATGTGTCCAACTTTGTAAATAAAATTTTAAGACCCTCATGGTCTGTGTGGGCTGTCCGATTTTGGCCCCTCCTCACACTCTCTCTTTACTCCCTTTTTACTCACAAACAAAAATAATAAAGTAACCTTACTTTTATTACTCTCACAATTCTCTCTCTCCCACACTCATCCTCTCTCTCACGTGAAAGCCCCCACCCAGCACTCTTTTCTTTCTTCTTCAACCTCCAGCCGATCCCATGGAGAATTAGGAAACCTCACAAAAACTACCACTTCTCTCCTTGTGTTAACCCATTAAACTTGCTCCAAAAATTACAAAAACTACACCATTGTCTTCCTCTCCTCAAGAGCAACATTTTCCTCTTTTCAAAATCCGGAAAAGAGCACTTTCGATTTTATGGGTATATCCCATTTGGAGTTTCAACACCACCATTAGAAGGCCCTCCTTCTCCTTGTTCTATTAAGGTAAAAACATCTTCAAAAACTCCATCTTTTTCTAGCCTCAATGGCAAAACGAAATTCATGAACTAAACCCTTGTTCTCCCTCTTGTTCTAGCCGATTTTGGCTTGTTGGTGGAGTTGGAAATATTGTTCTTGAGCCACTCCAAGCTCCATTTGCACCCTTGAAAGGTAATATAAATTCTAAACCCTAGAATGTGCATTAGAACTCAAATAATGTTTAAGGTTAGTTTTAGTATTGAATGTGTGTATGTATGGGTTATAATATTAGATTGGTTGAGAGAATAAACCGGTAGAGAGAGAGAAGGAAGAAACAAGAAAATCTAGAAGGAAAACAAGGTAAGAATGCTCGTTGTGTAACCTTGTATATATTTGTATATGTAACAGATTTTAGAAATGAAAATGTGTATTGTAAAATGGTATTTTGTAGTAGAGTAATGTATAAGAGGATATTAGTATTTTGAAGCTTTAAAAGATATGTTAAAACTTGTTAAAACAGATTGGGAAAGATGTGTTTGAGTGCAGGAATTTTTATAAGTGTTTTAGTATTGGTATTGTATATGGGAGCTAGCATATTGTTGTTGTGTATAAACAGGTGAGATGTTGATAATAATGTGAGCAAAACAATGTGGTGAGTGTATAAAAATACAAGGGAGACTATGGCAAAATTTATCTAGGATTAGAACACTTAGTGAAATAGAAACTGGGTGAGAGATGTAAGTTGTAACAGATTTTGAGATAGATAGATAGAGGGAAGATGGAGAGAGATAGTTAATGTAGTTGTAATGTATTAGAGGTGTTAGAAATGACATTAGAAGAGGGAGTTGTAGTTGGGGAGTGTTAGTGTTAAAATTTGTAGCACAATGCAACTAGAGAAGAAGCTAGGTGAGTGTTGTAAGAAACTTGGAAAATTATGTGAGTGAATTAGGATAGAATTGTGTAAGGAGTTAAGGAGTGAACTAGGGTGTATTAAGAGGTTTAATTAGTGTTTAAACATGTGGGAATAAGTGTAGGAACAATGGGGAAGTAATGGGCAAAAGAGAGGACTGAAAACAAAATAAAAATGCAAATACTGGGTCGGACCGAACTTGCGACCGGACTTGCAAGTTCGGCCGAGCCCAGGTTTACAAAGACGGGAAAGCTACTGGAATCGACCGGACTTGCGACCGGACAAGCAAGTTCGGTCGGACCAGAAAATTTTCCCCGTCTGTAACCTACTGGAATCGACCGGACTTGCGACCGGACATGCAAGTTCGGTCGGACTAGAAAATTTTCCCCGTCTGTCACCTACTGGAATCGACCGGACTTGCGACCGGACATGCAAGTTCGGTCGAGCCAGAAAAATTCGCGGATGGAACCTACTGGAATCGACCGGACTTGCGACCGGACATGCAAGTTCGGTCGAGCCAGAAAAATTCACCGATGAAACCTTCTGAAATGGACCGAACTTGCGACCGGACTTGCAAGTTCGGTCGGCCAGAAGAGTTTCAGTAATCTGAGCTACTGGAATGGACCGGACTTGCAAGGTCGGTCGCAAGTCCGGTCCGGTAAAAAAAATATTTAATTTAAATAATATATATAGATATATATATATACCTACATATATATATATATGTACATGTAAGAAAGCATGCCAAAGTTAAGTAAGAAAGTGAACTTAAGTAATGAAAAAAAAAATAAGTAAGTAAAGTGTAAGTGTAAGAAGTATAAGGACATAGTAAGTAGAAGTTAAGTTGATGATAGGTAAATTAATTACTCAATTGTATGTATATAATAGGACTTGATTTGTGACACCGGAAGGACGTTTGGAAACACGTACAACGGTGAACGGTATGGATTCCTCATGCCCCGTATGCTATCTTGGTTACTCTGATTTGTGTGTTGAGTGCTAATTGATCACCAAATAAGATAAATGCACGAATCGGAGTTATTATGCACACTTGTGAAAATGTAGTGTTGTATGTTGCGAATATTTCTCTTAACTCTTAGTTTGTATAATTCATGAAATGTATGGATGTATATGAATGCTTGTATGAATGTTGCAATGTATTGTGACCGAATGTGATGTGTTGGACTTCTAACTTATTCCTAACAAGCTAACCATCCTAACTTAAATTGGTAATTAAATTGGAATGAGTAGAAGTCCGATATAGTTTCGGCCACGCGTGAGGATGCGGAGTCACGAGAGGTTGGCTCCAATTCCTGACTCTTAACTGGTCCGCGACCCAAATCCCTTAAGTGGGTAGCATCCTGGATTGGTGAGTCAAGTAAATCCCGGAGGTGGGACGGCGTAGTCCCCAGGGCCGGAGGTCCCGACGACTTGACTTGAGTATAAGTAAGTAAGTAAGAATGAGTAAGTAAAGTAAATGAAAGTAAGTAATTGTAAGTAAGAAAAAGTAAGTAATGAGTAAAACAGTAAAGCATTCCGATTAACCCGGATGCATAATTTGGCTAACCTTGTGAAGGTGAGTGAGATGTATGCTATAGTATTGTTGCCTTGATTTGTGTAATGAAATGTATAACATGTATGTTGAATGCAAAGCATGTATGTATGAAAATAATGAACTGCATGTTTAGTGGACGTCAAATAGTCGGTGCCCTAGCTAGCACGCGGTATATGCGGAGTCTATATGCAGCATTTGCTGAGCCCCTTGGGGCACCATTTTTACTACACGCAGGTACCCGTGAAGGATGAAGACTAGGAGAGTTGAAGTTTAATTTTCCTGTCTTTCTTTCGGTTTGTAAACAATGAATTTATGATGGGTGTACTAAGTAGTAAATGGCTACAGTTTTTAAATAGCCGGTGTACCATGGGGTACACCTTTTTGGATTTTGGGATAGAATGAGAATTGGTATAGATGAGTAGTTGGTAACTCATTCTTTTGGAACCTAGATCTGATGTAACTGAATATACTTTAATACTCGGTGATCCATTGATGTAAGTATTTGGTATATGGTATTTGGCAAGTAATTTAGTAGCTCGGTATGTTATGTTCATCAGACCGTGACTGTAAGAAAGGTAAGCCTAGCTAGCCGTATGGGCGGTTAGCGGCGTTGTACCACCCGCCGTAGTAGGTATGTAATTTTTCCGCTGCGAACTCGTAAGATTAATAGGACGATTAGACGGTAAGCATAGAATTAGTGGTTAGGGTGTTACAGGGTAACAAAGGACGGACAAGGGGCGGACGTGACTAATTGTGTCCGTGGATTAATGGACGGACAGAAACAAGGACGCGTGTAAGTACGACGCAGATCCAGAAATTAACGCGGTCTTCTTCGCCCCCAATTGCTTCTTCCTTTGCGGCGCCTACAGACATGTCGAACTGCTTCTTCATCAATATCAGACGCCTACCTTAATTCCCTCACGCGTCTGTCTCCAGCTCTGTCTGTAATCAATCTGCAATCAATCTTCTTCCTCTTCCCTTCCTCTATAAAAACACACTGCACCTTCAACCAAATACACACGATCGCTCCCCAGAACTCAACACTCCAAATCACTCATTCCATTTTCAAATTCCTACGTACACGCTCCACTCTTCGTTCTCTTCATTTCTCCATTCACCATCCTCACCTCCATTACTCCGTATTATTATTACGTCCAACCTCTGTCTGACTTATTACAGTTAATATGTCAGGCTAGGGAGGATTTACTCTGGGCGAAGGTTTAATTATAGTTTGTTTAGTTGTATAATCTATATTTCTACCGGTTAAAATAAATACAGTTTGTTACGATTAAAGTTTATCTCTCGCCTTTTTAATAAATTCCATGAATTTATTAAAATGCTTTACAAAGTCTATTTTAATCTGATCAGTGATAAATAGACAGGTTAATTAAGCCGTAAATCTGTAGGAAACTTGTTTTCATCGGATAAGTTAGTACTCGGTTGCAAGAATATTATTCCTTTTACACTGCTGTTTACTTGTGCTTGCTTGAGTTTTCATCGGACCTTGCATTTTCTGGTAAATGAGTTCTTCAGGTGCGATGATCCAGCCCTTAAGATAATAACAGGAATTTTGCCAAACTATTATAATAAACCGGTAGAGATAGCATAATTAATCAGATTATATAAACCTGAACCCGGAGTTCCACTTAATTTATCTTCAACTCAGTTAATTTTATCTGTTGTTTTACTTTACAAAAACAAGTCAATTAATTCCCCCCCTTTTGTGACAAGCTTATCTACTATATTATTTCACTATAAGTCCCACGGTTTGACCCTGGCCGCTTCTGTCTTACTATACTACTACGACCGGGTTTTATTTGCAGCCCGACGGATATTTTGAGTATTAATTTCTTTCTCAATTGTTTTAATTACACCAGTTCCAACCACTCACAATATACAGTCTGCAATAGGTAAATTAGATGGGACTTTGGGTTCAGGTTAATATATTATGCTCTTTCATGCTATGTCTACTGGTTTAATTATAATCGTTTGGCAAAATTCCTCTTATTATCTTAAGGACTAATCATAGACTCATAAGAACTCGTTTACCAGAAAATGCAAGTGTAACACCCCGGTTTTTTTTCCTTAAAACAACCTTAAACAACGAGGCACTTTAGAAGCTGAATCTCTTTCATAACAAGGAAGACTTATGCAACCTGATAACTTAATAAAGGTACTACAACGGCGGAAGCTTTCCAAACCCATAAACCGGAGTATTACCTCCCACACCTGCCAACCATAGCAGGTGCTAAGGCTAAACCACCACCAATTACAACCAAGTTTCATCATCCAAGGTCCACCCTATTTATTACAAAGGAAAAGGGGATTACAAAGGGGTAGAATACTTCATCTCACAACCTAGACCATGTGGTGTTCATACGCCATAGAAACCGTGTGGGTAGTTGCCTGTCTACTTCCACCTTGCGCATTCCTGTAACCTTCAATCTTACGCATCCATTCCTCGTATATGACCTCAGTGACTCCACCCACTAATTGCCTTCTAAATGTTAGGTACATACTAACATAAAGAATATCATGAACTGGATCTTCCGACCAAGATAATCGACTTATATCATCCTGCAACCAGAAAACCATACATACACACACAAAGGGGTTGCAACAAAATCAGTGAAAACTGAGTAACATCACCACACTGAGTCAAATCATTTTCTCTTTGGAAAACCTTTTTATAACAGCATAGAAGCAGCAACAACACATATAAACATGATACCAGCCACAATCACAAGTTCACAACACACTCTATCTTCCTTGAGGCACTCAACCTTAGCACAGACCACCTGTTCATAATAATATCATAATCACAGTAATTTCACTAAAGATATAAATCCAATAACATTTTGAAACCACATAGCACTTTCCACCACCATAGGCCGTATACCCAGATTTAAAGGGTCTGACCCCCTCCTCAATGACCGTATGTCCAGATTTAAAGGGTCTGACCCCTCCTCAATGACCGTATGTCCAGATTTAAAGGGTCTGACCCCTCCTCAATGACCGTATGTCCAGATTTAAAGGGTCTGACCCCTCCACCTCACCCCATGTCCTTAAGTGTGCACACCCTCTATGAATCATCAGTCCATAGAGTAGATCATGATGGCTTAGCTCCAATACATTGGTAGGAGCGAAAATTCAGTGAATGGCCAACCGTGGCTCGATAGTTTGAAGGAGCTAACCATATCTCATTAGTTTGAATTACATATTTCCAAATTCACACTTCCACCACCACGAGTAATATCAATCAATTCTTTCACTTGAATCCAGTAACCATAACAACAGAGATAGTTTAAACCATAATATAACATTACCTTAAGCCAAGTCACAAAATAAGGCATTAACTCTCAAAGTTTTTGACTTTAAGACATACACATATTCATACCATCAACACTTGACCAAATGATCACACAACCACAGTAGGCAACAACCAAATCAACAATAAACCTCGAACAGGCCAAAAGTGACCTTAAAGCACAATTTAACACAATAGTTGTTAAAAATCAAAACTAATTCGACCCACTGGTCAAATTACTTCAAAATCATCACATCACACTCAAATAAGTTAAGAAACACCAAGAAACTCCTTAGACCACTCACCAACCTCAAATCTTAAACATAAAGATCGTAAGGCAACTTTTTGACACCACCAAGTTCCCAAGGAATTTTCCAACAACACCACCACATTTAATTCATCACGTGGGTTCCCTAGATGCTAAGGACACCATAGAAACAAGTGGAATCAACAAATAACAACCGAGCCCCCTTAGGGGAGCTAAAAGCACAATTTTCAACCTTTTAAGTTGCCTAGAAATTAACCCTCTTACCAAAGGTATTTTCTTCTGATTTTCACAGAGTAGAACAACCACTTCGACCCAAGCTTACTGTCAAAAGTTTAGACCAAAACAAGTTCGGGAACCATCCGAACAAAACTCAAACTTTTAGAGTCAAAAACCTGACTTTCGCAAGAGATTAGTGCACATGAATGTTACCTGGTTCCTCCTAGCCATTTTCGACCCTTATCCTCTGGTTTTTCTCTTAATCAAGCCTTCTCCAACTCCAAATGGTCAGCTCTCCCTCTAGATGTGATCTCCTTACCTTAAACCTTGATTCTCCTTCAGTAATCTTGGAAACTAGCTCCGAAACGCTCTTTGGGTGTAGTTACTATTACACTTTGATCTTCAATGGTGGTGAGGATGTCTAATGGAGAAAGGAGGAAGAAAGGAAATGGTGGCTCTTCTTCTCCCTCCTTTGGGCCGAAATGGATGCCTTATAAAGGCTAGTTTTCATTCCATCTTTTACTTTTCTACCCTTAGATATTTAGCCATCCTTATCCCTTCCTAACCCTTGGATCATGGACAATTGTCCAGATTTAATCTCAGCCATACACCAAGGATCAATTGCATTTAATGAAGAGGACAAGTGTCATATGTATTTAATGAGGAAAATGACGAAATAGAGAATAGTAAGGAGGTTAAAAGATGTCTTCACTCACAACCGTTGGATCATAGATATTTTCCTAGGATTAATCTCCACCCTTGAAGTGTCACCACTCTCATTGATGCCTAAGGATAAGGCTTATCTCTAAAATGATTACATAAGGACGAAAGATAATTAATAAGGTCGAAACGTGTCATGCTCCCATTCGTTTTAGCTATTATCTAATAATAAGGTGACATGTGGCTTCTCCTAATTGGACCATCTAGCCTATCATATGTTGACACCTCAGCGCTTACATCATCATCATGACATCATCACTGCATCATCACTGCATCATCACGCTGCATCATCATGGTCAAGGTTGACCGTTGACCAAGGTTTGACCATTGTCCAATGTTTGACCGAGGTTAGTCTAAGGTCGGCCAAAGTTTGACCACAGTTGACCAGGGCTTCTTGACCTCTACGTAACTTCCCGAAATTTCAGTGTTTTCCGAGACTTTCTGAATTAGGGTTTCTCCAGGGTTTCTTGGGTGATTCCCGACCATTAGGGTTTCCTGTGACTTCCTGGAATTCCCAACCCTTCCAATGACTCCATATTAAGTCTATATATCCCTTAGAATAGGTTTCTAGGGTTTACTTAAAATTTCGGGGTATTACATTCTCCCCTCCTTAACAAAAGCTTCGTCCCCGAAGCTTAGCTTACCACAAGGTTTACCAATACCACCAGATACCAAAAAACAAGGTAGTACCATCCATTAATAATGAACTAATATATAACATATCATCTCATAATCATCTCAATAATTATATCAACACCTTAATCATTGTATCATACTATTTATTGTAAAAGATCTAACCCCTAGACTTCAACCTTATGTTCTCCTCCCCTCCTTAAAAAAAAATTCCATCTGACCTCAATCGTAGTAACCTACTGAAGCCTATGAAGATTCTTTAGTGCTTCCACTGCTTTTCTTCTGGTTGTGGATCCACAACGTTTCCGCTGCGCCCCTCTGGTATGTGTTATCACCATTCTCACCTCCATCATCTTTTCTTCCCCTGCACTCGTAGGCTCTATGGCCTAGCTTACCACAATTAAAACATTTTACTGGCTTCCCTTCACAGTTTACTCCCGGATGATCTTTCCCACATGTTTTACAATTATAGTGCCTAGCTTTTTGGTCTTGGTTACCTTGGTAAGAACCTTGCCCGTGATAGCCAAATTTATTCCATGGCACTTTGCCTCCTTGTTGGTCCTTCCCATGTCTTGCTTTCTTATCCTGGTCCCCTCTACTTGCTTCAGGTTCGAACCTCCTCTTTAACTTTGTTTGCTCCTCTTTCCTCCTTTGTTGCACCCGATACAAATTTGCCGCTTTGCTATAAGCTTCTTGCAAAGTAGTTACCGACACAACGCTTAGCGCTTCTTGCAGACTCCAGTTTAATCCTCCAATAAATCTTTGAACCTTAGCATCTTCGTCAGGCACCATATTTCCTGCAAATCTTGCCAACTCTACAAATTTAGAGTGGTAGGTCCTTACATCATCAGCTAACTGCTTTAACTCAGAAAATTCATGATACTTCTGCATGCGGACATGCTCTGGATAGAATCTTTTCCTCAGGGCAGCTTTGAAGTTATTCCATCCAAAATTAGGTTCGTCTCTTAACTTGCCTTCTTCTACAGTCCACCACAAATCAGCCTCACCTCTAAAGTAGAAAACGGATCCACTCACCTTCTTCTCCTCAGGGCAATCTATGATATCGAATACTTTGTCGAACTCCCTGATCCATTCTTCTAGTATTACAGGGTCTTCTTCACCAGAATAGGAATTAGGTTTCATTGCAGCTACCCTTCTGGAGAAGTCCTTTGGTGCTTCAGCCCTTGTCTCATGTTGCTCCAAATTCTTCCCATACTTACTGTTAATTCTCTTAGCTCCTCCATATGTCCTCTTCCCCCAACGTGGTTCTGGTCCTACTCATTCACACATATTGTATAGTATCACAACAATCAATTAACATATTGATTGTCCACACAATTATGCAAACAACACATATAGCAAACAAAATCACATACTCAGAACCTTTCAAGTTCTGCCTAACTTGTCTAAGGATTTCCTAACTTTGGCGGGAGTCACTGAGTCCTTCTAACATACCTCATCTCCTTCTTCACAACCTGGACTAACCTTACCAGGACCAAATCTCACCTCACCCGGACCAAACCTCGCTCTGATACCACCTGTAACACCCCGGTTTTTTTTCCTTAAAACAACCTTAAACAACGAGGCACTTTAGAAGCTGAATCTCTTTCATAACAAGGAAGACTTATGCAACCTGATAACTTAATAAAGGTACTACAACGGCGGAAGCTTTCAAAACCCATAAACCGGAGTATTACCGCCACACCTGCCAACCATAGCAGGTGCTAAGGCTAAACCACCACCAATTACAACCAAGTTTCATCATCCAAGGTCCACCCTATTTATTACAAAGGAAAAGGGGATTACAAAGGGGTAGAATACTTCATCTCACAACCTAGACCATGTGGTGTTCATACGCGATAGAAACCGTGTGGGTAGTTGCCTGTCTACTTCCACCTTGCGCATTCCTGTAACCTTCTATCTTACGCATCCATTCCTCGTATATGACCTCAGTGACTCCACCCACTAATTGCCTTCTAAATGTTAGGTACATACTAACATAAAGAATATCATGAACTGGATCTTCCGACCAAGATAATCGACTTATATCATCCTGCAACCAGAAAACCATACATACACACACAAAGGGGTTGCAACAAAATCAGTGAAAACTGAGTAACATCACCACACTGAGTCAAATCATTTTCTCTTTGGAAAACCTTTTTATAACAGCATAGAAGCAGCAACACATATAAACATGATACCAGCCACAATCACAAGTTCACAACACACTCTATCTTCCTTGAGGCACTCAACCTTAGCACAGACCACCTGTTCATAATAATATCATAATCACAGTAATTTCACTAAAGATATAAATCCAATAACATTTTGGAAACCACATAGCACTTTCCACCACCATAGGCCGTATACCCAGATTTAAAGGGTCTGACCCCCTCCTCAATGACCGTATGTCCAGATTTAAAGGGTCTGACCCCTCCTCAATGACCGTATGTCCAGATTTAAAGGGTCTGACCCCTCCTCAATGACCGTATGTCCAGATTTAAAGGGTCTGACCCCTCCACCTCACCCCATGTCCTTAAGTGTGCACACCCTCTATGAATCATCAGTCCATAGAGTAGATCATGATGGCTTAGCTCCAATACATTGGTAGGAGCGAAAATTCAGTGAATGGCCAACCGTGGCTCGATAGTTTGAAGGAGCTAACCATATCTCATTAGTTTGAATTACATATTTCCAAATTCACACTTCCACCACCACGAGTAATATCAATCAATTCTTTCACTTGAATCCAGTAACCATAACAACAAAGATAGTTTAAACCATAATATAACATTACCTTAAGCCAAGTCACAAAATAAGGCATTAACTCTCAAAGTTTTTGACTTTAAGACATACACATATTCATACCATCAACACTTGACCAAATGATCACACAACCACAGTAGGCAACAACCAAATCAACAATAAACCTCGAAGAAGCCAAAAGTGACCTTAAAGCACAATTTAACACAATAGTTGTTAAAAATCAAAACTAATTCGACCCACTGGTCAAAGTACTTCAAAATCATCACATCACACTCAAATAAGTTAATAAACACCAAGAAACTCCTTAGAACCACTCACCAACCTCAAATCTTAAACATAAAGATCGTAAGGCAACTTTTTGACACCACCAAGTTCCCAAGGAATTTTCCAACAACACCACCACATTTAATTCATCACGTGGGTTCCCTAGATGCTAAGGACACCATAGAAACAAGTGGAACCAACAAATAACAACCGAGCCCCTTAGGGAGCTAAAAGCACAATTTTCGACCTTTTAAGTTGCCTAGAAATTAACCCTCTTACCAAAGTATTTCTTCTGATTTTCACAGAGTAGAACAACCACTTCACCCAAGCTTACTGTCAAAATTTTAGACCAAAACAAGTTCGGGAACCATCCGAACAAAACTCAAACTTTTAGAGTCAAAAACCTGACTTTCGCAAGAGATTAGTGCACATGAATGTTACCTGGTTCCTCCTAGCCATTTTCGACCCTTATCCTCTGGTTTTTCTCTTAATCAAGCCTTCTCCAACTCCAAATGGTCAGCTCTCCCTCTAGATGTGATCTCCTTACCTTAAACCTTGATTCTCCTTCAGTAATCTTGGAAACTAGCTCCGAAACGCTCTTTGGGTGTAGTTACTATTACACTTTGATCTTCAATGTGGTGAGGATGTCTAATGGAGAAAGGAGGAAGAAAGGAAATGGTGGCTCTTCTTCACCCTCCTTTGGGCCGAAATGGATGCCTTATAAAGGCTAGTTTTCATTCCATCTTTTACTTTTCTACCCTTAGATATTTAGCCATCCTTATCCCTTCCTAACCCTTGGATCATGGACAATTGTCCAGATTTAATCTCAGCCATACACCAAGGATCAATTGCATTTAATGAAGAGGACAAGTGTCATATGTATTTAATGAGGAAAATGACAAAATAGAGAATAGTAAGGAGGTTAAAAGATGTCTTCACTCACAACCGTTGGATCATAGATATTTTCCTAGGATTAATCTCCACCCTTGAAGTGTCACCACTCTCATTAATGCCTAAGGATAAGGCTTATCTCTAAAATGATTACATAAGGATGAAAGATAATTAATAAGGTCGAACAAGTGTCATGCTCCCATTCGTTTTAGCTATTATCTAATAATAAGGTGACATGTGGCTTCTCCTAATTGGACCATCTATAGCCTATCATATGTTGACACCTCAGCGCTTACATCATCATCATGACATCATCACTGCATCATCACTGCATCATCACGGCTGCATCATCATGGTCAAGGTTGACCGTTGACCAAGGTTTGACCATTGTCCAATGTTTGACCGAGGTTAGTCTAAGGTCGGCCAAAGTTTGACCACAGTTGACCAGGGCTTCTTGACCTCTACGTAACTTCCCGAAATTTCAGTGTTTTCCGAGACTTTCTGAATTAGGGTTTCTCCAGGGTTTCTTGGGTGATTCCCGACCATTAGGGTTTCCTGTGACTTCCTGGAATTCCCAACCCTTCCAATGACTCCATATTAAGTCTATATATCCCTTAGAATAGGTTTCTAGGGTTTACTTAAAATTTCGGGGTATTACATTCTCCCCTCCTTAACAAAAGCTTCGTCCCCGAAGCTTAGCTTACCACAAGGTTTACCAATACCACCAGATACCAAAAAACAAGGTAGTACCATCCATTAATAATGAACTATATATAATAACATATCATCTCATAATCATCTCAATAATTATATCAACACCTTAATCATTGTATCATACTATTTATTGTAAAAGATCTAACCCCTAGACTTCAACCTTATGTTCTCCTCCCCTCCTTAAAAAAAAAATTCCATCTGACCTCAATCGTAGTAACCTCCTGGAGCCTATGAAGATTCTTTAGTGCTTCCACTGCTTTTCTTCTGGTTGTGGATCCACAACGTTTCCGCTGCGCCCCTCTGGTATGTGTTATCACCATTCTCACCTCCATCATCTTTTCTTCCCCTGCACTCGTAGGCTCTATGGCCTAGCTTACCACAATTAAAACATTTTACTGGCTTCCCTTCACAGTTTACTCCTGGATGATCTTTCCCACATGTTTTACAATTATAGTGCCTAGCTTTTTGGTCTTGGTTACCTTGGTAAGAACCTTGCCTGTGATAGCCAAATTTATTCCATGGCACTTTGCCTCCTTGTTGGTCCTTCCCATGTCTTGGTTTCTTATCCTGGTCCCCTCTACTTGCTTCGGGTTCGAACCTCCTCTTTAACTTTGTTTGCTCCTCTTTCCTCCTTTGTTGCACCCGATACAAATTTGCCGCTTTGCTATAAGCTTCTTGCAAAGTAGTTACCGACACAACGCTTAGCGCTTCTTGCAGACTCTAGTTTAATCCTCCAATAAATCTTTGAACCTTAGCATCTTCGTCAGGCACCATATTTCCTGCAAATCTTGCCAACTCTACAAATTTAGAGTGGTAGGTCCTTACATCATCAGCTAACTGCTTTAACTCAGAAAATTCATGATACTTCTGCATGCGGACATGCTCTGGATAGAATCTTTTCCTCAGGGCAGCTTTGAAGTTATTCCATCCAAAATTAGGTTCGTCTCTTAACTTGCCTTCTTCTACAGTCCACCACAAATCAGCCTCACCTCTAAAGTAGAAAACGGATCCACTCACCTTCTTCTCCTCAGGGCAATCTATGATATCGAATACTTTGTCGAACTCCCTGATCCATTCTTCTAGTATTACAGGGTCTTCTTCACCAGAATAGGAATTAGGTTTCATTGCAGCTACCCTTCTGGAGAAGTCCTTTGGTGCTTCAGCCCTTGTCTCATGTTGCTCCAAAATTCTTCCCATACTTACTGTTAATTCTCTTAGCTCCTCCATATGTCCTCTTCCCCCAACGTGGTTCTGGTCCTACTCATTCACACATATTGTATAGTATCACAACAATCAATTAACATATTGATTGTCCACACAATTATGCAAACAACACATATAGCAAACAAAATCACATACTCAGAACCTTTCAAGTTCTGCCTAACTTGTCTAAGGATTTCCTAACTTTGGCGGGAGTCACTGAGTCCTTCTAACATTCCTCATCTCCTTCTTCACAACCTGGACTAACCTTACCAGGACCAAATCTCACCTCACCCGGACCAAACCTCGCTCTGATACCACCTGTAACACCCCGGTTTTTTTTCCTTAAAACAACCTTAAACAACGAGGCACTTTAGAAGCTGAATCTCTTTCATAACAAGGAAGACTTATGCAACCTGATAACTTAATAAAGGTACTACAACGGCGGAAGCTTTCAAAACCCATAAACCGGAGTATTACCGCCACACCTGCCAACCATAGCAGGTGCTAAGGCTAAACCACCACCAATTACAACCAAGTTTCATCATCCAAGGTCCACCCTATTTATTACAAAGGAAAAGGGGATTACAAAGGGGTAGAATACTTCATCTCACAACCTAGACCATGTGGTGTTCATACGCGATAGAAACCGTGTGGGTAGTTGCCTGTCTACTTCCACCTTGCGCATTCCTGTAACCTTCTATCTTACGCATCCATTCCTCGTATATGACCTCAGTGACTCCACCCACTAATTGCCTTCTAAATGTTAGGTACATACTAACATAAAGAATATCATGAACTGGATCTTCCGACCAAGATAATTGACTTATATCATCCTGCAATCAGAAAACCATACATACACACACAAAGGGGTTGCAACAAAATCAGTGAAAACTGAGTAACATCACCACACTGAGTCAAATCATTTTCTCTTTGGAAAACCTTTTTATAACAGCATAGAAGCAGCAACAACACATATAAACATGATACCAGCCACAATCACAAGTTCACAACACACTCTATCTTCCTTGAGGCACTCAACCTTAGCACAGACCACCTGTTCATAATAATATCATAATCACAGTAATTTCACTAAAGATATAAATCCAATAACATTTTTGAAACCACATAGCACTTTCCACCACCATAGGCCGTATACCCAGATTTAAAGGGTCTGACCCCCTCCTCAATGACCGTATGTCCAGATTTAAAGGGTCTGACCCCTCCTCAATGACCGTATGTCCAGATTTAAAGGGTCTGACCCCTCCTCAATGACCGTATGTCCAGATTTAAAGGGTCTGACCCCTCCACCTCACCCCATGTCCTTAAGTGTGCACACCCTCTATGAATCATCAGTCCATAGAGTAGATCATGATGGCTTAGCTCCAATACATTGGTAGGAGCGAAAATTCAGTGAATGGCCAACCGTGGCTCGATAGTTTGAAGGAGCTAACCATATCTCATTAGTTTGAATTACATATTTCCAAATTCACACTTCCACCACCACGAGTAATATCAATCAATTCTTTCACTTGAATCCAGTAACCATAACAACAAAGATAGTTTAAACCATAATATAACATTACCTTAAGCCAAGTCACAAAATAAGGCATTAACTCTCAAAGTTTTTGACTTTAAGACATACACATATTCATACCATCAACACTTGACCAAATGATCACACAACCACAGTAGGCAACAACCAAATCAACAATAAACCTCGAAGAAGCCAAAAGTGACCTTAAAGCACAATTTAACACAATAGTTGTTAAAAATCAAAACTAATTCGACCCACTGGTCAAAGTACTTTAAAATCATCACATCACACTCAAATACGTTAATAAACACCAAGAAACTCCTTAGAACCACTCACCAACCTCAAATCTTAAACATAAAGATCGTAAGGCAACTTTTTGACACCACCAAGTTCCCAAGGAATTTTCCAACAACACCACCACATTTAATTCATCACGTGGGTTCCCTAGATGCTAAGGACACCATAGAAACAAGTGGAACCAACAAATAACAACCGAGCCCCCTTAGGGGAGCTAAAAGCACAATTTTCGACCTTTTAAGTTGCCTAGAAATTAACCCTCTTACCAAATGTATTTTCTTCTGATTTTCACAGAGTAGAACAACCACTTCGACCCAAGCTTACTGTCAAAATTTTAGACCAAAACAAGTTCGGGAACCATCCGAACAAAACTCAAACTTTTAGAGTCAAAAACCTGACTTTCGCAAGAGATTAGTGCACATGAATGTTACCTGGTTCCTCCTAGCCATTTTCGACCCTTATCCTCTGGTTTTTCTCTTAATCAAGCCTTCTCCAACTCCAAATGGTCAGCTCTCCCTCTAGATGTGATCTCCTTACCTTAAACCTTGATTCTCCTTCAGTAATCTTGGAAACTAGCTCCGAAACGCTCTTTGGGTGTAGTTACTATTACACTTTGATCTTCAATGTTGGTGAGGATGTCTAATGGAGAAAGGAGGAAGAAAGGAAATGGTGGCTCTTCTTCACCCTCCTTTGGGCCGAAATGGATGCCTTATAAAGGCTAGTTTTCATTCCATATTTTACTTTTCTACCCTTAGATATTTAGCCATCCTTATCCCTTCCTAACCCTTGGATCATGGACAATTGTCCAGATTTAATCTCAGCCATACACCAAGGATCAATTGCATTTAATGAAGAGGACAAGTGTCATATGTATTTAATGAGGAAAATTACAAAATAGAGAATAGTAAGGAGGTTAAAAGATGTCTTCACTCACAACCGTTGGATCATAGATATTTTCCTAGGATTAATCTCCACCCTTGAAGTGTCACCACTCTCATTAATGCCTAAGGATAAGGCTTATCTCTAAAATGATTACATAAGGATGAAAGATAATTAATAAGGTCGAACAAGTGTCATGCTCCCATTCGTTTTAGCTATTATCTAATAATAAGGTGACATGTGGCTTCTCCTAATTGGACCATCTATAGCCTATCATATGTTGACACACCTCATCATACATCATCATCATGACATCATCACTGCATCATCACGGCTGCATCATCATGGTCAAGGTTGACCGTTGACCAAGGTTTGACCATTGTCCAATGTTTGACCGAGGTTAGTCTAAGGTCGACCAAAGTTTGACCACAGTTGACCAGGGCTTCTTGACCTCTACGTAACTTCCTGAAATTTCAGTGTTTTCCGAGACTTTCTGAATTAGGGTTTCTCCAGGGTTTCTTTGGTGATTCCCGACCATTAGGGTTTCCTGTGACTTCCTGGAATTCCCAACCCTTCCAATGACTCCATATTAAGTCTATATATCCCTTAGAATAGGTTTCTAGGGTTTACTTAAAATTTCGGGGTATTACAGCAAGGTCCGATGAAAACTCAAGCAAAACACATGTAAACGGACGGTTTAGATATGAGAAATTATTTTTGCATCAGAGTACTGACTTATCCGATGAAAACAAGTTTCCTACAGATTTACGAATTAATTAACCTATCTGTTTTATCACCGATCAGATTTTAAAATAGATTTAGTAAAGCATTTTAATAAATTCATGAGATTTATTAAAAAGGCGAGAGATAAGCTTTAATCATTACAAACTGTATTTAAATAAAACCAGTAAAACATATTGCATAATTAATACAAATACATAATAACCATTCCCAGAGTATGCATATTCTAGCCTAACATATTAAATAGTTTGATCTTCTATTTGAATACGTAGGACTAGAGGTGGATACGGTGGAATGAAAAGAAAATAAAATGGAGAAGACAAGAGAAGAGAAATGGGATGAACGTGTGAATTGTGGTGTAGTGGATCGATGATGGATAGATTGGATCCTGGAAAGGAACACTGGAGAAGATAAATTGAGCGTGGGTTTTATAGAAGAAGGAAGGAGGAAGAAGACAGAGGGAACACTACGTGAGGGATTTTAGGAAGGCGCCTGATATGGTTAATGAAGTAGATGGATATGTCTGCAGGGGCCGCAAAGAAGAAGCAACTTGGGGAAGACAGTCGGCGAAGAAAACCAGTCGCGTTAATTTCTGGATCCGGATCTGGACATTTACACGCGTCCGTGTCTGTGTCCGTCCATTTATCCACGGACACATTTCTTCCACACACACGTCCTCCCCTTGTCCGGGTTTCTTTCCGCGGACGCCTTGTCCCTTGTCCGTCCTTTATTCCACGGACGTGGCACGGACGTGACACGGTCTTCTTCTCTTCTCTTGTTCGTGCTTAATTCTGCGGACGTGACACGGACACACCATTTTTTACTTCTGTCCGGCCTTTTCTCTACGGACGTGGCACAGACGTCTCTACTCCTGTCCGGCCTTTATTCCACGGACGTGCCACAGAAATAAGGCCAATCGCGTGCATCTCGCGTGACTCTTTTTAATCCCTTTTGATATATGTATTTATATGGCATTTTTCCTACATTTAACACATATAATACATCAGTTAATATCACAACATAATTATAGAAAAAACCCAAGATAAGTGAGAAACATTACTTAAAATGCTACAAATTATAAGGTGATTAAACCTTAATAAGTCTATATGTTTTGCACTATCAAACTTCCTCACACTTGGCTTTTGCTTGTCCTCAAGCAAAATAAGGAATATAATTATCTCTAAGCCATAGAATTAAACAAGATTAAATAAGTGTAGAAGGGAATTTAGACAAAGTGACAATTGAAATAATAATTCTGCTATGAGAAGTAGGTTTTTGCAAACAGTGAAGAAGAGCAATTTAATAAAAGCATAGAAAAACTAGATTGCAGAAAATAAGTTAGATTAACCTGGGATTTTCAACCAATTTCAATTCTCTAACCCGGGATGACAAGGGGTGTGAAGTATTGCCTTATTCCGCAGTACCTTTCAACACCACATACTCATGTTTACAAATATAAATTGCAATTTATTGCTTTCATCATTTTTTTGAATGTAGAAATGTACATACTAAACAAACGTTTTTTTTATTGCATTATTTTTCTGTACCCCAGACTTTTCTCTCTATCCTTGTAGCGGTGTTGGGTCTTCTATCCCAGATCACGAGACCTTAGGTAGATAGGTGTTAAAGCACCCCGATCAACTTAATAACCGGATAGACGAGGCCTGTTTTTGGTTCAGAAAAATTTATAAATAGCGGAGTACCTTGTCTTTATCCTTTTCTTTCCTAACTTTCCAAACATTTCCATAATCCCAAGCTAAGCTAAATTGGTTTTTACAATTAGCAGATATATCGTGTTTTGAGTGAAAATAGAGTATTTTGATTGAAAATAATTTTATACAAACTCCTTTAAATAAAACCATCTTTCAGTTGTCACTTGGCTTAATTTCAAACACTTCTACAATTATTTTATCTCATTTTTTTCAAAAAAAGTTGGCAACTAGAGTAGCAAAAAGCGAGTGTGGCATTAACGAACAACTGTCATATTTTCAGGGAAAGGTCTCTACTTCCTCACACTTGAGAGGAGCAATGTCCTCATTGTTCAAAATAAATTCAAGAAAAAGGATCTTTCAAAATATGACAGACTCATAAAGGATTAAATTAATAGAGAAGCTTTTAAATGTCAGATAGGTTGAACATTAATATAAAGAAAAAAACTTAGACTCCCCTTGTATCGTAGATTGAGGAAGGTGTCCTTCCTCACACTTAAAGCTTTGGTAGGGGTGAGACGTTCCTCACACTTAAGTTCACGCAAGTGTCCAACTGGAGATATCAAAATTTCCAAAGCAACTGAGGTTGCTTTCCATATGCGAGTTCAGCTATATGTTCGAATATAGAATTGTTTTCTGAAAAGAAAAACCTGTATAGCCAGCAGAACTCAAGTGGCACCAAAAATAAAATGAAGAAAAACATAAATTAAAATGCATTGCATAAAATAAAAGGATGAGCAATATAATAAAAGTGAACTGTTACCTCGTTAGTACACAAAAGTATGACAAAATCAAAACAGTACAATTTTACCAAAAGTTAGTGAACAAGAGAAAAATATATAACAAAATAAAAAGGACATAAAAATCACTGCGGTGGCTGTGGTGGCTGATGGGATCCCTGGCCTATCTGAGCGAGAAGATGCTGCATGATCTGAGCGGTCCGCTCCTGCTGCTCAGTCGACCGCTGAAACTGCTGAGCTGCCTGTGCATGCAACTTGTCACTCCGGTCTAAGCGCTGAATCATCTGTGTCTGCTCAGCCAGCATCCTCTGCTGGGTCTGCTCAAAGCTCTCAAACCGCTGATGCATCTGCTGCTGCATCTTATGGAAGGCCTGAAGCTGAGCCTGCAGATCTGTCGTGATAGGAGGTATAGGCACAGGAGCTGGAATCTGCATCACGGCAGTCGTCGGCACGTAGGGCTCCTCTCCCTGTGCAGTGTCAGTGGAAGGTGGCTCGGCATCAGCTGAAGGTGTAGCTCCTGTAGAAGGCCCTAATGCAGTGGAGGAAGCGATGGAAGACCGGCTAGCACGACCTCTGACCCAGGTACCGTCCTCTAAGGGCATAAAGCCCCAGCGCCTCACAGTCTGCAGTGTGACTAGGCGCTCTCCTGTCCTAAGCTCTATACATCGTGTGGCGCTCGCTGGAAGGATAGAGAAAAGGTGGTGCATGATGAAGAAGGGAAAAATAGGAGTGATCTTTTCTTCTTCGTCCTCAGATAGTAGACCACCTTATGTAGCTGGCCGAACATGATGTGCGAGATGGAGACACGCTGAGTGGGTGGAGATGGCGAGAGGAAGTAGTCCAATAAAGCACAGTCCTCATCAGAAGCATCGATCACGCAATGGGGGCGGATCTGATGACTGAGGATCTCAAGGAGTAGTCTCTGAAGCAATGTAAGGAAACTCGTGTAAGGGAGGACATCCTTGTCCTCCTCCCCTCTATGTCGGGTCCTCCGACCTAAATCCTGAAGCCATCTCGACTTTGATCTGTGCAGGTGATCCTCTGTGAATCCTCGGATATGGTCAGGACTATCCAGAATCTGTAGGATAGAAGAGAAGGTCGCCGGTGTGATCTCAATGGGGAGATGGCAGACGAAAGAAGTGATACTCAGGTTGTCCGCCTGGGCATTCGCATAGAACTCCCTGACCAAAGCTGGAATGAAGATTCCCTCACCCATGACTAGGACCTTTGAAAGTCCAAAACCAGCTAACAGGGTGTCCACCCCTGTAGCCTCTTTCACCTCAGGCGCTATTCGCCTCTCCATCACAAAGTCCTTACCCTGATCATACCAGGCACGGGCCTCTGCTGAAATGAAACCGTCATCCCGAAGAGCCGGGTGGCGAGGAGGTGCAGAAGAAGAAGACGCACCGGGGCAGTTGCCCCTAGGAGTACCAGAGTACGCACCACGCATACGAGGCATACTAATAATTTTGAAATTGAAATGTAAATAAACAATAACAACATAAAAATTAAATTAATATCAAACAGAGCATTAATATCTGACATAAAAAACTTAGCAAATTAGCAACAAGAAAACAAGTAGAAGAAATAATATAAAATACAAACAAAAATAAATAAACAACACAAATTCTACCGAAAATTCGACAGAATCTCTCCTAAAAATCTTCAATTCTCCACAACTAAATTCAATCAACATTCAAGGTAATACAATACCGTCATCACACAAATCCACACACAACATCGTATAATCATAAAACTATTCGGTTATAACAACAAGGCATTATATCATTGAAAAATGCAAAATTAACAACATTGCTCTCGTAACTCTTATACCTAAATTTGGAATTCATCAAAAAACACCAAAATTAAGTGTAAAAAGCATATATTTAACCTTGTGCAAGTATAATATGATTATAGAAGAAGAAATCGAGGACAAACACGCAATAATAGGCTCGAAATTTTCGAAACCGTCCTCCTAGGGTTCAAAAATTTAGTCTCTAATTTCTCCTTGTGTGATTGATGGTTTGTGGATTTGAAGCTATAGAAATGTAGAGAATTGAAAAACGAAGATTTCGGTACTAACCTTGCTCGATTTGGTGGAGAATTGAATAATCTGTAGCAAATGAAAGAGGGGCGAGTCGCACTGCTGTTCGTCTTTGTCGTTCGAGTTTGAGAATTGGGAAGAATTGTGATTCGAAAACGTGTCGTCGAACTATTTTTTTTTCTAACTGGGGACGTCCGTCCTTTTGTCCGTCCAAATAAGGGCGGACGTGTTAAATTCGTTTCGACGTCCTGGTTTCTATCCGTCCAAATAAGGACGGACGCCTCTATTTCCTTTCTTGCTTCCGGCTTGCGTCCGGCCTTTTAAAGGCGGACGTAGGTCCCGTTCTTTTTTTTGTTAGTGCGTCCGTGATTGTGTCCGGCTTTTTAAGGCCGAACACAACTTAACTTCGTTTTTTTTCTTTTTTTTATTTAATTAAACTGTAAACAATGAAACAATAAGAAATAAAATGACATGAAATAAATGACAGAAAAATAAATGTTAGGAGTTAGATTGCTAAAAATAATTGACAGGAAATTTAAATGACTAGAATTTAAATGTTAGAAGTTAATTTGCTGAAATTTAAATGTTAGAAGTTAATTTACAGAAAATTAAAATGTTAGAAGTTAGATTAAACAACAAACATAATAATATAAACAAAATATAGTAGATAATTAATATTAACAACAGACAAAATAATATAGACGTAATATTAACAGAATAAAGAAAACACAATATTATAATATAACAGGTGAATAATCCGGGGCTTAGGGACTAGAATAAATCAAGTCCCCGGCAACGGCGCCATTTTGCAGACTGGATATTGTGAGTGGTTGGAACTGGTGTAATTAAAATAAAAGAAAAGAAATTAAAACTCAAAATAACCGTCGGGCTGCAAACAAATCCCGGTTGTAGTAGTATAGTAAAGTGTAAGCGACCGGATATCGAACCGTGGGACTAAGGGGAATTATTAAGTACCTAAGCTCTGTCACAAAGAGGGGGATTAATTGACTTGTTTTTACAAATAAAAAGGAAAGATAAAATAAACTAAGTAAATAGGTAAATTAGATGGGACTCTGGGTTCAGGTTAATATAATCTGCTCTTTCATGCTATGTCTACTGGTTTAATTATAATCGTTTGGCAAAATTCCTCTTACTATCTTAAGGACTAATCATAGACTCATAAGAACTCGTTTACTAGAAAATGCAAGGTCCGATGAAAACTCAAGCAAAACACATGTAAACGGACGGTTTAGATATGAGAAATTATTTTTGCATCTGAGTACTGACTTATCCGATGAAAACAAGTTTCCTACAAATTTACGAATTAATTAACCTATCTGTTTTATCACCGATCAGATTTTAAAATAGATTTAGTAAAGCATTTTAATAAATTCATGAGATTTATTAAAAAGGTGAGAGATAAGCTTTAATTGTAACAAACTGTATTTAAATAAAACCAGTAAAACATATTGCATAATTAATACAAATACATAATAACCATTCCCAGAGTATGCATATTCTAGCCTAACATGTTAAATAGTTTGATCTTCTATTTGAATACGTAGGACTAGAGGTGGATACGGTGGAATGAAAAGAAAATTAAATGGAGAAGACGAGAGAAGAGAAATGGGATGAACGTGTGAATTGTGGTGTAGTGGATCGATGATGGATAGATGGGATCCTGGAAAGGAACACTGGAGAAGATAAATTGAGCGTGGGTTTTATAGAAGAAGGAAGGAGGAAGAAGACAGAGGGAACACTGCGTGAGGGATTTAAGGCAGGCGCCTGATATGGTTAATGAAGTAGATGGATATGTATGCAGGCGCCACAAAGAAGAAGCAACTTGGGGAAGACAGTCGGCGAAGAAAACCAGTCGCGTTAATTTCTGGATCCGGATCTGGACATTTACACGCGTTCGTGTCTGTGTCCGTCCATTTATCCACGGACACATTTCTTCCACACACACGTCCGCCCCTTGTCCGGGTTTCTTTCCGCGGACGCCTTGTCCCTTGTCCGCCCTTTATTCCACGGACGTGACACGGTCTTCTTCTCTTCTCTTGTCCGTGCTTAATTCTGCGGACGTGACACGGACACACCATTCTTCACTTCTGTCCGGCCTTTTCTCTACGGACGTGGCACGGACGTCTCTACTCCTATCCGGCCTTTGTTCCACGGACGTGCCACAGAAATAAAGCCAATCGTGTGCAACTCGCGTGACTCTTTTTAATCCATTTTGATATATGTATTTATATGGCATTTTTCCTACATTTAACACATATAATACATCAGTTAATATCACAACATAATTATAGGAAAAACCCAAGATAAGTGAGAAACATTACTTAAAATGCTGCAAATTATAAGGTGATTAAACCTTAATAAGTCTATATGTTTTGCACTTATCACCGGTGTAAACCGGTAGGCAACAGACTGCAAGAAAACCATACCTTGGTCCTTGCTTCGACTGGTTTCCACCGTTGGAGAATCCTATACACATTTAGTAACATCGGTTAATTAACGCACTAGTTCGTTGTTAACTTATTACTTCACATAACTAGTTATTTTATTTTCACCCTTGTTATAACTTTTCACCCTTTTTAATTGCCATTATAACTCACCTAACATGTCATAGACAACCTCACATCATCATTAATACTAACTAATCACCATTTTTAGACAATGTTTTCTAGTCTTAAACAACATTTTTGGCCAACACAGTGGCATGTCCGAACTTGTGTCCGAGCTTCCCAAGTTCGGACGCAAGTCGAGACTCAAAGGGTGAACCAGACGTATGTCCGAACTTGTGTCCGATCTTCCTAAGTTCGGACATAGGTTGAGGGAAAATCAGAGAAAAGTGATGGCGGTGTCCGAACTTCAAGGGTCGGACAGAAGTTCGGACAGTGGCCGAGACTCAGAAAGCTTAACGCAACAAGGCACGTCCGGACTTCCAAATTCGGACGGAAGTTCGGACGTGTAGGAAAGTTCATTTTCTACACTCTTAAACACTTGTTCATTTCTTACCAAAACTCCTAACACTTATAATGTTTTCTCCTTAGATTCCCAAGTGATGTTTCATGCCTATAATAACCATTATGCCAAAGTATTTTCCTCTCCATTAAACATCATCTTTCTAGCATGTTTTCTTACAACCCAAATTTCCTTATGCCATTCTTGAAATCCCTTTACAAGTTTATACTTTCTCCTTATTTACCAAAATTTGCCTAAATATCTACACACTCCAAAATGACTTTGGTGCATTCCAAAACACTCATTTGATATCTACAATCTCTAAGATAATGCCTAAGTTCTTTTTACACTCTAAAAACACCTTAATACACTTTCTTTCCGTAGTAATATACCTAGTCACTTCCAACACTTCCTAGTCCACCTAAACTCATTTAGACACTTAAAACTTCTTATATATTACCTAATTTTTGACATGGGTTCTACTAACATCTTGTTACACCAAAACACATTGTTTTCACCATTAAACATCCAAGAACACTAAAATCCATCAACAACATTCTTATACAAAAATTTCACCCAAACTACACTACATCATAATATAGTCCATTATTTAAATTGCTTGGCACTTAGGCCCTTAAAGTGCATAAACCATAAACACTGAATTTCCCACATTATATTTGCCTTTGACCTGCAAATACACACAACAAAACATATGTCCTTTAATAGTCTCCTTGAGAGCATTTTACTAAGTTATTTACCATTGGCTCCTTAGGTAGTTTTAACAAGCAACATAAGCTCATTTATCCTAAGACATTATAAGCCACATTAGGTTAGCATATTTACCTCTTTTCCTCACAAACTTCTTTCTTGTTTCCTTGATTAAAATCGGTAAGGATGTTTGATTGCTTGTCAACTTCTAAACCATATACAAATAATGAAATGAGTATACAAGCTTTATGCTTCATCTCATTGTAAACCCTAGATACATATATTGTCTTAGAACATTTAAATGATTGTTTTACCATGGATATGAAAGAGAGTTTGGATATGTAGCAAGAGAGGACTCCACCAAGCCCTTGGAAGATTCAAATGAAGCTAGAACAAGCAAGGTAAGGACACCATTAATGGTGGTTTTCGGACATCACTAAAACATGAAGGAAATGTTATTTTTCTTTGAGTTTCCTTACCTAGAAGCAAGGGAGAACAATAATATGTGAAAAGATGAGCTCAAGCTCCTCCCATGGAGATTCCTCTTGGCACCGAAATGGAGCTCTTGGAATTTTGAAAGGATAGGATTGAAGAGCTTGATGAGACTAGAAGAATGGTGGTCTTTGTTTTTGATTTGGCAAAGTGAGCTAGGAGATAATGGCAATGAAGATGAGGTTGATGTTGTTGCTGTAGCATCACCGTGAAGAGGGAGAAGGAAGGTAGAATACATGGGAAAGCAAAGGAAATGAGAGAATGAAGATATGTTTGCTTTTGGAATATTAAGTAGTAAAGCAAATAGTAACTCTTGCTTTATTACTTGTTATTTATTTCTTTAACTGAAGGTGGTGACTCACCTCATAAAAACCGGCCCCCATTAGTCATCTAGGGGTGTTTTAGTCTTTGTTGACTATTTAACTTACTTATATTGACATATGTTATAATCTAGCTTATTTTGGTTACTATTCACAAAAACAAGGCACATAGTTGTGAAATTTTTGATTTCCCATTGATTTAGACTTCCTAATGTGATACTAAGTAGTACACATGTTAATTAAAGAGTAATGATGGACCTTTAGCCATTCAAAACTCATTTACAAGACAATTTGTCAAAAATGTGCTTTAAGACTCCTTAAAGCACATTTTGTGTTTTAACTTGTTTTCAAGATTGGTTTTCCTTGGTAATCAGTTTAATATGTTCATTAATATATAAATAGGGTCTTGGTAAGCTCATTAGGTCTTAACCAAGCTTATCCCAAGCTTAGAGCACATTTTGGCCCTTATTGACTTTAAGGTATTTATTCGCGTTTTCTATGGTTCAAATTGTTTACTAATGTTTCTAACACTCTTTTTAGTCTTAATATACCATTTTTTAATGTTTAAACAACATACTAAGGTTTGGGGTATTTCAATCTACCCCCTTAAAAGAACTTTGTCCCCAAAGTTCATACTTCCCACAAATACTAAATATTAGAATACAGGAATACATATAAACAATACTTCCATAACAACATATTTACATAGCACCGGACACAAGGTCCAAACAACAAAACATCATTCAAACACAACGGTCTGTAACATAACAAGGTAACAACATAGCAACATAACATAGACAATGTATCCGAATACATGTCGTACACGCATAACCGAAATGGCTCTACCCCCCTTAAAATAGGGGTACGCCCCGTACCCTATACATACAAATACTAAGAAGTAAACATCGACGGGTATTTCGCCTTCATCTTGTCTTCCAGCTCCCAAGTGGCCTCCTCAACGTCTTGGTTAGACCAGAGGACCTTCACCAGTCTCACAGACTTATGGCGAGTGTCTCGAGTCTTAGTGTACAAAATCTGTACGGGAGTCTCCACTGATCGCATGGTCGGCTCTAAGGCTAGCCTTTCAGGCTGAAGTAAATGAGACAGATGAGACATATATTTCTTCAATTGGGACACATGAAATACATCATGTACCTTGCCTAGTTCGGCGGGTAAACCAAGTCAATAGGCTACCGGGCCGATCCGCTCTGTCACAACATAAGGCCCCACATATTTCAGGCTCAACTTGCCTTTCTGGCCAAAACGAAACACTCCCTTCATGGGGGATACTCTAAGAAATACCTGATCGCCCACGGCGAACTCCAGGTCACGTCTGCGCACATCGGCGTATGATTTCTGCCTATCCTGAGCTGACTTCATGTTAGCCCGGATCTGTCGTACTTCTGCCTGAACTTGCTCCAGATATTCTGGTCCTATAATGACCGTCTCACTCGACTCATCCCAGCATAATGGCGTGCGGCATGGTCTACCGTACAAAGCCTGGAAGGGAGACATCTTGATCGAAGCATGGTAACTGTTGTTGTAGCTAAACTCGATCAGATGTAACTTGTCAATCCAGCTGGTCTGAAAATCAAGTGCACATGCACGTAACATATCCTCGAGTGTCTGGATGGTACACTCACTCTGACCATCTGTCTGTGGGTGGAACACTGTACTTAGCTTCAGCTCTGTACCAAGCGCTTCCCGTGTGGATTTCCAGTACCTCGAGAGGAATTTGGTATCCCTGTCACACACAATCATTTTCGGTACCCCATGGTGCCGTACTATCTCTCTATCGAAAAGCTCTGCAAGTTTTGCCACTTTCCAGGTGTCCATCATTGGTATGAATCGAGCCACCTTGGTCAGTCGGTCAACAACAACCCAAATCATATTCAGACCTCCCCTTGTAGGCGGAAGCCCTACTACGAAGTCCATAGAAATGTCATGGAACTTCCACTCAGGCACTGGCATTGGCTGTACCATACCACCAGGCCGTCGGTGCTCAAACTTTACCTTCTGACAAGTGAGACACCTCAACACATAATCGTTCACATCCTTTTTCATTCATGTCCACCAAAAATAACGTTTCATACCCTTATACATTTTTGAAGCTCCGGGGTGAATCGAAGTCGTAGAACAATGGGATTCACTCAGTATGCGCTCCTTCAGCTCAGCGCTACTCCTCAGAATACAAAGTCGGCCATTAAGCCTAATCAGGTCATCATCGTGGAGTCGGAAGTCGTACTTCTGACCCTCGAATGTGCCATCAATAAGCTTCTGCCTGATCTCCAACATATACTGATCCATCATCTGAGCACTCCGCACCTCTTCAACCAAGATAGCATGAGAGACTAGCGAATGGAGAGAGTGTGCTCGGCGACTCAATGCGTCAGCTACCATATTTGCCTTACCCTCTTTATACTACAGATTGATGTCGTAAACGTTTAGAAACTCGACCAATCTTCTTTGTCTCATGTTCAACTCCTTCTGAGTGAACAAGTACTTTAAACTCTTGTGGTCAGAATAGATCGTCACACTTACCCCATCCTTCTTCAGTTGTCGGGAGGCGTATGCTACGACCTTCCCGTGCTGCATCAATACACATCCCATACCTCTGCCTGATGCGTCGCAATAGACCTCAAAACCATCTAGACCGTCTGGTAAAGTCAGGACTGGTGCAGATGTCAGAGCATCCTTGAGACTCTGGAAAGAACTCTCGCAGTCGACTGTCCACTCGAATGGTGCATCCTTCTTCATTAAGGAAGTCATCGCTTCGAGACACTAGAGAAGTCCTTCACAAATCTCCATAATATCCTGCCAGACCGAGGAAGCTCCGTATGTCGGTAACTGTCTTCGGCCTAGGCCAGGTGCGCACTGCATCTATCTTTGCCGGATCAACAGCGATCCCGGCTTCAGAAATCACATGACCAAGAAAAGATACTTGGTTCAACAAAAATTCACACTTAGAAAATTTCGCATATAACTGATTCTTTCTCAATGTTTGCAACACACTTCTCAGGTGGCTTTCGTGCTCACCCTTGGATTTCGAATACACAAGTATATCATCGATGAAGACTACCACTGACTTGTCCAACTGATCTTGGAACAAGCGGTTCATTAAGTCCATGAACTTGGCTGGTGCATTGGATAAACCAAACGGCATAACCGTAAACTCATAATGTCCATATCAGGTTCTGAATGCGGTCTTCTCAATGTCACTGTCACGGATGGCAATCTGATATTATCCGGATCGTAGATCTATCTTGGAGAATACTGATGCTCCTCTCAACTGATCAAACAAGTCGTCGATGCGTGGTAAAGGATAACGGTTCTTCACCGTGACTACATTCAGCTCTCGATAGTCGATGCAGAGGCGGAGACTAGACTACCGTCCTTCTTCTTCACGAAGAGGACCGGTACTCCCCATGGTGAAACGCTAGGGCAGATAAATCCCTTGTTGAGTAGGTCTCTCAGCTGCTCCTTGAGCTCTGTCATCTCTGCTGGAGCCATACGATAGGGCGCCTTCGGAATTGGTCCGGTGTCCGGAACCAAATCAATCTCAAACTCAACCTCCCGTGCTGGCGGCATGCCCGACAGTTCCTTAGGAAATACATCAGGAAACTCCAACACTACCGGCACATCTGGGCTAAATTCTGGGTCTCTCTCTATGTCCTGGACATAGTAGAGGTATACATCATTCCCTCGTCGTAGTTCACGATACATGGCCATGGCGGTGATGATCTGAGTCGAAGGCACCCTGGGCCTCTAGCGGTAAGATATAGTAACCCCAGACGGACTCCGAAGAAGCAGATGATGCTCGGCACACAGGATCCTGCCCTTGTACTGCTCCAACCAGTTCATCCAGACAATCACATCAAAACCAAGTCCCTCGAACTCTATCAAGTCGATCGGAAACTCTTCATCTCTGATTCGTACAACAACATCCCGGTGGTAGCGGGTACACCTGATCCGCTCTTTCGACGGGAGATTGACTCGAAAATCTGGCTTCTCATCACCGTCTAACCCCAGCCTCTCCGCAAAAGATAGTGAAATAAATGTATGTGAGGCTCCGGAGTCGAACAAGATCGAAGCGTCCACGCCATTGACGGGAAAGGTACCGGTGAGGATTGTGCCGCTCCTGCCGGCTTCTGCCTCATTGCAGACACTCAGTATACCTCCCGTTCCGAGTGCACAGCCTAATTCATTGGCAAACTAATAAGTATTTGGTAATAAAGCGGTTGACATACTTCAAACAACTCCACTTTATTCATTAACGTTCTCTTTACACCACAAGTTGGTTTACACTATTGACGTAACTAAGACATACATAACATCCTTAACATACACTGGTTTAACACATTACATAATTATACAAGGCTTTAAAACTCTCTGAAGGTCAAATTCAAACGTCCGGGTTTCATGTGTGTGGCATTGATCACTGCCGATGGTGCGGTATTCAGTTTGATCTTCTTGATGCCATGATACAGCATCCTTGACTGTCCACCCATGATTAACACATCTCCTGATTTCAACACTAGCTTCCTTGCGAGATCAGCACGCTTCTACTTGCCGTACACAAACACTACGGTGTCACCAATGGACCAAGACACCACGGGTACTCCCTCACTTAGAGACTCGGGTGACTCGTCCTTATCTTGGTGTAACCCTAACCGTCCACCTTTCTGGTAGAGGTTCACAATACATAAATCCGCTTTAACACTTGGTATTGAATCTAATTCAACTTGCTGAGCAATTCCACGGCATGGTTAACGACCGCAAGGAACTCCTTAGGTATAACCGGCACAGTTGCTCCATCTTCAGCTCGCACTTCTTGATATGTCTTGGTGTAAGGGTTCCAGTCCTTACCCATGCACATCATCTTCAATTTCATTCTTGATCCACTCGGGTATTCGGGTGTATAGAAACCACCAGGTGCTGCTCCTAGTTCATTTCATCATCTGATGATGTGGATTTGCGCTTCTGGTGTCAGGTATCCATTTAAAAGTAACATACCTGGTTGGATGACCTGACATTGCTCCATTGGGAAGTCGGTGATGTTGATGGTGGTCTCTTCAGGGTTTGGTGTGGGTGGGATTGGATAGCAAATTTTGAAGGTTCCTAAGTTATCAAATTACCTAATTAGGTGTTCTCACATTATACTTTAACTGTTTAGTTACATAGTTGTTTACTTAAACTCACTAACACACATGCATGAAATGCGGTATGCAATCACTTATTTCATTCAACAGTTTAGGCGGTACCTGGCCTAGAAGAGGGCCCTGGTGCCTCAGACCGATCCACCACATTCAGGGCGGCCTTACCGGATCCCGACCCCTTCCCCTTCTGGGAATCTGTGTACCCCTGATCTGGGGGTGGCTGTTTAGCCGTCTTCGGGCCATCGGTGATTGCGGCGGCCTTACCCTTTCATTGCCCCTTTGGCCTATAGTTCCTGCCATTGGGGTTCTGCCAGCACTCGTAGTCGCGGTGCCCCCTCTTCTGGCAGTAACAACACTGCACATCGTTGCCCTTGCAATCTTTCCGGGGTGGTCTCCGTTGCACCACTTACAGTAATAGTGACGCTCCGGTCCAGAGCCCGTGCTAGCTGCTAACACATTACACATTCAGTACACACTTCGCATTATAACATCACACACTTAAACTCGATATTCAGAACTAATTGTTTACCCTTGAATGGTTGAGAGTGCAGGGGCTTAGCCGCGTATGCATAGGTGAGCTGCAACGGCTCCTCAGCAGTGGTGGCCTGGGTCTGGCCCTTGCCACCTTGTTGCTGTCCTTTCTGGGACTGGGGGTATGGCTTTTTCTTCTTCCCTCCCCCGTACCCTTGCGTGCTCTGACCCTCGCTCGTGGCCTTGCGCTTGAGCGCATTCTCCTCGTCCCTCAGACGGACGGTGATCTCTACTATTGCAGCGGCATGATAGCAGTCCTATATTTAGGGTGTTAGTTATGCCCCGCAAATCAAACTCATAATTACATTAACACATTGCACATACTTATTCACATCACATTGTGGTTCCGTTACCTGCAAAGTAGTATATCCGCTCGGCCCCATAGCATAGCGTAGGCGGTAGCTGAGGCCGTTGTAAAAACGGTTCACCAGAATCCGGTCTGAGTTACCCAGATCTAGTAGCAGGTGGATAAGTCCGATGAAAGCGGAGTAGTACTCATCTACCGTCATCTTATCCCCCTGCCTCAGGCTGTCGAGCTCTAGGCGCTTGGCCTCTTGCACATGTATCGGGTAGTATTTGGCTCGTAGCAGAGCCGTGTACTTCCTCCACTGAAAGGTAGGATCCGCAACTCGGCCCTCCCTTACCACCTTCCACCAACTCTGAGCCGATCCCTTCAAGTAGTAAGCGGCAAGACAGACCTTGACCTCCTCGGGCACATTCAAGGTCTCGTAGGCGGTCTCCATCTCGGAGATGTACGCCTCTAACTTACCAGGGTCGGTCTCCTCACTGAATGACGGGGTTCTCAAATCCGCCAACGCCTTGACCCAATTGGTCTCGCGCGGCTGTGGTTGCGGTTGTGGCCCTTGTTGACCCACACCACCTTGCTGCTGCTGCATCGCAGCTACTAACTGTGGGACCATCTGGGCTACGGCGGCCGCAATAGCGTCGGCCATAACTTGCGGCGTAGGGTTCTCTTCTTGGTTCCCGGTATCACCAGTACCGCGTCCGTGGCCTCTACCTCGTGGTCTACCTGACATCTGAATTCACATGAACATTCATTAGCATTGTGCTTGCACACTTATCGGTCCAACGGTTGTAACATCTTCCCGACAATAAGGTATCTCCACACTTAGTTAATGGTTAACCTTCTCATAACTACTCACTTAGGTAACTGTGGTTAGGTTTCCTAACTCGGTATATTCCTAAGCTCGGTATTCTAGCCATCAGAGCGATACTTCGCTCTGATACCACTTTTTGTAACACCCCTACTACGCACTTAACAATAATCGAAAAAGCAGCGGAAATAACAACTAAACAATAACTAAACGGTTCGGTGCTACAACACCGTTAACCACCCACGTGGTTAACAAGGCATAATAAATACAAGCGTACCGGTCTGATGATCAGACTCCCGAGCATTAGGCACATCAACTGAAAACTGTACACGTAAACTCCACTGTCAACTGTAAACGAGCGTCACTGAAATACAAACGGTACCAAAATATAACGCCACGGGAGCACAGGCACATCCCGGGCTCAACATTAAAAATAACCAAAAGTATTTCTGCAGCCTAGAATCTATAGCCATTCCGCTTCCTCGATCCTCATCCTGCAGTAAAAATATGGAGCCCCCGAGGGGGTCAGCAACCCTTGGCTGGTATGGTTAACGCGCAGCCCATCGGCTACCGGGATACGCGCAACTAATTGTCATGATGACATGGCATTCATTTTAAACATACAACATATATATCATAGCAAGATTATTGCATAACAACATCACACATAACATACAAGAACAAATCCTTTTAGGAAACGAACCAACACAATTAGATCCCATGGAGAGCCTAGAGAATGTTGCCAAACTCATGCTAAGCTCGTTACATAACTCGTTACCGTCCCGTTAGATTGAACGAATAACTTAACACAAGGTGCCACGGATATAGTGATCCAAGCACACCGAACAAAACATAGTATGCCCCTGTGGCCCGACATGAGTCAGTAAAATAGCCTTGGTTAAGCTAAAGGGAAGGTTGGAAACCAAAATGCAAGAACAACCATAACATACAAAGAGAATCGAACCGGTTATGACATCGACTCCCATACTCACACGCGTGGCCGGAACAGACCGGACTCCTCACTCCCCAGTTAGCACTTGTTAGAAGTTCAACATCGAACTCAACAAACAATC
Organism: Limonium bicolor; assembly: GCA_023374045.1. NCBI lineage: Eukaryota > Viridiplantae > Streptophyta > Magnoliopsida > Caryophyllales > Plumbaginaceae > Limonium > Limonium bicolor. Next base: position 299,380,455 of record CM041780.1, read on the forward strand.
ACATACAATCGGTTAAGTCTTGTTAGACACACACATGGGAAATGAGTCACACTTAACAATACAATAATATTTAACAACTGTAAACTCATTACATGACTTAAGTCTTACATGGTCATAAACACACAGAAAAACAAACAACACACAAGCCGGTGTAAACCGGTAGGCAACAGACTGCAAGAAAACCATACCTTGGTCCATGCTTCGACTGGTTTCCACCGTTGGAGAATCCTATACACATTTAGTAACGTCGGTTAATTAACGCACTAGTTCGTTGTTTACTTATTACTTCACATAACTAGTTATTTTATTTTCACCCTTGTTATAACTTTTCACCCTTTTTAATTGCCATTATAACTCACCTAACATGTCATAGACAACCTCACATCATCATTAATACTAACTAATCACCATTTTTAGACAACGTTTTCTAGTCTTAAACAATATTTTTGGCCAACACAGTGGCATGTCCGAACTTGTGTCCGAGCTTCCCAAGTTTGGACGCAAGTCGAGACGCAAAGGGTGAAGCCAGATGTATGTCCGAACTTGTGTCCGATCTTCCTAAGTTCGGACATAGGTCGAGGGAAAATCAGAGAAAAGCGATGGCGGTGTCCGAACTTCAAGGGTCGGACAGAAGTTCGGACAGTGGCCGAGACTCAGAAAGCTTAACGCAACTGGGCACGTCCGGACTTCCAAATTCGGACGGAAGTTCGGACGTGTAGGAAAATTAATTTTCTACACTCTTAAACACTTGTTCATTTCTTACCAAAACTCCTAACACTTATAATGTTTGCTCCTTAGATTCCCAAGTGATGTTTCATGCCTATAATAACCATTATGCCAAAGTATTTTCCTCTCCATTAAACATCATCTTTCAAGCATGTTTTCTTACAACTAGATTTCCTTATGCCATTCTTGAAATCCCTTTACAAGTTTATACTTTCTCCTTATTTACCAAAATTTGCCTAAATCTCTACACACTTCAAAATGACTTTGGTGCATTCCAAAACTCTCATTTGATCTCTACAATCTCTAAGATAATGCCTAAGTTCTTTTTACACTCTAAAAACACCTTAATACACTTTCTTTCCCTAGTAATATACCTAGTCACTTCCAACACTTCCTTGTCCACCTAAACTTATTTAGACACTTAAAACTTCTTATATATTACCTAATTTTTGACATGGGTTCTACTAACATCTTGTTACACCAAAACACATTGTTTTCACCATTAAACATCCAAGAACACTAAAATCCATCAACAACATTCTTATACACAAATTTCACCCAAACTACACTACATCATAATATAGTGCATTATTTAAATTGCTTGGCACTTAGGCCCTTAAATAACATGGCTCTTAGGCCCTTAAAGTGCATAAACCATAAACACTAAATTTCCCACATTATATTTGCCTTTGACCTGCAAATACACACAACAAAACATATGTCCTTTAATAGTCTCCTTGAGAGCATTTTACTAAGTTATTTACCATTTGCTCCTTAGGTAGTTTTAACAAGCAACATAAGCTCATTTATCCTAAGACATTATAAGCCACATTAGGTTAGCATATTTACCTCTTCTCACAAACTTCTTTCTTGTTTCCTTGATTAAAATCGGTAAGGATGTTTGATTGCTTGTCAACCTCTAAACCATATACAAATAATGAAAAAAGTATACACGCTTTATGCTTCATCTCATTGTAAACCCTAGATACATATATTGTCTTAGAACATTTAGATGATTGTTTTACCTTGGATATGAAAGAGAGTTTGGATATGTAACAAGAGAGGACTCCACCAAGCCCTTGGAAGATTCAAATGAAGCTAGAACAAGCAAGGTAAGGACACCATTAATGGTGGTTTTCGGACATCACTAAAACATGAAGGAAATGTTATTTTTCTTTGAGTTTCCTTACCTAGAAGCAAGGGAGAACAATAATATGTGAAAAGATGAGCTCAAGCTCCTCCCATGGAGATTCCTCTTGGCACCGAAATGGAGCTCTTGGAATTTTGAAAGGATAGGATTAAAGAGCTTGATGAGACTAGAAGAATGGTGGTCTTTGTTTTTGATTTAGCAAAGTGAGCTAGGAGATAATGGCAATGGAAGATGGAGGTTGATGTTGTTGCTGTAGCATCACCATGAAAGAGAGGGAGAAGGAAGGTAGAAGACGTGGGAAAGCAAAGGAAATGAGAGAATGAAGATAGGTTTGCTTTTGGAAGATATTAAGTAGTAAAGCAAATAGTAACTTGCTTTATTACTTGTTATTTACTTGTTAACTTGCAAGGTGGTGACTCACCTCATAAAAACCGGCCCCCATTAGTCATCTAGGGGTGTTTTAGTCTTTGTTGACCATTTAACTTACTTATATTGACATATGTTATAAACTAGCTTATTTTGGTTACTATTCGCAAAAACAAGGCACATAGTTGTGAAATTTTTGATTTCCCATTGATTTAGACTTCCTAATGTGATACTAAGTAGTATACATGTTAATTAAAGAGTAATGATGGACCTTTATCCATTCAAAACTCATTTACAAGACAATTTTTCATAAATGTGCTTTAAGACTCCTTAAAGCACATTTTGTGTTTTAACTTGTTTTCAAGCTTGGTTTTCCTTGGTAATTGGTTTAATATGTTCATTAATATATAAATAGGGTCTTGGTAAGCTCATTAGGTCTTAACCAAGCTTATCCCAAGCTTAGAGCACATTTTGGCCCTTATTGACTTTAAGGTATTTATTCGTGTTTTCTATGGTTCAAATTGTTTACTAATGTTTCTAAGACTCTTTTTAGTCTTAATATACCATATTTTAATGTTTAAACAACATACTAAGGTTTGGGGTATTTCATAATATATACCTTATATTATAATCCTTAAACCTTAATATAATTATAACATATGGTTATAATTGCCGAACAGACCCTAGGCCTGTTTCAATTAATTTCCAACCCTCCAACTTTCCATATTCACTAAATAACCCCATTTTATAACATATAGTTTCTAATGTCATTTAAACTATATATTATACATATATCTTAATAAAACCTTATATATAACTCCAAAAATTACCAAACTATACCAAAAGGTTATAAATATCATTCCTAACCTTATACTTTCCATATTTATGGTTTCTACTACAAATTTTACCCATATGCAACAATGATATTGAAATGGTACAAATCCATAGATCCTCACACAGTTCTCTCACGTAATTTAATGGTTGGGATTCTCGTCTATCGTCGAGTTCTACCGGTTCTATCGAGTTACCTTGTTACCGAAAAGGGGAGCACAAAAACATGGGTAGAAAGAGATTTGTAATAACAACGCAATGCAACGGTGAAAATTCTCAAGTGTTGTTCGCGTGTCTTTCATTGAGGGGTGAACCCTTATTTATAGTGTTTCTCACAGGCCCTCTGGCCCATCACATTGTGCCAGTTTGGCACATAAATATCTTGGTAGACCCACAAAATATCTGATAAATATCTTATCCTAACCTCCCTACCTTCACCCGCTACCTGTACTTGCTTTATTCCCCTATCGACCAGTCACAGACGACCGGTCGCTTACTCGTACTGCATTTGGTGACCGGTCACAAACGACCGGTCGTTTCTTATACTACATCTTTACATTCCAAGCGACCGGTCATAAGCGACCGGTCGTAGCGGTGCTTTTGGAGGCTGGTCATTGGCAATTGGTCGCTCTCTATGCTATGTGCCGGGACTCTTGGCGACCGGTCGGAAGTGACCGATCATTGCATGCGGCCTGTCTGGGCTATTGCTTTTCCTTTGGGGCTTCTGGACATATTTTCCCCTCTTCATCAGTCCCACAAGTTCTACTTTTGGCGTCTTGCGAAGAAAGTAGAACTTAGAATTTGACTCTTTCGGTCTGGGTTAAAAAAAATCTTGCTTTTGCGTTGGGCTTTGCCTTCTCGTTCCCTATTTCCCAGTCCCACAAGTTCCACCCTTTTTCTTCCAGATAAAAGGATGGGACTTCTTACGGTCCCGTGCGATGCACGTGCCGCGTTTGTGCCGCACTCGCGTCTGTGCCTGTACGGAGTAACCGTTACAGAATTCTTATCGTTTCACACACGCCAGCCGTCACTGCAGAATACGTAGAGTCCCTGCAATTTTTCTGCAGAAAGTGCTTTTTTGTTTGTTTTTACGTTTTAAATATTTCCGAAAAATTTATTTTTCCGCCTTTAAAAGGTTTTCAGGAGGGCGACGTTTTCTTTTTTCCTCCGATTTTTGCTCTTCTCAGGCTTTTCGAGTTCTCTCTATCGCTGTGCCATCTTTGCCTTCTCTCTTTCTTTGCTTCGCCTCTTCTTCCCTGCTTCACCTTGCTGCTTCAATGGCGTCCTCTAGCACCAAATCGTCTCGCGTTTCTGCTAAAAGCGCCATCGTGGGCTTCAAATCGGAGGGGAAATTCCGCCCGACGCTTTTGAAACCTAAGTCCGCCTATTCCAGTAATCGGGAGCCGTTACCTAGCATTCTGGATGTTAAGGCTCTCGATTCGCTTCTTGCGAAGGCAGACGTTCCCACGGGGACTCAGATTTTTCTTCCCTCCGAAGATTCGCACCCCCTGGACGACTTCGGCCGCGGGTACGTCGTGTATTCCGATTTCTTCTTGCGCGGGATGACGGTTCCTCCCCACCCGTTCGTAATGGGGTTTCTGATCTGCCGCTGCTGCACGCTTGCCCAGCTTCACCCGAAGCGGTGTGCCACCTCCATGCTTACATTGCTCTTTGTGCCGAGGAGGGGGTCGCACTTTCTGCCACGGAGTTCATTCAGTTCTTCACCAGCAGGGTCGACTCCAGCAATTTGACCATATCTGGTCGGTCCGATATTCGCTCTTTGAGTACAAGAAGCTTGCTCAACGCTGGAACGCACGGTGGTTTGTCATCGTGCCGCCTACCGGAGGTATCTCGGGGTCGCCTATTGTCCCTCGATCATCAAGGGCTCCTTACATTGCCCTACTGTACCTAAATCGGAGCTTCCATGTCTCGGGTCCTGAAGACGGTGGGTGACCTTCATCCGAGCGTGGAGGACTTTTTCACCGGTCCGCGCCTGGCTTCACTTGCGCATTCTGAGGGTAAGAGTTTTTCCCTCCCTTTTTCCTGTTTTCTTTTCCGCTTTTGCCTTGCCTCGGCTCCTACTTACCTATCTCCCTTTCGTCGCAGATTTTCCCCAGCTTGGGGCGAAGGTGGGCCCCTTTCATAGCTGGCAACTGGTGACCTTCAAAACCGGGGAAGGAAAGGTGGATTATTACGCCACCCTGGAAGCTGTGGAGGAGTCGGCTCTTCGCGATGAAGAGGCGGTGGTTGCCGGCCGGAAGAGGTCCGGGGATGAAGCTGAGCACCCAGCGAAGAAGCGGAGGCCGACGCGGGTTAGAGAAGAGGGGTCTCCCGGACACCGGAGGCCCGGTCGCCTGACACTTCTAATCAATCAGGTACTTGGTACATTAGCCCAGGTTCCGGCCGCCGGGTGTTTCTTCCTCCTACGCCTGGGTCAGACCTTAACTTTAGTCCATGGGACGAGAGAGAGAGTGCATGTGCGGCTTTGTCCTTTGTGCTTTTTGTTCCGGCTTTTGTTGTTTTCCTTTTTTGCCTTAACTGTCATCCACTACTGATGTCTGATTCTGTCATTCAGTTTACTTACTTTTGTACGTCTCCATGCTTTACAGTTCCCGAGGTTGAGAAGGTCGGGGCCCGGGAGAAAGTAGGACCATCTGGCGCGGGCGAGGCGCCCGGTCAACCGTCTTCAACTCATCGCCAGAAGGTCCTTGCTTCGAAGGGTAGGGTGAAGCATATGGCCAAAAGGACCAAGGCTTCTGACATAGTGCACCTCGATGAGTCAGGTGCTTCAGATACCGCTCCACAACAGGAGCCTTTGGAGGAGGCTGCCCCTTCTGGGCCCGGGGCTTCTCTCCCGGGGGACGTCTTCGGGCGGGCGCTACGCCGGGCGCAGCCGAGGGGGTGCGCCCGGGCCCTGAGGCGACGAAGGATGCTGATACCGCCACACCGTCCTCACCTCCTCCGCCCACCAGTGCTTCTTTCTGTGGGCCGTCTGGAAAGGAGGGATGGTTCTACCACCGCGGCCAGCCTCTCCCTTTATTGCCTGTGACCGAGTCGTCTTCCTATTTTGACTTGTGGAAGGAAGCAATTCGCCGGTCTGACTCTCCCGACGGTCTCTTTGCCCCGATGAAGACTACTACTACTGCGGCTAAGGAGAGGTTGAGGATTGGGGAGGCGGAGCGGACGCTATCATGCGTCACTCCTTCCCTCTGGACGCCTCGCTTAACCTCATGTGGCAGGGGATCTACCGGGTGAGTGGCTTGGCTTGGCTTTAATCTTGGTGTTGCCTGCTCTTTTAAACCTTCTTATGCCCATTGTTTTGTTTTGTATAGACGGTAGCCTTTGCACAAGGTGTGGACGTGCACGTACAGTCTCTCCGCTCGAAGCTCCACCTTGAGGAATGCCGGGCCCGTAATGCTCAGGAGGAGTTGAGGATAGAGCGGTCTTCCAACAGCATCTTTGTTGATACCGTTCAGGAGGAGATTTCCAGGCGGGTGCATGAGCAGACCGCGACCATGAAGAAGGAGCTGGGTGATGCCCGCCGGGCGTGCACAAAACAGTGCGATGAGTACGAGGAGCAGCTGAAGAGGCTGCGTGAAGAAAACCTTTCCCTAAAGGGTCAGGTCCGGTCGCTGGAAACGGAAGCTGCGTCTTTTAAAAAGGTACGAAGTGAGTTTGCTGACGCCCGGTTGCATGCCTTTTCTGACTTGGAGTCCTTGGTGGAGCAGGCCCGGGTTTCCCACGATCAAGAGGTCGAGAAACTTCGCGCCGAGAGGGCCGCTTTGGCGCAGGAGAAAGCTTTGCTTGCTGAGGATAGGGCCAAACTTTCCCAAGAGCTTCATTCTGCCTCCGAGGCGAATGCTCTCCTGAAAAGGGAGTTGTCGTCCTCCGAGGCAAAGACGGAGGAGGTGGCCCGGGCGGGCGAGGTCCTGGCCTCCGAAAAGGAGAAGTTATCCGCCGAACTCCGTAAGTTGTCGGGTGAGCTTGCGGCTTCCACAGAGCAACGGCTTTCTTCCGAAGAGAAAGTAAAGATGTTGGAGGAGGAGTCTGCTAGGTTGCGGCTAGAAAACTCCGAGCTGGCCACGAGAGGTAATTCTTCGCTTTCCCAATCGTCCTATGCTGCTTTTCCCGCTTCTTTAGTAAAAGTCTTTCTCCTCCCTTTCCCTTTACTTAGGCCCGAGGCCTGGGAATCCCGTCGAGGGGCTAGAGAGGCTGAACCTGCGGATTGATGATCTTGAAGAAGAGCTGATTGCCGCGAATGCCAACCGCGATCGGTACCGGGCGTACGCCCACACCCTAGAGCAGCAGGTGGCCGGTCTCGAGACCTATTCCCGGAAGGTGCGAGAGGACCTGCAGCAGCAGAGCACGAAATTTGCTCACTTGAAGGAATCCTTCACCTCTCAATGTGGGAGGATGGTCAAGTCGTGCCGCCAAATTGTCTCGAGGTTCTTTACGGGAAGGGGGGAAGTCATGGATGACGGTCTCTACCGGGAGTTGTCTTTTAAGGAGGTTGCTCAGAAGACCTCCTTTTACGAGGTGCTTGAGAAGTTCGGGCGCCTTCCTGGGGAGACATGCTTTGTTCCTGGTCAGGCGTCTTTTCTTCCTCCCGGGAGTACCGCGCATCAGGGTGGCGTAGGCCTCCGATCCTCCGCCGGGAGGTCCGGGTCTTCGGAGAGCGTTCAAGGGGTCGCGCCACGGATCTCGGTGCTGTAAAAGAGACTTAGATAGGCCAGCGAAAGCTTAGATTAGTTTTAGTTTTCTTTCCCCTCTTTTGGTTTTGATGTACACGTGCCTTCAACAGTTAATGGAATTATTTGTTAGTTGCTTTTCCAATTAATGCCGTTTTGTTTCGTGACCGGTCGCTTTCTTAGACCGGTCGCTTTTATTCTGCACGTGCCATTGATTTCCTTCCCTTAGTCATTTGTTTTTTTTCTGCGGGTGCGACCGGTCGCTACACTCGACCGGCCGTTCCGTTTGTTTTTTAAGGATGCGACTTGGTCGTTTTTGACGACCGGTCGCTCCCGTTCTTGCCCGGTCGCCATCAGTGACCGGGCGTTTCTCGTTTGTTCTTTCCCTTCCTTGCTTTTGGAAGCCAAGCGATGGTACTCGCGGTCGTTCCCCTTTCCCCTTCCTTTTCCTTGTGTAATGGAGGAATATTCGCGGGGGGGTCCGACCAGGGTACGGTGTGGCGTCCCACACCTAATGATTCACCCATTACAGGCGACCAGAGCTCCCGGGGTTTTCGGAGATGGGTTTTTCATTGTTGCTCTTGCTTGAGTGCGACGACTCATAACAAGGTTTTCAGGGCATTGCATCCTGTAGGGCATGGCCCGAGTATTTCTTTTTCAGGGCATTACATCCTGTTGGCCTTGGCCCGAGTATTTCTTTTTCAGGGCATTACATCCTGTTGGCCTTGGCCCGGGTGTTTCTTTTTCAGGGCATTACATCCTGTTGGCCTTGGCCCGGGTGTTTCTTTTGATACGCGATTTTTTCCAAAGTAATTCTCTTTATTGATGTTTGTCAAAGCATTACATCGATTTTACACATGAAATTTCTTGAGGCATTCTGCGTGCCAAGAGTGGGGCAATTCGTATCCTTCGCTATTCTTTAGGTGGTATGAAGCTCGCCCAACCTTCTGATGGATAATGTAAGGGCCTTCCCACTGGGGGTCGAGTTTTTTGGGCTGCTTTACTTCCCTTAGGACCAGCTCGCCAGGGACAAAGCTTCGTTCCCTGACCTTTCGATTGAAGTACCTTTCTACTTTCCTTTTGTCTTCTGCCATCCGGGCGGCCGCTATGGCTCTTTCTTCTTCAAGCAAGTCCAGGCAATCTTTTATTCCCTCATCGTTGAGCCGCTCGTCATAAGACTCCCAGCGGATTGATGGGATCATGATCTCAGCTGGGACAACTGCCTCTAAGCCGTAGGTCAATCTGAAGGGTGTTTCTCCGGTCGGTCCCTTTTCCGTCGTTCGGTAGGACCATAGGACTTGGTGTAGTTGTTCGGCCCAACCTCCCTTTTTGCTTCCTAGCCTTCTTTTTAGAGCTTTTATGATCTGCCCATTCGCGTTCTCGACCTGCCCGTTGGCCTGGGGGTGCGCCACCGATGCGAATCTTATCTCTATCTTCCACTGCTCGCAGAACTCCCGGAAACTGTCGCAATTGAACTGTGTCCCATTGTCCGTTATGATGGTCTTTGGCAATCCGAATCTGCACACAATGTGTTTCCACACGAATTCTTGCGACCTCTTGGCTGTGATGGACACGGTAGGCATTGCTTCAACCCATTTTGTGAAGTAATCAATGGCCACGTACATGAACTTGAATCTTCCGGGAGACGCTTCCGGGAAGGGGCCAATGATATCCAGCCCCCACATCGCGAATGGTACCGGGGATAGTATGGCTTTTAGCATGGCCGGGGGGTTGTGTATCTTGCTGCCGTGCTCCTGGCATCTGGCGCACCTCCGAATGTATTCCTTGCAGTGGTCCTGCATTCTTGGCCAGTAGTAACCGAGCCTCATGATTTTGTGGGCTGTGGCTCTTTCTCCCTGGTGGTTTCCGCATACCCCTTCGTGCACCTCCTTTATGAGTTCACCTCCCTCCTCGTTCGTGACGCATCTGAGGGCGGGCCTTGCGAATGATCTTTTGTAGAGGCGCCCTCCTTCGAGGAAAAATGACGCTGCCCGCCTCTTTACATTCCTAGCCTCTTTGTCCGTCGGTGGCAACTTTTCTTCGAGGATGTACTCCACGATCGGGGTCATCCAAGACTCTTCAGACGCGAGGGGCTCAGTCGCTAGGACTTGGGCTTCGTCTACGCTGGAACTGGTCTTGGTTTCCAACCACACCCTTCCTGGCATTCTTTCGGCCATACTTGCTAACTTCGCTAGCGCGTCTGCTTCGGTGTTTCTTGCCCGGGGAAGGTGCTTCAGCTCACATCTCGAGAAGCTTGTTTTTAGCTCTTGGACCCTGAGTAAGTACTTCCAGAGTTTTTCCTCCTTTACCTCATATATGTTGTCATGCTGCCGGGTGACCAGTAAGGAGTCTGAGTATATTTCCAGGTCCGTTGCGCCCAGGGCAATGGCAACCTCCAGGCCTTGAAGGGCCTCGTATTCAGCCTCGTTGTTGGTTACTTCGAACTCCAACCGGAAGGCGTAGTTGATGTCTCGTCCATCGGGAGTTTGGACCACAATCCCTGCTCCCGCCCCGGTCTTGCACCGAGCGCCGTCTACCTGGATGACGAAGGGGGTGGGTGGCTTTTCTTCTTCTTGGTCGAAGCTGGTCTCCGTTATGAAGTCCGCTAGGGCCTGGGCTTTGATCGCCGTTCGTGGTAGGAAGTGGATTTCATATTGAGTGAGCTCGACTGCCCAGCTTACCATGCGTCCCGATGCATTCGGATTATTCGTTATTTGCTTCAGTGGCCAGTTTGTCCTTACAAGGATTCGGTGCGATTGGAAGTATGGACGTAGCTTCCGGGATGCCACCACCAGAGCAAGAAAGACCTTTTCAATGTTGGTGTAGCGTCTCTCCACGGGGGTCAGGATCTTCCCTGTGTAGTAGACGGGGATCTCCTTTTTTTCGTGTTCCATGATTAGGACCGCAGCTACCGCCCATGCTGAAGCGGATAGGTAGAGGTAGAGGTCTTGACCGGGCGCTGGGACTCCCAGCTTGGGTAACTCCCGGAGCATTTCTTTGATCCTCTCGAAGGCTTCTGTGCATTCCTGGCCCCACTGGAACTTGCTGTTCTTCCTTAATATGTTGAAGAACGGGATTGCCTTTTCCTGTAACTTTGAACAGAACCTGCTTAGGGCCGTGAGCCTTCCGTTGAGAGCTTGGACATCTTTGATGCTTCGGGGAGGGCTGAGGTCAAGAATCGCCTGGGTCTTTTCCGGATCCACCTCTATCCCTCGTTGCCCTACGATGAAACCAAGGAATTTTCCTTTGGTGACTCCGAATACGCATTTTTCCGGGTTTAGCTTGATCTGGAATTTGTCGAGCGTGGTAAATGTCTCTTCCAAGTCTTTCATGTGCTGCTCTTTGGATGGACTTCTCACGACTATGTCATCCACATAGGCTTCCACATTTCTCGAGAGTTGCTCCCGGAAGACTTTGTCTATCATTCGTTGGAAGGTCGCCGGCATTTTTTAACCGAATGGCATCACTTTGTAGCAGAAGATGCCTGCTGAGGTGACGAAGGAAGTTTTTCAGAGTCCTTCTCATTCATCTTTATTTGGTTGTACCCGGAGAATGCGTCCAGGAAGCTCAAGACGGAGCTCTGGGCCGACGAGACAACCAGCCTGTCTATCGATGGCAACGGGTAAAAATCTTTGGGGCATGCTTTGTTCAGGTCGGTGAAATCCACACACATTCTCCACTTCCCGTTAGACTTCTTTACCATAACCACGTTCGCCAGCCACTTGGGGTAGGACACTTCTCTGATAAAACCCGCCTGCAGGAGTTTTCGGACTTCTTCTCGGGCAGCCTGGTCCCTCTCTGCTCCGACCACCCTTCTTCTTTGGCGGATTGACGGGTGCGCTGGGTCTACGTTGAGGTTATGCTGGATAACGTCTGGGCTTATTCCGGGCATCTCCTCTGTGCTCCAGGCGAATGTGGCCCTTCTTTTTTCCAGGAATCTTGTTAGATGGACTTGTTCTTCGCTGTCAAAGGCATTCCCAATTTTAAAGAATTTGCTGGGGTCAGTTCGTAAGGTACCTCTTTTGGAGGATCGGCGGGGGCCTCGTACCGCCCCTTTGTTTCGTCGGGGAGGGGGCTTTCCCTTGAATTCCTTCTCGGACCCCGCGGTTTTGACGGTCTCATTTTCTGGTAGTCCTTCCATGATCCGTACTTCACATACCCGCACGACTTTCTGGCTCCCTCTCACCGTAACGAGCTTCCCTGACCGGGTCAGGTACTTCATTTTCAGATGGTGGGTGCTACAAATGGCTCTGAAGGCATTTATTCCTGGTCGCCCGAGGTACATATTGTACCCAGAGAGCCTAGGAAGGATGAAGGCTGTCAGTTCTTCCGTGCGCCTCTCATCCCCCTGCCCTAGGGTGATGGTGAAGTCGATGCTCCCTGTAGACCTAGCCGAGATTCCTCCTACAAAACCACCCAGTACAGCCGAATAGGGCTTGATCTTATCTTCCGGTATCTCGAGTCTCCTTACCGCCTCAGCATAAATGACATTAGCACCTGCTCCGCTGTCGACCAGGATTCCTTCCATCATGCGGTCATTCACCTGAGCCCTTATGACCAGCAGGTCGTTGTGCGGGTACAGGACTCCGTCTTCGTCATCCTCAGTGAAGTAGATGGGAGAAAGCTTTTGGTGTTTCGCATCCTTCTTGTCCGGGAGTTCCCGGTGAACCTCGTGGACGTGTCTTTTTCTTTCGTTGGGGGTCAGGGGCCCCACTTCTGAGAATAATCCTATGAACATTCTCAAGGAAGGTTTTATTAGTTTCTGCATCTTTGTTTTGTTAACGTTCGTTTATTTGTAAATTTCGAAATACATGAAGCTTTATTGGAATACGTGCACACTTATATGGTAAAAAAGCTTTAATAAAGTAGCAGCAAGCCACGGTCTCCCGCAGGATACAGAGAAGATTCTTTCTTTCTAAGGGGGACTTCGCCCCCTTTCCTAAAGGATTACCCTATGCACCCTACAGACCTGTGATTACCCCGAAGGACTTGCTATGGTCCAACTCTGGGTGGACTTCCTCTTCTGGTTTAGGCCGGGAGGACTGGCCGCCATAGTGCTGCCTATGCTGGGTTCCCCTTCCTTTCTTCTTGTTCTCCTCGATCAGCCTTAACACTTTGGCGAGGTTTGCGCAATTGACGGTCCTGTGGCTGCGGTGTCCATGATACTCACAGAAGGCCACCGGCACCTCTCCCGGGTTGGGCTTTCTCGGCGGGGGCAGGAGTCCCTCTCTCACGGCAGCGGCATATTTCCCTGGGTCTATCAGTACCGTAGGGAAAGCTCTGGAGCTCGAGGCCTGCTGTCCTTGGGGGGCCGGGGTCTTGGAATAAGGCTTGTATCGACTTCCCCCTTGGTGCGACCCTCCGGTCGTGACGACCCCTCCTGTCTGGTTTCCTTTCTTCTCACCCGCGGCGGGAGCTCTAAAGTTGTTGAGGAGTTCCTTGGCCTTATTCTCCGCAACTTCCGATTTGAGGAAGTCGTGGATCATCTCGGCTAGCTCACCATGCGATTTCGGCGCCTTGGTGGCTATCTTTCCGGCGAGGCGGGGGTGGGCTAAGCCATTACCGAAGGCTTTGATCACTATCTTCTCATCAATATCATCGATTTTAGCCACCTGCTTGTGGAACCGCTCGCTGTACTCCTTTACAGTCTCTCCCTTCGCCTGTTTCACATCCATGAGCTCTATCGTTTCTCTTTTTACCTTCTTACTGGCCGCAAAGTACTGCTGGAATTCCTCGATTAGCTGTTTGAAACTGGAGATCGACTGGGGCGGTCTAGACGAGATCCAGCTCAAGGCTCTCTTGGAGAGTGTCCCAGGGAATAAGTTGCACAAGGCGAGGGAGCTAATCCCCTGGGTGTTCATGGTGAACATGAACTTCTTAATGTGCTGAGCAGGATCCCCAGTACCATCGTACTTCTCCACAGCCGGGGCGACGAAGTGGGGTGGAAGTTTAGCTCTACGGATCTTCTCGGAGAAGGGGTATAGGCTCATATCGATGGCGTCATCCTCTTCCTCCTCGATAGTGATTAAGGCCTCCCCTCGGGTGCTTCTTTTCCCATCATTGCTTCCGGGCGCATCCCGACCCTTCAGGAGATCTATCGCCTCCGACATCTCCTCCCACTTTCGCTGGAATTCCTCGTCTCTCTGCATCAATTCTTGTTGCAGGAGCTCGTTTCCTTCCATGATTTTCTCATCGATGGATCTGGTGAGGCTCGTCAGCATGTTCTCTAAGTCTTTTTTGGAAATGGAGTCGTGGGTTGTCTCAGGTCCAGTGCTTCTGTCGTTGGTTTGCAGATTTTTCCTTTTCCTGGGTGCCATTTTCATACCTAACCCGCAAAAAACACAGTTTCGTTCTTAGATATGTCGACCTCGTATGTTCTCCAAAGTTATTACTCTCGTTGGTGGACTCGTGGTTGCTAGATCTGAGCTGTTCGTTTCCCACAGACGGCGCCAAATGAAATGGTACAAATCCCTAGATCCTCACACAGTTCTCTCACGTAATTTAATGGTTGGGATTCTCGTCTATCGTCGAGTTCTACCGGTTCTATCGAGTTACCTTGTTACCGAAAAGGGGAGCACAAAAACAGGGGTAGAAAGAGATTTGTAATAACAACACAATGCAACTATGAAAATTCTCAAGTGTTGTTCGCGTGTCTTTCATTGAGGGGTGAACCCTTATTTATAGTGTTTCTCACAGGCCCTCTGGCCCATCACATTGTGCCAGTTTGGCACATAAATATCTTGGTAGACACACAAAATATCTGATAAATATCTTATCCTAACCTCCCTAACTTCACCCGCTACCTGTACTTGCTTTATTCCCCTATCGACCGGTCACAGACGACCGGTCGCTTACTCGTACTGCATTTGGTGACCGGTCACAAACGACCAGTCGTTTCTTATACTACATCTTTACATTCCAGGCGACCGGTCATAAGCGACCGGTCGTAGCGGTGCTTTTGGAGGCTGGTCATTGGCAATCGGTCGCTCTCTATGCTATGTGTCGGGACTCTTGGCGACCGGTCGGAAGCGACCGGTCACTGCTTGCGGCCTGTCTGGGCTATTGCTTTTCCTTTGGGGCTTCTGGACATATTTTCCCCTCTTCAGATATAAAATCTCATATACTATACTTATATAATCCATATTAACTCCAAATTTAACCAAATAAATTCCTAAAAATTCCTAATGACCCATAGGTGTATAAAATACCATTTTATACCCCAAACTTTCGGTAATATCATATATACCCATATGTTATGTAATTTTTACATTTTAATACATAACTTAGTATAATTTGATAATTAAATTAATAAATCATCAAATCTGGTCAAAGCCTTTTGCTTGGTCAATGTTTGACTTCCAAACATCATTTTGACCCCATTTTCTCGGTAATTACATAGATTATCCCAAACTTTTCAATATTTGCAATTTCACCCAAAAACTTTATAAAATCTTATAATATTTATTTAAATACATTTTAATTCCCAATTTTCACCTATAGCCCTCTAATGTTTGATTAATTACGGCTTTGACCCCTTACTTAATAGTAAGTGCATAAAATAAATTAATTAAGCTTTTCAACTTAAATAAAATGTCCTAATGACATGGCCTTATTACAACTTTGCTTTATAACATAAAATTGCACATAAATAGCTCAAAATATAATATAAGCTCTTGGCCTTACTATAGTTTAATTATTTTTCCACATAATGTCATAATTTGACCATTATGTTAGTAAATCACTTAAATGACTAGCTTAATTTATCTTAGTCATTTTTCCATACTTAGGTTAAAATCACCCATATAAATACCTCCACTCTCGGCACATAATTTATATATGCTAAGAAATCATAAAATCATAAGTTTAAGGTGTTTATACCTTGATTTATGTACTTAAAGCCCTTATACCCATTCGGCAGCTTGGAGGAAAAATCACCACAGCACTCACACATGTTTAATAAACCAAAATAAGATATGGTTATACTCCAAGCATGAGCTTAACCATAAAGAACAATTAATGTAAGATTTAAGGCAAAATCACCTTAAAAATGCTAGGTAATCTCCAATGGGTTTCGGCCTGAATTAAACACACCACATGGTGTTAAATTCACCATATAAACATAGGGAATAGCTAGACAACAACAAGCTGCTATGGTAATAGTTTTTACCTTGGCAAAATGCCTTAAAGAATGATATTTCCTTTGATTTTTGGCCACCCTTGCTCCAAATGGTTAACCAACTGAATAAACATGTAAATATGAATATTATGAGTTAATAAACTCATAGAAATCAGAAGAAGCAAACCGGATGGAGAATAGAAATGCTTAAGGTATGCTTTTACCTTATAATGTCAAATTTGGAAGCCTTGGTCCCAAAACTTGCTTCAGCCGAGAATGGACATTGTTCAAGGTTTAAAATGCTAAGAATGAGCCATGGAAAGTGATAGATCATGAGCTTCAAGTGTAGGTAATGAAGAGATGAAGAAAAAGAGCTAAAATAAGCCTTAAATCATTACCTTTGGTGCAAATGGGATTGATTTGCCTTGAACACTCAAGAACACAGCTTGAGAGGGTTTGGAACTGCCTATGTCTCGGCTGGAATGGGACAAGAGGAAAGAGAAAGAAAGAAAATGGGTTTTAATGAAAGAAAAGTAAGAAATGGAATAGTAAATGGTGATTCACCAAATTAGCTAGATATTTTGTATTAAAGTGAGATGTGCTGTCCTCCTTGCTCCATGCTGCCGACCTCATATGGGTAAGAATGAGTCATTACTTGACCATTGACTATACTTAGTCAATTTTGCTTAAAAATGCACTATTTGGATTACTATTCACAAATGAGTGCCATATTTCTGATTTTTTTTTTGAAATCTTGGATTTAGACCTTATAATGTGGTAAATTATAGTATTTTAATATAACAAGGTCTAATCCAATGCCTAACACCACTCAAAACCCACTCAGAAAGTCAATTTTCTCAAAAACGTGCTTTAAGGAATTTTAAAGCACATTTTGTGTTAGAACATGTTTTAGAGCTTGGTTTTCTTTACGAATGGTTTAATAATGTTCATTACTTCATTATAATACTTAGGAATCCACTTTGGATCCTATTTGAGGTCATACAATCTCTATGGTGTCTTAAAGCACATTTTTGGCTTTACCGATCTTAAGGCATGTTTTGCCTTGTGGAGATCTTTAGATTGTTCCTCAATGGTATTTAGATGTTTATTAACCATCTTAGATCATTAATATATCATTTAATTATGTTTTTAAGGTTAGGGGTATTTCAATCTACCCCCCTTAAAAAGGCTTCGTCCCGAAGTCCTTATTCATAATCAGTTCACCTAAGGAATCCAGTTCCACTAAGTAATCACAGACAGATCATCACTAGGGAGTACATACCACTATGTTCAGACCTAGTCTATATGTATCACATTTGATACAGCAATAATCTTATTCCATATAGTCGGTAATCATGACACATCCATTCATAAACCGCACTAAACAAGGTGCAAAACTCATTCACACACAACACTAGACAAGGTGCAAAGCTCAATCATACACAGCACTAGACAAGGTGCAAAGCTCAATCATACACAGCACTAGACAAGGTGCAAAGCTCAATCATACACAAGCACTAGCACTAGACTGCAAACTAAACAGAGTACTCAAAGGTGTTTGCAAGGGATACTCCATGCATCCCTATCTACATGTTAGTATCGCGAGAGATACTCAAACACCACTCCACATGTATGTGTGCACATATTTTAACGATGCAAATCACGGGGAAGCAGTCTTCAAGACCAGGACTTGACATCCCTAACCCCATGCTAACCAACGACTCCTACCCGTGGACACACCGGTTTAATAACGAAGGGCACTGGGTCCACGGCTCCTCGGATCGATCACCTAATTTCCTTAATCACCCGCAGACACACCGGTAATGACAAAGGCTCTGCGGTCCACGGCTCTTTGTGATGTCACTCTCTGCGACACACCGGTCTAATGACGAGGACTCCACGGTCCACGGCTCTTCGAGTGACGCCCTAAATTCCAATTTCTATTCATATCTGTGTCCACTTGTAGGAATTTCGAGAGTCATCCAACCCTGATGTGGTCAGCGTCAGTGTTGAACTATCTGTCACCTCAATTTGTGTTCGGTTTTCGCTTGATCGCCAGGATCAAGTTCAACTTCCCACGTCAATTTCAATCAATAAATTGTTTATTCATTTCTATCTTGTTTCCTCTAATATTTTCCACCTGTGTTCTATATACACAAGTCACCTAGTGTATTAATCTAGTCATTGGCATTAGGATCATGCATCCTAACCATGTACCAAGTTCTCTCGACTTAATTATTCATACAACTCCTAGAGGTTTTAACTCAACTAGGTTACACATCGGTCTCATGCCGATTCACTCATCGCATTTCAATAATCGGTTTATCACCGAGTCACATCTATAGTAAGGAGCTTTCTACTCCTTCTATTTGAAATCTCCCATTGGAGCTACCGGATAGACCTACTTGAACTCTCAACCGAGCTAACAAGCTAGCGTTTATGTGTTTAATGTTCGCAACGTTTGCATAAATAATCAGAAATAGGATAAGAACACTCTATCTGTTCTCCCTTTCCTATTCGCCACAACTAATGCGAACAATATTATATATATATATATATATATATATATATATGTTCATACAAATAATACATCACAATATTACCTCAAGTAATATAACACAATCATAATACTTGTACTCTACGTACAATAATAGTTTGTAGCATGTGTACCATGCGCTATGTACTCCTACGTACGGTATAATTTAAGCGTGCGAAATCGCTCTACCCCCCTTAAAAATGATTACGCCCACGTAATCTATGAATATATCATCTTGAAGTAATAAGTTCAAGATGTTCCACTCTAGTGGAATTATTCGTGCACTAATGTGCTACATATTTCATTACCCATTTTCTCTAGGGTCGGGCTTTAGCCCCACTGGCTATACTGCCTATCTTGGTTAGGTGTATGTATATTCATATACGGTTAGATCGGGAGATGTAAACACATCATTGTTTTCCCAACCCGCTAGGTATTTCGATTAGCTTTTGTTCAGTCACACTAACCTCTATACATGCTCTTGGTATATTCACAAGAGTTCATGCCACCCTACCGAACTAACCATCGGTGTAAGGGTTGTCGAGCTATGCTCTAGCACCTAGTGCTTGCAGTACATGTCTCTAAAATTTCAAGACGAGTATGATATGCGCAACTAATTGGTGCCTCATGACTCCAAGTTATTTCCCTCTAGGATGAGTTCATTCCCTAGGTACCTTGTAGGTCCTCTTTTGCTGGTGTGAACTCGTATCCCTCGTGTGTTGGTATTTTAGTACCCACACATATGGTTCATCCCTCTTCTCGATTAGGGGAATCCATTAGTTTATCTGATCTTCCACGTTCTACTTCTCACCAACATAATTCCAGTTAATAGTTATTATAATGGTCGCTTGTTGCGCACCATGTACCAGTCGATTGGACGGTTATCCGCTATTGCGGTTTGCATGGAGTATCTAATCTCCAGCTTAGAGTATCTCTTGTAATGGTCACTTTTTCCCTTCGTCTGTTGTTAACATACAATATGACTATGGGTTTTAGCTTGGCGTTCGTTTTCTATTCAGCCCTAACTGGTACTAACATACTAACGTTTTATGGCTTGAGCATGTGAAATACCCCAAACCTAAGTATGCTAAGTAAACATCAATTTATGATGTAGTAAGGATAAAATATTCCTTAGAAAGATTGGTAGACAATTTAAACCAAGGAAAACACAAGAAAACACCTTAAGGGCAATTTAGGCAAAAATGTGCTCTAAGCTTGGAGTGACTTTGATTAGCACCCAAATACCATTATAAGACTTAATTAACATGCTAATGGGCATGTTAAATCAATTACCAAAGAAAACAAGCTTAAAAACAAGCTTAAATACAAAATGTGCCTTAAGACTCCTTAAAGCACCTTTTTGAGAAATTGTCTTAGAAATGGGTTTTGAGTGGCTAAATGCCTATGATTACATCTTAATCAACATGTGTGCTAATTAGTATCACATTAGGAAGTCTAAATCAATGAGAAACCAAAAATTTCACAACTTTGTGCTCTAATTTGTGAATAGTGCCAAATAGTGCCTAGTTTAGTCTTTAGTCAACTTAGTTTAGTTAATTGGTCAACAAAGGCCAAAAATGTAACACCCCTTCCTAAGCAAGTCGTGGTTATCGCTTCTTAACAATTAATACTTAAACGTCGCTGCGGGAATAACTATCCCCAGGACCTTGCTACGGTTTAACCAACAAGAAATACCATTACTTAAATATTTACAATCACATATCCACAATGCATACACCAACCGAGTTTAAAGTATTCTCTAAAACCATACAGTATTTCACAAGCTCAGGTTCAACTACTAACTGACGGGTGCACAGGCGCTACCCGTACTCAAAATAAAGTCCCACCTAGGGCTACCCGCTCCTACTCTCGTGGTGTGACTTCATCGGCCGCTTACCTGCAAGTGTAAAAACAGCCCCAAAAGGGGGTCAGCAAGAATGCTGGTACGACCCTCCCATGGCCCCCAAGCTAACGGGGCTACGACGACTAATTGTCGATAGCATGGAAGTTGATTAGCATAATAAGCATAAACAACATAATATAAAACGCAATAAACCAACAACCATAATGAACATAAATAGCTCATTAGCAAATGAACGACTCAGGTGTTCCCTTAATAAGTGAGTTAGTTCTTAACTCCTTAGATCCACAATCTCCTTAACCTTACAATTGCCAACCGCTCCACTATTAGATTGGTTAGCCCTTAATTGGTCGCTTATCTTTGTAGGGCTTGGTTAACCCTAGCCGGTAGCAGTGCACTATCCGACGGTAAGTTACCTTTCTTAATTTGTTGGGGATGTAGGCTTGATCCCCCCACGCCATCCTTAATGTGCCTCCCACCTCAAACAGTAGCCCGAGTGGTCGGGTCGGTTTGTTGACCCTAGGCGACGAGTCTAATGACAAGTCTTATTTGGAAGTCGGATCTGATTCAGATACCGACCTCCCCCAATACACATGTGCCAGTACCATTCCGGATTCCTCACTCCCACCCCAAGTTATGGTTAGTGAAAGCCTTAATTACCAAGTGTTAGTTAAACCCTAACGGGTAAAAACCAACAATCACCAATACTTAGTTCTTATACTTAACTCAGTGAGTACTAAACTTAGTTAGCAACATCCTCAAGTCTCGTGGGTTAGTGTAAAATAAACACATTCACAACGAGAATAAGTATAACCGGTTGCATGCTTTATCTTGTCTTAGTCATAGCAAATAAACAGATAGCACACAAGCCGAGGGACACCTCGTTAGCAAGCAGGTCACAAGAAAGACTGTACCGTTCACCGTCGATCGTCCCGGTTGTTTAATACTCCTCCGGTTTCCAAATTTCAAGTCCTAAAATATCCATCCAACTTAGATGATTAAGTATCTATACATTGTTTAACTTATTTAACCCTTAGTGGTCCCCAATTAGCACTTCATAAGTCTTATAACTTAACCTTGCAACTTAACCTTAAACTTATGAACTTATTCTTAACTTAACTTAATTCCCTTAGGTTCTTAGGTTTCTAATCATCATTGCCCTACCAATGGCATACCCTAATACCAATCATCATCCTTAGAATTTAAAATTTCTTTTTTTTTGTTGTTTTAGGCTCGACCGAACTTACCGACCGACCTTACCCAAGGTCGGTCCATTCCAGAACATATTACCGTTTGAAAATTCTACCCCGACCGACCTTGCAAGTCCGGTCCCCAAGGTCGGTCCATTCCCGAGAGTTTTCCCCGTGGTAAATTTGAGCTCGACCAAACTTGCCAAGTCCGGTCCCAAGTTCGGTCGATTCCAGAGACTTATTCCCGTACAGAATTCTAGGCATGACCGACCTTGCAAGTCTGGTCCCAAGGTCGGTCCATTCCAGAGACTTAATTCCTTCACAAAATACAAGCCCGACCGAACTTGTAAGTCCGGTCCTCAAGTTCGGTCGATTCCAGAGACCATTTCCGGTAGTGTAAATTGAGCTCGACCGACCTTGCAGGTCCGGTCCCTAAGGTCGGTCGGCTCCAGAACCTTGTTTCTAAATTCCCATTTAACTCCAAACTTCTCCTCATATATCCTAATATGTTCTAACCTCATTTGGGCACCTCAAATACACCTTAAGCCAACCACTAAACACTTTAAATCACTCACCTACATCCACTTTAATCATTATGCATTTTCCTTGTAATCATGCCAACACTTGTAATATTTTCCCCTAGGATTTCTAGGTGGTGGTTCATACCTAATGTAACCACTATGCCAAATGCTCCCTCACCACTATAACATCATCTCCCAAGCATCTTCCACCATCTAAAACTCTTTTATGCATTCACCTAAAGTTCCTTAACAAGCTTATGCTTCCATCCATCAACACATTATTTCCTTCCTAGTTGTTTACCAACATTTGCCTAAGTCATTATAACTCATTAAAACACCTTAATCTCACCCCTTTTTCATCAAGACAACCTCTAAACTTCCTAGTACTTCCTTAGTCATGGAATTTCCTTAGAACACCTTAAACACTTAAGTTCTTCACTAAATTTTGCCATGGGTTCTCTAGTATATTGTTGCACCCAAACACTTGGCTTTTCACCATCAAACAACCAATATCACTCAAATTCTCATCACAACACCTTATCACACAATTTACACCAAAACTACACCACATCATTACATAGTGTATAAACTTAAATGCTTGGCACTTAGGCCCTTAAATGACAATAATCTTAACCACTGAATTTCCACATATATTTTCCTTAAACCTGCGAATACACACAACAAGGCTCCCATTGAAATAAAATGCTTCATGTAATTCATCTCAACATTGTTTGACTATCTCTTTTCTTATTGGCTCTTTAATCACAAGTTTGACAAGTATAGTCATTGTTCTTTCTCCTAGGTTTTATAACCCCTTTTTTCCAATGTAATCTCTACACTAAACTCATCACATATCCAAATCCCATTCCCTCAAACAATAAAACACCTTAAGGTAAGTAATTTACCTTGTTCTTTTACAAGCTTTACAAACTTTCTTCCTTAGGTTTTTTCCTTGAGGCAATCTCGGTCACCAATATATCTCCTTTGCCATGTTCTAACCAATATCCAATGACTCCAATGAGTACTAGATAGACATTAACCCTAAGGAACAAACCCTAGGTCAAAAATGTGCTTTAAGGTATTAAGGTGATTGTTTTACCTTGGTTTCTCACGACAAGCTTGGATATGAGCAAGAAGGACTCCTCAATACTTTGAAGTAGAAAACAAGCTAGAAACAAGGCATTAAAATGAAGCCTCATGAGCTTGTATTTTCGGTTATAAGAAAAATGTGGAAACCTAGATTTTCTTACACTTTCTTTACCTTAAGAGAATGGAGAAGCCAATGGAGTCTCCAACTTGAGTTTCCTCCTCTAATGGTGGTGGTTTGGCTTGGCCCCAAAATCAAAGCTCTTGAGTTTTGAAAAGAATAGGAAGAGAGAGCTTGAGCTAACTAAGAGGAATGTGTATTTGTTTTGGTTTTGGAGCTAAAATGAGCAAGATGTGTGCAAGGAAGTTGAAGCTAGCATGGGCTGCTCTTCACGTCAATGAGAAGGGTGGAGCAAGAGAAAACCGTGGGAACAGAGAGAATGAAGAGATGAGGCGAGAGGAACAATATACAAGGTAAGATATTTATCTTATAAGTAAATAGTAGTTTTTACTTTAGTTATTTTTTACTTAATGACTAATAAAGGTGGTGACTCACCTTGTAAAAACCGGCCCCCATTAAGTAACAAGGATACTTAAGTATTTGTTGAAAATATCTCATTTATATTGACTTATGTTATAAACTAGCTTAATTAAATTACTATTCACAAACAAGGCACATTGTTGTGAAATTTTTTATTTCCATTGATTTAGACTTCCTAATTGTGATCTAATTAGTACACATGTTAATTAAAGAGTAATGATGGACATTTAGCCACTCAAAACCCATTTACAAGACAATTTTTCAAAATGTGCTTAAGACTCCTTAAAGCACATTTTGTGTTTTAAACTTGTTTTTAAGCTTGGTTTTTTCTTTGGTAATTGATTTAAAATGGACCATTAGGATATTACTAAGGTCTTAGAACAATATTTGGGTACTCACCCAAGTCTCAACCAAGCTTAAGAGCACGTTTTACTTAAACTGCTCTTTTGGTGTTTCCTTATATTTTCTTTGGTTAAAATGTTTCTTATGTTTCTAAGCATTTTTAGCCTCCTTATAACATAGTTTATCATTTAAACCTCCATCTCTAAGTTTTGGGTATTTCAATCTACCCCCCTTAAAAAACTTTGTCCCCAAAGTTCACATATATGCTTAACCATTCATGGTACCAATTCCCTTAATCTTAACACCACATCTTATATTCTCAATCACACTCTCAAGACTCAAATGAAATACCCCAAACTTATTAACATGATTAAATATTTAATTACATTAATTAAGCCTAAACATGCCTTAAAAAGTCACTGAGAACAACAGTGGTCAACACAAAAACAAGATGTTGTGTGCACCCTTTGACTGTTTAGGGTAAATAAATACCCAATACCCAATGAACTCCTTAGGACCTAAAAATTTTCCTAAGTTTATTAACATAATTTAAACATATTATAATCGTTGGACAACACTCCAACAAAAGAACAAGCACTTTCATGCTTCAAGGTCAAGTAGAGCAAAAGGTGCTCTAAGAATACCTTAAAGGTCTAATGACCTCTAAATGATATAATATTGGATATAATGATCACATATCATGTAAGGAACACAACAAACCGTTGTAAAAGAAAACCAAGCTCAGAAAACACCTTGCGACACAAAATGTGCACTAAACTCCTTAAAGCACGTTTTTATGTAATATCGCCTTCTAAATTGGTTTTAAATGGGCTAAAAGATTATAAATACCTTTAATATGATAAAATATCATATTATCATATTAGGAATTTAATTCCAGAAATTTACAAATTTTTACAATTAATTTATATTAAGATTAATAAAACCCTAAAGTGGGGCCCGTTTGGGTCACATTGACTAATTTGGGTCAATGTTGACCATTGAACACGAATTGGACTACATAAAATCGGTGGTGTAAGTCTCTTAAAACAACCATGTGACAATTCCCTGTGACAATTTGAAATACCCCAAACCTAAGTATGCTAAGTGAACATCAAATTATGATGTAGTAGGCTAGATATGCCTTAGAAAGTTGGTAGACAATTTAAACCAAGGAAAACACAGGAAATGCCTTAAGGGCAATTAGGGCAAAAACGTGCTCTAAGCTTGGAGAGACTTGGGTGAGTACCCAAATATCATGATAAGACCTTAGTAACATTCTAATGGTCATTTTAATCAATTAGCAAAGAAAACCAAGCTTGAAAACAAGTTAAAACACAAAATGTGCTTTAAGAATTCTTAAAGCACATTTTTGAGAAATTGTCTTAGAATTGAGTTTGAGTGGCTAAATGTCCATCATTACTCTTTAATCAATATGTGTACTAATTAGTATCACATTAGGAGGTCTAAATCAATGGGAAATCAAAAATTTCCCGATTATGTGCCTTGATTAGTGAATAGTAACTATTTAGTGCTAGTTTAAGTTTTAGTCAATATAAGCTAATTAGTTGGTCAACAAAGACCATGACTAGCCTTATATTAATGGGGTGGCCGGTTTCTTATGTGGGGAGTCACCACATGAGTCATTAAATGAGAAAGGAAAAGAAGAGATAAGTAAAGAAGTTACTATTTGCTTTATTAAAGCAAATATCTTACCTTAGCCTACCTTTCTTCCTCTCTCTCTTCATTTCTCTTCTTCCCACGGTTTCTTCTTCTTCTCTTCTTTTGCTCCAAACCGAGAGAGCTTCATTCATGGGTTCTCCATCTTCAATCACTTGCCAAATACAACTCCAAGCTCCAAATCCAAAACAAATTACATATTTGTCTTAGTTAGGTCAAGACCTACCTTTCTATCTTTCCAAATCTTTCAAAGCTCCATTTTGGTGCCATGAGAAAACTCCATTGATGGGGAAAATCAAGTTTGAAGAGCTCATTAGCTTCTCCATTCTCTTAAGGTAAAGAAAATGTAAGAAAAACCATGTTTCCATCATTCCTTATACATGGCCGAAAATTCTACTCATGGGGCCTTGTTTTTATGCCTTGTTCTAGCTTGATTTATTCACCAAGGACTAGTGGATGTCCTATTTCATTCAATGCCAAAGTCTACATTGAGACTTCAAAGGTAATCATCCACTTTATGCCTTAGAACACATTTCTAACCTAGGTTTTTATTCCTTAGGTTAGTGCATTGTTTAGTACTCATATGAGTCCTTGAATATTGATTAGAACATTGGCAAAGGGAAGTTTGAGTGGTGGCCGATATTCATTCAAGAAGAAGGCCTAAGGAGGAGATTAAGATAAGCTTGAGAAAACAAGGTAAAATGCTTACCTAATGGTGGTCTAAGATTAAGGAATGAGTTTTAGATAAATACCAATGTGGCTTAGAGCTTACATTGTGTATTGGGATATAACCTAAGGAAAAAGAACTTAAACAAGCTTATGAACTTGTGATTAAGGAGCTAATGAGAATGGGTTAGTAATATAAGTTTAAGGTGGATTTTAAGAGCATTATAACTACTATGAGATTGATGAGTGTATTTGCAGGTTGAAAGCTTATACATGTGGGAAATTCAGTGTTTAAGTTTAAGTCATTTAAGGGCCTAAGAGCCATGTCATTTAAGAGCCTTAGTGCTATGCAATTTAAGGTTATTGCAATATATTGAGTATGATGTGAATAAGTTGATTTGGATGAGGAATTGTGATGAGAAAGGACTTGGTGTGTGTGAGGTTATTGTGTGAGAAAAACAATGCATTTGGGCATGAGAATATACTAGAGGAGCTATGGCAAAATTTGAGTAGAAAATAAGTGTTTAGGTGAAGGTGGTGAATCAATATGACCTAGGATTTACTAGGAGTCATTATGAAGAATTTGAGTGGAAATGAGTTAACTAAGGAGTTCTTAAGGATGAGAATGACCTAGAATGGTCTATGAGGAATTTAGAGTTTAGGTGGGTGTATTGAACACACCAAAGTCATGAGATGAGGAATATAAGACTTGAGCATAAGTTTAAGGAGAAGGTATGATGTTTAAGGTGATTAAGATATGTTCTAAGGGAATATAATGACTAAGGAAGTACTAGGAAGTTTTAGGGATTGTCTTGATGAAGAGGGGTAAGATAAAGTGTTGGAATGAGTGGTAATGGCTTAGGCATTACCTTGGGGGATTTAAGAATCAAGAGATGTATTTGAGTGTTTAGGACTTAGGCAAATGTTGGTGCACAACTAAAGGAAACAATGTGATGAGGATGGAAGTTTAAACTTGTTAAGAACTTTTAGTAAATGCTTGAAAGAGTTTTAGATAGTGAGAGATGCTTGGGAGATGATGTTATAGTGGTGAGGAAAACATTGGCATAGTGGTTACATTAAGTATGAACCACCAC
This sequence comes from Limonium bicolor, assembly GCA_023374045.1. Classification (NCBI taxonomy): domain Eukaryota; kingdom Viridiplantae; phylum Streptophyta; class Magnoliopsida; order Caryophyllales; family Plumbaginaceae; genus Limonium; species Limonium bicolor. Next base: position 299,407,846 of record CM041780.1, read on the forward strand.
CTAGAAACCTAGAGGAAAGCATTACAAGAGTAGCATTATTACAAGGAAAATGCATAATGACTAAGGTGGATTTTGGTGGATGATTTAAAGTATTTAAGGAGGTTATAAGGTGGGTTTAAGGTGCCAAGATGGTGTTGGACCTATTAGGACACTTGTGGAAAAGTTTGGAATTGAAAGAGGCAATTTAAGAGGATGGTCTGTAGAGGACCGACCCAGGGTCCGACCCAGTTCTGGGTCGGTCGGACCTTGTTAACCCAGCAGAAATGGTTCGGCAATAGACCGACCCATAAGGATGGGTCGGTCGGTGGGTCGGTCGGGCAAGATTTAATGAAGGAAAATGTTTCGGCAGAGGACCGACCCAGAGGGTTTTGGGTCGGTCGGTTTACCTTTGGGTCGGTCGGATGAGTTTCAAGAGACGGAAGAGTTTCTGTAATGGACCGACCCAGGGGTTGGGTCGGTCGGTGGGTCGGTCGACCCTTAACACTTAAAAAAAAAAAAAAGAAATTTTGAATTCTAAGAATGGTAATGGGTAATGAGGAATACCTTTGGAAGGGTGGTAATGATTAGGACCCTAAGAACTTAAGGGATTAAGTTAAGTTAAATATAAACTTGAAAGTTTAAAGATTAAGTTTGTAAGATTAAGTGTAAGACCTAAGAGGTGTTAGGTGGGGATCATTAAGGAATTAAGTAAGTTAAACAAGCTAAGTAAGTCATATTAAGTTAAGTGATTAACAACCTAAAACTGAATGAATGTTTTAGGACTTGGGTTTGGGACTCCGGAGGAGAGTAAGCAACCGAACGACCAACGGTGAACGGTACAGTTGTTTCTTCTTGTGACCTGCTTGCTAACGAGGTGTCCCTCGGCTTGTGTGCTATTTGTTTTGTGTGCTCACTAAACAAGATAAAGCATGCAACCGGAATATATATCCATATATATTATATTGTTGTGTGATGTTTGAAAACTAACACAACATACCGTGAGAACTTACTAACCAATGTTTAGTAAGAAATTGAGTGAGAATAAGGAACGCCCCCTAATGAGGGACGATATGAACCGAAAGAGGTTAACCAACAAACATGGTCTAGACTATTACTAACTGAGCTTGAGTGAGGAATCCGGAATGGTACCGGCACATGTGTATTGGGGGAAGTCGGTATCCTTATCAAATACCGTCTTCCAAAGATGACTTGTCCTCGGACTCGTCGCCTAGAGTCGACATATAGACTCGACCTCCTCGGACTTCTTGTTTTAGGAGGGAGGCATACTGAGATGGTGTAGTGGGATCTACCTAAATGCCCAACTAATTCTAATAAATATTGTTTATGTAAACCAATGGAGCTGATAACTCATTGGCTAGGGTTACGTGACCCGACAGATAAACAATGGATTAAGGTACAACCATTCTAATTAAAGAACGGTTGACTTAATTGAGATAAGAACTGAGATAAGATTGAGATAAGGTTTGAGATAAGTTACAACCATTTCTACTTAAAGAATGGTTATTCTAAGACTGAGATAAGATGGTGCGGTGGGATCACCTAAATCCCAGGTTCGAATTAGATACGGCCAATCCCTTCCAGGAAAGGTTTGTATATTGAGATTAAGATTAAGATTAAGTTAAGTTACAATCATTCCTGTTTAAAGGATGATTTGTATTATTAAGATTAAGATTAAGGTAAGGTTAAGATAAGTTGCAACCATTCCTTTTTAAAGGATGGTTTGTAATATTAAGATTAAGATAAGCTACACCCACTCCTGATTAAAGGATGGTTGCTTCTAAGATTAAGATAAGGATCAGATTGAGGTATGTTAAGGATGGACTAAGATTAAGAGAGAACATTACTTAAGGAGTTAAATATCTAACTCTCTAATTAAGGGAACGCATTTAAGTCGTTCATTGTGTGTGAACTTTGATTGTTCATATCTGAGTTGTTGTTTACTGCACTTTCTATTATGTTGTGCATCTAATCAACCTCCATGCTATCGACAAGTAGTCGTCGTAGCCACGTTAGCTTGGGGGCCATGAGAGGATCGTACCAGCATTCGTGCTGACCCCCTCGGGGGCTTCTTTTTACTACACAGGTGAACATCGGGAGGCGGTCGTCGCAAGAGAAGAGGATACAGCTGTTAAGGGTTTAGTATGGCCTACGAGTTGTGCATGTACACTCGTATGGCAATCTGAGTTAGTAAGATGTATAGGATGTGAGGAGGTTGTAAGAAGGTTATGTAAATGATTAAGGTTGTTAGACTAATGTTCGGTATATTCTGTAGTCAGACCGTGGCAAGGTCCTGGATTGTAAGGAATTCCGCTGTGACATTTATATATATATATTGTTAAGTTGCGAGACCACATCTGGATTGAGTCGGGGTGTTACAAAAAGTGGTATCAGAGCGTAGTTACGCTCTGAAGACAAGAATTACCGAACTTAGGAAGATATTGAGGTTGAGATTGAGTTATGGGTTAAGGGTTGAGAGATAGAGTGTGAGGTGCGTTAGCCAGGACTCCCCGGTGTTTACCGGATATCCATAGTGCCTAGGCCCTCCCTCCACATCCCTAACCCTAAATATGTGGAACAAACGCCAGAGAGAAGAAAGCCTTCTCTTACTCGGGAAACCCGATCTGGCAGTTAGCTAACAGTAAGCAATACGAGAAACAACTTGTCGTACAACAGTTATGGAGAACTGGGAGATTTTAAGTGGAGCGCATCAACAGAGAAACAGGCGCTACCTATGGAATACTATCAATAAAGGAACGGTAATTACCGGCAACATGGGTCGACATGCTACGCAGTCGAAATAACCCGCCATACCAATGATAAGGCAAGCACTACGGGTGCAATAGATAAGGAAATGATAAGAGACATGGGTACCGGACAGCGGTCCGAGTAAGAATAACAGTAGGATAATACAAATCATGAGGATTAAGACATAAGAAAATGTTAAGGGGGTTCCCTCAGAAAGAGGAACGCCCTGATAAATGACAGTACTGTCAAATGACAAGGAAACTGCCGATGGACGGTTATCCAAAATAAGAGATTATCGAAGGAGTCCCGAGGACTACCAACTACATGGAAATTAAGGAAGTGTCACTACCGATGTACCTTGTACCAATAACCCATCCTGCATGGCGCACTTGCCATAGCAAGTGCTACCACGGTTGACCACATGAAAAGCCATCAAGGCGAAATAGAGAACACTACGTTGTAGCATATATAATACCGGATTGTAAATCCATAAGAACAGAAAAATAAGACCTTGGAAAGGCTCGACGGCCTGACCACGATGAGATGAGGTTGCACACCAGTCAGCAGGGAGCTGAACTTGGACAGAATACTAAGCGATATGAATATGAGCAACGGTAAAACCTACTATAACAACAACCGACAGTGTGGTAAAAACACCAAACCCGGATCTCAAGGAGAAACCTAAGAGATCGCTCAATAATTCGAGCAAAAGCACTACGTAAATAACAACATTCATGGAATGTATCAAGAGATACAATAAAGGTAGTCGATTGAACGACTTACAACGAAAACGGGATGAGACTCCCGGAGTGACCATTAAGGACACCAATGACAACATTCTTCAATGAAGATGTTGGAAAACCCGGAAATCAAGGATAAAAGAAATAAACATAAGCTGTAACCTACTAAGAATTAAAGTCGTACAACCCTGGAAAAGGAAAGCTCAGAGGACTACCCCACAGAGCGGGCATAGTCGAGCCGAACAATTGATGAATGACAGTTAACACTGTTTGTTTAACTCATTAACACCCAGGTATGATTTATCGTCAACGGGTGGCATAGTCAACGGAAGTTGAACGAAGCGTTGAGATGGGAGTATAAGATAACAGGATTATGTCCAACTTGGACACCGAAAGGCAAACGCCTAATATGAACCTAACCTTGACTATTAAGAGACATAAGTCTAGTAAAATGACAGCATTGTCAAGACATTAAGTAACCTCAGATCACCTGAACAACTTCCATAGCAGGAAGCAGGATGCAGCAACTTACCATAAAACCCGATACTACATGTAGTATGTAACCTAACGGTGGATGAAGTTCCAGAACCAGAATCTCATAAGGAAGACCTGCAGATGAGTAAGAATACAAATAATGAACTGAGACATTAAGCATTAGGAGCCTACGAGCCAAGGATGTTAACCACATCAGAGCCCGAGGCGCAGTAAGTTATAAGAGAGCTTATTTAAGCCATGAGGAACTACAATGCGTAGATATGAACGGTTACCAAACCTATAATTTAGATTGGGAAAAACAATACCAAGAAAAGGTACCAATGAGAATATTGAGATAATGCTAAGGACAGGAGCGGAGAACGAACCATGCCTTTTAGGGTGGGGATACCTCTCCTTGTTGTGAGGCCATGAGTGGGAATGAACCCCTCAAAAGGACTTTCACTTATTAGCGGTGAAATACACTTTATTTAGAAAATGGAAACCATGAACCTTGAGATTACTTTAGAACATACCAGATACACTTGAGTAATAAGGTAGGTTGCAGAGATAGACCCCATATCCAACACCCAGGATGTAAGAATTAATGATTGTCAGAGGTAAACATTGTGACTGCACATTGTGGCACGTCAATTGATCGATGCTCGGAAGAGCCTACGATTCAGTGGATAATTCCTTCAGTAACCAATTAAATCACATGGTAGATAACATCACCAAGGATGAAAGAAAGCGAAAGAAATTTGCCTACTTACGAATCTGAGATTGGAACAGAACGTCTTTACAACAAGAGTCAACTATTTTACAACACCGTACGGCAATCGCCATACACCGGAATGAGAGAACTCCCAGTGTGTTTACACCAAGAAGGGATTGAGTATAAGGTAAGACATTAGAATAAGTAAATAAGGGGTTGCACCATTAATGGGCAACATGGTAAAGGCCGACTACCACGGTAATAGTGGTCGTGAGTACAATAGTTAGATAAGTGGATTAAGTCATGGTGCGCGGTAAGGCGACCATTATGCATGAGCCGTCAAATATTGACACTAAGGCAATTAGATTTATGAGTTAAGACCAGCGTAAGTAAGAAAATAAGATGGTAGACGAACTGTGCATTGATGCCAGTAGTCTGGACCTAGTTAGGTAAGATTTTACAGGAAGCACACTACCCATTCCTTAAGGAACTGGAAGTGCATTCCTAGTAGCATAAATATGAGGAACAAGATAAGAGGCTCTACGAAGAGACCTTAATTATTAAAAGACCGAATCACGACGGAATACAGAAAGGAGCTGGAGTATACCATAACCAAGGACACAGTAAATGGACTTCCCTTGATTAACTTCAAGAAGAACAATAAATGTTATTATGGAACGATAAAAGAGGAGATCGACAACAGAATACTTCATAATTAGCAATAGCTAAACGTGTGACGGACACTATGAGTTTACTAAAACGAGACGTGGGACGACTGCACCCCACAGGGGCTTGCAGGCCTGACACGCTCATTTATGAGTTAGTTGGGTAAGTAGTAATGTACCAGTAAGGTACCCCATGCATGTAGACGAGTGGTGTAAGGAACACGGGAAGTAGTCGACTCCGTACAACCGACGACGACGCAAGATCAGACAAGAGCAGCTACTACCACAAACAGTTGAAGAGAAGAATTCAGTTAAACCAGTAACGCAAAGGAATCAGAGAACAAATAATTAAGGATTATGAAGTGCGAGAAGCACGGATTGTTAAGTATAGACATAGGACATGTCTTAAGGGGAGTAAGATTAGACTGTAAAGTGCAATAAGCACTAAACAGTAGTTTGAGATTAAGAATCATCCTCAGACCAAAGGTCAGTTGGGGAGAACAATTTAGACATTCGAGAAAATACTAAGAGTATGAGCATAAGATCTTTAAGGAGAATTGATAGACGAGTTACAAACTCATTAAGGCCGTGTATATATAAATATAACACGTGTCCATTAAAACAATTAAGCCTAAGACTAACAGAGTCGTGCAGCGGAAGCTAGCAGATCACTACTTTGAGATTAGACCAAACTAAGTTAAGAATACGGTATAAGTACCGTTAAGAATCCTCGATACAGAGACTAAGTCATTTCTGATCGAACTATGAGTAAGATAGATAACGTGGAAGCTAGAATGCTTGGTAAGAATTAGACATCTTGAACTTATGTTCAAGGATGATATAATGTTGATTACGTGGGCGTAATCCATTTTAAGGGGGGTAGAGCGAAAACCGCTTAGCGTATGTTTGTGTACTGAGTACATAAACTACGATGTGCATAGCACAAAATAATTTAAGAATATGTTTTACATAAACATTTTAAGATAAATCATGGTTATTGCACACAGAAGATGTGAATACCATACAATTAAGTACCTATCTTGTTAACTCCGGTGTGAGTACAAGTTAAGAGAATTAAGGAAGAGGATTAAGGAGACTTAAGAAATAAGAATATATGAGTTATGAGTCGATATGAGACTATGTGTGAGATAAGAATAAGATAACACTATGAGATATCATTTGATATGAGCATGAGTTAGGATATAGTAATGCCATGTGGTATGAGACAGTGAAAGTTGGTATGAGACTGATATGGAACTTAGTAGGAATTTAAGTCTTGAGGTAATTACTAAGAGATGAATTGGGAATGTTTGATGGACTGAGTCCACACTTTGGAGATGTATTGATTATGATTAGAAGAACTAAAAAGATAGAAAATTGGACATGAGTGAATTAACTGATGTTTGAAAATGACGTGGGAGGTGGAACTTGATTTTCTAGGGATCAAGGGAAACCGAACACAAATTGGAGTGGAAGGATAGTTCGACACTGATGCTGATCACATCAGGGTTGGATGATTCCTGAAACTCCCTACCAGTGGTCACAATTAAATCACACTAAGGATAGAGACCGCGGGGATAAAAATGAAATTGGAGTTGCTTGTATTTTTAATTAGAGGAATTATTCCTCACATGACCTCGTAAAAAGGATTACCTTTTTACTGAGTCTCGCCCATGAAGTCGAGGACGCACGAGCCTTTGTCTTCGGACCGGTGACATGGGGAGAGCAGCGTGTTTTGTATTCTAGCCCATGGTGACGAGGACGAATGAGCCATTGTCTACGGACCGGTGACATGGGAGAATACGTTGGAAGTTATGTGAATGTTTTAATCATCAAAAGGAACAAAAGGAATTTTGAGTGCTACACATGCTTAGGCATGTTGTGTGATATTTAGGTATGAGAATATGGTGGATCCAATGATCCAATGAGATTAAGTATACATAAGTATGATCTATATGATCTAAGGAATAAGATAAGGCATGTATTCTAATAAGATAAGATGCATGGGAACTTTGGGGACAAAGTTCTTTTAAGGGGGGTAGACTGAAATACCCCAAACCTAAGTATGCTAAGTGAACATCAAATTATGATGTAGTAAGGCTAGAATATGCCTTAGAAAGATTGGTAGACAATTTAAACCAAGGAAAACACAAGGAAATGCCTTAAGGGCAATTAGGGCAAAAACGTGCTCTAAGCTTGGAGAGACTTGGGTGAGTACCCAAATATCATGATAAGACCTTAGTAACATTCTAATGGTCATTTTAAATCAATTAGCAAAGAAAACCAAGCTTGAAAACAAGTTAAAACACAAAATGTGCTTTAAGAATTCTTAAAGCACATTTTTGAGAAATTGTCTTAGAATTGAGTTTGAGTGGCTAAATGTCCATCATTACTCTTTAATCAATATGTGTACTAATTAGTATCACATTAGGAGGTCTAAATCAATGGGAAATCAAAAATTTCCCGATTATGTGCCTTGATTAGTGAATAGTAACTATTTAGTGCTAGTTTAAGTTTTAATCAATATAAGCTAATTAGTTGGTCAACAAAGACCATGACTAGCCTTATATTAATGGGGTGGCCGGTTTCTTATGTGGGGAGTCACCACATGAGTCATTAAATGAGAAAGGAAAAGAAGAGATAAGTAAAGAAGTTACTATTTGCTTTATTAAAGCAAATATCTTACCTTAGCCTACCTTTCTTCCTCTCTCTCTTCATTTCTCTTCTTCCCACGGTTTCTTCTTCTCTTCTTTTGCTCCAAACCGAGAGCTTCATTCATGGGTTCTCCATCTTCAATCACTTGCCAAATACAACTCCAAGCTCCAAATCCAAAACAAATTACATATTTGTCTTAGTTAGGTCAAGACCTACCTTTCTATCTTTCCAAATCTTTCAAAGCTCCATTTTGGTGCCATGAGAAAACTCCATTGATGGAGGAAAATCAAGTTTGAAGAGCTCATTAGCTTCTCCATTCTCTTAAGGTAAAGAAAATGTAAGAAAAACCATGTTTCCATCATTCCTTATACATGGCCGAAAATTTCTACTCATGGGGCCTTGTTTTTATGCCTTGTTCTAGCTTGATTTATTCACCAAGGACTAGTGGATGTCCTATTTCATTCAATGCCAAAGTCTACATTGAGACTTCAAAGGTAATCATCCACTTTTATGCCTTAGAACACATTTCTAACCTAGGTTTTTATTCCTTGAGGTTAGTGCATTGTTTAGTACTCATATGAGTCCTTGAATATTGATTAGAACATTGGCAAAGGGAAGTTTGAGTGGTGGCCGATATTCATTCAAGAAGAAGGCCTAAGGAGGAGATTAAGATAAGCTTGAGAAAACAAGGTAAAATGCTTACCTAATGGTGGTCTAAGATTAAGGAATGAGTTTTAGATAAATACCAATGTGGCTTAGAGCTTACATTGTGTATTGGGATATATAACCTAAGGAAAAAGAACTTAAACAAGCTTATGAACTTGTGATTAAGGAGCTAATGAGAATGGGTTAGTAATATAAGTTTAAGGTGGATTTTAAGAGCATTATAACTACTATGAGATTGATGAGTGTATTTGTAGGTTGAAAGCTTATACATGTGGGAAATTCAGTGTTTAAGTTTAAGTCATTTAAGGGCCTAAGAGCCATGTCATTTAAGAGCCTTAGTGCTATGCAATTTAAGGTTATTGCAATATATTGAGTATGATGTGAATAAGTTGATTTGGATGAGGAATTGTGATGAGAAAGGACTTGGTGTGTGTGAGGTTATTGTGTGAGAAAAACAATGCATTTGGGCATGAGAATATACTAGAGGAGCTATGGCAAAATTTGAGTAGAAAATAAGTGTTTAGGTGAAGGTGGTGAATCAATATGACCTAGGATTTACTAGGAGTCATTATGAAGAATTTGAGTGGAAATGAGTTAACTAAGGAGTTCTTAAGGATGAGAATGACCTAGAATGGTCTATGAGGAATTTAGAGTTTAGGTGGGCGTATTGAACACACCAAAGTCATGAGATGAGGAATATAAGACTTGAGCATAAGTTTAAGGAGAAGGTATGATGTTTAAGGTGATTAAGATATGTTCTAAGGGAATATAATGACTAAGGAAGTACTAGGAAGTTTTAGGGATTGTCTTGATGAAGAGGGGTAAGATAAAGTGTTGGAATGAGTGGTAATGGCTTAGGCATTACCTTGGGGGATTTAAGAATCAAGAGGATGTATTTGAGTGTTTAGGACTTAGGCAAATGTTGGTGCACAACTAAGAAGGAAACAATGTGATGAGGATGGAAGTTTAAACTTGTTAAAGAACTTTTAGTAAATGCTTGAAAGAGTTTTAGATAGTGAGAGATGCTTGGGAGATGATGTTATAGTGGTGAGGAAAACATTGGCATAGTGGTTACATTAAGTATGAACCACCACCTAGAAACCTAGAGGAAAGCATTACAAGAGTAGCATTATTACAAGGAAAATGCATAATGACTAAGGTGGATTTTGGTGGATGATTTAAAGTATTTAAGGAGGTTATAAGGTGGGTTTAAGGTGCCAAGATGGTGTTGGACCTATTAGGACACTTGTGGAAAAGTTTGGAATTGAAAGAGGCAATTTAAGAGGATGGTCTGTAGGACCGACCCAGGGTCCGACCCAGTTCTGGGTCGGTCGGACCTTGTTAACCCAGCAGAAATGGTTCGGCAATAGACCGACCCATAAGGATGGGTCGGTCGGTGGGTCGGTCGGGCAAGATTTAATGAAGGAAAATGTTTCGGCAGAGGACCGACCCAGAGGGTTTTGGGTCGGTCGGTTACCTTTGGGTCGGTCGGATGAGTTTCAAAGACGGAAGAGTTTCTGTAATGGACCGACCCAGGGGTTGGGTCGGTCGGTGGGTCGGTCGACCCTTAACACTTAAAAAAAAAAAAGAAATTTTGAATTCTAAGAATGGTAATGGGTAATGAGGAATACCTTTGGAAGGGTGGTAATGATTAGGACCCTAAGAACTTAAGGGATTAAGTTAAGTTAAATATAACTTGAAAGTTTAAAGATTAAGTTTGTAAGATTAAGAGTAAGACCTAAGAGGTGTTAGGTGGGATCATTAAGGAATTAAGTAAGTTAAACAAGCTAAGAAGTATATTAAGTTAAGTGATTAACAACCTAAAACTGAATGAATGTTTTAGGACTTGGGATTTGGACTCCGGAGGAGAGTAAGCAACCGAACGACCAACGGTGAACGGTACAGTTGTTTCTTCTTGTGACCTGCTTGCTAACGAGGTGTCCCTCGGCTTGTGTGCTATTTGTTTTGTGTGCTCACTAAACAAGATAAAGCATGCAACCGGAATATATATACATATATATTATATTGTTGTGTGATGTTTGAAAACTAACACAACATACCGTGAGAACTTACTAACCAATGTTTAGTAAGAAATTGAGTGAGAATAAGGAACGCCCCCTAATGAGGGACGATATGAACCGAAAGAGGTTAACCAACAAACATGGTCATGAGACTATTACTAACTGAGCTTGAGTGAGGAATCCGGAATGGTACCGGCACATGTGTATTGGGGGAAGTCGGTATCCTTATCAAATACCGTCTTCCAAAGATGACTTGTCCTCGGACTCGTCGCCTAGAGTCGACATATAGACTCGACCTCCTCGGACTTCTTGTTTTAGGAGGGAGGCATACTGAGATGGTGTAGTGGGATCTACCTAAATGCCCAACTAATTCTAATAAATATTGTTTATGTAAACCAATGGAGCTGATAACTCATTGGCTAGGGTTACGTGACCCGACAGATAAACAATGGATTAAGGTACAACCATTCTAATTAAAGAACGGTTGACTTAATTGAGATAAGAACTGAGATAAGATTGAGATAAGGTTTGAGATAAGTTACAACCATTTCTACTTAAAGAATGGTTAGTATTCTAAGACTGAGATAAGATGGTGCGGTGGGATCACCTAAATCCCAGGTTCGAATTAGATACGGCCAATCCCTTCCAGGAAAGGTTTGTATATTGAGATTAAGATTAAGATTAAGTTAAGTTACAATCATTCCTGTTTAAAGGATGATTTGTATTATTAAGATTAAGATTAAGGTAAGGTTAAGATAAGTTGCAACCATTCCTTTTTAAAGGATGGTTTGTAATATTAAGATTAAGATAAGCTACACCCACTCCTGATTAAAGGATGGTTGCTTCTAAGATTAAGATAAGGATCAGATTGAGGTATGTTAAGGATGGACTAAGATTAAGAGAGAACATTACTTAAGGAGTTAAATATCTAACTCTCTAATTAAGGGAACGCATTTAAGTCGTTCATTGTGTGTGAACTTTGATTGTTCATATCTGAGTTGTTGTTTACTGCACTTTCTATTATGTTGTGCATCTAATCAACCTCCATGCTATCGACAAGTAGTCGTCGTAGCCACGTTAGCTTGGGGGCCATGAGAGGATCGTACCAGCATTCGTGCTGACCCCCTCGGGGGCTTCTTTTTACTACACAGGTGAACATCGGGAGGCGGTCGTCGCAAGAGTAAGAAGAGGATACAGCTGTTAAGGGTTTAGTATGGCCTACGAGTTGTGCATGTACACTCGTATGGCAATCTGAGTTAGTAAGATGTATAGGATGTGAGGAGGTTGTAAGAAGGTTATGTAAATGATTAAGGTTGTTAGACTAATGTTCGGTATATTCTGTAGTCAGACCGTGGCAAGGTCCTGGATTGTAAGGAATTCCGCTGTGACATGTATATATATATATTGTTAAGTTGCGAGACCACATCTGGATTGAGTCGGGGTGTTACACAATTAAATATACCCCTTACTTTTACATAAAATAAGGAAAAAGCAAACTTTAACATTTAAAACAAAAAGTTGTCTACCACTTACCTTACCCATGTGAGCCAGCCGATTTGGAGCCTCCATTTGCTCCTCATTATACGGTGCTCCAAGCAAGAACAAGACAAGAGGAGATGAGTTATCTTTCACTAGTTGATTTAAGTAACATTAAGCTCCATTATTGAATCAAATTGGTACCAATCATTCACCCACCTTCTCCTATCATGGACGGCTGCCTCCTCCTTGTCTCCACCGATTAAGCCTTCAATTATCAACACCAATAAGTCATTGGTGAGTCATCAAAGCAATAATGACATAAAAAAAAAGCAAAAAATGACATTAAGGATAATTTAAGCTTATCTCCTTCATTTCTCCATTCCAGCCGAGAGTGCATCAGCCAAATGCTCTCTTTGGCTCCTCTCAACCGTAGGTAAGTGTTCCAAGCTCCATTGGAGAGAGCTCTTGCTCTAGGTAAGCTTCTAATGCATAAAAATGCCCATTTTCTTCATCTTTCTTTCCTTTTTCCATTGATCTACACTCCAAACTTTTCTATACATCTATGTAGAGTGTTTTGGAGGTTAAAGGAAGGATAAATTTCGGCCATAACAAGATCTAAGGAGTAGAGATCAAGTCTTGACCATTTAAGGTAAAAATATGCTCTAAGCACATATCTCTTCTTCCTTGTGAATTTTGGTTGTAAACCTTGGTTCCCTAGCCTTATTTTCTTCTTCTTTTCATGTAGATTCAGTTGGTATACCAAGATATACAAGGAGTAGCTAGATCCAAGCCAAAAACACCATTTTGGCATCTTAAACAAGGTAAAACTTAGCTATCTTCCAAGCTAGTTACCCATGGTTTGTACCTTGTTATTAAGAGTGTTTTGATACTCTTTCTTTCTAGGGAAAAAAAGGGCCGAGGTAGTTCTCTAAGAAGCTTGAAGATCTAAGGTAAAAATCAAGGATTTTCATGACTTAAATTACTTCTCATGGTTAGCTCATGTTTGGAGTTTAATCATGTCTTGTTTTCTACATGAGGACAAGTAAATCAAGATGTGGAGAAATTCTCTTAAGGTGGCCGAATCCAAACAAGGCTTTACCTAAGCTAAATCAAGGTATAAATCACTTAAACATTAACTTTGCTAAGTTAATATGTTCTAAGGCTATTTCTAATTAGATTGTCGTGAGGGAACATGGTGATATGGTCATGTTTGACCTTAAAATGATTAAGGAATGGTTTAATAAATTTTATAACTAATTAAACAAGCATAATTGTCAAATTTAAGACATTATGTGGAAGTTTGGTAATTAAATAAAGAATTCATGGTGAGGCCGAGAATTATAAGTATGTTTGGGACATTTATGTGTAATTTATTTTGTGAGCAAATGTTTGTAATAAGGCCATGTATTTTAGGCCATTTTATTTATGCATTTACAAGCTTTTAATTAAGTTTAAGTGGTGAAAATGCATTACCAAAAAGAAATGGGGTATTAGGTGTAATTAAATTAAATTTAGGGGCTTTGGAAAAATAAGGCCGAAAATTAGAGGTTAAAAGGAGTTAAAATAAAGTTTATAAGAATATATAAAGTTTTGGGGTTAAATGGTGAGTTTTGGAAACTTAAGGGTTAAAACCATAATTATTAGGAATTAATGGTCAAGGAAATATTAAGGAGGTCAACCTTGACCATATGCTAGGTTTTGACCAAAATAAATAAGTTAGATAACTTATTTAAGGTTTTATAATAAGATAAGTATTTGATGGTAACAATTGTATAACATATGTGGTAAATATGTTATTACCGAAAAGTAAGGGTGTATAATGGTATTATAAACACCCATGGGCTATTAGGAATTTTTAGGAATTTATTGAGTTGATTTTGGAATTAAAATGAACTATATATGTATAATATATAGTTATTATGTCATTATGACACTTTGGAGAAATATAGATGGTGGAATGGTAAATACCGTAAATATATGGGTTAATAAGGTAATAATAACCCTTTGGAGAAATTTGGAGAGTTTTAGAATTATATAAGGGTATTTATTAAGATATATGTATAATATATGGTTGTAATGAATTATTAAACTATATGTTATAAAAAGGGCCAAATGGCAATATAAGATATATATTGAGGTATATTCGGTTATTAAATAAAATAACCATTGGTTATACATTTTTATAAGTTAGAAATGTTATATTAAATGGAATATATAACATGGTATAAGTTATGGGATGAATTAGTAAATAAAGGAGACTATGGTTTATGGAAAGGAATAAGGTTTAATATATATGCCTATGCGGCAATATAAAATAGTTTTGTATAAAAACTATAGGTTATAAATTAAAGAAAATAAAAATATCATATCAAATGGTATTAGTATATGGTATAACATTACATAATGTTATGTGGTCAAAATGGAATTTAAATAAATTCAAGGGCCGTACCGAATTAATAAGAGTTGGAAAATGAATTTTAGACTAAGGTCTATAATGTTATAAATGTTATAACAATTATATGGTATTAAGGTGGTTTAATGGGATTAAGATAAGTAAGGATATTCACATAAAATAATGTGACAAACTATAAATAAATGAGATTTATAAACTAAGGTGTTTATGGAATAAACCTTAGGAGTTGTAATTATACAACATAAAATGTTACTCATGTTAGGATAATAATCTTAATATAAGTTGTATAATATAATACAACTAATGGGAATAATCATCTAATAAAAGATGGTAAAAAGTAACATAAAATATAAGAGTTTATTAAACTCATGAAACATACCTACGTGGTAAATATATATACATACACAAGAATAATGTATATAAGGTGGATATATATATTTTGGTTGGAAACCATATGATTTAATGGTGGTGGTTATTTAAAAAAATATATAGTTACGAACTATAAGTTATAAATTTTGGATGCAAATATTATTTGCTAAAGATAAATGGATCATATAATACATTGTATTATAATGGATGGTGGGAGAATGATACAATATAATAAATGATACAATACAAAAAAATAATATAGTACAATCATGCATGCATACATGCAACTATAGGTTATGTACCTAAACTAGATGGTGGATAAGATTAAAAGAAATACAACGAATTAAACTTAACAGTTGAAATATTATGACGTGTGAGTTTTAAGTAACAAAGCCGACTGTTTTAGAGAAACCCATAACAAACAACTGTAGAAAACAGGGGTGAACTGTCGGGGTTACTTATTATTCGGAAATACCGGATGTAGTTAGTCATGGGGACTGACTTATAGTTTTAATACCGTTTAGATTATACTTCTGACAAGACGCTTGACGAGCTAGCGGACTACACGGAGCATAGGATCTTGCTGATTCATACTCCACCGTAATACGATCAGGGTGAACGATATGTAAAGGGGTTTGATCCGAGTTGTCCTAAGGTTGCTCCTTGGGCTCGGATTTGGTTGATATAACTTGTGTGTTATGTGTGTGGATACATGTATGTGATTAAGTGTTACTGCATTATTTAATTATGCACGAGCGTCTGCGGGACTAACACTACGTCGACTATAGATCGACTTATATAAACATACATATACGTTGTTATGATAAAATGACAGTTACTTGATATAATACCATAGTATTAATATTAAGTATAAGGTAACCTATGTAAAACACTTAGGGATGAGTCACGACATTGTCGGTCTCTAGAGCATGGATCTCGAACATGATTATAACCTAGATTACTTCTAGGTATGCGTGAGACCCATTGGGTAGCTAATTAAAAATTATTCTCCATAAGACTAAGAGCAGATCTTAAACATTATGAGACAGAGATGGTATGAGTTGAGGTGAGGAATCCCGGTAGTTTACGAACTACTTGGTTGCGCATTTGTGATCACTGAGGGGTTTCCTAATTGGATTCCGCTCCAGGTTATATCCAACGAGCCCAAACTGGATCGTGGATCAGGTGGCTACGGCCTTTTTATGGACGTCTTACGAGACATAAGAGAGTCAGGGGCCTCCGGACCTCTGGCGAAATGAGCACCTTTGTGTGTACGGGAGGACTACTGTCCATGGTGAGGATATCAGGTTGTCCTAACATGACGCCCTACTGATATTAATTAAACATGATTGGATGGAGCCTACAAGGCTAATTGTAAATTGAATTAACTATGGAAACTGTACGCTACGGCGAATGTACATTGTACATATGGCTGGGGCCTTGAAGGCCAAACTAAAATAAATTAATAAAGGATGGTATACGCTACGGCGGTTGTACATTGTACATCATTTTGTGGTTGTTCGATACGTTCGATATATAATTATGGATTGTGTTATTAAATGAATGTTTGGACTGGATGGATGGTTAAATGTTTATGAATATTTGGATGGATGATTATGTATATTATACATGTTTATTACAGTATTGATTATAATTGTAAAATGGTAAAGCATGAAACCGATCTAATAACAAGATGGTTAAAATGACAAGTGACCAATAGGGTCCAAGCCCGGCATACTCAGCGTCTATCGCTGATACTACACCATTACAGGTTGTTGATCATTGTCGAAGCCGAAGAGCAGGAACAGGGTAATTGGAGTTTTGCTTTTGTTACTACACATGGAGATGTTGTATAGCAATGAAGATGGTGAATTGTATTATGGTAAGGTTATGTATATTCAGGATTGGGTAGACACTCACTTGTCAATGTTTATGGTTTTTGGAATTAGTATGATGTATAGGAGTTTCTCGTTATCACGGCGGTTAGCTGTTTGTTTATGTTGGAAGATTGGATGTAGTTTGGCTTCGTTGCTCGCATGGGCGAGTAATGGCCGGTGACACCCGAGTGAGTGTTGTAATTGTTATTTATTTTCCGCTGCGAGACGTTTTTATTTATTGCTATGTGAGAGATTATTACGAGATTGTGGAGTGGGGTGTTACATTAAAGGTCAATTGCCAATACAATACATAAGTATTATACATAACTCAAGATTATCACCAAAGTGTAGCAACTTACATAAAATCACATCTTACACAACCAAACAAACGACAAACATGCTCATTTCCTAACTCAAAAGCGAGGAAGCTCTACCCCCCTTAAAAAGGGGTACGCCCCGTACCCTATACAGACGATCTAGTCAGTAAACAAAGAAGGGTACTTCGCCCTCATCTTATCCTCTAATTCCCACGTGGCCTCTTCGACATCCTGGTTAGACCAGAGAACCTTCACCAGTCGCACTGACTTATGGCGGGTGTCCCTAGTCTTACTGTCCAAGATTCTCTGAGGAGTCTCCACGGATCTCATATTTCGTTCTAAAGTCAACCACTCAGGTTCTAACACATGGGAGGGGTGGTGCATGTATTTCTTTAGCTGTGAAACATGAAAAACATCATGCACATTACCCAGGTCAGCAAGTAAATTCAACCTGTAAGCAACCGGGCCCACCCGCTCCGTAATCTCATAAGGACCAACAAACTTCGGGCTTAATTTGCCCTTCTGCCCAAACCTGAATACACCCTTCATCGGTGAAACTCGCAGAAATACCTGGTCGCCCACTGCGAACTCCAGTCCCGTCGTCGAACTCAGCATACGACTTCTGCCTATCTTGAGCAGCTTTCATGTTCTCCCTGATTTGCTGAACTTCAGCCTTAACTTGACTAAGTACTCTGGTCCTATAATGACCGTCTCACTCGAATCATCCCAGCAGAGCGGTGTACGACATGGTCTACCGTACAACGCTTGAAAAAGTGCCATCTTGATTGAAGCGTGATAGTTGTTATTGTATGAAAACTCGATCAGATGCAATTTGTCAATCCAACCGCCCTGGAAGTCTAAGGCACATGCTCTCAGCATGTCCTCGAGTGTCTGAATAGTACGCTCAGTCTGACCATCTGTCTAAGGATGGAACGCGGTACTCAGCTTGAGTTCTGTACCCAATGCTTCTCTGGTAGCTCTCCAGTACCTCGAAAGGAATCTGGTATCTCTATCTGACACTATGGTCTTCGGTATTCCGTGATGTCTCATGATTTCTTTCTCAAATAACTCAGCTAATTTGGTCACCTTCCAAGTGTCCTTCATCGGTATGAATCGGGTTACTTTGGTAAGGCGATCCACCACCACCCATATCATGTTGAGGCCTCCCCTAGCAGGTGGAAGTCCAACTACGAAGTCCATGGAGATATCATGGAACTTCAATTCCGGAACTGGCATCGACTGTACCATTCCGCCCGGTCGTCGGTGCTCAAATTTCACCTTCTGGCATGTGAGACACCTCAAGACGAACTCGGTAACATCTGTCTTCATCCCCGACCACCAAAAGTATCTCTTCATGTCTTTATACATTTTAGAGGCTCCCGGATGGATGGAAACTGGAGAACAATGTGATTCCCTAAGTATACGGTCTTTCAGATCCGTGTTGCCCCGTGGTATGCATAACCGGCCCTTAAGTCTGATCAGATCATCATCATGAAGTCTGAAGTCATATTTCTGACTCTCAAAGGTACCATCTGTCAGCTTCTGTCTGACCTCTCTAATGTACCCATCTGTCCTCTGAGCCTCTCGCACCTCATCAACCAAGCTGGAGAAAGAAACTAGCGAATGGAGTGAGTGTGCTCGACGGCTCAGGGCGTCTGCTACAACATTGGCCTTTCCCTCTTTGTATTGGAGGTCAATGTCATAGTCTTTCAGAAACTCTAACCATCTCCTCTGTCGAAGATTCAACTCCTTCTGGGTGAATATGTATCTCAAACTCTTATGATCGGTGTAGATCGTCACACTAACCCCGTATAAGTAGTGGCGCCATATCTACAAAGCGAAGACTACAACTCCCAGCTCTAAATCATGTGTGGGGTAGTTCTCCTCATGTTTCTTCAACTGGTGTGAGGCATATGCCGCCACCTTGCCATGTTGCATGAGCACGCAACCCAGCCCTCTGCCGGATGCATCACAATAAACCTCAAAGCCCTCTGTACCGTCTAGAATGGTCAGAACCGGTGCAGTGGTCAGTGAGTCCTTCAAGCTCTGAAATGATTTCTCACAGTCAGCCGTCCACAAGAACGGTGCATCTTTCTTCATCAGACTGGTCATCGGTTTAGCGACCTTGCTGAAATCCCTAACAAACCTCCTGTAGTAACCTGCCAGACCGAGGAAGCTCCAGATGTCGGTAACAGTCTTCGGTCTTGGCCAAGTACGTACGGCATCAATCTTTGCTGGATCCACTGAGATCCCAGCATCTGAGATGACATGACCTAGGAAAGAGACCTGGTCAAGCCAAAACTCACATTTGGAGAACTTAGCATATAGCTGGTTCTCCCTCAATATTTCCAATACTCTCCTCAGATGCTCCTCATGTTCAACCTTAGATTTCGAATATATCAAAATGTCATCAATAAACACCACAACCGACTTGTCCAGCTGCTCCCGGAACAAGCGGTTCATCAGATCCATAAACTTCGCCGGTGCGTTCGACAAACCGAACGGCATCACTGTAAACTCATAGTGGCCGTATCGTGCCCGGAATGCCGTCTTCTCAATGTCTCCCTCCTTAATGGCTATCTGATGATACCCCGATCTGAGATCAATCTTGGAGAACACAGATGCTCCCTTCAACTGATCGAACATATCGTCAATGCGGGGTAGTGGGTACTTATTCTTCACTGTCACTGCATTCAGCTCTCTGTAGTCGATGCAGGGGCGGAGACTACCATCCTTCTTCTTCACGAAGAGGACTGGCGCTCCCCATGGTGACACACTCGGTCTTATAAATCCTTTATCCAACAAGTCCTTCATTTGTTCCTTTAACTCAGTCATTTCTGCCGGAGCCATGTGGTATGGTGCCTTGGCTATAGGTCCGGTACCAGGTAGCAGCTCAATGGTGAACTCTACCTCCCGAGTGGGTGGCATGCCGGGCAGTTCCCGTGGAAATAAGTCGGGGAACTCCGACACTACCGGTAAGTCGGGGTCGAACTCGGGGTCTCTCTCTATGTCCTGTACATAGCAGAGGTACACTTCTTCTTTTCTCCTCAATTCCTTATACATTGCCATGGCGGTGATGATCTTAGGCGAAGGCTCTCTGGGCCTCTGGCGGTATGATATTGTTACCCTAGACGGACTCCTGAGTAGCAATCTATGCTCGGCGCAGAGGATACGACCCTTGTGCCGCTCCAACCAGTTCATCCCGAGAAAGTCTTCCCCCTTAATTCTGACAATGGCTCCTCGGTAGTGACGAGTGCAACGAACCTTCTCCTTAGACGGGAGCGTAACCGTGAAGTCGGGCAGCTCATCAGTGTCTAGCCCCAACCTGCTCGCAAAAGATGCCGAGACAAAGGTGTGCGAGGCCCCTGAGTCGAAGAGAACTGATGCCTCAATCCCATTAATCGAAAGGTGTCGGTGAGGATAGTACCGCTGGCGTCGGCCTGTGCCTCTGTAAGTATGCTTAGCGCACCTTCCGTACCGAGTCCATAACCTAATTATGTTCACAAGCTTCATGAGTATTGATGGTATAACAAGAGTCGTAACAATTTATATGAACAACACTGTTATTTTATTCATAACCATCCTGTTTACAACATGTGCTTTAATCTTACATCTCATTCCTCATCTCATTCTAACATTACATGGCTAATATTTTCTAAAGGTTAGGTTTAATCTCCCGGGTCTCATATGCGTCGCATTAATTACTGCTGACGGTGCTGTATTCAGCTTGATTCTCTTAATCCCATGGTATAACATCCTTGATTCTCCTCCCATAATTAATACATCTCCCGACTTAAGTACCAACTTATTCGCTCGGTCTGCACGCTTCTGCTCGCCGTATAAAAACTCTGCATCATCCCCAATGGACCAAGATACTACGGGTATCCCTCTTTCGAGAGACTCCGTTGTCTCGTCCTTATCCTGGTGTAGTCCAAGTCGCCCATCCTTCTCGTAGAAGTTCACAATGCAAATGTCTACTCGAATGTCTGGAATCGGTTCAGCTTCCAATTGCTGAGCGATCTCCACAACTTGTTCAATAACTGGATGAAACTCTTCGTGTATCCCTGGTGGTGAGACTCCATCTTGCATCCTCGTGGTTTGGTAGTTCTTGGCATATGGATTCCAATCCTTGCCTAAGCTCATCATTTTTAATCTCATCCTTGCTCCCCCTGGGTACTCCGGTGTGTAAAAACCTCCCGGTCCCATTCCTAGTTGACTGCATTTCCTAATGATGGCTATTTGCGCTTCGGGCGTCAAGTATCCCCTTAATAAGATCATACCTGGGCGGATAACCTGACATTGTTTGGTTGGAAAGTCTATGGTTTCGATGTCGGTGTGCTCCGGGTTAGGTGTAAATGGTATTGGATAGCAGATGTTGAAGCTTCCTAAAGTGGTAGTAGGTTATATCTTACTTAAGTTCTAATCTCATCTCATTCTTACTTAACTCAATTATTCACCAAACATGCATGATAATGCGGTAAGCAGGCAATTTTATTACTAAGTGGTTATAGCGGTACCTGGCCTCGATGAGGGTTCAGGCTCATCGTCCCGGTCCACCAAGTGTAGTGTGGGTCCCGACTTCTGGGTCACCCGTGGGTTCTTGTCTGCAGCTTGCTGCCCCCTCCTCTGACCGTCGGATCCAGATCCCTGATCGGTCTTGGCCTTAATCTTAAAACTGGGTCTGTAATTCTTACTCTCCGGGTTCCCGTAGCACTCATATGCCCGGTGCCCGAGTACTCCACAAAAGTTACACTCCACCTTATTTCCCCTGCAGTCAACTCCGGGGTGGTCCCCCTTGCACCTCTGATAATAGTAGTGTCGTTGGTAGCCACCTCCAGTTTCCTTTCCAGTCTCAGTACCTGATTAAGCGTTGCATCAGTGATTGTGTCTCAATGTTGTCAACCATTCTTATTTACTCAAGATATACTTTCTTACTCTTTGGCGCCCTGGAGCGTAGGGGCTTAGCAGCATAAGCATAAGTCAGTTTCAGTGGCTCATCAGTAGCCTTCTCCTTTTCCTCCTTCCCCTTTTGGTTCGGGTTCTTTTGGGCTTGAGGCTGGTACTTCTGTTTCTTGTACCCTCCTTGCCCTTGGTGTTCTGCACTCTTCCCAGCACTCTTTCTTTTGGCATTGTCCTCGTCCCTCAGCTGGACGGTTATCTCAACCTTAGCAGCGGCATGATAGCACTCCTGCTTCCAAAGGTATTAGTTCCTCTTATTTCTCACAAACTAAATCTTATTCACTTAACCATATCTTACTCATTTACTTACACAAATCTCAATAATTCTTATTACCTGCAAGGTAGTATAACTCGTCGGCCCCATGCCGTAGCGGAGTCGGTGGCTAAGCCCGCCATAGAAGCGGTCCACCAGTATCTGGTCAGAATACCCAAGACCTGGTAGAAGACGGAGCAAGGTGTTGGAAGAAATAGCAACTACTTCTTACCACTTAGGCAGTGTACCTATCGTTTTGTGGAATAGTGGAAATGTGGGTTGTCGTACTCTTGGGGACCTCGCTGTGGATAACTGATAGTATAATAAATTGACTGAGATTTCTATAAACAAATTTTATCTTTTTGAGGGAAATGATTTCAGCTAACTCATAAGACAATAATAAAAACAATTTATTAAAACAGAAAAGAAATAGAAATTGTCAATCTTTTTGTGTTTTAAAGAAGCATCCCGGGTTGTTCTGCTCACCTATTTTATTTAATCATATTAATATAACTTTCCCACTTTAGCAATAAACTCAAGAATCTTAATTAGTTTAATGACCGTTCCCTGCCTAATAAACCCTGATTAATTTAAACAACAAGCGCAATTCCTTGTTCAAGTTATTAATAAATTAATCACATTAGTAACAATTCCTATTGGAGAGTGGTAAACCTATACGGCGACAAAGTCGCTTCTAGTCGTTAATCCATTTTGACTTCCTGTGTCTAGAACCTTGTCTCAGCACTGCATGTTAACAAAGAACTACAAATATCACTTTAATAATTGTACAAGAGAATTAAAGCGCATTAAGGACAAGAATCAAAATACTGTTTAGATAAATTATACTGGAAAGCTTATATAACACAATTATATAAAATAGGCTTGCTTCTAACCCGGGAAGCTGGGTTTATTAATCACACATAATTATAAAATATACGGAACCAACGAAGAAGAACGAACAGACAATCAATTCCTTCGTTGGTTCTCTGGAAACTAACAGCATAAGGCTGATGAAGAAAGAAAATAAAATGGAGAAGTGGGGGATAAGAAGATGGAATGGATCGTAGGTGTGAGCGATGGATTATTTTCTCGATGGAAGGAATTATATTTTTGAGCAGAAGGCTCGTGGGTTTTTATAGGAGAAGAAGAAGAAGAGGAAGGAAGGAGAAGGAAGAGACAGGCTGGATCACGCGTGCTAGTGGGTGAACAAGATAAGGGAGGTGCCAGTTGATGGAGTAGATGGATAAGTTGCAGAACGCGTGAGGATTTTCAGGACTGTCGGCCACGTCTGATCTTGTTGTCTGTAAGCGCCGCAATGAAGAAGGAAGAAGCGTCTAAATTTAGTCACGTCCGCCCCCTTGTCCGCCCCTGGTTCGGCGGACACCACTTCCGTCCGCCACCTGTCCACCCATGTTCATGCGGACGTCTCTATGCTTGTCCGCCCTTTGTTAGGCGGACGTCTCTATGAGTCTTTCTGTCCGCCACTTGTCCACCTTTCTTTGGGCGGACATCTCACGTCCACGTTTCTGTCCACCTTGTGTCCGCCTTGTTTTGGGCGGACGTCTCACACGTCTCTGTCCACCTTGTGTCCGCCTTGTTTTGGGCGGACGTCTCACGTCTCTGTCCTCCTTTGTTTGGGCGGACAAGTACTTGTCCGATCGGACGTGTTGTTCATGAATATAGTTACGTGATTAATATTGATTGTTCAGGTGCTAGTATGCGATAATATATATATATATATATATACCGGTGTATTGTAATTTTTCCTACAATCTTCAACCGGCTCCAGATTCTACGTTATAAGTCCGTTTTACGAGCCGTCTGCGCCTTTGCGTTCGTCTCTTTGTCTACTTTGCTCCCAGCTTGGTTTTCCTCCTTGTTTAACCAATAAAGTTGTTAGATAATCAATAGAACATAAACTAGAGGAAAAACATACGATAAGTGAGAAATGAGCAAGAAAAGTGCTGATATAATATATGAAATACACCTATAAAACATGCTCATTTAGACACTTATCACACCCCCACACTTACCTTTTGCTTGTCCTCAAGAAAAACCATGTACCCAAGCAAGTAGGGAATGCTCAATATTAACAAATATTATTATAAAGGGTAGGATAAACATGATCTTTAAACTTTTCGAGGAGTGTGATCCATCAACTACTGGTGGCATAGGTGTGCTTAGGGTAAAAAAATAAAAATTAGAGTTTCGGGGTATGATCCGGAGTACTTCAATGTTTCTAAGTTAAGGTGACTTTGAGAATTTTTACCACGGCCAACTTCTCTCAAGAATGGGCATTGAGGAGAAAACAAAAGGAAAAATAGATTTATGCATTTGTTTCACTTTTGCATAAGAGATGAGAAGATAATATGTAGGCATTAAGCCTTTGTATTTAAGAACACTCAACTCTCATCTGTTGGTTACCAATGGTATCTCGCAAGTCCCTTGTTTATTATTAAATATTTTTTTTCTTTTTAACAGAGAAGCACCCCTTAGCAATCCCTAAGAAAGAAGACAGAAGGAACCCCTAAGCGATAAAAAACCAACCAATGCAGATCATTTGGTCACACCGCACAAAAATGCTCCTCAAAAGTAATCAATTTTTTTAAATTTGTACCATTTATCCCACAATTCATAACAGTATTTATTTTTAAAGAGAACAACCCACATATAAAGGGTCCACGATAATGATTTTGGGAAAACGCAAGATAAGCAGTGAAATACCCCAAATCTAAGTATGCTAAGTAAACATCAAATCATGATGTAGAAAGGCTAAAATATGCCTTAGAAAGATTGGTAGACAATTTAAACCTAGGAAAACACAAAAAGTGCCTTAAGGGCAATTAGGGAAAAAATGTGCTCTAAGCTTGGAGAGACTTGGGTGAGTACCCAAATATCATGACAAGACCTTAGTAATATTCTAATGGTCATTTGAAACCAATTACCAAAGAAAACCAAGCTTGAAAACAAGTAAAAACGCAAAATGTGCTTTAAGAAGTCTTAAAGCACATTTTTGAGAAATTGTCTTAGAATTGAGTTTTGAGTGGCTAGATGTCCATCATTACTCTTTAATCAACATGTGTACTAATTAGTATCACATTAGGAAGCCTAAATCAAGGGAAATCAAAATTTCAGAAATATGTGCACTAATTGTGAATAGTGCCAAATAGTGACTAGTTAAGTTTTAATCAATAAGCTAATTAGTTGGTCAACAAAGACCATGACTAGCCTTATTTAAGATGGGGCCGGTTTTCTAAGGGATGAGTCACCATAGACTTCATCAAATAAGGAAGAAAAGAAGAGATAAGTAAGAAGTTACTATTTGCTTTATTAAAGCAAATATCTTACCTTTTAGCCTATCTTCTCTCCTCTTCTCCATTCATTCTCTTCTTCCATGGTTTTCTTCATGCTCTTCATCCTCCCAAACCGAGAGAACGAGCTCCATTGTTGCCTCACCTTGCTTTGTCTACAACTCACTCATTTTAGCTCCAAAACAAAAACTAAACACATATTATTCTTAGTTAGGCCAAGACCTATCTTTCTATCTTTTCAAATCTTTCAAAGCTCCATTTTGGTGCCAAGAGGAAACTCCATTGATGGAGGAAAATCAAGTTTGAAGAGCTCATTAGCTTCTCCATTCTCTTAAGGTAAAGAAAATGTAAGAAAAACCAAGTTTCCATCATCTTCCTTATATGGCCGAAAATTCCTTCTCATGGGGCGTTGTTTTTATGCCTTGTTCTAGCTTGATTTATTCACCAAGGACTAGTGGAGGTCCTATTTCATTCAATGCCAAAGTCTATCTTGAGACTTCAAAGGTAATCATCCACTTTTATGCCTTAGAACACATTTCTAACCTAGGTTTTTATTCCTTGAGGTTAGTGTATTGTTTAGTACTATATGAGTCATTGAATATTGATTAGAACATTGGCAAGGGGAATTTAAGTGGTGGCCGCGTTCATGCAAGAGAATCTAAGAGGAAGTTAAGATAAGCTTAGAAATCAAGGGAAATGCTTACCTAATGGTGGTTTAAGTTTTAAGGGATGAGTTTAGGTGGATACCAATGTGGCTTAGAGCTTACATTGTGTATTGGGTTATAAACCTAAGAAAAAGAACTTAAATAAGCTTGTGAACTTGTGACTAAGGAGCCAATGGGAATGAGTCAGTAATATAAGTTTAAGATGGATTTTAAGAACATTATAACTACTATGAGATTGATGGGTGTATTTTCAGGTTGAAAGCTTTTATATGTGGGAAATTCAGTGTTTAAGTTTAAGTCATTTAAGGGCCTAAGAGCCATGTCATTTAAGAGCCTTGGTGCTATGCAATTTAAGATTATTGCAATATAATGAGTTTGTTGTGAATGAGTTGGTTTGGTGATGAGATGTGATGAGAAACTTTGTGTGTGAGATGGTTGAATGAGGAAAACAATGTGTGTGGGCATGATAAGATACTAGAGAAGCTATGGTGAAATTTGAGTAGAAAATAAGTGTTTAGGTGATGGTGGTGAACTAATATGACCTAGGATTTACTAGGAGTCATATAAAGGAATTCGAGTGGAAATGAGTTAACTAAAGAGTTCTTGAGGTTTAGAATGACCTAGAGATGTCTAGGAGGAATTAGAGGATTGGTGAGTGTATTAAACACACCAAAATCATGATATGAGGAATGTAAGACTTGTGCATAAGTTTTAAGGAGAAGGTGTATAATGCTTAAGGTGATTTAGGTATGAACTTGGGAATATACCAATGAAAGTCTTGGGAAGCTTGTCTAAGTAGTGATGATACTAGTAGTGGAACAAGAAGGTTTTAGTTTAGATGGTAATGTGTGGGCTTACGTGATGGGGATGAAGATTGAAGGAGAATGTTGTATATTGACTAGGAATGTATAAGAGTGTAGGGTCATGAGAATGGTGAGTAATTGAGTAAAAGAAATGTAGATGTCTAAGGAGGGTGTAGGAAGGTCAAGGTAAAGAAGCAAGGTTAATGTGCTAAGATGACAAGAAATGTATAGGTAAGTTCATGAGTTTAGGTTGATGATCAACAAATGGAAAAGAGAGGAATTGGTGCATGGATATGCAAGGTGATTTTGAGGAAGTTTTTGGTAATGAGCTGAAGATGGAAAATAATGTTTATGTTGCCCAAACTATTAAGGAAGGGACACTTTGGCTGGTTGAAGTTTTGGTAAGTTACATGTTAGAAATATAAGGAATTAATTGACAAGTGTTAGTTTCTTGTAAGAATTGAGTAAATGTTTGAGAAGATCTTTGGAAGTTGTTTTAATGAGTTTGGTGGAGGTTATAAGGTGGGTTTAATGTGCCAAGATGGTGTTGGACCTATTAGGACACTTGTGGAAGAGTTTGGAATTGAAAGAGCAATTTAAGAGAAAAATCTAGTGGACCGACCCAAGGTCCGACCCAGTTTTGGGTCGGTCGGGCCATGTTGAGCCAGCCGGAATGTCTCTGGACTGGACCGACCCAGAGGGTTTGGGTCGGTCGGGCAGAAATTTAACGTAGGAAATGGGTTCTGTAATGGACTGACCCAGAGGGTTTGGGTCGGTTGGTCTAGCTCTGGGTCGGACAGATGGGTTTCAAAACACGGAAAAGTTTCTGTAATGGACCGACCCAGGGGTTGGGTCGGTCGGTGGGTCGGTCGACCCTTATGACTTAAAAAAAAAAGAAAGAAAGAAACCCTAAGAGAGTTTAGTGGTATTAATGGTACCCCATTAAGGGGGCAATGATGATTAGAGGTATAAAGACCTAAGGGATTAAGTTAAGAATAAACTTAAAAGTTTAAGATTAAGTTCGTAAGATTAAGTTGTAAGACTTAAGAGGTGTTAGGTTGGGATCATTAAGGGTTAAGTAAGTTAAGTAAGTCAAGTAAGTTGGAATGAGTTAAGTGATTAACAACCTAAAACTGAATGAATGTTTTAGGACTTGGAAATTGGACTCCGGAAGAGATTAAGCAACCGAACGGCCAACGGTGAACGGTACAGTTCTCTTGTGACCTGCTTGCTAACGAGGTGTCCCTTGGCTTGTGTGCTATTTGTTTTTGTGTGCTCACTAAACAAGATAAAGCATGCAACCGGAACATATTATATTTATTGTATTGTTGTGTGATGTTTGAAAACTAACACAACATACTGTGAGATCTTACTAACTAACGTTTAGTAAGGAATTGAGTGAGACTAAGGAATGCTCCTTAATATGGGTTGATACAAACCGAAAGAGGTTAACCAACAAACATGGTCTTGAGACTACTTCTAACTGGAACTTGAGTGAGGAAACCCGGGACCGATCTCCGGTCATGCATGCTAAGGAAAGGGGGTCGGTATCTACAGCAGATTCGACTTCCGATTAAAAACTAGTCCTCGGACTAGTAGCCTTGGGTCGGTTGGCCGGCTCGGCTACATTGGACATCCAGTCCAAGGTAGGTGGCTTTAAGATGGCGTGGGGGGATCAAGCCTACATCCCCAACGATTTAAGAATGTTGTTTATTGCCGGTAAGTGTTCTGCTGCTGGCTAGGGTTAACCAAGCCCTACAAAAATAAACAACGAACTAAGGGCTAACCTGTTCCCAATGGGAGAACGGTTGTCATACATAAGGTAAGGTTAAGATAAGTTGCAACCATTCCTCTTTAAAGGATGGTTTGTATAATAAAGATTAAGATAAGCGACATCCACTCCTTATTAAAGGATGGTTGTTTCTAAGATTAAGATAAGACTAAGATTGAGGTGAGATAAGGATGGACTAAGATTAAGAGGGAACATTACTTAAGGAGTTAAATAACTAACTCTCTAATTAAGGGAACGCATTTAAGTCGTTCATTGTTTGTGAACTTTGATTGTTCATATTTGGATTGTTGTTTACTGCATTTACTATTATGTTGTGCATATAATCAACCTCCATGCTATCGACAATTAGTCGTCGTATCCACGTTAGCTTGGGGGCCATGAGGGGATCGTACCAGCAATCGTGCTGACCCCCTTTGGGGGCTGTTTTTACTACACAGGTACATCAGGAAGCGGCCGTCGCAAGAGTAAGAAGAGGATACAAGTGTTAAGGATTAAGTGTGACCTACGAGTTGTGCATGTACACTCGTATGGCAATTGAGTTAGTAAGATGTATAGGTTGTTGAGAGGATCGTAAGAAGAATAGGTATTTGGTTAAGGTTGTTATGTACTAATGTTCGGTATATTCTGTAGTCAGACCGTGGCAAGGTCATGGAGTGTAAAGAATTCCGCTGTGACATTATATATATATGCTGTTAAGTTGCGAGACCACATTTGGATTGAGTTGGGGTGTTAGAAAAAGTGGTATCAGAGCGTAGTTACGCTCTGAGGACAAGAAATACCGAACTTAGGAGAATATTGAGGTTGAGATTGAGTTTTGGGTTAAAGGTTAAGAGATAGAGTGAGAGGTGCGTTAGCCAGGACTTCCCGGTGTTTACCAGACATCCATAGTACCTAGGCCCGCCCTCCACATCCCTAACCCTAAATATGTGGAACGAATGCCAGAGAGAAGAAAGCCTTCTCTTACTCGGGGAAACCCGATCTGGCAGTTAGCTAACAATAAGCAGTACGAGAAACATCTTGTTGCACAACAGTTACGGAGAACTTGGAGGTTTTCAATGGAGCGCAACAGAGAAACAGGCGCTACCTATGGAATACTATCAGTAAGGGAATGGAAATTACTGGCAACATGGGTCGACATGCTACGCAGTCGAAATAACCCGCGATACCAATGGTAAGGAAAGCACTACGCGTGCAATGGATAAGGAAATGATAAGAGACATGAGTACCGGACAGCGGTCCGAGTGAGCATAACAGTGGGATAATACAAAGCATGAGGATTGAGATTACTGGGAAGTCCAGTTAGAAACGGGAACTCCAAACCCCATACAACGAGGAAGGTTATAAAACCTGGCCAACAAAATGCGGACGACGATAGGAACTCATATAAATTGTATACCGAAATAGGGCTACGATGTAGTGCCTAAAGGAAAATCATTACTGAGTAACCACAACAAAATGAGTGGAGACAGGAGTGAGGATTAAGACATAAGAAAATATTAAAGGATTCCCTCAGAAAGAGGAACGCCCTAATAGATGACAGTACTGTCAAACAACAAGGAAACTGCCGGATGGACGGTTATCCAAAAATAAGAGATTATCGAAGGAGTCCCGAGGACTACCAATTACATGGAAATTAGAAAGGAGTGTCACTACCGATGTACCTTGTACCAATAACCCATCCTGCATGGCGCACTTGCCATAGCAAGTGCTACCACGGTTAAGCCACACGAAAAGCCATCAAGGCGAAATAGGAGAACGCTACAGTTGTAGCATATACTAATACCGGATTGTAAATCCATAAGAACAGAAAAATAGGACCTTGGAAGGGCCTGACGGCCTGACCATAATGAGATGAACCGACACATCAGTCAGCAGGGAGCTGAGCTTAGACGAAATACTAAACCATATAAATATTAGCAACGGTATAACCCACTACAACAACAACCGACAGTACGGTAAGAACACCAATCTCAAACTCCACGAGGAAAACCTAAGAGATCGCTCGGTGATCCGAGCAAAACAATATGTAAGCAATAACATACGAGGAATTTATAATAAGATACCGTTGAGACCGTTGACATAACATTCTCTAAAAAGAGCGGGATAAAACTCCCGAGATGACTGTTAAAACCTGCCGATAACAACAAACTTCGATGAATATGTTAGTAAACCCCGAAAACAAGGACAGAGAGAGTAGACTTAAGATATAACCTACCAAGAGTTAAGGACATACGAATCCCACGGAGGAAAGCTCAGAGGACTACCCCCACAGAGCGGGCATAGTCGAGCCGAACAAACTGATGAATGACAGCTAGTACTGTTCGTCTAACTCATTAACACCCAAGTATGATTGATCATCAAAGGGTGGCGTAATCAACAGAAGTTGAACGAAGCGTTGAGATGGAAGTACAAGACGACAGGATGATATCCAACTTGGACACCGTAAGGCAAATGCCTAATACGAACCTAACCTTGACTATTAAAAGACATAAGTCTAGTAAAATGACAGCATTGTCAAAGACATTAAGTAACCTCAGATCACCTGAACAACTTCCCTAGCAGGAAGCAGGATACAGCAACTTATCATGAAACCCGATACTACATTTAGTATGTAACCTAACGGTGAATAGTGCTCAAAGAACCAGAATCTTATTGGGATGACCTGCAGAAGTGTAAGAGTACAAATAATGAACTGAGACATTAAGCATTAAGAGCCTACGAGCCAAGGATGTTAACCACATCAGAGCCTGAGGCGCTGTAAGTTATAAGAGAGCTTGTTTAAGCCACGAAGGAACTACAATTTATAGATATGACGGTTACCAAACCTATAACTTAGATTGGGAAGAACATTACCAAGAAAGGGTACCAATGAGAATATTGAGATAATGCTAAGGACAGGAGCGGAGAACGAACCATGCCTTTTAGGGTGGGGATACCTCTCCTTGTTGTGAGGCCATGAGTGGGAATGAACCCCTCAAAAGGGCTTTCACATATTAGAGATAAAATACACTTTATTTAGAAAATGGAAACTATGAACCTTGAGATTACCTTAGAACATACCAGATACACTTGAGTAATAAGGAAGGTTGCACAGATAGACCCCATGTCCAACACCCAGGATGTAAGAATTAATAATGGTCAGAGAAAAACATTGTGACTGCACATTATGGCATGTCAATTGATCAATGCTCAGAAGAGCTTGTGATTCAGTGGATGACTTCTTCAGTAACCAGTTAAAATACATGGTAGATAACATCACTAAGGATGAAAGAAAGCGAAAGAAATTAGCCTACTTACGAATCTGAGATTGGAGCATAACATCTTCATATCAAGAGTCAACTATTTTACAACACGGTACGACAACCGCCAATACCGGAATGAGAGAACTCCCAGTGTGTTTACACCAAGAAGGGATTGATTATAAGGTAAGACATTAGGATAAATGAGTAAGAGGTTGCACCATCAATGGGCAACATAGTAAGAGCCAACTACCACGGTAGTAGTGGTCGTGAGTACAATAGTTAGAAAGGTGGATTAAGTCATGGTGCGCGGTAAGGCGACCATTATGTATGAGCCGTCAAATATTGACACTGAGGCAATTAGATTTATGAGTTAAGACCAGCATAAGTAAGAAAATAAGATGGTAGACGAACTGAGCATTGATGCCAGTAGTCTGGACCTGGTTAGGTAAGATTTCGCAGGAAGCACACTACCCATTCCTTTAGGAACTGGAAGTGCATTCCTAGTAGCATAAATATGAGAGACAAGATAAGAGGCTCTACGGAAAGAGACCTCAATTCTTAAGAGACCGAATCAGTACGGGATACAGAAAGAGCTAGAGCATACAATACCAAGAACACAATAATGGATTTCCCTTGAGTGATTTCAAGAAGAACAATAAATGTTATTATGGAACGATGAAAGAGGAGATCGACAACAGAATACTTCATAATTAGCAATAGCTAAACGTTTGACGGACACTATGAGTTTACTAAAACGAGACGTGGGACGACTGCACCCCACAGGGCTTGCAGGCCTGACACGCTCATTTATGAGTTAGTTAGGTAAGTAGTAATGTACCAGTAAGGTACCCCATGCATGTAGATGAGTAGTGTAAGGAACACGGGAGGTAGTCGACTCCGTACCACGGACAACGATGCAAGATCACACAAGAGCAGCTACTACCACAGACAGTCAAAGAGAAGAATTCACTCGAACCAGCAATGCATGGGAATCAGAGAACAAATAACTAAGGACTATGAAGTGCGAAGAGCACGGATTGTTAAGTACAGACATTGGACATGTCTTAAGATGTAAGAGATTAAGACTGTAAAGCGCAATATGCACTAAACAGTAGTTTCAGACTAGGAATCATCCTCAGACCAAAGGTCAGTTGGGGAGAACAATTTAAACATTCGAGAAAACACTAAGAGTATGAACATTAGATCTCCAGGGAGACTGGATAGACGAGCTACAACTCATCAAGGCCGTGTATATATAAAGATAACACGTGACCATTGATGGACCTTTAGTGCTAAACCATAAACACGCAAGAGAAAGATATCCGATACTGTAAAAAGGATAAGAGAGGCAAATAAACCTAAAACTATCAGAGTCGTGCAGCGGAAGCTAGCAGACCACTACCTTTGAGATTAGACCAAACTAAGTTAAGGAAACGGTATAAGTACCGTTAAGAATCCTCGATACAGAGACTAAGTCATTTCTGATCGAATTATAAGTAAGATAGATGACATGGAAGCTAGAATGCTTGGTGAGAATTAGACATCTTGAACTTATGTTCAAAGATGAGGTAACGCTGATTACGTGGGCGTAATCCATTTTAAGGGGGGTAGAGCGGAAACCGCTTCACGTATGTTTGTGTACTGAGTACATAAACTACGGTGTGCATAGCACAAAATAATTTGAGAATATGTTTTACATAAACATTTTGAGATAAATCATGGTTATTGCACACAGAATATGTGAATACCATACATATTAAGTACCTATCTTGTTAACTCCGGTGTGAGTACAAGTTAAGAGAATTAAGGAAGAGGATTAAGGAGACTTAAGAAATAAGAATATATGAGGTAGGAGTCGATATGAGACTAGGTGTGAGATAAGAATAAGATAACATTATGAGATATTATTTGATATGAGTATGAGGAAGGAAATTGTAATTGTATGAGGTATAAGATGGCGAGAATTGGTATGGGACAGTTATAGAACTTAGTATGTAACACCCCATCCAACAACAAACACATAACAACAATCTGCAGCGGAAAATATACTTCATCACATTACTTAACTCGTTGGTGTTACATGCCGTTAACCACCCACGTGGCTAACAAGGCTATTACATAAACATTGTACCGGTCTGATGGACTAGATTCCCGAGCGACTACACATTATTATCCCTTTCCATTAACAACAAAACATACACATACCTTCCAACTGTACCGAGTATTTACAAACTGATGCCGATAACAATTTCGGTCTTACTACACCTACTGTATATATACAACTTAAATGATTACCCATGTACAACGACTACCCCGTCCTACTCTCGAACGGCTTCCATCTCTTTGTACCTGAAATAGGAAAAGAAGAGAAAGGGTGGCCCCCAAGGGGCTCAGCACCTTTGCTGGTATGGTAATCCCGCAGCCCACATGCTACCGGGCCACGCACAACTAATTGTCGTCTTAGCATGCGATTGATTATATTTAAATCATGCATGCAACTGTAAACACATAACACATAACATTTCGCCTCATTGGGCTCAACAAACGGATAATACATCCTTATTTAATAAGTCACTCACGGTATTCATTATCCCTAGAGTGTCCCTCCTCTAATGGAGCTACTTCCTTAATAGACGACAACTACCCAATAATCGGGTTATCCTTAAACGCCTCTTATCACAAACTGGGATTCATTTCCATGATCCACACACTCCATATCTTACAACATATCACATTCCTCACATAACAAACATAACAACACTTTTCACGTTTCGACGTGCACATGATAACATCGCAATAAGAATTGCATTACAACAACATCAAATAACATAACGGGAACGGTCCTCTTAGGAACCGACCCAAACATAGTTAATTCACTGGTGAGCCTAGAGAATGGTGTCACCCTCATGGTAAGCTCGTTATACAATCAACAACAACACTCATTACCGTCCTAATAGTCGGACGAGTAACTTAAGTTAAGATGGTTCGGGTTTGGAGGCCCGAACACACCACACAAACACATGTTCCCCCTAAACCGATCATAAGTCAGAATAGCTAAGCTTTGGAATAAGCAAATGGGAGATCATAACCCATGAGGGAAACAACCATAACAAAGAGAAGGGTAAGGCTAAGAAGGATACCCTCTCCCAAACAACGCGCGACCGGCCAAACCGGATTCCTCACCACTGTTAGTACATAATTACTCTAGATATTAGTTAGAACCCCACTATGGAGTCTATCACATCTACACACATACAGTATTACAACTGGGTTAACATACAAGGGAGATCCCTACATTCACATACACCACATCACATAATCAACTCACGCATAGCCGTGGTTAGAACGCCCCATGGTTCGGGTCGTTTAATCCGAATACCGAACTCTCATGTGATCCTAGACTCAGTTAACTAAGGTTAACACTGCCGAGGTTAAATGGTATCGGAGTTGAACACGCCACATATATGAATTACTATAAACTCGTTACATGTTTTATCTTACAACGTGGCAAACATACAGAAAAACACATTGGCATACAAGCCGGTGTAATCCGGTAGGACACAGGTTGCTAGAAAACCATACCTGTCACCGGAGTTCACTTTATCATGTCCACTTATGTTCCTCGAGCAATTCTCGAACAACTGATAACATTACAAGTATTTTTATTAACATCGGGGTAACATGATTGTTTAAAGTCTAATGCTTATAACTTTCCCCGTTAACTTAGTTATATAACTTCACATTTTAACTTGTTTTACTTTTACATTTTAATACAATTTTTCCTCCACTAAATTGTCATTATAACTCACTTAACATGTCCTAATCAACCTCACATCACCTTTATTAGGTAATTACCATTTTTAGACAACATTTCCCAACTTAAAACAACAATTTTTGGTCCATACAGTGGCCCGTCCGAACTTGTGTCCGAACCTCCATGTTCGGACGCAAGCCGTGACTTTAGACAGAAAACAGACACACGTCCGAACTTGTGTCCGGACTTCAGAAGTTCGGACGTGAGTCGAGAATCTCTTAATACGGAAATCCATGCGTCCGAACATGTGTCCGGACTTCCCAAGTTCGGACACAGTTCGAGTGTGAAAAATTCTTACCCAACAGAGCCTGTCCGAACTTCCATGTCCGGACGGAAGTTCGGACAAGGCAAAATGCTCAATTTCCAAGCCTTTAAACACTTAGCCAAATTCCTCCAAAGCCTCCAACACTTATAGTATCCACTCCCTAGGTTCCTAAGTGATGTTTCATGCTTGTTCTAACCATTATACCAAGACATATCTTCCACACAAACATCATCATCCAAACATCCTTTCTTACAAATCAAAACTCCTTATGTCATTCTTATAATTCCTTTTTCCAAGCTTACACTTTCTCCTCCATTTACCCAAGTTTGCCTAAGTCTCAACTTAAGTCCAAAATGACTTTGGTATATACTAAAACCCCAAAATAATGCCTAAATCCATATTACACTCTAGAACACTTCCTAGTTCACCAAAATTCCTTTAAAACACTTTGAACTTCTTATACATTTTCCTAAATTTTGATATGGGTTCTCTTAGCACATCATCATTCCAAAACTCATGGTTTTCACCACTAAACATTCAAGAACACCTAAATCCATCAAAAACACCATCACTCACAAGTCCTCACCAAATTTACACTACATCACAATATAGTGCACCATTAAAATTGCTTGGCACTTAGGCCCTTAAATAGCATGGCCCTTAGGCCCTTAAATTGCATAAACCTTAAACACTGAATTTCCCACATAAATAACGCCTTTGACCTGCAAATACACCCAACAATACATATGTTCTTTTACTAGTCTCCTTGAGAACACTTTACTAAGTCATTCACCATTTGCCCTTTAGGTAGTTTTAACAAGCATTATAAGCTCATTCCTCCTAAGGCATTAAACCACATTAGGTTAGTATATTTACCTCTTTTCCACACAAGCCTCTTTCTTGTTTCCTTATAAAACCGGTAAGGTATCTGATTCCTTGTCAAGTTCTAAACAATATACAAACATCATAATGAGTATTCAAGCTTTAAGCTTCATCTCATTGTAAACCCTAATTTTACATTGTTTCAAAAACATTAATGCAATTGTTTTACCTTGATCTTTGAAGAGAGTTTGAATATCTATGAAGAGAGGACTCCACCTAGTCCATGAAAGGTTGGAATGAAGCTAGAACAAAGTCACACAAAGAGCACCATTAATGTGCATTTTCGGTCAAGGTAAAAACATGGAAAAAACTTGATTTTTCTTTGAGATTCCTTACCTAGAAGCAAAGGAGAGTAATATTATGTAGAAATACAAGCTCAAGCTCCTTCAATGGTGGAACTCCATGGCACCGAAATGGGGCTCTTGAAGTTTTGAGAAGATAGACTTGAAGAGCTTGATGAGAGGAAGAAGATGGTGGTGTTTGTTTTTGATTTGGTTAAGTAAGCTATGAAATATAGATGGTCAAAGGTGGTGAAATGGTGATGGTGCTGTAGCTGGTCCGTAAATGAGAGCAAGAAGGAAGGAGATGGAGTTGGAGACGGTGGGAACATGATAGAAATGAGGAGGATGAAGTTTAAGTTGCTTTTGTAAGATATTTTAGCTAAAGTAAAGTAAATAGTAACTTAGCTTGTCATCTTTATTTAATTGATAAGCTAACAAGAGTGGTGAGTCACCACACTTGAAAAAAAACCGGCCCCCTATAATATAATGAGGGTATTTTAGTCTTTGTTGGGCATTTAATTACTTATAAC
The DNA here is from genome assembly GCA_023374045.1 of Limonium bicolor. Lineage (NCBI taxonomy): Eukaryota > Viridiplantae > Streptophyta > Magnoliopsida > Caryophyllales > Plumbaginaceae > Limonium > Limonium bicolor. The sequence goes on from CM041780.1 coordinate 299,445,776, forward strand.
AACATATGTTACAAAATAGCTTATTAAAATCACTATTCATAAAAACAAGGAACATAGAAGTGAAATTTTTGATTTCCCATTGATATAGACTTCCAAATGTGATACTATATAGTACACATGTTAATTAAAGAGTAATGATGGACATTTAGCCATTCAAAACTCATTTACTAGACAATTTTTCAAAAACGTGCTTTAAGACTCCTTAAAGCACTTTTTGTGTTTTAACTTGTTTTCAAGCTTGGTTTTCTTTGGAAATTGATTTAATATGTTCATTAACATATTTATAAGGTATAAGTATGACCATTAGGTCTTATACAAATTTATCCCAAGCTTAGAGCACTTTTTAGCCCATATTGACCTTAAGGTATTTATTTATGTTTTATTTGGTTTAACTGTCTACCAAAGTTCCCTAAGGACTTAATTAGCCTTATTAAATCATAATTGAATATTATTAAGTCTTGGTAGGCTCTTTGGGTCCTAACCAAGTTCAGTCCAAGCTTAAAGCATGTTTTTGCTCAAACTGTATCTTAGTGCTTTATTGCATTTTACTATAGTTTAAGTTGTTCACTGATGTTTCTAAGGCACTTTTTAGCCTTTACATACCATAGTTTAATATTTAAACCACATATCAAGGTTTGGGGTATTTCAATCTACCCCCTTTAAAAGAACTTCGTCCTCGAAGTTCACATTTCCAACACATCATTATATTAGAATACGGGGATTACTTATAGCCATAAAACTTCCATAACCAAACACACTTTACATCACAACCTCGGACTTAATGGTCCGGGTAACATATTCACATCCATACATAACATAACATATTCACATGATAACCTCGGACTCAATGGTCCAGGTATCTTAACCAACACTTACATATACATAACAACCCCTTTGACTCACTGGTCTTGGGTAACATAATAACATTTAGACACATAGGTCTTGATAACATAACAGCCTTTAGACACATAGGTCTATGTAACACAACAACATTTAGACTCATAGGTCTTGATAGCATACACTTTAGGAAATCAAAGTCAAAATAACATTTATTACACATACCACATAACATGTCATAGCATGTATAGCAATCAAAAATATCTTTGATATACACTGTGATCCCGCAGAACCCGGTCGCGATGGACACCTTCCGTCCCCGTGCCTTTGGGAGATCAAAACAATCACTTAAATTTAAAATTTCCTTGTGAGGTTAAGTAAGAGAACCTTAACTATGTAAAGTATCTATCGACGTTTTATAAATACCAATTCAAAATCCTTTTTGAAAACACATACAACTCCAAGTCCAACTTATGCTCTTTGCTTCTTTTCTTAGCGTGGTTATTTATGACCACTTATAGGGAGCTTCAAGAATCATCCAACCCTGATGTGATCAGCATCAGTGTTGAACTATCCTTCCACTCCAATTTGTGTTCGGATTCCCTTGATCGCATGCAAATCAAGTTCCACTTCCCACCTCATTTTCAAGCATCAAATAAATCACTCATTTTCAATTTTCTATCTTTTTAATCATTCTAATCATGATCATAACATCTCCAAGGGATAGAACTTCGTCTATCAGTTATTTCCATTCACTTTAATGTTGTTACCTAGGGAATCTTATTCTCACTAGGTTCTATGTCGATTTCACACCCTTTCTTGAATCACTATATAGTATATATATACACATATATTTTATCAAAATACAACACACCATTTCACATTTATACACTGTCGGGGTTTTTGTTCACCGGGAGTTTCTCTACTCCCACACTTGTACTATCACACACAATTGTTAACAAATACACACACTTACCACAATGGTATTCGCATCTTCTGTGCGCAATTACCCCAATTAAACCATGACTGAGTGCGTATGTTTACATAACACACACACCAATCATCAAAACAAATTATTTTGTGCAATGCACAACATAAATCACGTACAATTGTACGGTAATACACACTAAGTGGTTTTGCGCTCTACCCCCCTTAAAAGGGATTGTGCCCACGTAATCAATTACTAAACATTGGCTTAAAATGTTCTGCCGTCGTGAAGTGTTTTAACTTCCACGCGGTCTATTACACAATGGATTCTGATTAGAGGATCTTAACCATATTGGCGGTTTAGTTCCCAAACCAAGAATTCTCATTGGAGTTTGTTTAAACTCTTAGTTGGTTTCGATTCTAGCCTGTGAGGCCTCTAGGCATTAATAATTAGCCATTCACTCATGTTTACCATGCACATTCAACACTTGAATTACTGGCTTACTAGTTTCTGCTGGGAAACTCTAATAACTGTAGAGCTTAGTTGCCCCATTTGTTATTCTTACAGTATTGTACATCCCCGATTGTCACTTTCATCTTGGTAACAATGGTTTCTCAACCGACGCATGGTATCTCTTACCGTTAGCGAATTCGGTGAGTTATAAACTTTCTATCCACTTCCATAACAATTTACTGTATATACAGCTATGTATTTCACAATGATTGACTTGTTCCCTTCCGACTTACTGTCGGTTGAGATTGAGCTACTACCTAGTGTGTAGTGCCCTCTCAGTTACTTACAACATTTGGGCTATATTCCATACCGATATTTGGCAGTTAGTGCTACTGTAGTCACTTACTGTTAATCATGTCTCCACATTTGGTCTTGTACAAGTACTCTTTTATTGGTGCGGCCTTGCATTTCCTATGCATCAGCCATTATAACATTATTCCTCCACAATAAACATGTTTCCAATTCCTAGCTATCCCACTCGATCATCACTGCGCAAGTGCAATACCAAAACACTCAGTCATACAGAGTGCAGAGGCGTAAACTCTTGACAGTAAATCCCTTATGTGATTCGCCATGGAATTCACACTGAGTTCCTCATCACATAGTACCTAGCACTGGCTTATTGCCCAGTTTGTTTAACATTGCTCACTTTGCATCTCCACTGAGTTTAACTCATAACTGGTCTTGTCTGCCACATTATTATTTAACAACACTTATACAACGGTCGCTTACTGCGCACCGTGCTTATTGTATAACACTAACTTACATGGTATTACTGTCACATTAACTTCCACACATATACTTACATCATTCGTATTATGGTTCATCACTCATTTGGATGACTACTGAATGCTCCTTGAGCATCGATCACTCGAGTCTCAAACCGACGTTATTTAGCTCGGTGCTTCACTTTATACACACATACTACTAAGCTAACTGCTCTCTTTCGATAATAATATCGTCCATCCTTAACATATTTCTTGAGCTTGGTTCACATAACTACCGCTCCAGCGGTTTCACAATATCGAGAGGTATCCCCACTCTTAGTGCATTGGTTCGTTCTCCACTCTATTCACTTATATAACATAAACTTCTGCAATCAATCTAACTTACATAACATATCTTGCTTGTGGCTTATAAGCCTTATTGTCTTGAGCTGCGCTCGTTGTAAGCTGTCCACATTCATTTATTTCTCTATGCAACATTTCATGATTTGGATATTATATTGGGCTCCATGACAAGGTCGTTGCATCACGTTTCCTTTTACAGGATGCCCCTTAGGATTGCCAGTCCGTCTCCTGACAACTTATGTCTAAACTGGGTGTTAGTTTCAATCCCGTGTTTTCTATCACGTTATCTTGTTCAATTAGTTGATGCAAACACCCTTCAAGGATCGCTCCTGGGTGTTGCTAAGTTATGCCTTTACATCTAGTTCACACTTATTGGTACATTCCGTTAGCCACGTCGTTTGCGCTCTTAACTGGTTATTATCTTCTTCTGTGAAGATCAACATTTCCTGATAGTGTAGGTACTCATTCTGGGAGTTTCATCCCGTTCATTGCACATTAATGTGTCCACATTAGGCATCTGCTTGCCATGTACAGGCTGGGTCACCGTTCTAGCTGTCATGTTTATCCCTGAGGATCCTTAGGACATATACGATGTCTTTACATTCAGTTAGTGCACTTCGCACCTCATAACTCTTAAACATTTCGTTGAAAGGAATTCACTAATTCCTTTAGTCTCGTTAACTTAACTGGGTTCCTTTACTTCAACCATTCGTGGTAATCCTTAGCTGTTGTTTGACTTATACTGCTGACCGTAGAACGGAGTCGACTACTTCCCGTATTCCGGACTCTACTCGTATACATATGTGGGGTACCATACTGATACATTACTACTTACCCAACTAACCCATAAGCAGGTCTGTCAGGCCCGCAAGCTCCTATCGGAGTGCGGTCGTCCCACAATTCAGTTGGTACACTCGTAGTATCCGTCACACGCCTAGGTGAAGCATTCTGTTGTCAACTCCCTTATATTGTCCCTTGACAATATTCATTCCATGCTTCCCGAACTTAATCGAGGGAAGGTTTATCCATTGTTGAATTCTTATCAACTGCCCTTGGTTTTACTGGTTTGGTTTAGAAGAAGGTTAGAAAGAAGTATTGGTTTGAAAGAAAATCTGGTTTTGAAAAGGAAAGAGTTTGGGTAAATCTGAGTTTGAAAGAAAATTTTCATGGTTTCACAACATCTTCTTACCTTAACCAAGTCTAGCTTCTTGCTGACTGGTGTACTTACAATTACAGGGGTTAGGATAACAGGCCCTTCCACTGTTATGACAAATCACATTTAACTTTATGGTACTTTACCAAGTACTTTGTAGTGGTTATAAATTTCCCGAACAGCCCTGTTATAGCAGCACTTGCTATGGCAAGTGCGCCATGCTAACTGGCTATCGGTTTAGCACATACCAGTTGTGGTATTGTTTTTACCCGCACTGTCATCAGTGGCCTCGTTGGCCCTCACTGATCTTACTGTCTTGACAATAACTCCTCTTGGTGACTTCTCACTGTCTTCATATGATAATCATCAACTAGGGTGTTTCCCATTCTGGGAGACCCCCTTTTCTTTTGTATTGTTTCCTCTTCGTAGCCCATTCCACGTATTTGTCGTGGTTACTGAGACTTGTCTCTTGTTTGGGCACTACGTTGTAGTTCCCTTGTCAGTTGGTATACCGTTGGTGTATCATTTAACAACTGCGGTTCCGTAGACACTTGTCTCGGGTTTCACTAATCCACTTCTTGCCTGTTGCACGGTCGGTGCGTTGCAAGCTGGTTATCCTCGACTGCTCGGCATGTCGACCCAGGTTGTCGGAAATTCTATTCTCCTATACACAAGATTCTTCATTCTTCGCTATCAAATGCGGTTAACATTGTTCAGATGGAAACCGTCTCCGGGATTCCCAGTTTTCGGGATCTACCGTATGGCAGGTTCTCCGTACCTTTAGAGGTGTTTAATAACAGCCAGATCGGGTATTCCCGAGTAAGAGTGAACTTTCATCTCTCTGGCCCTGTTTCCCAAGTTATATAACAGGGATTGTGGAGGGTGGGATGGAGACTGTAGGTTTCCAGTACACACTGGTAATTCCTATCTAGCGTATCTCTCACGCTATCACTCAACCCTTAACCTAAAGTACTTAAATCCTAACTCGGTACTTCCTAAGCTCGGTAATTCAATCATCAGAGCGATACTTCGCTCTGATACCACTTTTTGTAACACCCCATCCAACAACAAACACATAACAACAATCTGCAGTGGAAAATATACTTCATCACATTACTTAACTCGTTGGTGTTACACGCCGTTAACCACCCACGTGGCTAACAAGGCTATTACATAAACATTGTACCGGTCTGATGGACTAGATTCCTGAGCGACTACACATTATTATCCCTTTCCATTAACAACAAAACATACACATACCTTCCAACTGTACCGAGTATTTACAAACTGATGCCGATAACAATTTCAGTCTTACTACACCTACTGTATATATACAACTTAAATGATTACCCATGTACAACGACTACCCCGTCCTACTCTCGAACGGCTTCCAGCTTTTTGTACCTGAAATAGGAAAAGAAGAGAAAGGGTGGCCCCCAAGGGGCTCAGCACCTTTGCTGGTATGTTAATCCCGCAGCCCACATGCTACCGGGCCACACACAACTAATTGTCGTCTTAGCATGCGATTGATTATATTTAAATCATGCATGCAACTGTAAATACACAACACATAACATTTCGCCTCATTGGGCTCAACAAACGGATAATACATCCTTATTTAATAAGTCACTCACGGTATTCATTATCCCTAGAGTGTCCCTCCTCTAATGGAGCTACTTCCTTAATAGACGACAACTACCCAATAATCGGGTTATCCTTAAACGCCTCTTATCACAAACTGGGATTCATTTCCATGATCCACACACTCCATATCTTACAACATATCACATTCCTCACATAACAAACATAACAACACTTTTCACGTTTCGACGTGCACATGATAACATCGCAATAAGAATTGCATTACAACAACATCACATAACATAACGGGAACGGTCCTCTTAGGAACCGACCCAAACATAGTTAATTCACTGGTGAGCCTAGAGAATGGTGTCACCCTCATGGTAAGCTCGTTATACAATCAACAACAACACTCATTACCGTCCTAATAGTCGGACGAGTAACTTAAGTTAAGATGGTTCGGGTTTGGAGGCCCGAACACACCACACAAAACATTTCCCCCTAAACCGATCATAAGTCAGAATAGCTAAGCTTTGGAATAAGCTAATGGGAGATCATAACCCGTGAGGGAAACAACCATAACAAAGAGAAGGGTAAGGCTAAGAAGGATACCCTCTCCCAAACAACGCGCGACCGGCCAAACCGGATTTCTCACCACTGTTAGTACATAATTACTCTAGATGTTAGTTAGAACCCCACTATGGAGTCTATCACATCTACACACATACAGTATTACAACTGGGTTAACATACAAGGGAGATCCCTACATTCACATACACCACATCACATAATCAACTCACGCATAGCCGTGGTTAGAACGCCCCATGGTTCGGGTCGTTTAATCCGAATACCGAACTCTCATGTGATCCTAGACTCAGTCAACTAAGGTTAACACTGCCGAGGTTAAATGGTATCGGAGTTGAACACGCCACATATATGAATTACTATAAACTCGTTACATGTTTTATCTTACAACGTGGCAAACATACAGAAAAACACATTGGCATACAAGCCGGTGTAATCCGGTAGGACACAGGTTGCTAGAAGACATACCTGTCACCAGAGTTCACTTTATCATGTCCACTTATGTTCCTCGAGCAATTCTCGAACAAGTGATAACATTACAATTATTTTTATTAACATCGGGGTATCATGATTGTTTAAAGTCTAATGCTTATAACTTTCCCCGTTAACTTAGTTATATAACTTCACATTTTAACTTGTTTTACTTTTACATTTTAATACAATTTTTCCTCCACTAAATTGTCATTATAACTCACTTAACATGTCCTAATCAACCTCACATCACCTTTATTAGGTAATTACCATTTTTAGACAACATTTCCCAACTTAAAACAACAATTTTTGGTCCATACAGTGGCCCGTCCGAACTTGTGTCCGAACCTCCAAGTTCGGACGCAAGCCGTGACTTTAGACAGAAAACAGACACACGTCCGAACTTGTGTCCGGACTTCGGAAGTTCGGACGTGAGTCGAGAATCTCTTAATACGGAAATCCATGCGTCCGAACATGTGTCCGGACTTCCCAACTGAGCTTCTTTGTACTGTGTATTAGCCTGGCCCTTGTGTAGATTGCTGTGTATTAGCCTGGCCCTTGTCCGAACATGTGTCGGGAGGAATTCGTCTGGCCCTTGTGTAGATTGTTGTTCATTCTGATTGAAGTAGCAGTATCGCAACTGAGCTTCTTTGTACTGTGTATTAGCCTGGTCGACTTCCCACCAGTACGGCTCTCGATTTGACTGTTGAGGTGATTGATAATCCTTGACCAACCTTTGATATGAGGACATCTCCTCTTGCATGTGAGTCCATTCCAAATTGAACAACAATCTCTTCACCTCATCGTAGCCGCTCTCCATAATCAGTAACTATCCTACAAAAACAAAAATAAAAATACCAAGTAGAATAGAACTAAAAATAGAAAATAAACATAAAAACAGAAATTAATTAAATAGAAAAACAAATATGAAACAAAACAGAGATAAAATAAAATTGCTAAATTAAAAAGTAAGTAAAATGAAATAAAATTAAATAAAGCGAAAACAAAATAAAATAAAACAGATATAAACGAAATTAAACACAAATCTCAATAAAATTAATAACCACCAATTAACCGTGCCGGAGGTCCCCGGCAACGGCGCCAAAAACTTGTTGGAAGAAATAGCAACTACTTCTTACCACTTAGGCAGTGTACCTATCGTTTTGCGGAATAGTGGAAATGTGGGTTGTCGTACTCTTGGGGACCTCACTGTGGATAACTGATAGTATAATAAATTGACTGAGATTTCTATAAATAGATTTTATCTTTATGAGGGAAATGATTATCAGCTAACACATAAGACAATAATAAAAACAATTTATTAAATAGAAAAGAAATAGAAATTATAAATCTTTTTGTGTTTTAAAGAAGCATCCCGGGTTGTTCTGCTCACCTATTTTATTTAATCATATTAATATAACTTTCCCACTTTAGCAATAAGCTCAAGAATCTTAATTAGTTTAATGACCGTTCCCTGCCTAATAAACCCTGATTAATTTAAACAACAAGCGCAATTCCTTGTTCAAGTTATTAATAAATTAATCGCATTAGTAACAATTCCTATTGGAGAGTGGTAAACCTATACGGCGAGAAAGTCGCTTCTAGTCGTTAATCCATTTTGACTTCCTGTGTCTAGAACCTTGTCTCAGCACTGCATGTTAACAAAGAACTACAAATATCACTTTAATAGTTGTACAAGAGAATTAAAGCTCATTAAGGACAAGAATCAAAATACTGTTTATATAAATTATACTGGAAAGCTTATATAACACAATTATATAAAATAGGCTTGCTTCTAACCCGGGAAGCTGGGTTTATTAATCACACATAATTATAAAATATACGGAACCAACGAAGAAGAACAAACAGACAATCGATTCCTTCGTTGGTTCTCTGGAAACTAACAGCATAAGGCTGATGAAGAAAGAAAATAAAATGGAGAAGTGGGGGATAAGAAGATGGAATGGATCGTTGGTGTGAGCGATGGATTATTTTCTCGATGGAAGGAATTATATTTTTGAGCAGAAGGCTCGTGGGTTTTTATAGGAGAAGGAGAAGAAGAGGAAGGAAGGAGAAGGAAGAGACAGGCTAGATCACGCGTGCTAGTGGGTGAACAAGATAAGGGAGGTGCCAGTTGATGGTGTAGATGGATAAGTTGCAGAACGTGTGAGGATTTTCAGGACTGTCGGCCACGACTGATCTTGTTGTATCTAGGCGCCGCAATGAAAAAGGAAGAAGCGTCTGAATTTAGTCACGTCCGCCCCCTTGTCCGCCCCTGGTTAGGCGGACACCACTTCCGTCCGCCACCTGTCCGCCCATGTTCATGCGGACGTCTCTATGCTTGTCCGCCACTTGTCCGCCCTTTGTTAGGCGGACGTCTCTATGAGTCTTTCTGTCCGCCACTTGTCCGCCTTTCTTTGGGCGGACGTCTCACGTCCACGTTTCTGTCCACCTTGTGTCCACCTTGTTTTGGGCGGACGTCTCACACGTCTCTGTCCACCTTGTGTTCGCCTTGTTTTGGGCGGATGTCTCACATCTCTGTCCTCCTTTGTTTGGGCGGACAAGTACTTGTCCGATCGGACGTGTTGTTCATGAATATAGTTACTTGATTAATATTGATTGTTCAGGTGCTAGTATGCGATTATTATATATATATATATATATATATATATATATACCGGTGTATTGTAATTTTTCCTGCAATATTCAACCGGCTCCAGATTCTTCGTTATAAGTCCGTTTTACGAGCCGTCTGCGCCTATGCGTTCGACTCTTTGTCTACTTTGCTCCCAGCTTGGTTTTCCTCCTTGTTTAACCAACAAAGTTATTAGATAATCAATAGAACATAAACTAGAGGAAAAACATACGATAAGTGAGAAATGAGCAAGAAAAGTGTTGATATAATATAAGAAATACACCTATAAAACATGCTCATTTAGACACTTATCACAAGGCGGTGAACTCTGTGTAATACTCGTCCACCGTCATCTTGTCGGTCTGCTTAAGCGCATCCAACTGCAAGCGCTTCTTCGTTTGGACATGGGCGGGGAAGTACTTTGCTCGTAGCAAGGCGGTGTACTGCTCCCAGCCGAACTCTGGATTGGCCACATGCTCGGCCCTCACCAGCTTCCACCAATTGCCTGCCACCCCCTTCAGATAGAAGGCAGCCAGACGCACCTTGATCCCAGCAGGGACATCAAGGGTCTCAAAGGCGGTCTCCAGCTCGGAGATGTACGCCTCAAGCTTGGCGGGATTGGTCTCCCCCTTAAAGTGTGCGGGTCGAAGGTCTGCAAGACTCTTCACCCAATTTGGTTCCCTGGGTTGTGGCGGTGGAGGTGGTGCACCCACACCAGGCTGGTAGCCCATGTGCCCTAATGCGGCAGCCACGATCTCGGCGATCGTCTGCCCTCCCGGTATCCTTGAAGCATCATCGCCCTGGCCATGACCTCGGCCTCCTCTAGGACGTCCTGCCATCTGAACAAGCATAACTCACATTAGATTCGTATCCACCACTGTTTCGGTTAACGAATTTATAACGTCCGTAGACGGTAAAGACGATCCACACTTATTAGTGGTCATCTGACTCTACTCATACTAACAGCTCACACCCTTAACCCATCACTTATTTCTTAACTTATATCCTAACTCGGTGGTTTCTTATGTCCGGTATTTCTTGATCAGAGCGTAACTACGCTCTGATACCACTTTTTGTAACACCCCTTCCTAAGCCAGTCGTGGTTATCGCTTCTTAACAATTAATACTTAAACGTCACAGCGGGAATAACTATCACCAGGACCTTGCTACGGTCTAACCAACAAGAAATACCATTACTTAAATATTTACAATCACATATCCACAATGCATACACCAACCGAGTTTAAAGTATTCTCTAAAACCATACAGTATTTCACAAGCTCAGGTTTAACTACTAACTGACGGGTGCACAGGCTCTACCCGTACTTAAAATAAAGTCCCACCTAGGGCTACCCGCTCCTACTCTCGTGGTGTGACTTCATCGGCCGCTTACCTGCAAGTGTAAAAACAGCCCCCAAAGGGGGTCAGCACGAATGCTGGTGCGACCCTCCCATGGCCCCCAAGCTAACGGGGCTACGACGACTAATTGTCGATAGCATGGAAGTTGATTAGCATAAACAGCATAATATAAAACGCAATAAACCAACAACCACAATGAACATAAATAGCTCATTAGCAAATGAACGACTCAGGCGTTCCCTTAATAAGTGAGTTAGTTCTTAACTCCTTAGATCCATAATCTCCTTAACCTTACAATTGCCAACCGCTCCACTATTAGATTGGTTAGCCCTTAATTGGTTGCTTATCTTTGTAGGGCTTGGTTAACCCTAGCCGGTAGCAGTGCACTATCCGACGATAAGTTACCTTTCTTAATTTGTTGGGGATGTAGGCTTGATCCCCCCACGCCATCCTTAATGTGCCTCCCACCTCAAACAGTAGCCCGGGTGGTCGGGTCGGTTTGTTGACCCTAGGCGACGAGTCTAATGACAAGTCTTATTTGGAAGTCAGATCTGATTCAGATACCGACCTCCCCCAATACACATGTGCCGGTACCATTCCGGATTCCTCACTCCCACCCCAAGTTATGGTTAGTGAACGCCTTAATTACCAAGTGTTAGTTAAACCCTGACGGGTAAAAACCAACAATCACCAATACTTAGTTCTTATACTTAACTCAGTGAGTACTAAACTTAGTTAGCAACATCCTCAAGTCTCGTGGGTTAGTGTAAAATAAACACATTCACAACGAGAATAAGTATAACCGGTTGCATGCTTTATCTTGTCTTAGTCATAGCAAATAAACAGATAGCACACAAGCCGAGGGACACCTCGTTAGCAAGCAGGTCACAAGAAAGACTGTACCGTTCACCGTCGATCGTCCCGGTTGTTTAATACTCCTCCGGTTTCCAACTTTCAAGTCCTAAAATATCCATCCAACTTAGATGATTAAGTATCTATACATTGTTTAACTTATTTAACTTATTTAACCCTTATTGGTCCCCAATTAGCACTTCTTAAGTCTTATAACTTAACCTTGCAACTTAACCTTAAGCTTATGAACTTATTCTTAACTTAACTTAATTCCCTTAGGTTCTTAGGTTTCTAATCATCATTGCCCTACCAATGGCATACACTAATACCAATCATCAACCTTAGAATTTAAAATTTCTTTTTTTTTGTTTTAGCCTCGACCGAACTTACCGACCGACCTTACCCAAGGTCGGTCCATTCCAGAACATATTACCGTTTGAAAATTCTACCCCGACCGACCTTGCAAGTCCGGTCCCCAAGGTCGGTCCATTCTCGAGAGTTTTCCCCGTGGGAAATTTAAGCTCGACCGAACTTGCCAAGTCCGGTCCGAAGTTTGGTCGATTCCGGAGACTTATCCCCGTACAGAATTCTAGGCATGACCGACCTTGCAAGTCCGGTCCCAAGGTCGGTCCATTCCAGAGACTTAATTCCTTCACAAAATACAAGCCCGACCGAACTTGTAAGTCCGGTCCTCAAGTTCGGTCGATTCCAGAGACCACTTCCGGTAGTGTAAATTGAGCTCGACCGACCTTGCAGGTCCGGTCCCTAAGGTCGGTCGGCTCCAGAACCTTGTTTCTAAATTCCCATTTAACTCCAAACTTCTCCTCATATATCCTAATATGTTCTAACCTCATTTGGGCACCTCAAATACACCTTAAGCCAACCACTAAACACTTTAAATCACTCACCTACATCCACTTTAATCATTATGCATTTTCCTTGTAATCATGCCAACACTTGTAATATTTTCCCCTAGGATTTCTAGGTGGTGGTTCATACCTAATGTAACCACTATGCCAAATGCTCCCTCACCACTATAACATCATCTCCCAAGCATCTTCCACCATCTAAAACTCTTTTATGCATTCACCTAAAGTTCCTTAACAAGCTTATGCTTCCATCCATCAGCACATTATTTCCTTCCTAGTTGATTACCAACATTTGCCTAAGTCATTATAACTCATTAAAACACCTTAATATCACCCCTTTTTCATCAAGACAACCTCTAAACTTCCTAGTACTTCCTTAGTCATGGAATTTCCTTAGAACACCTTAAACACTTAAGTTCTTCACTAAATTTTGCCATGGGTTCTCTAGTATATTGTTGCTCCCAAACACTTGGCTTTTCACCATCAAACAACCAATATCACTCAAATTCTCATCACAACACCTTATCACACAATTTACACCAAAACTACACCACATCATTACATAGTGTATAAACTTAAATGCTTGGCACTTAGGCCCTTAAATGACAATAATCTTAACCACTGAATTTCCACATATATTTGCCTTTAACCTGCGAATACACAACAAGGCTCCCATTGAAATAAAATGCTTCTTGTAATTCATCTCAACATTGTGTGACTATCTCTTTTCTCATTGGCTCTTTAATCACAAGTTTCACAAGTATAGTCATTGTTCTTTCTCCTAGGTTTTATAACCCCTTTTTCCCAATGTAATCTCTAAACTAAACTCATCACATATCCAAATCCCATTCCCTCAAACAATAAAACACCTTAAGGTAAGTAATTTACCTTGTTCTTTTACAAGCTTTACAAACTTTCTTCCTTAGGTTTTTCCTTGAGCAATCTCGGTCACCAATATATATCTCCTTGCCAATGTTCTAACCAATATCCAATGACTCCAATGAGTACTAGATAATACATTAACCCTAAGGAACAAACCCTAGGTCAAAATGTGCTTTAAGGTATTAAGGTGATTGTTTTACCTTGGTTTCTCACGACAAGCTTGGATATGAAGCAAGAAGGACCTCCTCAATCCTTTGAAGAGTAGAAAACAAGCTAGAACAAGGCATTAAAATGAAGCCTCATGAGCTTGTATTTTCGGTTATGAAGAAAAATGATGGAAACCTAGATTTTCTTACACTTTCTTTACCTTAAGAGAATGGAGAAGCCAATGGAGTCTCCAAACTTGAGTTTCCTCCTCTAATGGTGGTTTGGCTTGGCCCCAAATCAAAGCTCTTGAAGTTTTGAAAAGATAGGAAGAGAGAGCTTGAGCTAACTAAGAGGAATATGTAATTTGTTTTGGTTTTGGAGCTAAAATGAGCAAGATGTGTGCAAGGGAAGTTGAAGCTAGCATGGGGCTGCTCTTCACGTCAATGGAGAAGGGAGGGAGCAAGAGAAACCGTGGGAACAAGAGAGAATGAAGAGATGAGGAGAGAGGTATACAAAGGTAAGATATTTATCTTATAAAGTAAATAGTAGTTTTGCTTTATAGTTATTTATTTACTTAATGACTAATAAAGGTGGTGACTCACCTTGTAAAAACCAGACCCCATTAAGTAACAAGGGATACTTAAGTCTTTGTTGACCAAATATCTCACTTATATTGACTTATGTTATAAACTAGCTTAATTAAATTACTATTCACAAAACAAGGCACATTGTTGTGAAATTTTTTATTTCCCATTGATTTAGACTTCCTAATCTGATACTAATTAGTACACGTGTTAATTAAACAGTAATGATGGACGTTTAGCCACTCAAAACCCATTTACAAGACAATTTTTCAAAAATTTGCTTTAAGACTCCTTAAAGCACATTTTGTGTTTTAACTTGTTTTCAAGCTTGGTTTTCTTTGGTAATTGATTTAAAATGACCATTAGGATATTACCAAGGTCTTAGAACTATATTTGGCTACTCACCCAAGTCTCCAAGCTTAGAGCACGTTTTAGCTTAAACTGCTCTTTTGGTGTTTCCTTATGTTTTCTTTGGTTAAAATGGTTTCTTAATGTTTCTAAGGCATTATTTAGCCTCCTTATAACTTAGTTTATCATTTAAACTCCATCTATAAGTTTGGGGTATTTCAAAAAATACCCTTATTTGACAAGGGGGCCGGTTTTTGAGAGTGGTGAGTCACCACATGAGTCATCCAACATAAGAAAAGAAGAGGGAAATAAGAAAAGTTACTATTTGCTTTTTAAAACAAAATATCTTCTTATAAGGTACCTTTCTTCTTCTATCTCTTCATTTCTCTTCTTCATAACGGTTTCTCCTGCCTCATCTCTTCTCCATTCACATAAGAGCTGCCTCCATTGTTGCTTCACCTTGTTTTGCCCACCAAATCTCCATTTTAGCTCCAAATCAAAAACTAAACACATTATTCTTAGTTAGCTCAAGCTCTTGCTTTCTATCTTTTCAAATCCTTCAAAGCTCCATTTTGGTGCCAAGAGAAAACTTCATTGATGGAGAGAAATCAAGTTTGAAGAGTTCATTATCTTCTCCATTTTTTCTAGCTAAGGAAAGTGTAAGAAAAATCAAGTTTCCATCACTTTTCCTTCATGACCGAAAATTACCTTCTCATGGAGCCTTGTTTTATCCATTGTTCTAGCTTGATTCTATTCTCCAAGGGCTAGAGGAGGTCCTTTTTGACTCATATCCAAGCCCATCTTAAGACTCCAAGGTAAAACATTCATTTTAATGCCTTAGAACACATTTTTAACCTAGGGTTTACTCCTTAAGGTTAGTGTATTATTTAGCACTCATGAGAGTCAATGTATATTGATTAGAACATTGGCAAGGGAAATTAAAATGGTGGCCGAGATTTCCAAGGGAAGAAGCCTAAGGAGAATGTTAAGAGAAACTTGAGAAAAACAACGTAAATTGCTTACCTAATGGTGGTTTAAGTTTTAAGGGATGAGATTTAAATAAGTACTAATGTGGCTTAGAGCTTACATTATGTAATGGGTTATATAACCTAGGAAAAAGAATTTAAACAAGCTTGTGAACTTGTGACTAAGGAGCCAATGGGAATGAGATAGTAAGATAAGCTTAAGGTGAATTAAGAGAACACTTATATTGCTATGGGAGCATTGTTGTGTGTATTTGCAGGTTGAAAGCTTTTATATGTGGGAAATTCAGTGTTTATGTTTAAGTCATTTAAGGGCCTAAGAGCCATGTCATTTAAGAGCCTTAGTGCTATGTAATTTAAGATTATTGCATTATATTGAGTTTGTTGTGAATGAGTTGATTTGGGTGAGAAAATATGATGAGAAAGAACTTGATGTGTGTGAGATGATTGAATGAGAAAAACAATGCTTATAGGCATGATAATATACTAGAGGAGCTATGGCGAAATTTGAGTAGAAAACAAGTGTTTAAGTGAAGGTTATGATTTAATATGACCTAGGATTTACTTGGGATCATTGGAAGGAATTTGAGTGGAAATGAGTTAACAAAGGTATTCTTGAGGTTGAGAATGACCTAGAGTTGTCTAGGGAGAATTAGAGGATTAGTGGGTGTATTGAACACACCAAAGTCATGGTATGAGGAATGGTAAGACTTGTGCAAAAATTTGGAGGAGAAGGTTTATAATGCTTTAAGATGATTTAGGTATGAACTAGGGAAACTTCTGGAAGTGTGATGTTGCTAGTAGAGGACTAATAAGGTTTAGTTTAAATGGTAATGAGTGGACTTAGGTGATGGAAGAGAAAAGTGTAAGAGAATGTTGTAAATAGTCAAGGAAAAAGACTAGGAATGTATAAGAGTGTATAATTATGAGAATGGTGGGCAAGTTGAGTAAAAGAGATGCAGATGTCTAAGAGGGACTAGGGGATCCAATGGTGAATTTAAGGCACCAAAACCATGGTGAAGGAAGCTAGGAAACTTGTACAAAGTTTGAAGAAAAAATAAGGTATAATGACTCGTAAGGATGTAAGCATGTGCTAGATTATATATAGCTTTGAGAAGTGGGGATAAAGCAAATGGGTTGTGCATGATGATGCTTGAGGAGTAGTTAAGATGGTTGTGAAGATAGCATTTTGGGTTAGTTTAAGTTGTAGGTATGATATACCACTTAGGAAACTTAAGGAAAATATTACAAGTATTAAGAGATTATGTGAGAAATTGGGTAGCAAGTTTAGATGAGGAATTGGGCAAGTTTACGATGTTATTTTGGGGTTAGAATATTTATAAGATCGTATATGGACTTTGGGTAAAGCATGGATGAAGAGAACAAGTGCAATCACACTTAGAAAAATGCAAATGGTTAAAACCTGCAGCTGGTCCCCGACCTAGGTCCAGGGTAAAGTCCCAGACCATGCCTAAATTAGAGATGAGAGTTCATCCAGCACCCTGGTCTGGGACTTAAGTCTTGTATAAAGTCCTGGACCACCCCCTAATTTACCCCCGAGAGTTTTATCTTGTATTGGTCCGGGACTTAAGTCCCATTCAATGTCCCGGACCACAACATAAAATCAGCCGAGAGTTTAACCAAGTGTTGGTCCGGGACTTAAGGTAAGGACCAAGTCCCGGACCACTCTAAAATGGTGTATAAGCTTGGAAAATGTTAGGTAAGGATGGGGATTGAAAAGTGTTGATGTTATAATGTAATTAAGGACATGTTTGGTGGGTATTACTGGCAATCAAATGGGTGAATAAGCTTAAGAAATAATGAGAAGTAAGTGGCTTTTAAGGTTAAGATTAAACTATAAGGACTTAGTGATTTTTAGTGGGTAAACCTTAGTGGTTAAGCAAACTAAGTGAGTTGGGATGAGTTAAGTAACTAATAACCTAAAATTAAATGAATGTTTTAGGACTTGGGAATTTGGACTCCGGAAGAGAGCAAGCAACCGAACGACCAACGGTGAACGGTACAGTCTTCTTGTGACCTGGTTGCTAACGAGGTGTCCCTCGGCTTGTGTGCTATTTGTTTATGTGTGCCGACTAAACAAGATAAAGCATGCAACCGGATATTATGTTAATTGTATTGTTGTGTGATGTTTGAAAACTAACACAACTTACCGTGAGAACTTACTAACTAATGTTTAGTAAAGAATTGTGTGAGACTAAGGAACACTCCCTAAAATTAGTTTGTTAATAACCAAAAGAGGTTTAACAAACAAACATTGCATTGAGACTTCTTCTAACTTTAACTTGGGGGGAGTGAGGAATCCGGAATGGTACCGGCACATGTGTATTGGGGGAGGTCGGTATCCTTATCAGATACCGACTTCCAAATATGACTTGTCTTCGGGCTCGTCGCCTAGAGTCGACATATAGACTCGGCCTCCTCGGACTACTTGTTCTAGGAGGGAGGCATACTAAGATGGCGTGGGGGATCTAGCCTACATCCCCAACAATTTCAGAATGTTGTTTATTGCCGGTAAGTGTCCTGCTGCTGGATAGGGTTAACCAAGCCCTATGAAAATAAACAACGAACTAAGGATTAACCAGTTCTAATAATAGAACGGTTGACATATATGAGATAAGGTTTGAGACAAGATACAACCATTCCTATTTAGAGAATGGTTTGTTTTCTAAGATTGAGATAAAGATTAAGATAGAGGTAAGATAAGGTTAGACTGAGATTAAGAGGAAACATAACTTCAGGAGTTAAATAATTGACTCACTAATTAAGGGAACGCATTTAAGTCGTTCATTGTGTTTGAACTTTGATTGTTCATAGTTGGATTGTTGTTTATTGCACTTTCTATTATGTTGTGCATCCAATAAACCTCCATGCTATCGACAATTAGTCGTCGTAGCCACGTTAGCTTGGGGGCCATGAGGGGATCGTACCAGCATTCTTGCTGACCCCCTTTGGGGGCTGTTTTTATTACGCAGGTGAACGTCAGAAGGCGGCCGTCATGAGAGTAAGATGGGGTAGATGTATTACGGGTTTAAGTATGACCCACGAGTTGTGCATGTACAATCGTATGGTATTTTGAGTTAGTAAGTTGTATAGGATGTGAGGGGATTGTAAGAATGATATGTATTTGGTTAAGACCTGTAAGTACTAACGTTTGGTATATTCTGTTAATCAGACCGTGGCAAGGTCCTGGAATGTATTTGAATCCGTTGCAGTGTTTGTATATATGGTGATAAGTTTGTGATAACCACGATTGGATCGAGATGGGGTGTTACAAAAAGTGGTATCAGAGCGTAGTTACGCTCTGAAGACAAGAATTACCAAACTTAGGTGAATACTGAGGTTGAATTTGAGTTATGGGTTAAGGGTTGAGAGATAGAGTGAGAGGTGCGTTAGTTAGGACTTCCTGGTGTTTACCGGATATCCATAGTACCTAAACCCACCCTCCACGTCCCTTTCTTGAGTTACGGGGAACAAACGCCAGAGAGAAGGAAGCCTTCTCTTACTCAGGAAAACCCGATCTGGTAGTTAGTTAACCAAAAGCAATACGAGAAACATCTTGTTATACAATAGTTTACAAAAACTTGGAGGTTTTTTTAATGGAGCGCAACAGTGAAGCAGGCGCTACCAATGGAATTTTACAAATAAGAGAACGGAATTACCGGCAACATGGGTCGACATGCTACGCAGTCGAGTTACCCCACCATACCAATGATAAGAAAAACACTACGAGTGCAATGGAAAGGGAAAAGATAAGCGACATGAGTACCGGACAGTGGTCCGAATGCGTATAGCAGTGGGGTAATACAAAGCATGAGAAATTAGATTACTGGAAAGTCCAGTTAGAAACGGGAACTCCAAACCCCATACAATGAGAAAGATTACAAACCTGGCCGATATGGCTCAGGCGACTAAGGAAACATGTACCAATTAGATATTAAAATAGGACTACGATGTAGTGCCTAAAGGAGAATTGTTACACAGAAACCGTGAGGAATGTGTGGAAATAGGAGCGAGGATTAAGATATAAGTAAGTAACGAGGGGTTCCCTCAGGATGAGGAACGCCCTGATAAGCTACAGTACTGTCAAAACAACCAGGAAACTGCCAGATGGTCAGTTATCCAGAATAAGAGAACATCGAAGGAGTCCCGAGGACTACCAATTACATGGAGATTAGGAGGAAGTACCACTACCGACGTACATAGTACCGGTAGCCCATCCTGCATGGCGCACTTGCTGTAGCAAGTGCTACCACGATTAAGTTACAAGGAAAGCCATCATGGCTAGATAGTAGAACACTACAGTTGTAGTACATTTTAATAACGGACGGTAAATCCATAAGAACGGGAAAACGAGACCTTGGAAAGGCCCGAGGACCTGATCATAATAAGATGAGCCGACACACTAGTCAGCAGGGAGCTGAACTTGGGCGAAATACTAAACGATAAATATCAGCAACGGAACAACCTACTACAACAACAACGAACAATACGGGTAAGAACACCGATCCCGAACCTTGAGGGCAAAACTTGAGAGATCGCTCAATAATACGAGCAGAACACTATGTAAGTACCAACATACAAGGAAAGTGCCAAGGGATACGATGGAGGCAGTCGACAGAACGACTTCCAACAGGAACGGGGTAGAACCCCCGAGACGACCATTAAGAATACCAATAACAACAATCTATGCTGAATATGCTAGCAAACCCCAGAAATAGGGACAGAAGGAATAAACTTAAGCAATAACCTACTAAGGATTAAAGATATACAATCCCGACAGAGAAAATCTCAGAGGACTACCCCCACAGAGCGGCCATAGTCGAGCCGAACAACTGATGAATGACAGCTAATACTGTTTGCCTAACTCATTAACACCCAAGTGTGAACAATCATCAACGGGTGGCGTAGTCAACGGAAGTTGAACGAAGCGTTGAGATGGAAGTATAAGATGACAGGATGATATCCAACTTGGACACCGTAAGGCAAACGCCTAATACGAACATGTCCGTAATTGTTTAAAAACGCACAAGTCTATGAAGATGACATAATTGTCACAGACACTAAGTAACCTCAAATCACCCGAATAAACTTCCATAGCGGGAAGCGGGATGCAGCAACTTACCATGATACCGGTACTACATTTAAAATGTAACCTAATGGTGGATAGTGTTCAAAGAACCAGAGACTTATGAGGATAACCTACAGATGAGTAAGAATACAAGGAGAGAACCGAGCACCGGCTCTCACCCAATGACATTAAGCACTAAGAGCCTACGAGCCAAGGATGTTAACCACATCAGAGCCCGAGGCGCAGTAAGTTATAAGAGAGCTTATTTAAGACATGAAGGAACTACAATTCGTAGGTATGAATGGTTACCAAACCTATAACTTAGATTGTGGAAAATATTGCCAGGAAAAGGCACCAATGAGAATAATGAGATAGTACATTTGCAGGGGCAGAGAACGAACCATGCCTTTTAGGGTGGGGATACCTCTCCTTGTTGTAAGGCCATGAGTGGGAATAAACCCCTCAAAAAAGGGCTTTCACTTATTAGAGATGTAATACACTTTCGTTAGAGAATGAAAACCGTAAACTTTGAGATTACCTTAGAACATACCAGATACACTTGAGTAATAAGGAAGGCTGCAGAGACAGACCTCATTTCCAACACCCAGGATTTAAGAATCAGTAATCGTCAGAGATAAACATTGTGAGTGCACGTTATGGCACGTCAAGTGACCAATGCTCAGAAGAGCTTGTGATTCAGCGGATGACTTCTTCAGTAGCCGGTTAAATTACAAGGTAAACAACATCATAAAGGATGAAAGAATGCGAAAGAAATTAGCCTACTTACGAACATGAGATTGAAGCAGAACATCTTCATATTAAGAGACAACCATTTTACAACACGGTACGGCAACCGCCAAACACCGGAATCAAAGAAACCCTAGTGTGTTTACACCAGGAATGAATTAAGTATAAGATAAGATGTTAGAATAAATGAGTAAGGAGTTTCACCATCAATGGGCAATAGAGTAAAGGCCAACTACCACGGTAGTAGTGGTCGTGAGTACAATATTTATATAAGGGGATTAAGTCATGGTGCGCAGTAAGCGACCGTTATGTATGAGCTGTCAAATATTGACACTGAGGCAATTAGATTTATGAGTTAAGACCAATATAAGTAAGGAAATAAGATGGTAGACGAACTGTGCATTGATGCCAGTAGTCTGGACCTGGTTAGGTAAGATTTCACAAGAAGCACACTACCCATTTCTAAAGGAACTGGAAGTGCATTCCTAGTAGAACAAATATGAGAAAGAAGATAAAAGGCTCTATGGAAAGAGACCTCAGTCACTAAGAGACCGAATCAGTACGGGATACACAAAGAACTAGAGCATACAATACCCAAGAACATAGTAAATGGATTTTCCTTGATTAAGTTCAAGAAGAACAATAAGTGTTATTATGGAACGATGGAAGAGGAGATCGACAACAGAATACTTCATGATTAGCAATAGCTAAACGTGTGACGGACACTACGAGTTTACTTAAATGAGATGTGGGACGACTGCACCCCACAGGGGCTTGCAGACCTGAAACGCTCATTTATGAGTTAGCCAGGTAAGTAGTAATGTACCAATAAGGTACCCCATGCATGTAAACGAGTGGTGTAAGGAACACGGGAAGTAGTCGACTCCGTACCACGGACAGGGACGCAAGATCAGACAAGAGCAGCTACTACCACAAACAGTCGAAGAGAAGAATTCAGTTGAACCAACAACACAAATCAATCAGAGAACAAATAATTAAGGACTATGAAGTGCGAAGAGCACGAATTGTTAAGTACAAACATTGGACATGTCTTAAGATGTAAGAGATTAAACTGTAAAGCGTAATAAACACTAAATAGTAGTTTTAGATTAAGCATCATCCTTAGACCAAAGGTCAGTTCGAAAGAATGATTTAGACACTTGAGGAAACACTAAGAATACAAACATTAGATCTCCAGGGAGACTGGATAGATGAGCTACAACTCATTAAGGCCGTGTATATATAAAGATAACACGTGTCCATTGAGGGACCTTTAGCTCTAAATGATAAGGATGCAGGAAAAGAATTGAAATACCCCAAACCTTAATACGTTAGTTAAATATATAATTACTATATTCTAAGGCTTATTTCAGTCATTAAGAACATGTGGGAAAAATTCCCGAAGGAAACGGATCCAAATAGTGGATTAAAAATGCAAAACGAGCTTTAAAGCACGCTTTTCGAGAAACCCGGGAAATGTAATTTTAAACGGAAGGACTAATAAAAATTTATAGTCAATCATGTGGCTATAATTAAATATTAGTCAAGGTCTAGGACCATAAAAATAAATAAAACAAAATCCGGAAACCGGACCCGGACTGTTAAAACTAACAGTTCAGGAAATCACGGGTGTTATCTGCTAAATGACCACGTGCCTCTCTCTCACATTGTAAAATAAAAATCAAATTCTTCTCCCTCTCTCTTGTGTCTCACGGTTTACTCTCCCCTCTCTATTCTATTAATTTCACTTTACTCACTAAAATACAAAACTACCTACTTTATTCCCTCTCTCACACCATACTCCCTCTCACACTCTCTCTCTCCCTCATTTCTCTGGTGTCCCACGGTTCCTCCTCCCTCACCCAGCTCTCTCTTTCTGTTCTTGTTGCTAGCAATGGCGATTTTTACAAGTCAAAGAAACCCCACCTTCAACTCCTTGTAACTTCATCATCCTAGCTCCAAATCAAGAAATTTTTACACCAAAATACTCCTCTCATCTTGGAGATTATTTTCCACCTTTTAAAATCTTCAAACTCCACATTTGACCTCCATGGGTGTAGCTCATTTTGAAGAGGAAAACACCCATTCTTGAAGTTAATCAACCCTTTGACGGTTTAAGGTAAGAAGCAACTCGAAAATCCATTTCTTTCTCCATCTTCCTTGGCCGATTTTTGCTCTGTTTTGAGCTCCAGTTTTGCTGTTTGTTTTAGCTCATTTGAAGCCTCATTAAGAGCTGGAGATTACCCATCTTTGTTTCCTAACAGCCCATTGTGGAGTAGAAGGTAAGAATCTCTACATTTCTATGCTTAAACACCCTCTTGTTTTAGGGTTGTTGTAAGAGCTTCATTAAGTTCTTGATGCTCATTACCATTTATGGTGTTTGGTCATTAGTGTAACAAACAAACCCATTGGAAATCGGTTGTGCAACAAGAAGTGAGGAGGAGGGATAGTTGAAAGAAATCCAAGGTAAATAACTTACCTCAAGCTATGTGGTGTTTTAAGGATTTTGTGTTTTATCTAGGTGCAAATATAAATGCTCAGTGAAATGCAGGTGTTGCTAATAATATGAGGAAATTCAGTGTTTAATTTAATGTTGTTTAAGGGCCTAAGAGCCAAGCTTTTAAGGTTTATGAATATTGAGGGCTATTGTGGTTTAAATGGTGAATTTTAAGTGTGTTTTGGTGCCTTGGATGAATGGAGGTTAGAGTGTTTTAATGGGTTAAAAGATGAGTGGGAACATGTAAAAGTTATGGGGAGATCATGTCAAAATTTGTGTAGGAATATAATGGTTCAAATGCATTTCTAGGTGGGAGCAAACTAGTGAACTACAAGTGTTTTGAGAGAGTATTTAAGGAGCTTAGAAATAAACTTGTAAATGAATTTGGAAGAGGATATATGAAGGTTTAGTGTGTCTAATGATGTTAGAACACCCTAGGAGGCTTGTGAAGAAGTTTGGAGTTGAATAGACATTTAGAAACAAAAATCTGGAGCCGACCGACCTTGGGACCGGACTTACAAGGTCGGTCGAGCCTAGTTTAACTCGTCGGAAACCTTTCTGGAATCGTCCGACCTTGGGACCGGACTTGCAAGGTCGGTCGGACTCTAAATTTTGTGCGCGGAAATCTTTTGGAATCGACCGACCTTGGGACCGGACTTGCAAGGTCGGTCGGACTCAAAACTTTGTGCGCGGAAATCTTTCTGGAATGGACGACCTTGGGACCGGACATGCAAGGTCGGTTGGGGTAAAATTTTCAAACGAGAAGTCTTCTGGAATGGACCGACCTTGGGACCGGACTTGGCAAGGTCGGTCGGAGTGAAAAATTTCGAACTCGGACGCTACTGGAATGGACCGACCTTGGGTATGCTCGGTCGGCAAGGTCGGTCGGACCAAAATCTACAAAAAAAAAATGTGTCTTAGTTAGTAGACCCTAGTGGGTATAATAAAGATGATCAAGTGTAAGTCTAAGCATAAAAACATACCATAAAAACATGTAAAGTGTTTAGCGAATTCGGGATTCAACTAAGTTAATTAACCGACGTTATCAATCATGTTTAGGAACAACGTACGGTGGAACACTAGAGCGGCAAGGACCAAGGTATGGTTTTCTTGCAGTCTGTTGCCTACAGGTTTAAACCGGCTTGTGTGTTGTTTGTTTTTCTGTGTGTTTACAACCTTGTAAGATTAAATCATGAAATGAGTTTACAGTTCTTATTATTATTGTAACGAGTGCGTACCGATACCGGTAACCTCGAATGCGTGCTAACTGTTAAATTAACCAAAGCTAGGGACGTAAGAGAACGGTATCCGGTAACAACGTTTCCATCCGAAGGAACGTTCTAACCCGGCTATGTGTGTTTAGTTGTGATGTGTGTTGCTGAATTATGCCAAAGGATCGGAGGAGAATGTCAAAGAAATTGCTACAGAACTTAGGAAAGTGATCAGACAACCAGGAGCAACAGCTTGCATCCAAAGTTGCACCCGGAAAAGGTCTAGGCAGCATGAGGCGAATGCCGGTCAAAGAGAACCAGGTTGGATCATTGGAGCAGTAGGGCCACCCCGACAGAGCTCCCGTCGGAGAAATTTTCAGACATTGGCCAACCATTAAGCAGACATTTGCAATGCTCCAGGAACGAAACATGCTACAGCCTCTCACTCCCCGACCTGGGGACCCTCAAAAAGGAAGGAATCTAAGTCAGTTCTGTTGGTACCACCAATTACCCGGCCATGATACCAATGATTGCAAGGCTTTGAGACATGCAATCCAAGATCTCATCGATCAAGGGCATCAATTTCAAGGACATGGAAGTGTAGGCAGGGCATCCATGCCCGAGTCTTATTAGAGTTTGTAGTCTTTAAGTACTGTTTTGCTTTTCAATTAGGTAGATTTCCTTTTATTAGTACCTTTTGGCTTTTGTAGTAGTTGGTCCCCTTTACTATTCTTGGTGGCTCTCCCGAGTTTGTAGTTTCCAACGTTATTTTTACATTGAATAATACATGGTTCCATTTTCACAATTTCCATGCAAAGCAATTTCCGTTCATTTAAAAAAAAAACAAAAAAAAAAAACCTCATCGCTTCGTCCATACTCACTACAGCTCCTCGTACAAAAACCACCCTCATCATATGCATCCCATGCGTCTCACCAATCCGTTTTCTCAACATTTCACCAAATACACAAAGCCAAAAATTGTTGCTGCAAGATCACCCATCACCTCTTCACAAGAGTACCCCACCATTGTTCACCACCACACATGCAATCACCCTCCACAAAATAGCTTGGGCATTCTAAGGTTTATTAAGTACACCCCACAACAATACTGGGGGCAATCTGAGTTAAGGAACGATAATGTTTAAATGTGCAAACAAGTCTCTGAGTGAACGTCTCGCGAGAGTGCCTTGAGCGGTAAAACCAAGAGCGAAAGAGCGTGTCATTTTTACACGACTCCAGGGAGGCCACATTCAAAGGTGAGGTAAACGGCATGACTCCGACCGAAGGAGATAATTTGTAAATTTACGCTTAAACCTGTGAAAAGTAACAATGAACAGATACACAACTATTAGGGATGACGAAGCACCTAGGTACAGCACCACATAGCCAAAAAGCTTGTGAACCCTGACATTACACCCTAGGCACCCCCGCTGAGCTTTTCATATATGACCTCTTTTACAACACTACAAGCTCCACAAATAAGCCAGCCAGTGATGAATAACCGACCCGGTGACCAAAGGAAGCAAGGACCCGACTGCCGAACAACAACTTCACAAGTCCAAAGAAGCAAAATTGCTACCAGCATGACGAAGCGATCCGCAAATGGTCCCAAAGTGACACAGGATCCAAACGTGCTAACATCAAGAACAGCCCTCGAAGTTCAAAACCGGGAAACACAAGAACCCCGAAGGAAAGGAGATTCAAAGAAGGGCAAACTTGAAAAGCCTCAAAGAAATCCAAAATCGGAAAAAAGAAAGAAGATGCAAGGAACAACCCAAAAGTTCCAAGTCCCAAGCGAAGTCATCACGAAGTAGCCAAATGACTTCAAGGCAAAGAAGACAAGTCCGAGAGACGGTGCAAGTTGCAGCTTTGGTCACCCTTAAAGCTCCACATATCTTAAACATCCCTCCATAACCCTGTTGTCATTCATCACACCCCATAGCCACGTTATAAGCTTAAAAGACTTCCGACCTAGTAGTTGTGTATCCAATCACGTGAAAGTAACAGGTTGAACGCGTAAATCTAACAAATGTCAAATTCAATGGTCGAGATGTTTTGTCCAAAAGGAGAACATGAGTGCAAGCATTAAACACTTTGAGTGTAGGATAGAAAGCACCACAACAAGATAAACCTTGACCTTGTGAGAATGAGATTTGTTTTGCACAATTAATCAAAGAAAATACTGGGGGCAATCGATCGTTCCGATCGATTGCCAAAAATTCCAAAGAACTCAGATTGCCTTAAAATACTGAGGGCAATTGTGGTCCCAACAATTGCAACAATGACACCGATTGAGGCCCAAAAGCCAGAAACCCAAAGGATTCAAACCCTTCTCATACCACGCAGGCCCGTCCTAAGCCCGTTCTCCACATCAAATTCCCTCAGGCCCGTCCTCCACATCAAAATTCCCTCAGGCCCGTCCTAAGCCCTATCTTCACACTCAAACATTCATAGGCCCATCATGAGCCCCACCATCTCCAGATTTGACATAAACCCTAATCCTTCTACATCCATTTAGACCCATCATACATTTTACTCACTTAGAACCATTTTAGGCTCGTCATAAGACCTAGAACCATTTTAGGCTCGCCATAAGACCTAGAACCATTTTTAGGCTCGCCATAAGACCTAGCTGCATTCCCTTAGGCTCGTAGTAAGACCTAGTTGCATCCCTTAGGCTCGTCATAAGACCTAGAACCATTTTTAGGCTCGCCATAAGACCTAGAACCGTTTTTAGGCTCGCCATAAGACCTAGCTGCGTTCCCTTAGGCTCGTAGTAAGACCTAGTTGCATCCCTTAGGCTCGTCATAAGACCTAGAACCATTTTAGGCTCGCCATAAGACCTAGAACCATTTTTAGGCTCGCCATAAGACCTAGCTGCATTCCCTTAGGCTCGTAGTAAGACCTAGCGTTACCCTTTAGCTTACCCACTCTTATCAAACACATTGCATTCATCTCATTCACATAGGCTCGTCGTAAGACCTAGTTGCATTATCCAGGCGCGTCACAAGACCTGGCGACAGAAAAGTTGGCGAGGTGATGGCAATAAATCCTCCTTTCGCGATGTCAACTTATTTTCGGGATCAACGAATGGTGGGCAAAGGCAATAAGTCCCCAAGGTTTTTACCAGGAGTTATCCCTGCACACCGGCTTGGGGGGCGATGGCAATAAGTCCACATTGGGTCCAGCCAGGAGCATTGGCACGGGTTTCGGTCCCCAGAAGCATCCGAGCATTATCATCAGCATCATCAACATCATCATCATCATCAACATCATCAACATCATCAGCATCATCAACATTATCAGCATCATTAGCATCATCAACATCTCAGCATTTTTGCATTTGCATACCACCCAGTTGTCACATTTTAGGTTGTCAACGCCTTAGAATCGCTTGACACTATCTCATTTTCACATTTTAGGTTGTCAACGCCTTAGAATCGCTTGACACTATCTCGTTTTCACATTTTAGGTTGTCAACGCCTTAGAATCGCTTGACACTATCTCGTTTTCACACTTTAGGTTGTCAACGCCTTAGAATCGCTTGACATCATCACATTCATTATAGGTAGTCAACGCCTTAGAATCGCTTGACATCATCACATTCATTATAGGTAGTCAACGCCTTAGAATCGCTTGACATCATCTCATTCGTCATAGGTAGTCAACGCCTTAGAACCGCTTGACAGCATCTCATTCATTGCAGGTAGTCAGCGCCTTAGAATAGCTCGACACAACTTATCAGTTTTCTGATAACATGCAGGGTCTTGGAAACATTTGAAATTTTGGGGTATCACTCAGGCATCAACTAGCCTTCTCACTTTCATTACAAAGTCTAGTTGACGGGGGGCAATCTGTTATACCCAAAATTTTGACCCCCTGGTTAGGGTCTACGAGGTACTGGTGTTGTGAGAGGCATTTTAATCAAGCGGTGAGGGATCCCGGCCCGATCGGCACGTTCCATGGCATGGGGAGCAGCTTCGTCACTTTCAGGGGCGTTTTGGTAATCTTTAAAGGCTCCTAAGACCTCTTGTAAGCTTTCTCTCTCCTCCAAAGGATGCCCAAATCAGCTTGAAACGCTTTGATATTTTAACCCATGATAGAGGATGACATTTTAAGCATAATGGCGTTGGAATTTTGATTTTTCGAATTTCCAATAATTTTCTAGCAATTTCTGACTGAATCTGACGAGAAATTCAATTTAAAAATATTCCAACATTTAAAAAATCCGATTCCACTTCAGAAAATTCATAATTTCCATCCTTGACACGTGGTTAAAATTTCACAGGAAAATTCCTTTGGGAAGTCACTTAACTAAAATATCAAAAAATCTTACTTTTACTAGATTTTCTTTATCTTTAAGAAAGTCTATATAAGGGGATAGGTTTTTGGATATAAAATCAGAACCTCATATGCTCAAGAACCGTAGAGAATCAGAAAACACAGCCTCCTCACTCTCTCTCACGTTTTCCAACACCCGGCCATCCAAATCATACCGAAAATCCCCCGAAATCACCATCTAAACACGTTTTCCAATCCCCAAAGCATCAATAGTCATCAAAACCTCACAAAAACACCACCAAAACGTGAAGAACAGCAAAACAACCAACAACCAGAAGCTTGGGTCGAAATCCTCTCGGGTCTGCCATCAACGGAGCACTCGACGAATCCCGGTGTGAAGAAACATTGTGAATCCGAAGGTAAAACAGGTAGAAACTCCACTTCCCTAATTCTCCACGGTATTATCTGTCTTGCCTCAAAATTTGGGCTCAAACTAACCTTCGTACGCTTCTGTATTGCTGTTTATTCAAGCTTCTGTCCAATAACTTGTTTACCAAGTTTCGTGCATAATTCGAATTCAAATTGAGAACTTTCGATCACTAACGCATTGTACATCTTTCAGGCTACACACCCATAAAATTTGAGCCAAAAACACCTTCGGGAACAGCCTTAACGCCGCCGTCCGAGGGCGGTCCGCACCCACGGACGTCATGTCCGGGGTCCCGGACTCCTTGTCCGTAAGCCCGGACGCCCACGGACGGCGGCGAGTTTTTTTAAATTTTAAAAATTTAGGTTTTTCTAATAATGTCCGGGCCCACGGACGGCCTGTCCGTGGCCCCGGACTTTACAGTTTTCTGTTTTCTTTTTAATTCGACTTTTATTTTTCATATAGGTTAACTAGGGTCCGTGGTCTCGGACATTAGGTCCGTGGCCCACGGACGGAAACAAAATTTGACCTAATTCTGCCTCCGAAACCCAAGTTTAGGTAATTTTAATTTCCACTTTAATTTTCTGTCAAAAATGCTAAAAAACACAAAAAACAGAAGCGCGCACCTAGGTTAAAAAACAACTTTGTAGAAAGCCGTGATTAAACCAAGTAGAGGAAAAACGACCTAGAAGGGGTAATGAAAGTAATTGAACCCTAATTAAGTCGAATATCAAGCCCCCGAACCCGAACTCTCCTTTCCTAATTTAATCTAGGTCAAAATTAGGTGGCGACTCATAATAGGTTCCAGTGAGCTAGCCTAGGATTTAATAATTATTGTTATATGACATAGTTATTAATCTTAGACTATAAGTGGACCTAAAACCCGGTTAGATCCTAATCAACTTTAATCAACATAGGATAGGGTTTAAAATCGAGGCTCACAGTTCCGTTTTGGCCAGAAAGGCAAGTTGAGCCCGAAATATGTGGGGCCTTATGTTGTGACGGAGCGGATAGGCCCGGTAGCCTACAGACTCGATTTACCTGCTGAGCTGGGCAAGGTACATGATGTATTTCATGTGTCCCCAGCTTGAAGAACTATATGTCTCTCCGTCTCATGTACTTCAGCCCGAAAGGCTAACACTAGAGCCGACCATGCGATCAGTGGAGACTCCCGTACGGATCCTGGACACTAAGGACTCGAGACACCTCGCCACAAGTCTGTTCGACTGGTGAAGGTTCTCTGGTCTAACCAGGAGGTCGAGGAGGCCACCTGGGAGCTGGAAGATGATATGAGGGCGAAGTACCCATCGTTGTTTACTTCTTAGTTTTGTATGTATAGGGTACGGGGCGTACCCCTATTTAAGGGGGGTAGAGCCGTTTCGGTTATGTATGTACGACATGTATTGGAATACATGTCGATGTTGTTATGTTATAGACCTTGAGTCTAAGTGATGTTTTGTTATGAGGACCTTGTGTCCGAGGTGATGTAAAGAATGTTTGTATGTTTGTCATGGAAGCGTTGTTTCAAAAGTAATCCCCGCGTTCTAATAATTAAGATCCGTAGGAAGTGTGAACTTTGGGGACAAAGTTCTTTTAAGGGGGGTAGATTGAAATACCCCAAACCTTAATACGTTAGTTAAATATATAATTACTATATTCTAAGGCTTATTTTAGTCATTAAGAACATGTGGGAAAAATTCCTGAAGGAAACAGATCCAAATAGTGGATTAAAAATGCAACACGAGCTTTAAAGCACGCTTTTCGAGAAACCCAAGAAATGTAATTTTAAACGGGTTTAAAGGACTAATAAAAATTTATAGTCAATCATGTGGCTATAATTAAATATTAGTCAAGGTCTAGGACCATAAAAATAAACAAAACAAAATCCGGGAACCGGACCCGGACTGTTAAAACTGACAGTTCAGGAAATCACGGGTGTTATCTGCTAAATGACCATGTGCCTCTCTCTCACATTGTAAAATAAAAATCAAATTCTTCTCCCTCTCTCTTGTGTCTCACGGTTTACTCTCCCCCTCTCTATTCTATTAATTTCACTTTACTCACTAAAATACAAAACTACCTACTTTATTCCCTCTCTCACACCATACTCCCTCTCACACTCTCTCTCTCCCTCATTTCTCTGGTGTCCCACGGTTCCTCCTCCCTCACCCAGCTCTCTCTTTCTGTTCTTGTTGCTAGCAATGGTGATTTTTACAAGTCAAAGAAACCCCACCTTCAACTCCTTGTAACTTCATCATCCTAGCTCCAAATCAAGAAATTTTTACACCAAAATACTCCTCTCATCTTGGAGATTATTTTCCACCTTTTAAAATCTTCAAACTCTACATTTGACCTCCATGGGTGTAGCTCATTTTGAAGAGGAAAACACCTATTCTTGAATTTAATCAACCCTTTGACGGTTTAAGGTAAGAAGCAACTCGAAAATCCATTTCTTTCTCCATCTTCCTTGGCCGATTTTTGCTCTGTTTTGAGCTCCAGTTTTGCTGTTTGTTTTAGCTCATTTGAAGCCTCATTAAGTGCTGGAGATTACCCATCTTTGTTTCCTAACAGCCCATTGTGGAGTAGAAGATAAGAATCTCTACATTTCTATGCTTAATCACCCTCTTGTTTTAGGGTTGTTGTAAGAGCTTCATTAAGTTCTTGATGCTCATTACCATTTATGGTGTTTGGTCATTAGTGTAACAAACAAACCCATTGGAAATCGGTTGTGCAACAAGAAGTGAGGAGGAGGGATAGTTGAAAGAAATCCAAGGTAAATAACTTACCTCAAGCTATGTGGTGTTTTAAGGATTTTGTGTTTTATCTAGGTGCAAATATAAATGCTCAGTGAAATGCAGGTGTTGCTAATAATATGAGGAAATTCAGTGTTTAATTTAATGTTGTTTAAGGGCCTAAGAGCCAAGCTTTTAAGGTTTATGAATATTGAGGGCTATTGTGGTTTAAATGGTGAATTTTAAGTGTGTTTTGGTGCCTTGGATGAATGGAGGTTAGAGTGTTTTAATGGGTTAAAAGATGAGTGGGAACATGTAAAAATTATGGGGAGATCATGTCAAAATTTGTGTAGGAATATAATGGTTCAAATGCATTTCTAGGTGGGAGCAAACTAGTGAACTACAAGTGTTTTGAGAGAGTATTTGAGGAGCTTAGAAATAAACTTGTAAATGAATTTGGAAGAGGATATATGAAGGTTTTAGTGTGTCTAATGATGTTAGAACACCTTAGGAGGCTTGTGAAGAAGTTTGGAGTTGAATAGACATTTAGAAACAAAAATGTGGAGCCGACCGACCTTGGGACCGGACTTACAAGGTCGGTCGAGCCTAGTTTAACCCGTCGGAAACCTTTATGGAATCGACCGACCTTGGGACCGGACTTGCAAGGTCGGTCGGACTCAAAATTTTGTGCGCGGAAATCTTTCTGGAATCGACCGACCTTGGGACCGGACTTGCAAGGTCGGTCGGACTCAAAACTTTGTGCGCGGAAATCTTTCTAGAATGGACTGACCTTGGGACCGGACATGCAAGGTCGGTTGGGGTAAAATTTTCAAACGAGAAGTCTTCTGGAATGGACCGACCTTGGGACCGGACTTGGCAAGGTCGGTCGGAGTGAAAAATTTCGAACTCGGACGCTACTGGAATGGACCGACCTTGGGTATGCTCGGTCGGCAAGGTCGGTCGGACCAAAATCTACAAAAAAAAAATGTGTCTTAGTTAGTAGACCCTAGTGGGTATAATAAAGATGATCAAGTGTAAGTCTAAGCATAAAAACATACCATAAAAACATGTAAAGTGTTTAGCGAATTCGGGATTCAACTAAGTTAATTAACCGACGTTATCAATCATGTTTAGGAACAACGTACGGTTGAACACTAGAGCGGCAAGGACCAAGGTATGGTTTTCTTGCAGTCTGTTGCCTACCGGTTTACACCGGCTTGTGTGTTGTTTGTTTTTCTGTGTGTTTACAACCTTGTAAGATTAAATCATGAAATGAGTTTACAGTTCTTATTATTATTGTAACGAGTGCGTACCGATACCGGTAACCTCGAATGCGTGCTAACTGTTAAATTAACCAAAGCTAGGGACGTAAGAGAACGGTATCCGGTAACAACGTTTCCATCCGAAGGAACGTTCTAACCCGGCTATGTGTGTTTAGTTGTGATGTGTGTTGCTGAATTATGCCTTGCTTCCCTTGTATGTCTAACTGACTTAAACACTTACTTGTGTGAGATATTATTAAGCTCCCATTGTGGGACTTTTAACGAGTGCTAACCTGGGGAGTGAGGAATCCGGTCGTTCCAGTCACACGTGTATGTATGGGTGTCGACATCTGAATCAGATTCGGCTCTCTCCTTATGTTAGGGTAGTTTTCCTTTTATGGGGAATTCGACCTCCCATTAGCTTAGCCAAAGCTTGCCTACCTGACTTCCACTCGGGCTAGGGGGAAATTATGTGTTGATGTGTTCGAGTCACTACACCCGTCTCATCTTTTAAGTTAAAGTTGTTCGTTCGACTAACAAAACAGTAATGTGATATGTGTTAAGCTTAACATGAGGATGAAGTCATCCTCTAGGCTTAAAAGTTGACTAACTATGTTGGTTGTTTTCTAAAGTGAGTTGTCTTCACTATGTACGTGTCGTTATTGTTCTGCAATAATTCCTATTGAGTTTACGCATGTTGTATGTTAAAATCAAGGCCATGTTATCATGACAAATTGTTGTGTGTATCCCGGTAGTCAGCGGGCTGCACGTTAACCATGCCAGCAAAAGGTTGCTGACCCCCTTTGGGGGCTATGTTTATTGCAGGATGAGGATCGAGGAAGCAGAATGGCTTTAGGTCCTAGATTGATGATACTTTTGTTAGTTTTGGATATTGAACCCGAGTAGTGTCTGTACACTCGAGGTCTTATATTTTGGCGGATGTAAAGCTAGTTGGTGATTTTTGTACAGTTACACTCGGTATATTGTCATTCTTTTGGATAAGTGATTTTTGTAAGGTTGTAATTATGCTCGGCATTCTCGTAATCAGACCGATACATTGTAAGTAACAGCCTTGTTAGCCACGTGGGTGGCTAACGGCGTGTAACACCGCCCTTTTGATATATGGTTAAGTTTATGATTTCCGCTGCGATTATTGATTAAATGTGAAGGTTATGGATGGGGTGTTACAAAAAGTGGTATCAGAGCGAAGTATCGCTCTGATTACCGATTACCGAGCTTAGGAATATACCGAGTTTGGAAATTTAAACCTTGTCGTCCAGAGGACGTTATAAACACTTGACCCGATAAGTTTGTATGCACAATACTAATGTGCTTCATGTAAAAATTCAGATGGCAGGGCGACCACCAGGAAGAGGCCGCGGGCGTGGTTTGGGAGACCTAGGGGAGAACCCTACCGCTCAGATGATGGCAGAGGCAGTGGCGGCCGCCCTAGCTCAAGTGATACCTCAAATAGTAACCGCAGTGCAGCAAGGGCAACAACAGCCCATTGGTCAGGATCAGCCTGAACCACCGCCACCACCACAGCCACGCGAGACTAATTGGGTGAAAGCATTGGCCGATTTGAGGCCCCCGTCTTTCAAAGGGGAGACCGACCCTTCCAAATTAGAGGCGTATATCTCGGAGCTTGAGACCGCCTACGAGACCTTGGCCGTTCCTGCTGATGCCAAGGTCCGTCTTGCTGCGTATTACTTGAAGGGTTCGGCTAGAAATTGGTGGAAACTTGTGCGGGCCGAGAAAGTGGCCGACCCGGAGTTTGGATGGGAACAGTACACGGCGTTACTAAGGGCCAAGTACTATCCAGTACACGTGCAAGAGGCAAAGCGCCTGGAGCTCGATAGTTTAAAGCAAGGAGACAAAATGACGGTGGACGACTACTACACCGCCTTCACCGACCTTGTTCATCTCCTACCCGACCTAGGTTACTCGAACCGGGTCTTAGTGAATCGCTTCTACAGTGGGTTGAGCCACCTCCTACGCTATGGCATGGGGCCAGCCGAGTACAATACCTTGCAGGAGTGCTATCATGCCGCTGCTAAGGTGGAGATCACCGTCCGTCTAAGGGACGAGGAGAATGCGCATAAGCGCAAGGTCTCGAGCGAGGGCCAAAGATCGCAAGGGTACCAAGGAGGGAAGAAGAGGAAACCTTACCCTCAGTCCCAGAAGGGCCAGCATCAGGATGGCAAGGGCCAAGCCCAGACCACCACCGCTGAGGAGCCGCTGAAGCTCACCTATGCCTATGCGGCTAAGCCCTTACGCTCTCACCCGCCCAAGGGTAACTAATTAATTCCAAATATCGAATTTAAGTATTTATTGCTATATTGTGATGTATGTACTGAATGTGTAATGTGTTAGCAGCCAGTACGGGCTCTGGACCGGAGCGCCACTACTTCTGTAAGTGGTGCAAAGGTGACCATCCCGGCAAGGATTGCAAAGGGAATGATGTGCAGTGCCACTACTGCAAGAAGCTAGGGCACCGTGACTTCGAGTGCTACAGCAACCCCGATGGCAGAAACTATAGGCCTAGGGGGCAATGGAAGGGTAAGGCCACTGCGACCACTGAAGGCCCGAAAGCTACTTATAAGTCATCCTCAGGGCAAGGGAATACTGATTCCCAGAAAGGGTAGGGGCCGGGAGCAGGCAAGGCTGCCTTGAACGTGGTGGACCGGTCAGAGGCACCGGGATCGTCTTCTAGACCAGGTACCCCTTAAATCCGTTAAGTGAGATAAGTGATTGCTTACCGCATTTCCATGCATGTGTGTTAGTGGGTCTAGATGTATGACCACATAAGTAACAAGTTAAAGTATAATGTGAAAACCACCTAAACTAGGTAATTCTAAACCTTAGGAACTTTCAATATTTGTTATCCAATCCCACCCACACCGAACCCCAGAGATACCACCATTGGCATCCCCGACTATCCGACAGAACAGTGTCAGGTTATCCAACCAGGTATGATATTATTAAAAGGATACTTGACACCCGAAGCACAAATCCATATCATTCGACGGTGTAACGAGCTTGGAGCAGCACCAGGAGGATTCTACACACCCGAGTACCCTAGTGGGGCGAAAATGAACTTAAAGATGATGTGGATGGGTAAGGATTGGAACCCTTACACCAAGTCATATCAGGACACGCGAGCTGAAGATGGATCTACCAAACCAAGTATACCTGAGGAGTTCCTTGCGGTTGTTAACCACACCGTGGGAGTTGCTTAGCAAGTTGAACCGGAACAAATTCCAAGTATCAAGGCAGACTTATGTATTGTCAATTTCTACCAAAAAGGTGGAAGATTGGGTTTGCACCAAGACAAGGATGAGACACCCGAGTCCCTAAGTAAGGGAGTACCCGTGGTGTCTTGGTCCATTGGTGATACCAGTGTTTGTGTATGGCGAGCAGAAGCGAGCGGACCTCGCAAGGAAGCTAGTATTGGAGTCTGGTGATGTGTTAATCATGGATGGGCAGTCAAGGATGCTGTATCATGGTATCAAGAAGATCAAGTTGAATACAGCGCCTCCGACAATAATCAATGCCACACACATGAAACCTGGACGTCTGAACTTAACCTTTAGACAGTTTTGAAGTTATGTGTAACCATGTAAAGTGTGAAATCAGCTGTATGTTAAGTATGTGATGCATTAAGTATGCTAAGTTATCAAGCGATGTATCCAAATGTAATACCATCATGGTGTAAAGACGAGTTTTATGAATAAAGCAGTGTTAATTCCTTGAGTAGACCACCCGCGTTATTACCGTTATACTTATAAGTTTCTGAAATAAATTAGGCTGTGCACTCGGGATGGGAGGTATACTGAGTGTCTGCAATGAGGCAGAGGCCGGCAAGAGCGGCACCATCCTCACCGGTACCTTCCCAGTTAATGGCGTGGACGCCTCGGTCTTGTTCGACTCCGGAGCCTCACACACTTTCATCATACTATCATTTGCGAAGAGGCTGGGGTTAGACGGTGAAGAGATGCAAGACTTCCTAGTCACTCTCCCATCGAAAGAGCGGATCAGGTGTACCCACTACCACCGAGACGTTGTTGTACGAATTAAGAACGAAGAGTTCCCGATCGACTTGATAGAGTTCGAGGGGCTCGGATTTGATGTGATTGTGGGGATGAACTGGTTGGAGTGGTACAAGGGCAGAATCATATGTGCCGAGCACCGTGTGCTTCTTCGGAGTCCGTCTGGGGTTACCATTTCGTACCGCCAGAGGCCCAGGGAGCCTTCGACACAGATCATCTCCTCCTT
Organism: Limonium bicolor; assembly: GCA_023374045.1. Lineage (NCBI taxonomy): Eukaryota > Viridiplantae > Streptophyta > Magnoliopsida > Caryophyllales > Plumbaginaceae > Limonium > Limonium bicolor. The sequence goes on from CM041780.1 coordinate 299,484,094, forward strand.
GGCCATGTATCATGAGAGCCGAAGAAAGAATGATGTATACCTCAGCTATGTCCAGGACATAGAGAGAGACCCTGAGTTTAGCCCAGATGTGCCGGTTGTGTCGGAGTTTCTTGATATCTTTCCTAAGGAGCTCCCAGGCATGCCGCCTACACGGGCAGTTGAGTTTGAGATTGACTTGGTGTCGGGCACTGGACCGATAGCGAAGGCGCCCTACCGTATGGCTCCAGCTGAGATGATAGAGCTCAAAGAGCAGCTGAGAGACCTACTTGACAAGGGATTTATCCGCCCTAGCGTTTCACCGTGGGGAGCACCAGTCCTTTTTGTGAAGAAAAAGGATGGTAGTCTCCGCCTCTGCATCGATTACAGAGAGCTTAATGCTGTGACGGTGAAGAACCGTTACCCATTGCCACGTATCGATGATTTATTTGATCAGCTGAGAGGTGCATCTGTGTTCTCTAAGATCGATCTGCGATCGGGTTACCATCAGATTTCTATCAGGGACAGTGATATTGAGAAGACCGCATTCCGAACCAGATATGGACACTATGAATTCACGGTCATGCCGTTTGGTTTATCTAATGCACCGGCAAAGTGAAACAGTATACTTATCCTAATATGATCCAACTTGATCCTATGTAATAGTACATCTATCCTAGTATGACTTGATCTGATCTTCTATCCTACCTTACCTGGTTTCAAACACAGAGTTTCGCAAGAGTAAAGAGAGAGAAAGAGAGCTTATATTGGAATCGAGTGTGAGTTTGATTGTCAAATGCTGCGTATCATATTTCATGGGGGTATGCCCCTATTTATAGTATTTTGGGCCTTGTTTTTATGGTGCTAGCCTGTATTTTACATGCATAAGTACAGTTTTACCCCCTCTTTAATACCCTTGGTCGACCACAGGCGGTCGACCGTATTACATTTTACCTTGTCTACGTCCTATTTTCATCCGGCCGAGGACGGCCGGATGCCCTATGTGTGTCTACCTCCATCCGGCTAATGCGGCCGGATGCTCTGCGTATCTCTGTTCTCATCCGGCTAGAGTGGCCGGAAGCTCTACGTCCCTTGTTCTGACTTGGTACCATTTATTCCCTTCTCATCAGTCCCACAAGTTATATCTTTCTGAATTTTGGTGAAGAAAATAGAACTTCTGTCTTGTGCTTTGGCGAAAAATTTATTTTTGCAACTGCGGCCAACTCTGAGGCTCCTTGGTCTGCCCGTGCTTTGTCTTTACTTTATCCCAGTCCCACAAGTTCTTTTTCTTCATACTTGGAGAAAAGGAACTTTTTATTGGCCATGTGCGAAGCTCGTGACTCAATCCTGTTGTGTATTGCCTTTTGAATTTTTCCGCCTTTTTTGGTGTAGAATATGTAAGGTTCTTCTTTCGACTAATTATCGGAGGCGTCTTTAGGAAGCGTGTGGCCCTTCCTTTTCCTCTGCAAAAAGGTGTTTTTTGTATACACATATATATTTATTATTTGTTTGAGCGAGGGAAAACTTCTCTCAAAGTTTGAGTTTTTAAGTTTCTTCCTCTTTCCTTCTCTGCTCATTCGCTCCGACTTTCTTCCTCTTTTGTCACTTCCTGTTATCGCGTTCTTCGCTCTCTCTCTCTGTTGCTTAACTTCGCTTTTGTGCTAAGCTCAACAATGTCGTCCTCCTCCTCAAAACAGAAAAATCTTGCTTCTAAATTTCCTCCCGCCATCGAGGCGATTCAAGGCTCTCGCTCTTCCGACGGTTTTCGCCCTTCGCAACTGAAGTTCACAAGACCCTTCTGTTCTGGGCGCCAACCCTTTCCCTCTTCTCTTAATTATTCCTCCCTTTGCGATTATCTTAGGGGTGTCGAAGCCCTGCTTGGCACGCAAATTTACCTGCCATCCCCCGATTCTCACCCTAATGATGATTTTGGGAGAGGGTACATAGTTTTTGCTGATTTTTTTCGCTCCGGTCTGACCATTCCCCCGTATCCCTTTGTGCTGGGCTTCCTCCTTCGCCGCTGCTGCACTCTTGCTCACCTTTATCCAAAGGCTCTTTCGCATCTCCACACATTCGTTTCTCTTTGCGAGGGTAGCAAAATTCGGCCGGAAGGCACTGATTTCGTCCGATTCTTCTCAGTTAGGGTTGATTCGGCTAGCCTGACCCTTATCGCGAAGACCGGATACTCCCTCTTCGACTACAAGAAAGCTCACGATTGGGGGTCACGGTGGTTCATAATTGTCCCTCCATCCGGCCGAATTTTGGGTGTCCCGTACTGTGCTGAGGTTCGAAGAGGTCAGCTGATCAGCCCCCAAATTCCTCCGGCCGAATTGCCGATCTCGAAGATTCTGAGGGCAGTAAACAAAAAACCACCGACTGTCGAGACGTTTTTCTCAAAGGAACGTTTGTCTTCTTTGAAGACATATCATAGTAAGTGCCTTTATTCCTTAATACAAACTCCGCCATTCCTGTCGGTTTTCTTATTATTCTGACATACTGCATGCAGATTTCTTCCAGAAGGGGGAAAAGGTCGGCCCCTTTTACAGCTGGAACCTCGTCACCTTCAAGATTGGGGACGAAAAGGTCAACTACTACGGTACGCTTGATGCGGCTGCTGCTGCGGCCGAACAACCTTTGGAGAGTGCTCCTGCTCCGGCAAAGCGTTCTAGGCAAGAATCCGAGGATGACCAAGCTGGTCATTCAAGAAAGAAAAAAAAACTAGGTCGCCTGATCGTGCCGTTGCCGGATTATCAGGTACATGGCATGTGAGCCCCAAGTCCGGGCGTCGTGTCTTCCTTCCCCTCACCCCTGGTTCGGGTTTAGACCTTGGTTCTCGCCCGGGGCGGGAGTCCGGTCTTCCGACTCCTATTTGTGAGCAATTTCCTGATTTGACAGGTTACTTTTCCTCAGATCCTGCTCAAGAAAATAACTTAGAGGCCACAGACCTCTGCGCTGGTCCTCCGGCCGAACCAGGTTTGATTCTTGTTATGTCCTTCCGCTTCCGGCTTTGTATATATTTGATAATGTGACCATATTTTGCTTTTGTTACTGCGGCAGCCTCTGCTCCTGTCAAACAAAGACTAAAGAAGGAAACCACATCAAAGCCGAAGGCTTCTCAGCCATGGATATCAGGAGAAGGGCAAACCTCTGGCGATCCTGAGGTCTCAGGATCATTCTCCATTGATGTTGCCGGGGCCATGGATGCGGCAAGGAATAGAGGAATGGAATACCGTGAGGTGCCTGCGAATCCTAAGCTCCGGAGTAAGCAGAGAGAGGACCTCATAGCTTCCTCTTCTTCCTCCCCTCCTCCTCCTGTTCAAGAATCTTACACTGGACCCTCCCAAAAGGAAGGGTGGTTCTACCACTGCGGGCACCCCCTCCCCTTATTATCCTGTGATGTTGCCAAGTATTCTTCTCTCTGGAAGGAGGCAATTAAGAGATCCAATCATCCAGACGGGATCTTTGCTCCTCCGGCAACTTTTACTGCTACTAAAAAGAGGCTGCGGATCGGAGACGGGGGGGGGGGGGGGGGGGGCAGATGCATGCGGATCATTCCCCTCCCAGTAAATGATGTGTTTGACATGATGTGGGGGGGGGGGGGAATCTTTCAGGTTGACATGTGTGTCTCTTTTTATGTTTCCCTTTTTGTTTTAGTGTGGCTCCTTCCCTGACTTTGTGTATCGTTGTTCTTTAGGTGATGTCCATGGCCCAAAGTACTGAGGTTCACTTTGGCAATCTCCAATCCAGGCTTCGCCATGAGGAAAGCCGAGCCAACAATGCCGAAGAGGAGCGGAGGCTGACCCGCTCCTCTCATGACACTTACATTGACCAGGTCGAGTATGTGATCGATCGTAAGGCAAAGGAGAGAACCGAGGCAATCAACAAAGAACTGCAGTTGTCCCGGCGAGAATGTGAGTGTCAGCGTGATGAGTATGAGTTGCAGAAACTCCGGGAAGAGAACTTTTCTCTAAGAGGTTGGATCAAGGACGCCGATAATACGTTGATAGAGGTATGAAACCTTTTCTTCTTTCCTTGGCTTTGGTTAAGGTGATTCGGTTCTTTCTTTGACCTAGGCATTATGCTGGATAAGGTGCACACTACGCACCAGAACGAAAGGAACAATCTTCAGGCTGAGAAGGCCTTTTTCTATGAGGAGCGGAATTCTTTCAAGCAGGAGGCTGAAACGCTCGAGATGGAGAAGCAAACTCTTCAACGGGAGAATGAAGCTCTTGTGAAGGAAAAAGAAAAGCTTATCCAGGATTTTGATTGCCTGTCGGAAGAAAAGGCTATGCTGGAAGAGCAGTTGAGGTCTTCCTTTGACCAAGAGAAGCAGTCTCTACTCCGAGATTGTTCTCTTTTGGAAGAAGAGAAGAAAACCCTTGCTGCGGACAAAGCCGCCCTGATAGAAGAGAAGACCAGGCTGGAGGAGAAGGTAAAGGAGCTGGAAGAAGCTAAGTCTCGCTCTCAGGCCGAAAATACTGAGTCATTGGGCCATGGTAAACTTTCATTCCCTTAACTTTTGCCTCTCTTTTGGCCCTTTCTTCTTCTTATTCTCTATTTTGTTCCGGCTAGGCATGAGTTCTACCAATTTACTGAAGCACATTACTCAGTTGAATGGCCGGTTAGTTCATGCTAAAGAAGAGCTGTCATTCACCAACTCAGAACGTGATAAATACCGAGCTCAAGTCCTGACCCTTGAATCTCAAGTGGCCAGGCTCAAGTCATTCTCCCGGCAGTCTCAAGAGGAGGTACAGAAGCAAGGCACAATTAATGCTCATCTGAAGGAGTCTTTTGCTTCGCAGTGTCGCCGGATAGTCGACATTTGCCAGCAGATTGTCTCAGATCACTCCCTCGAGAAAGGAGAGTTGCTGGATGATGATCTGTATAACAAGCTTGAATTCAAGGCTGTTGCTCAGAAGTCCAACTTCTTTTCTGAACTTGAGAGGTTCTGCCGCAGTCCTGGGGAGACATGTTTTGGTGGTGGCGAGGCTTCATTTCTTCCAGCCGAAAGTAACATCCTGCCGTCAGCCGGAGGGATGCAGCGTCTTTCCAAGAAGTCCAAGTCTTCTGAGAGTGTAGCTGGTAGCGGTGATAGATTATTAGCTGCTGAAAAGGAAGCTGCAGAAAAAGTAGGATAGAAGCTTCTTTCTTTTTTTTTAGAGGGGTTTTTGTTTCGGCTTGTATTTTTGTTTTTGCCGAATCTTTTGTAATGATCATTTTTTGTAACTGTCTTTACCCCACATTTTGGGAGAAATATAAGCTATTTTCTTCACCATTTTACTTATTTGTCTGCCTGAGTAACTTTTTGGGCCAAGTTTTCTGTTGCTATGATATTTCTCTCCTCTTTTTTAATGGTGCACGTATGCTTATCTTATGCGAGTTGTGTTAGTATAGTATTTTTTCTCAACACAAGGGGATTTTGGTTTTGGACCTTTTGTTCCGGCCAGACCTTTTTTCTTTTAATTTATGGTGTCTATGGTTTTTAGCCAGCTTTTTAGGATATGGAGTATAGGAATCTGTGGTCTGCTAGCCGACGCCTATTTTTAAGGTAAGATAGCCTGCAGTTCATTGGCCGGATGTTTTTATTTCAAGGTATGGTAGCTTGTGGCTCGTTGGCCGGATCTTTCTTTTCAAGGCATGATAGCCTGCGGCTCGTTGGCCGGTGCTTACTTTCAAGGCATGATAGCCTGCGGCTCGTTGGCCGGTGCTTACTTTCAAGGCATGATAGCCTGCAGCTCGTTGGCCGGTGCTTACTTTCAAGGCATGATAGCCTGCGGCTCGTTGGCCGGTGCTTACTTTCAAGGCATGATAGCCTGCGGCTCGTTGGCCGGTGCTTACTTTCAAGGCATGATAGCCTGCGGCTCGTTGGCCGGTGCTTACTTTCAAGGCATGATAGCCTGCGGCTCGTTGGCCGGTGCTTACTTTCAAGGCATGGTAGCCTGCGGCTCGTTGGCCGGTGCTTACTTTCAAGGCATGTAGCCTGCGGCTCGTTGGCCGGTGCTTACTTTCAAGGCATGATAGCCTGTGGCTCGTTGGCCGGTGCTTACTTCCAAGGCATGGTAGCCTGCGGCTCGTTGGCCGGTGCTTACTTTCAAGGCATGTAGCCTGCGGCTCGTTGGCCGGTGCTTACTTTCAAGGCATGATAGCCTGCGGCTCGTTGGCCGGTGCTTACTTTCAAGGCATGATAGCCTGCGGCTCGTTGGCCGGTGCTTACTTTCAAGGCATGGTAGCCTGCGGCTCGTTGGCCGGTGCTTACTTTCAAGGCATGATAGCCTGCGGCTCGTTGGCCGGTGCTTACTTTGCTTCTTTCCAAAAAATAACATCTTTTATTGAAGAATCACAAATTTTTACACGTAAAACTTTTTTAGACATTCTCCATGCCAAGAATGCGGCAATTCGTACCCTTCACTATTTTTCAGGCGATATGAAGCTCGTCCCGTCCTCTGGTGTATGATGTATGGTCCTTCCCATTGAGGTTCCAGCTTCTTAGGCTGCTTAACTTCTCGGAGAACTAACTCTCCTGGGGCGAAACTTCGTTCTTTTATCCTCTGGTTGAAATATCGCTCCACCCTGGACTTTTCTTTTGCCATTTTTACTGCGGCGGCCATCCTAGTCTCTTCGAGAAGGTCCAGGTGGTCCTGTACTCCCAGATTGTTGACTTCTTCAACATACGATTCCCATCTTATGGATGGCACCACAATTTCCGCCGGCATGACGGCTTCCAGTCCATAAGTCAGCCTGTATGGCGTCTCTCCTGTCGGACCCCTTTCCGTCGTTCTATATGACCAAAGGACCTGGGGTAACAATTCTGCCCACTTTCCTTTTTCTCATCAAGCTTCTTCTTTATTGCCTTTACTATCTGCCCATTCACATTCTCGACCTGCCCATTTGCCTGAGGGTGAGCTACTGATGCAAATCTTAAGTCGATCTTCCATTCTTCACAGAATTCCCGGAAGCTTTCGCAATTGAACTGTGTTCCATTATCAGTCACTATTGCCTTTGGTATGCCAAACCTGCACACCACATATTTCCAGATGAATTCTTGTGATTTCCTAGCCGTGATGGAGATAGTGGGCATTGCCTCGACCCACTTTGTGAAATAGTCGATGGCAACGTACATGAATTTGAACCTCCCTGGCGAAGCCTCCGGAAATGGCCCCACAATGTCCAACCCCCACATAGCAAAGGGAATTGGGCAGAGAATGGATTTTTGTTCTGCCGGAGGAGTATGTATTTTGTTTCCATGCTCTTGACATTTGCGGCATTTTTGTATATACCCTTTGCAATGCTCCATCATTTTTGGCCAAAAAAATCCAAGTCTCAAGATTTTGTGGGTTGTGGTTCTTTCTCCCTGGTGATTTCCACAGATCCCATCATGCACCTCTTTTATTAATTCTGCCCCTTCGGCTGTGGTAACACACTTTAACGCTGGCCTTGCGAAAGATCGCTTATAGAGCTGGTTATTTTCAATAAAAAATGATGCAGCCCGCCTTTTTACCGTCCTGGCCTCCTTTTCTTCCTCCGGCAACTTTCCCCGCCGGATGTAATCCATGATTGGGGTCATCCAAGACTCTGCTTTATCATTTGGTTCCAGGGAAAACACTTGAGTTTCGTCTACGCTTGATGTAGCCTTAACCTCCAACCATACCTCATTGGGTACTTTTTCGGCCATACTTGCCAACTTTGCCAAGGCATCAGCTTCAACATTTTCTTCACGAGGGAGATGTTTCAGTTCACATCTTTGGAAGTTCGCTTTTAGTTCCTGGACTTTGAGCAAGTACTTCCATAGCTTTTCTTCCTTGACCTCATAGATGTTGTCGCTTTGTCTTGTTACCAACATGGAATCTGAGTATACTTCTAATTCTGCGAGAGTTTTTAAATTTTATGAGGTTTGTTTTCAATATGATCTTATAGGAAGGAAAAAATAAAGAAAGTATCTTCCTATGGAACCTGTTGCCCCTAGGGCGGTAGCCACCTCCAAACCCCAAATCAGGGCTTCGTATTCTGCTTCATTGTTGGTAACATCGAAATCTAGCCGGAAGGCGTAATTTAGACTTTGTCCATCCGGCGTTTGCACTACTATTCCGGCTCCTGCCCCATTTTTGCATCGGGCTCCGTCAACCAGGATGGTGTATGAGTTTTGGAGCTGTTTCTCTTCTTTTGCAAAGTTTGTCTCTGTTATGAAGTCCGCCAAGGCCTGTGCCTTAATCGCTGTTCTGGGTAAGAAGTGGATTTCATACTGTTAGCTCCACTGTCCAGCTCACCATCCGGCCGGAGGCGTTTGGATTGTTAGCTATTTGTTTGAGTGGCCAGTTGGTTCTGACAAAGATTCGATGCGACTGAAAGTAGGGCCGCAACTTCCTTGATGCCACCACTAACGCAAACAGGATTTTCTCTATATTTGTATAACGCCCTTTGTCGGACTCAAAATTTTGCCAGTGTAATAGACTGGTATCTCCCTTTTTTCTTCCATAATCAGGACAGCTGCGACTGCCCAATCTGTCGCGGATAAGTAAAGGTAGAGATCCTGGCCTGGGGCGGGTACGCCCAACTTAGGCAAGTCTCGAAGCATTTCTTTGATCTTTTCGAATGCGTCTATACACTCTTGTCCCCATTGGAACTTGCTGTTCTTTCTCAGGATGTTGAAGAACGGGATTGATTTTTCTTGTAGCTTGGAGCAAAACCTGCTTAACGCCGTGAGTCTCCCATTCAAGGCTTGGACATCTTTTATATTTCTTGGAGGGGAGAGGTTGAGGATTGCCTGACTTTTTTCCGGATCGACCTCAATACCCCGCTGTCCAACGATAAAGCCAAAAACTTTCCCTTGGTTACACCAAACACACATTTCTCTGGATTCAGCTTGATTTGGTATCTGTCCAGAGTGTCGAACGTTTCCTCTAAATCCTTCATGTGTTGCTCCTTTGACGGACTTTTAACAACTATATCATCAACGTAAGCTTCCACATTTCGAGCGATTTGCTAACAAAACACTTTGTCAATCATTCGTTGAAAAGTGGCCCCTGCATTCTTTAGGCCGAAAGGCATTACTTTGTAACAGAATGTTCCGGCTGAAGTAATGAAGGAAGTCTTTTCCGAATCGTCCTCTTTCATTTTTATTTGATTATAGCCGGAGAAAGCATCCAGAAAACTTAACACAGAACTCTGGGCAGTTGAGACTACTAGTCTATCTATTGATGGCAGGGGATAAAAATCCTTAGGACATGCCTTATTTAGATCTGTGAAATCTACGCACATTCTCCATTTTCCATTTGCTTTTTTCACCATAACAACATTAGCCAGCCAGCGTGGATACGCAACCTCCCCGATGAATCCGGCTTTGAGGTGTTTTTGGACCTCGGTTCGTGCGGCTAATCTCTTTCTTCCCCTATTACCCTTTTCCTTTGCCTGACCGCCGGATGCTTTGGGTCTACCCTAAGCTCATGCCGGATAACGCTTGGGTCTATACCAGGCATCTCGTCCGTGCTCCAAGCGAATGTCGCCCTTCTTTTTTCCAGGAACCTCATTAAGTGAGTTTGCTCTCCACTGTCAAACGCAGTTCCTATTTTAAAAAATTTAGAAGGGTCAGATTTTAAATGTACCTCTTTGGGGGGATCTTGGGCTGTTCGACATTCTTCTTCCTTTTGATCCGGCCCTGTGGAAGAGGGTAACTTTCCCTTGAATTCCTTGTCCGAACCCACAGTCTTGACCACTTCCTCACTAGGAAGGCTGTCCATGATGCGGACTTCACACATTCGGGCCATCTTTTGGCTTCCTCTTATCGTAACCACCTTTCCGCTTGAGGTTAAGTACTTCATTTTTAAGTGATGAGTGCTGTGGATGGCTTTGAAAGCATTGATCCCTGGCCTTCCAAGGTACATGTTATATCCAGAAAGGCCTGGCACAATAAAAGCCGTGAGCCTTTCTGTTCTTCTTTCGTCTCCTTGCCCCAAGGTCATTGTGAAATCTATACTACCGGAAGACGTGGTAGAGACACCTCCTACAAATCCTCCTAGAACCGCCGAGTAGGGCTTGATCTTCTCTTCAGGCACCTCTAATTTCTTAACCGCTTCGGCTGATATGACATTTGCTCCGGCCCCACTATCGATCAAAATTCCCTCCATCATCCGGTCGTTTACTTGTGCACGAATAACAAGCGGATCGTTGTGTGGGTATAGGACTCCATCTTCATCTTCGTCGGAGAAGAAAATTGGAGGAAAGCTGTCTTTTTTGGCGATTTTCCTCTCCGGGAGTTCCTGATGTACTTGATGAATATGCCTTTTTCTTTTGTTAGGGGTTAGTGGTCCTACCTCTGAAAAAAGTCCTGTGAGTTTTTTTAGAGGAAGTTTTGTTAGCTTTCTTTTTGGGAAAAGAAGTTGTTTACAGTGAAGAATGCGAAAATGCGAAAAGAATGGAAATTTTATTTCTCCTTTCGGCAACATGATCTTTGACAATCTATGTGATACAAAATTTCATTTTAAAGCAGACCGCAAATTGTAATTCCAGATTTTTGTCTGGAATAAAAGGAAGAAAAAACTTTTACTCTCCTTTTTCACAAACCTGTTATCATCCCCACTGATTTGCCAGGGTCAAGCCTGGGGTGAACCTCCTCCTCTTATCGCCCTCGGGGTGCATTCTGGGTACCACCTTGTTGGCCGCTGTATTGCCTTTGTGCCCCAGCTACCTGCCTTCCTTTCTTCTTATTTTCCTCAATGACTTGGAGCTCTTTGGCCAAGGTAGCACAGTTCACGGTCCGGTGGCTGCGATTCCCGTGATATTCACAGAATGCAACCGGAATTTCCCCCTGTGGCGGCCTTCTAGGCTGAGGAAGGTATCCTTCCCTCACTGCAGCAGCATACTTCCCCGGATCAATGTAGACAATGGTTCTCGCTCCCTGATGCTGTGCCCCCTGAGAGGAAGATCCGGCGGTGGATTTGCCATAATATGGCTTGTACCTTGACCCTCCCCTTCCGGCATTTCCTCCATGCCCCTCTTTCTTTTCCGGCATCCCTGCGGCCTTGAAGCTATCTGCTAGCTCCTTAGCTTTGTTTTCCGCTATCTCATACTTCAAAAAATCATGGATCATTTCAGCTAACTCTCCATGTGTTTTCGGCGCCTTCGTTGCGATCTTTCCAGCTAGTCGAGGCTGAGCTAGGCCGTTTCCAAAGGCCTTAATCAAGATTTTCTCATCAATATCATCAATCTCCGCGACCCTCATATGGAAGCGCTCGCTGTACTCCTTCACGGTTTCCCCTTTTCGCTGCTTGATGTCCATCAACTCTATTGTCTCAGACTTCAAAGTATTGCTGAAAATCCTCAGTCAGTTGTTTGAAGCTCGTGATAGATTGTGGCGGTCTCGTGGAGATCCATCATAATGCTCTCTTTGAAAGTGTTCCGGGGAACAGATTGCAGAGGGCGAGGGAGCTAATCCCCTGAGTGTTCATGGCAAACATGAACTTTTTGATATGCTGGGCGGGATCTCCAGTCCCGTCATATTTCTCAATCGCTGGGGCGATAAAGTGCGGCGGGAGTTTTGCCTTCCTTATCCGCTCCGAGAAGGGGTACAATCTCATATCTATCTAATCATCTTCTCCCATTTCTCCTTCGTCAACGACTGAATTGTGCTTTCTGTCCTTGCTTTCCTCGCCATTGCTGCCTCTGGAATCTCTGTTTTTCAATTGCTCAATGGCCTCCGTCATTTCGTCCCATTTTCTTTGATACTCCTCGTCCCTTTGCATCAGTTCCTGCTGCAAAGTCTCATTTCCTTCTACGATTTTCTCGTCAATGGATCTGACTAGCCCCTTTAGCATGTCCTCAAGATCTTTTTTGGAGATGGCCTCTGGCATCTCCGAACTCATTCCTTCCTCGGAGAGGTTGTTATCTTCAGTAGCGTTCTTCAATGTTCTCTTTGATCTTGGAGCCATCCTTCGTGTTCCGATCCTGCGAAAAAATGTCATCGGTTATTTCAGATCTTACGCTATAAATCGCCGCAGATTACCTCCCTACTTCCAGGTGGTCTCGTGGTTGCTTCTTGCTGTTCGTTTCCCACAGACGGCGCCAAATGAAACAGTATACTTATCCTAATACGATCCAACTTGATCCAATGTAATAGTACATCTATCCTAGTATGACTTGATCTGATCTTCTATCCTACCTTACCTGGTTTCAAACACAGAGTTTCACGAGAGTAAAGAGAGAGAAAGAGAGCTTATATTGGAATCGAGTGTGAGTTTGATTGTCAAATGCTGCGTATCATATTTCATGGGGGTATGCCCCTATTTATAGTATTTTGGGCCTGGTTTTTATGGTGCCAGCCTGTATTTTACATGCATAAGTACAGTTTTACCCCCTCTTTAATACCCTTGGTCGACCACAGGCGGTCGACCGTATTACATTTTTCCTTGTCTACGTCCTATTTTCATCCGGCCGAGGACGGCCGGATGCCCTATGTGTTTCTACCTCCATCCTGCTAATGCGGCCGGATGCTCTGCGTATCTCTGTTCTCATCCGGCTAGAGTGGCCGAAAGCTCTACGTCCCTTGTTCTGACTTGGTACCATTTCTTCCCTTCTCACAAAGTTTATGGACTTGATGAATCGTTTGTTTCGAGATCAGTTGGATAAGTCAGTAGTTGTCTTCATCGATGATATTCTTATTTACTCTAAGTCCAAGGTTAAGCATGAAACTCACCTTTGAAGTGTGAATTTTGGTTGGACTAAGTCTCTTTTCTTGGTCATGTTATTTCAGAGGCCGGGATCGCTGTGGATCCGGCCAAGATTGACGCTGTGCGCACTTGGCCTAGACCGAAGACGGTTACCGACATCCGGAGCTTCCTCGGTCTGGCAGGTTATTATCGGAGATTTGTGAGGAATTTTTCTAGTGTTTCGAAACCCTTGACATCCTTAATGAAGAAGGATGCACCGTTTGAGTGGACTGTTGACTGTGAGAGCTCATTCCAGAGTCTCAAGGATGCTTTGACTTCTGCACTAGTTCTTACTATACTAGAGGGTACCGATGGTTTTGAGGTGTACTGTGATGCGTCAGGTAAGGGTATGGGTTGTGTTTTGATGCAACACGGGAAGGTCGTGGCCTACGCCTCCCGACAGTTGAAGCGACATGAAGAAAATTATCCTACACATGATTTAGAATTGGGTGCCATTGTCTTCGCCTTGAAGATATGGCGACACCATTTGTACGGAGTGAATGTGACGATCTATTCAGATCACAAGAGTTTGAAATACCTGTTCACTCAGAAGGAGCTGAACATGAGGCAAAGAAGATGGGTTGAATTCCTTACTGATTACGATATTAACCTTCAGTACAAGGAAGGTAAAGCAAACATTGTAGCTGATGCATTGAGTCGCCGAGCACACTCTCTCCATTCGCTAATCTCTCACTCTAGCTTGGTTGAAGAGGTGCGGAGTGCTAAGATGTCAGATCAGTACATGCAAGAGATCAAACAGAAACTTATGGACGGCACATTCGAGAGCCAAAAGTATGATTTCTAACTACACGATGATGATTTGATCAGGCTGAATGGCCGACTTTGTATTCCACGAAGTAGCGCTGAGCTGAAGGAGCGCATACTGAGTGAATCACACTGTTCTTCTACTTCTATTCAGCCCGGAGCTTCAAAAATGTACAAGAGTATGAAGAGATATTTCTGGTGGACCGGTATGAAAAAAGATGTGACAAATTATGTTGTTAGGTGTCTCACTTGCCAGAAGGTCAAGTTTGAGCACCGTCGTCCTGGTGGCATGGTACACAGCCAATGCCCGTTCCTGAATGGAAGTTCCTGATATTCCATGACTTTGTTGTTGGGCTTCCGCCTACTCGGGGAGGCTTGAATATGATATGGGTCGTTGTAGACCGACTGACCAAGGTGGCCCGATTCATCCCGATGAAGGACACCTGGAAAGTGGCGAAGCTAGCAGAGCTCTTCGACCGTGAGATAGTACGGCATCATGGAGTACCGAAGACTATTGTGTCTGATTGGGATACCAGATTCCTCTCGAGGTACTGGAGAAGTACACGGGAAGCACTTGGTACCGAACTAAAGTTGAGTACGGCGTTTCACCCACAGACAGATGGTCAGAGTGAGCGCACCATACAGACCCTTGAGGATATGTTACGTGCATGTGCACTTGACTTTCAGACCAGCTGGATTGATAAGTTACATCTGATCGAGTTCAGCTACAACAACAGTTACCACGCTTCGATCAAGATGTCTCCCTTCCAGGCTTTGTACGGTAGACCATGCCGCACGCCATTATGCTGGGATGAGTCGAGTGAGACGGTCATTATTGGACCTGAGTATTTGGAGCAAGTACAAGCAGAAGTACGTCAGATCCGGGCTAACATGAAGGCAGCTCAGGATAGGCAGAAATCGTATGCCGATGTGCGCAGACGCGACCTGGAGTTCACCGTGGGCGATCAGGTATTTCTTAGAGTATCCCCCATGAAGGGAGTGTTCCGTTTTGGCCAGAAAGGCAAGTTGAGCCCGAAATATGTGGGGCCTTATGTTGTGACGGAGCGGATAGGCCCGGTAGCCTACAGACTCGATTTACCTACTGAGCTGGGCAAGGTACATGATGTATTTCATGTGTCCCAGCTGAAGAAATATATGTCTCATCCGTCTCATGTACTTCAGCCCGAAAAGCTAACACTAGAGCCGACCATGCGATCAGTGGAGACTCCCGTACGGATCCTGGACACTAAGACTCGAGACACTCGCCACAAGTCTGTTCGACTGGTGAAGGTTCTCTGGTCTAACCAGGAGGTCGAGGAGGCCACCTGGGAGCTGGAAGATGATATGAGGGCGAAGTACCCATCGTTGTTTACTTCTTAGTTTTGTATGTATAGGGTACGGGGCGTACCCCTATTTAAGGGGGGTAGAGCCGTTTCGGTTATGTATGTACGGCATATATTGGAATACATGTCTATGTTGTTATGTTATAGACCTTGAGTCTAAGTGATGTTTTGTTATGAGGACCTTGTGTCCGAGGTGATGTAAAGAATGTTTGTATGTTTGTCATGGAAGCGTTGTTTCAAAAGTAATCCCCGCGTTCTAATAATTAAGATGCGTAGGAAGTGTGAACTTTGGGGGCAAAGTTCTTTTAAGGGGGGTAGATTGAAATACCCCAGACATTAATACGTTAGTTAAATATATAATTACTATTCTAAGGCTTATTTTAGTCATTAAGAACATGTGGGAAAAATTCCCGAAGGAAACGGATCCAAATAGTGGATTAAAAATGCAAAACGAGCTTTAAAGCACGCTTTTCGAGAAACCCGGGAAATGTAATTTTAAACGGGTTTAAAGGACTAATAAAAATTTATAGTCAATCATGTGGCTATAATTAAATATTAGTCAAGGTCTAGGACCATAAAAATAAATAAAACAAAATCCGGAAACCGGACCCGGACTGTTAAAACTGACAATTCAGGAAATCACGGGTGTTATCTGCTAAATGACCATGTGCCTCTCTCTCACATTGTAAAATAAAAATCAAATTCTTATCCCTCTCTCTTGTGTCTCACGGTTTACTCTCCCCCTCTCTATTCTATTAATTTCACTTTACTCACTAAAATACAAAACTACCTACTTTATTCCCTCTCTCACACCATACTCCTTCTCACACTCTCTCTCTCCCTCATTTCTCTGGTGTCCCACGGTTCCTCCTCCCTCACCCAGCTCTCTCTTTCTGTTCTTGTTGCTAGCAATGGTGATTTTTACAAGTCAAAGAAACCTCACCTTCAACTCCTTGTAACTTCATCATCCTAACTCCAAATCAAGAAATTTTTACACCAAAATCCTCCTCTCATCTTGGAGATTATTTTCCACCTTTTAAAATCTTCAAAATCCACATTTGACCTCCATGGGTGTAGCTCATTTTGAAGAGGAAAACACCCATTCTTGAAGTTAATCAACCCTTTGACGGTTTAAGGTAAGAAGCAACTCGAAAATCCATTTCTTTCTCCATCTTCCTTGGCCGATTTTTGCTCTGTTTTGAGCTCCAGTTTTGCTGTTTGTTTTAGATCATTTGAAGCCTCATTAAGTGCTGGAGATTACCCATCTTTGTTTCCTAACAGCCCATTGTGGAGTAGAAGGTAAGAATCTCTACATTTCTATGCTTAAACACCCTCTTGTTTTAGGGTTGTTGTAAGAGCTTCATTAAGTTCTTGATGCTCGTTACCATTTATGGTGTTTGGTCATTAGTGTAACAAACAAACCCATTGGAAATCAGTTGTGCAACAAGAAGTGAGGAGGAGGGATAGTTGAAAGATATCCAAGGTAAATAACTTACCTCAAGCTATGTGGTGTTTTAAGGATTTTGTGTTTTATCTAGGTGCAAATATAAATGCTCAGTGAAATGCAGGTGTTGCTAATAATATGAGGAAATTCAGTGTTTAATTTAATGTTGTTTAAGGGCCTAAGAGCCAAGCTTTTAAGGTTTATGAATATTGAGGGCTATTGTAGTTTAAATGGTGAATTTTAAGTGTGTTTTGGTGCCTTGGATGAATGGAGGTTAGAGTGTTTTAATGGGTTAAAAGATGAGTGGGAACATGTAAAAATTATGGGGAGATCATGTCAAAATTTGTGTAGGAATATAATGGTTCAAATGCATTTCTAGGTGGGAGCAAACTAGTGAAATACAAGTGTTTTGAGAGAGTATTTGAGGAGCTTAGAAATAAACTTGTAAATGAATTTGGAAGAGGATATATGAAGGTTTTAGTGTGTCTAATGATGTTAGAACACCTTAGGAGGCTTGTGAAGAAGTTTGGAGTTGAATAGACATTTAGAAACAAAAATCTGGAGCCGACTGACCTTGGGACCGGACTTACAAGGTCGGTCGAGCCTAGTTTAACCCGTCAGAAACCTTTCTGGAATCGACCGACCTTGGGACCGGACTTGCAAGGTCGGTCGGACTCTAAATTGTGTGCGCTGAAATCTTTCTGGAATCGACCGACCTTGGGACCGGACTTGCAAGGTCGGTCGGACTCAAAACTTTGTGCGCGGAAATCTTTCTGGAATGGACCGACCTTGGGACCGGACATGCAAGGTCGGTTGGGGTAAAATTTTCAAACGAGAAGTCTTCTGGAATGGACCGACCTTGGGACCGGACTTGGCAAGGTCGGTCGGAGTGAAAAATTTTGAACTCGGACGCTACTGGAATGGACCGACCTTGGGTAAGCTCGGTCGGCAAGGTCGGTCGGACCAAAATCTACAAAAAAAAAAAATGTGTCTTAGTTAGTAGACCCTAGTAGGTATAATAAAGATGATCAAGTGTAAGTCTAAGCATAAAAACATACCATAAAAACATGTAAAGTGTTTAGCAAATTCGGGAGTCAACTAAGTTAATTAACCGACGTTATCAATCATGTTTAGGAACAACGTACGGTGGAACACTAGAGCGGCAAGGACCAAGGCATGGTTTTCTTGCAGTCTGTTGCCTACCGGTTTACACCGGCTTGTGTGTTGTTTGTTTTTCTGTGTGTTTACAAACCTTGTAAGATTAATCATGAAATGAGTTTACGTTATTATTATTGTAATGTGTGCGTACCGATACCGGTACTCGAATGCGTGCTAACTGTTAAATTAACCAAAGCTAGGGACGTAAGAGAACGGTATCCGGTAACAACGTTTCCATCGAAGGAACGTTCTAACCCGGCTATGTGTGTTTGTGTTGTGATGTGTGTTGCTGAATTATGCCTTGCTTCCTTGTATGTCTAACTGACTTAAACACTTACTTGTGTGAGATATTATTAAGCTCCCATTGTGGGACTTTTAACGAGTGCTAACCTGGGGAGTGAGGAATCTGGTTGTTCCGGTCACGCGTGTATGTATGGGTGTCGACATCTGAATCAGATTCGGCTCTCTCCTTATGTTAGGGTAGTTTTCCTTTTATGGGGAATTCGACCTCCCATTAGCTTAGCCAAAGCTTGCCTACCTGACTTCCACTCGGGCTAGGGGGAAATTATGTGTTGATTTGTTCGGGTCACTACACCCGTGTCATCTTTTAAGTTAAAGTTGTTCGTTCGACTAACAAAACAGTAATATGATATGTGTTAAGCTTAACATGAGGATGAAGTCATCCTCTAGGCTTAAATCCTCTAGGCTTAAAAGTTGACTAACTATGTTGGTTGTTTTCTAAAGTGAGTTGTCTTCACTATGTATGTGTCGTTATTGTTCTGCAATAATTCCTGTTGAGTTTACGCATGTTGTATGTTAAAATCAACGCCATGTTGTCATGACAAATAGTTGCGTGTATCCCGGTAGTCAGCGGGCTGCACGTTAACCATGCCAGCAAAAGGTTGCTGACCCCCTTTGGGGGCTATGTTTATTGCAGGATGAGGATCGAGGAAGCAGAATGGCTTTAGGTCCTAGATTGATGATACTTTTGTTATTTTTGGATATTGAACCCGAGTAGTGTCTGTACATCGAGGTCTTATATTGGCGGATGTAAAGCTAGTTGGTGATTTTGTACAGTTACACTCGGTATATTGTCATTCTTTTGGATAAGTGATTTTTGTAAGGTTGTAATTATGCTCGGCATTCTCGTAATCAGACCGATACATTGTAAGTAACAGCCTTGTTAGCCACGTGGGTGGCTAACGGCGTGTAACACCGCCCTTTTGATATATGGTTAAGTTTATGATTTCCGCTGCGATTATTGATTAAATGTGAAGGTTATGGATGGGGTGTTACAAGAATATACAATACTTTAAAAGGATAAGAAAGGAAAACTAAGCCCAAGATTATCAGAGTCGTGCAGCGAAAGCTAGTAGACCGGTAAATTAAAAGAGGTTTCACATACCTGATGAACGCGGAAAGGGAATGATATACCACACATCTTCTAATGGAACAAATATAAGATTTAGCAACTGAATGCTTTAGTATCTTTGAGATTAGACCAAACTAAGTTAAGAATATGGTATAAGTACCATTAAGAATCCTCGATACAGGGACTAAGTCATTAGCATAGTTATGATCCTCTGATCGAATTATAAGTGAGATAGATGACATGGAAGCTAGAATGCTTGTTCAGAATTAGACATCTTGAACCTATGTTCAAGAATGATATACTGTTGATTATGTGGGCGTAATCCATTTTAAGGGGGGTAGAGCGAAAACCGCTTAGCGTATGTTTATGTACTGAGTACGTAAACTACGATGTGCATAGCACAAAAGAATTGGAGAGTTTGTTTTACATAAACATTTTGAGATAAATCATGGTTATTGCACATAGAAGATGTGAATACCATACATATTAAGTACCTACCTTGTTAACTACGGTGCGAGTACAAGTTAAGAGAACTAGTGAAGAAGATTAAGGAGACTTAAGGAATATGGAATATATGAGATATGGATCGGTATGAAACTACATGCGAGATAAGAATAAGATAACACTGTGAGATATAATTTGATATGAGTATGAGGTAGAATATAGTAATGCTATGAGTTATAAGATGGTGATAATTGATATGAGACTGATATAGAACTTAGTAAGAATGAGAGCCTTGAGGTAATTACTAAAAGATGAACTGGGAATGATTGATGGACTAAGTCCACACCTTGGAGATGTATTGATTATGATTAGAAGAACTAATAGATAGAAAATTGGAAATGAGTGAATTATTTGATGTTTGAAAATGACGTGGGAGGTGGAACTTTATTTTCTAGGGATCAAGGGAAACCAAACACAAATTGGGGTGGAAGGATTGTTCAACACTGATGCTGATCACATCAGGGTTGGATGATTCCTGAAACTCCCTACCAGTGGTCACAATTAAATCACGCTAAGGATAGAGGCGTTAGGATAAAACGAAATTGGAGTTGATTGTATTTTTAATTAGAGGAATTATTCCTCACATGACCTCGTAAAAAGGATTTCCTTTTTACTGAGTCTCGCCCATGAAGTCGAGGACGCATGAGCCTTTGTTTTCGGACCGGTGACATGGGGAGAATAGAGTTGTTTTGTATTCTGGCCCATGGTGATGAGGACGAATGAGCCATTGTCTAAGGACCGGTGACATGGGAGAATACGGTGAAAATTTTGTGAATGTTTTAATCATCAAAAGGAACAAAAGGGAATTTTGAATGCTATACATGCTTATGCATGTTGTGTGATATTCGAGTATAAGAATATGATAGACCTAATGGGTTAATAAGTTTAAGAATGTACAGGTGTGATCTATATGATCTGTGGAATGAGGTAAGACATGTATTTTAATAAGATAAGATGCATGGGAACTTTGGGGACAAATTTCTTTTAAGGGGGGTAGATTGAAATACCCCAAACCTAAGTATGCTAAGTAAACATCAATTTATGATGTAGTAAGGATAAAATATTCCTTAGAAAGATTGGTAGACAATTTAAACCAAGGAAAACACAAGAAAAAACCTTAAGGGCAATTTAGGCAAAAATGTGCTCTAAGCTTGGAGTGACTTTGATTAGCACCCAAATACCATTATAAGACTTAATTAACATGCTAATAGGCATGTTAAATCAATTACCAAAGAAAACCAAGCATAAAAACAAGCTTAAACATAAAATGTGCCTTAAGACTCCTTAAAGCACCTTTTTGAGAAATTGTCTTAGAATTGGGTTTTGAGTGGCTAAATGCCTATGATTACATCTTAATCAACATGTGTGCTAATTAGTATCACATTAGGATGTCTAAATCAATGAGAAACCAAAAATTTCACAACTTTGTGCTCTAATTTGTAAATAGTGCCAAATAGTGCCTAGTTTAGTCTTTAGTCAACTTAGTTTAGTTAATTGGTCAACAAAGGCCAAAAATACCCTTATTTGACAAGGGGGTCGGTTTTGTGAGAGTGGTGAGTCACCACATGAGTCATCCAACTTAAGAAAAGAAGAGGGAAATAAGAAAAGTTACTATTTGCTTTTTAAAACAAAATATCTTCGTATAAGCTACTTTCTTCTTCTCTCTCTTCATTTCTCTTCTTCCCAACAGTTTCTCCTGCCTCCTCTCTTCTCCATTCACGTAAGAGCTGCCTCTATTGTTGCTTCACCTTGTTTTGCCCACCAAATCTCCATTTTAGCTCCAAATCAAAAACTAAACACATATTATTCTTAGTTAGCTCAAGCTCTACCTTTCTATCTTTTCAAATCCTTCAAAGCTCCATTTCGGTGCCAAGAGAAAACTCCATTGATGGAGAGAAATAAAGTTTGAAGAGTTCATTATCTTCTCCATTCTTTCTAGGTAATGAAAGTGTAAGAAAAATCAAGTTTCCATCACTTTTCCTTCATGACCGAAAATTACCTTCTCATGGAGCCTTGTTTTATCCATTGTTCTAGCTTGATTCTATTCTCCAAGGGCTAGATGAGGTCCTTCTTCATTCATATCCAAGCCCATCTTAAGACTCCAAGTTAAAACATTCATTTTAATGCCTTAGAACACATTTTTAACCTAGGGTTTACTCCTTATGGTTAGTGTATTATTTAGCACTCATGAGAGTCAATGTATATTGATTAGAGCATTGGCAAGGGAAATTAAAATGGTGGCCGAGATTTCCAAGGGAAGAAGCCTACGGAGAAAGTTAAGAGAAACTTAAGAAAAACAAGGTAAATTGCTTACCTAATGGTTGTTTAAGTTTTAAGGGATGAGGTTTAGATAAGTACTAATGTGGCTTAGAGCTTACATTTTGTAATGGGTTATATAACCTAGGAAAAAGAATTTAAACAA
Organism: Limonium bicolor; assembly: GCA_023374045.1. Lineage (NCBI taxonomy): Eukaryota > Viridiplantae > Streptophyta > Magnoliopsida > Caryophyllales > Plumbaginaceae > Limonium > Limonium bicolor. Next base: position 299,505,776 of record CM041780.1, read on the forward strand.
GCTTATGAACTTGTGACTAAGGAGCCAATGGGAATGAGATAGTAAGATAAGCTTAAGGTGAATTAAGAGAACACTTATATTGCTATGGGAGCATTGTTGTGTGTATTTGCAGGTTGAAAGCTTTTATATGTGGGAAATTCAGTGTTAAAGTTTAAGTCATTTAAGGCCTAAGAGCCATGTCATTTAAGAGCCTTAGTGCTATGCAATTTAAGATTATTGCATTATATTGAGTTTGTTGTGAATGAGTTGATTTGGGTGAGAAAATATGATGAGAAAGAACTTGATGTGTGTGAGATGATTGAATGAGAAAAAAAATGCTTATAGGCATGATAATATACTAGAGGAGCTATGGCGAAATTTGAGTAGAAAACATGTGTTTAAGTGAAGGTTATGATTTAATATGACCTAGGATTTACTTGGGATCATTGGAAGGAATTTGAGTGGAAATGAGTTAACAAAGGTATTCTTGAGGTTGAGAATGACCTAGAGTTGTCTAGGGAGAATTAGAGGATTAGTGGGTGTATTGAACACACCAAAGTCATAGTATGTGGAATGGTAAGACTTGTGCAAAAATTTGGTAGAGAAGGTGTATAATGCTTTAAGATGATTTAGGTATGAACTAGGGAAACTTCTGGAAGTATGATGATGCTAGTAGAGGACTAATAAGGTTTAGTTTAAATGGTAATGAGTGGACTTAGGTGATGGAAGAGAAAAGTGTAAGAGAATGTTGTAAATTGTCAAGGAAAAAGACTAGGAATGTATAAGAGTGTATAATTATGAGAATGGTGGGTAAGTTGAGTAAAAGAGATGTAGATGTCTAAGAGGGACTAGGGGATCCAATGGTGAATTTAAGGCACGAAAACCATGGTGAAGGGAGGTAGGATACTTGTACAAAGTTTGAAGGAAAAATAAGGTATAATGACTCGTAAGGATGTAAGCATGTGCTAGATTATATATAGCTTTGAGAAGTGGGGATAAAGCAAATGGGTTGTGCATGATGATGCTTGAGGAGTTGTTAAGATGGTTGTGAAGATAGCATTTTGGGTTAGTTTGAGTTGTAGGTATGATATACCACTTAAAAAACTTAAGGAAAATATTACAAGTATTAAGAGATTATGTGAGAAATTGGGTAACAAGTTTAGATGAGGAATTGGGCAAGTTTAAGATGTTATTTTAGGGTTAGAATATTTATAAGATTGTATATGGACTTTGGGTAAAGCATGGACGAAGAGAATAAGTGCAATCACACTTAGAAAAATGCAAATGGTTAAAACCTGCAGCTGGTCCGCGACCTAGGTCCAGGGTAAAGTCCCGGACCATACCTAAATTAGAGCCGAGAGTTCATCCAGCACCCTGGTCCGGGACTTAAGTCTTGTATAAAGTCCTGGACCACCCCCTAATTTACCCGCGAGAGTTTTAGCTTGTATTGGTCCGGGACTTAAGTCTCATACAAATTCCCGGACCACAACATAAAATCAGCCGAGAGTTTAACCAAGTGTTGGTCCGGGACTTAAGGTAAGGACCAAGTCCCGGACCACTCTAAAAATGGTGTATAAGCTTGGAAAATGTTACGTAAGGATGGGGATTGATAAGTGTTGATGTTATAAGGTAATTAAGGACATGTTTGGTGGGTATTACTGGCAATCAAATGGGTGAATAAGCTTAAGAAATAATGAGAAGTAAGTGGCTTTTAAGGTTAAGATTAAACTATAAGGACTTAGTGATTTTTAGTGGGTAAACCTTAGTGGTTAAGCAAACTAAGTGAGTTGGGATGAGTTAAGTTACTAATAACCTAAAATTGAATGATTGTTTTCGGACTTGGGAATTTAGACTCCGGAAGAGAGCAAGCAACCGAACGACCAACGGTGAACGGTACAGTCTTCTTGTGACCTGCTTGCTAACGAGGTGTCCCTCGGCTTGTGTGCTATTTGTTTATATGTGCCGACTAAACAAGATAAAGCATGCAACCGGAATATTATGTTTACTGTATTGTTGTGTGATGTTTGAAAACTTACACAACTTACCGTGAGAACTTACTAACTAATGTTTTGTAAAGGTTTGTGTGAGACTAAGGAATACTCCCTATAATTAGTTTGTTAATAACCGAAAGAGGTTTAACAATCAAACATTGCATTGAGACTTCTTCTAACTTTAACTTGGGGGGAGTGAGGAATCCGGAATGGTACCGGCACATGTGTATTGGGGGAGGTCGGTATCCTTATCAGATACCGACTTCCAAATATGACTTTTCTTCGGGCTCGTCGCCTAGAGTTGACATATAGACTCGGCCTCCTCAGACTACTTGTTCTAGGAGGGAGGCATACTAAGATGGCGTGCGGGGATCTAGCCTACATCCCCAACAATTTAAGAATGTTGTTTATTGCCGGTAAGTGTCCTGCTGCTGGATAGGGTTAACCAAGCCCTACGAAAATAAACAACGAACTAAGGATTAACCAGTTCTAATAATAGAACGGTTGACATATATGAGATAAGGTTTGAGACAAGATACAACCATTCCTATTTAGAGAATGGTTTGTTTTCTAAGATTGAGATAAAGATTAAGATTGAGGTATGATAAGGTTGGACTGAGATTAAGAGGAAACATAACTTAAGGAGTTAAATAATTGACTCACTAATTAAGGGAACGCATTTAAGTCGTTCATTGTGTTTGAACTTTGATTGTTCATATTTGGATGGTTGTTTATTGCACTTTCTGTTATGTTGTGCATCCAATCAACCTCCATGCTATCGACAATTAGTCGTCGTAGCCACGTTAGCTTGGGGGCCATGAGGGGATCGTACCAGCATTCTTGCTGACTCCCTTTGGGGGCTGTTTTTACTACGCAGGTGAACATCAGAAGGCAGCTGTCATGAGAGTAAGATGGGGTAGATGTATTACGGGTTTAAGTGTGACCTACGAGTTGTGCATGTACACTCGTATGGTATTTTGAGTTAGTAAGTTGTATAGGATGTGAGGGGATTGTAAGAATGATATGTATTTGGTTAAGACCTGTAAGTACTAACGTTCAGTATATTCTGTTAATCAGACCGTGGCAAGGTCCTGGAATGTATTTGAATCTGCTGCAGTGTTTGTATATATGGTGATAAGTTTGTGATAACCACGATTGGATCGAGATGGGGTGTTACAGCATGTGGTTATTATTGTTTAATGCGACATCATCGCAGCGCCCTCAGCACATGATATAACTCTCTCTATGCCCCCTTTTTGGGTAGCATCTATAATATACTTTCCTAAGATACCACAATTCCTCTTCTCATTCATGGGTTCACCATGCCATTACCATTAAATTGGCCTTGGCTTCCTCGTTTACTAAAATCTCCAAAACTTATGTTCTAACTCATCCACTGTGGAGTTGCGACCTTATGTCGTTTCATTATCAAGCTATCCTTGATTTTTCCTTACCTTGTTAATTTGACTGAGATCTCTCTCGTCAATTCATGGTTTACCTAGTCAGGATTCCATTCACTGACTTAGACACAGAGTTGATTACCTCCTGGGTCCTTACACTACTCGTTTACATACATGGGGTACCATACTGATACATTACTACTTACCCAACTAACTTAATGTAAGTTTCGTCAGGCCCACAAGCTCCTAGGAGTGTGGTCATCCCACGTCTCGTTTAGTGCACTCGTAGTGTTCATACCTGGTGGTTATCGTACTCTTAGTCCCGGTATTTTATATTTAAGTAACTATGATGCCAATTCTTAACCTTTAATGTCAGGATGGCCGTAGAGGGTTCTCTAGGTTCTATGGGTACCTTTATTAATATATATTTCCTTACCTTCTCTAAGATAGGTGTTTGCGACTTATCACCCTAATACTGGATTCCACATGCTCGCCATCTGGTATCTGTGAGTGGAGATCAGTAACTACTTACTATCTCTCCCGTTCATTCCTAGGCTGTTAACGCCTTCATATATGAGTTTTCAATTCTCGAACTTCACCCAATCCATTGGGTTACACCCTCTGGTGAAGTCTGGACTCCATGATAAGGGTTGACACCTCGTGTTTCCCCTGCCTTATGGTAGTCCCTCTTTAGCCTGATATTAATCAGTATTTGTGATTCATCACCTTTGTTCTCCTAGTTTTGGGTCATTTTGGTGGTACTAAGGGTATCGTTCTGTAGGCCGATGCCATACGATATTCAGGCTTAGTGCTTATTCTAGTAGTTAAATGATTGTTGGTCTTTCTATTTAATTTAATTCTAGTTGGTTCTAACACTTTCTCCTAAGGTTACAATTGGATACCCACAACTTAGTGGGTTCCGCTAATCATCGCTCTTCATTGTGTAGTCCTTACTCTTATTTGACTCATATTCCTCCATCCTCTTCGAGGTAATGGTATCTTCCGTCCTCAGGCAAATTCACTGTTCAGTTAATATCCACAGCCCTCCGTACGGGAGTCTAGCAGTATAATGGGTTCACAACACCACCGGTGTGTGTGGTGCGGGCATAACATTGGCCCCTTTATTGTACGTTCACATCTGCCTAATCTTTTCTTCCAACTACAAAATAGTTTGTCATAACAACACTTGTCTATTATTTACCACCCCAAACACTATATACACCTGATCTGTTCTCTTCGGCAAAATCAGGATGCCCAACTCCAGACTTGGACAGGGTAAGCAAGTTCAGGACTCATTGGATCCCAGATATCATGTCCACATCCCTTGTTACCCCACTCGAGTTATAAGCTGACGTTACTCAGCTTGGTTAGGTTTAATTTAAAATCTTGGCTCGCATAGCTCACTTCTTGCTCTCTGGCAATGTTCAATGGTAGTGGTTTAACCACAAGTGTCGCGCACTCTCTAAATATGGTTATGCTGGTCCTGAAGACTCGACACTCCCCACCGGTAATGATTGACGTTTAATGTCCATACCGGCACTGGGTTAGGCTTGTAGGCACTAATTATCGTTGTTCTCATTTACTCCCCTTTTCCATACTCTACTAAATGGTGTATTATTTTCATGTTGTAATGGTCAGACCAGCTGGGTCTTCCCGAGGTTTTATCGACCTCCAACCCGAGGGTTTCATAACCCTGCCTTTAAGAAGGCCATGTCCTGCTTCATTACATTACAGACTCATATAAAGTTTAGTGTTTATTGGTAACCGCCTAGACCACTCGGTCCTTTAGGGTTAGTTTACCGTCGCTGCACTTGCGGTAGCAAGTGCGCAAGGCAGGTTGAAATTTAATAATTTGGTTAATGTGGCACTTGCAGTGGCAAGTGCGCCATGCAGACTGAGCCACCGGTATTGTGTGTCAGTGCAGTGCTATTCCTTAATCGGGTTCCTGTTCCTGTCGAAGAAGTTCTTATTTAAATTAATACAGTCTCATTCCCGCACTCATTCCCACCAGTTTACCGTGGTAGTAAGGTCTTACTTTCCTCACGAGGCGTTGGATGATAGCAACTTAGTGAGTGCTTGTTCCTTCAGCTCTCATGATCTCTCCTCACGCACGTCAGGCCATCTTGAACCTTCAGTATTGCATGGCTTAGAGTTACTCGCTTTGGGTGAGACTTTTTAAAGGTCATCCATTCCGTCCGTTACATATCTCATAAACTAATCATTACTCATTGTTTCCACTTCTTTCCCCCCAAGCGCACTAATCGGTGTTATCCTGGATGTAAGACAGGGTTGCCTTGCTTATAGCAAGCTAGCCCCATTAGTCCTACAGGAATTATCTCCTCAACCTCGGTTTAATATTCATCTCATACTCGTATGGTAGACATTACGCCATTACCAGGACCCCCGGTTCTAACATTACATCGAAACACAATGTCTTATTTTCTACATTTAACACAATTCTCATTGCATCCACATCGGGTCTTCCCGATCAGGAGAGTTATCTCCGTGGTGCTTCTCATTTCATTGCCTCACCAGATAGTACTCAAGGTACGGGCAGCGGCGGGTGGGGTACCATTGCAAATTTCCTGGGATGCTCTCCCATCAAGTGCGAGCGGTTCATACCGTCTTCGCGATACATTGGTTGCTGGACCTTCACCACCTTCCGCTGCGTCGCGTTCTTCCTTAGTACTGTTACCCAGACCCCTCCCTGACATATGTCAAGAGGACGGGTTAGACCTTTACTCGGACTAATACCGTAGTCTCGGTCGTTTAATATTGAAGTGCCTCCACGGCTATGGTGTGCAAGCCTTAAGCATTGCATCAACCCCGCGAGGTCACGTATCCTCACAACGTTTCCCGTATTCCCAAAACCTATGCTCACTGTATAAATCCTACTATCTCTTGTCATCAGAGCGGTAATCCGCTCTGATACCACTTTTGTAACACCTCTACTCTAATCGGCTCCTAATCATCTTACTTAGCATTGTAATCGCAGCGGTAATCTAAACAATTGAACTACTGGTGTCACCGTTCTCACTCACCCATACGAGTAATAACGTGCTTACTGATATATATATATATATATAAATACGAAACAATTTCCCACAGTGACAACAAGAGATAGATCTAACCTTCCCAAACCAATATAAAATACATTCATAGTGAGCATTCTAAGTATCCCAATCCTATACACATCTCTAAGTTCGTATCAAAATGCAACAGTGCATATTTAAACAACTGTAACTAAACTACCCAGCGCGTCCCTCTCTTTGTCGACACCGGAAGCTGCATACCTGCAAAATATTTGTTTGTGGTATGGAATCAGCCCCTGCTGAGTATGTTACTACCTGACTGTCATGCCCCCTCGGCCTTAGTTAATTGGTCGAGAGCATGTAATTCATTTTCATGCAAGTAGTTTAATATAAAAACTGTAAAACAACAACGTATATTGCAATAAACTCAAATAGCAAACAAGCCCCCGGCTTCACACATCGCATCGTAGTAAACCACTGAAAGCGTTAAATCGCTTATATGAGTACAGAGACTCCATTCCAACAAACACTTAATAGTTCATAATTGAGTACGGCGACTCACTCGACCAAACAACCACAATAATCCACACATGAGTACAGCGACTCGACTCAACCAGTTCACAATTCAGACAGAAGTACAATGACTCAATCAACCATTTCACAACACACAATATGAGCACAATGACTCGTTTCAACAAATCCACCAATATACAACACATAACCACAAAGCATAACCACTGAGCAACAAGGCGAAACAACGAGAATTATAAACAAGTATAATATCCCGTCTTTGGCATACAAGCCCAAACAATGTTCGCCTAATGTCCGAACTAATATAGTCGTTCATAATTGTTCATTCATGCCTAATGACAACGTCTCGTTAGAATGACGTGTCTCTAAGTTACCCATCTCCTATGGCGGGTCACCCACGGCAGTAGCCTCTCCAGCGGTAGAGTCTCCAACCGACGAACCATCTGTAGTCCGTTGGAAATTTACCTTGATACTTACGGATACTCACACGGTATCCTAGTATCGTTAATTGATCTCAAATCACAGCAAGAGCCACATCCTCTTGACTAACTAATCTATACCGTCGCATCGTTTTACTATTTTTCCTAACACAGCAGACTAGGGTCGTTAGTCCAATCCTGAGTACGTCGACTCGAGATCCAGTGTTAGATACGAGAGCGGCGTTAAAGAGGCCAATGCTGCGTATATAAGTCTCGGATAATATATATATATATATATCTTATTATCCTAATGCTACAACGTTTTACTTACGTTCCTTATATTACACATATAAGATATCATCATTGCCGCTAGTTCGTTTTATAATATGTTCATATATAAGAACAGTACTGTTATCGTTCAACAGTAATAATAATAAAGCAACATTAATACACAACTCAAGCATATTAATTCACACAAGCAGACATTCAATCTTAACACAGATTTTCACACAACGTCTGAACTGAGGAAATCCTCAGAGATAATCAAGCCACATAAATAACATACCGTGCACCGGGATTATAAGACCGTGGAGTATGAATCAGCTAAAATCTCTGGCGATCCTCGAGACGCCTCTAACACTCTATGAAATACCCCAAACTTAGATATGGTGGTTAAGTGATAACCTAAGATATAAGGAGGCTAAATAATGCCTTAGAAACATTAAGAAACAATTTTAATCAAAGAAAACATAAGGAAACACCAAAAGAGCAGTTTAAGCAAAAACATGCTCTAAGCTTGGAGAGACTTGGGTGAGCACCCCAAATATCATTATAAGACCTTAGCAATATCCTAATGGTCATTGTAAGTCAATTACCAAAGGAAACCAAGCTCAAAAACAAGTTAAAACACAAATTGTGCTTTAAGGACTCTTAAAGCACATTTTTGAAAATTGTCTTAGAAAGGGGTTTTAAGTGGTTAAATACTCATGATTACTTCATAATTAACTTGTGTACTAATTAGTATCACATTAGGAAGTCTAAATCAATGGGAAATCAAAATTTTCAAAATTATGTGCACTAGTTTGTGAATAGTAATCAAATAGTGCCTAGTTTAGTCTTTAGTCAATTAAGTTTAGTTAGTTGGTCAAACAAGACCATGACTAGCTTAATTAAAGGGGGTGGCCGGTTTTAAGGTGATGATTCACCACATGATCAAATAAGAAAAGAAAACAAGAGATAAAGTAAAGGTTACTATTTACTTTAAGGAAACAAATATCTCATCTTTACTTACCTCTCTCCTCATCTCTTCATTCTCTTCTTTTCCCACTGGTTTCACCATCTTCTTCCCTTCTCCATTCACATAGAAGACAACCCCATGCTAGCTCCATCTTCACTTGCTTGCCATACACACATCTTAGCTCCAAAATCAAAACTAAACACATATTCTTCTTAATTAGCTCAAGCTCCTTCTTTCTATCTTTTCAAAACTTCAAGAGCTTTGATTTGGTGCCAAGCCAAACCGCCATTAGAGGAGAAAACTCAAGCTTGGAGACTCCATTAGCTTCTCTATTCTCTTAAGGTAAAGAATATGTAAGAAAAATCAAGTTCCCACCATTTCTTCACATGTCCGAATATTATCACTCATGGGGCTTCATGTTTATGCCTTGTTCTAGCTTGTTTTCTATTCTCCAAGGGCTAGAGGAGGTCCTTCTTGCTTCATATCCAAGCTCATTCTAAGACTCCAAGGTAAAACAATCAATTTAATACCTTAAAGCACATTTTTAACCTAGGGTTTGTTCCTTAAGGTTAATGTATTATCTAGCACTCATTAGAGTCAATGGATATTGGTTAGGACATTGGCAAGGGGAGTTTAAGTGGTGGCTGAGATTGTTCAAGGAAAAAGGCTAAGGAGGAAAGTTTGTGAGCTTGTAAAAGAACAAGGTAAATTACTTACCTTAAGATGTTTTATTGTTTAAGGGAATGGGATTTAGATAGGTCATGAGTTTAGTGTAGAGTTTACATTGGGAAAGAGGTGTAAAAACCTAGGAGAAACAATGATTATACTTGTGAACTTGTGACTAAGGAGCAAATGACAAAAATGAGATAGTTTAAGAATGACAAGGTGAATTATAAGAGAATTTATATTGCAATGGGAGCCTTGTTGTGTGTATTTGCAGGTCAAAGGCTATATATATTGAGGAAATTCAGTGTTTAAGATTTATGCATTTAAGGGCCTAAGAGCCAAGTCATTTAAGGGCCTAAGTGCCAAGCAATTTAATTTTATGCACTATATTGTGATGTAGTGTAGTTTTGGTGTATGATGTGTGCTAAGGAGGTTTAATGAGAATTTGATTGTTGATAGCTATTTGGTGGTGAAAAACTAAAATGTTTTGGTGTAACAATACACTAGAGAACCTATGGCAAAATTTAGTGAAGAACCTAAGAGTTTAAGATGTGTTAAGGAGATTTCATGACTAAGGAAGCATTAGGAAAAATTTGGAGTTGTTTTGATGAAAAAGAGTGAGTTTAAGGTGTTTTTATGAGTTAGAATGACTAAGGCATCATCATGGAGGATTTATGAATCAAATGAATGTCTTGGGATATACTTGTGTATTTAGGACTTAGGCAAATATTGGTAAACAAGTAGGAAGGAAATAATGTGTTGAAAGAATGAGGCATAACTTGTGAAGGAACTCTAAGTAGCTGCATAAAGGATCTTTAGATGGTGAGAGATGCTTAGGAGATGATGTTATAGTGGTGAGGAAACATTTTGGCATAGTGGTTATAATAGGTATGAACCACCACTTAGAAGCCTAGTGAAAAACATTACAAGTGTTGGCATTATTACAAGGAAATGCATAATGACTAAGATGGATATTGATGAGTGATTTAAGGAGTTTAGTGGAGGGCTTAAGGTGTATTTTAAGTTCCCAAATGAGGTTAGAACATACTAAGATATATGGGGTGAAGTTTGGAGTCAAATGAGAATTTAGAAACAAAGGTCTGGAGCCGACCGACCTTTGGGACCGGACCTGCAAGGTCGGTCGAGCTCAGTTTACACTACCAGAAAGAGTTTCTGGAATGGACCGACCTTGGGGACCGGACTTGCAAGGTCGGTCGGGCTTGTATTTAGTGTACGAATTGAGTCTCTGGAATCGACCGAACTTGGGACCGACCATGACAAGGTCGGTCGGGCCTAAATTTCCCACGGGGAAAACTCTCGGGAATGGACTGACCTTGGGGACCGGACTTGCAAGGTTGGTCGGGGTAAAATTTTCAAACGGTAATATGTCCTGGAATGGACCGACCTTGGGTAAGGTCGGTGGAGCCAAAAACAAAAAAAAAAGAAATTTTAAGTTCTAAAGATGTTAATTGGTAATAAGGTATGCCATTAGTAGGGTAATGATGATTAGGAACTTAAGGACCTAAGGGAATAAGTTAAGTTAAGTATAAACCTTAATGTTTAAAGTTAAGGTTATAAGGTTAAGTAGTAAGGACTTAAGAGAGTATTGGATGGGAATCTTTAGGGACTAAATGAGTTAAGTAAGGTGCAAATAACTAATGGCTTAAAAAATGAATGAATGTTTTAGGTTTGTGAATTGGGACCCCGGAGCAGGTTAAACAAACGACAGTCGACGGTGAACGGTACAGTCTTTCTTGTGACCTACTTGTTAACGAGGTGTCCCTCGGCTTGTGTGCTATCTGTTTATCTGCTATGACTAAGACAAGATAAAGCATGCAACCGGTTATACTTGTTCTCGTTGTGAATGTGTTTTCTTTACACTAACCATGAGACTTGAGATTGTTACTAACTAAGTTTAGTACTTGTTGAGTTAAGAAAAGGAGTTAAGTATTGGTATCTGTTGTTTAATACCCGTTAAGGTTTAACTAACACATGGTTTGTAAGATTTTCACTAACTGGAACTGAAGGGGGGAGCGAGGAACCCGGGATTGACTCCGGTCATGCATGCTAAGGAAAGGGGGTCGGTATCTGAATCAGATCCGTCCTCCGCTTAAGGACTTGTCTTCGGACTTGTTACCTTGGGTTGGTTGCCGGCTCACCTACACTAGACTCCCGTCCAAGGTAGGTGGCATTAAGATGGTGCGGTAGGATCACCTAAATCCTAAGTTTAAGATAAGATACAACCATTTCCATTCTAGAAACGGTTTGTATACTGAGATTAAGATAAGGATAAGACTGAGGTAAGTTAAGGTGAACTGAGGTTAAGTGGAATTAGATCTGAAGGAGGTTATTACTAACCCACTTGGTAAGGGAACGCTTGAGACGTTCATTTTTGTGTGAACTATGTATGTTCATCTATGGAGGGTTGTTTATTACACTTCATATTATGATTGTGTATCTAATCAATTTCCATGCTATCGACAATTAGTCGTCGTAGCCGTTAGCTTGGGGGCCACGAGAGGGTCGTACCAGCATTCGTGCTGACCCCCTTTGGGGGTTGTTTTTACACTTGCAGGTGAGAGGCCCATGAAGTCACACCACGAGAGTAGGAGCGGTTAGACTTAGGTTGGGTTATTTATTTTTGAGCACGGGTTGCGCATGTGCGCCCGTCTGTTTATATTTAAGCTGATGGAAGTTTATGTTGTCACTTGAGATACTCAAAACTCGGTTGGTGGGCATTTTGTATGGTATGTATATTTGGATAAGTGTTGTAATTTAGTGAAGTTCGGTATGTTCCTTTGATCAGACCGTGGCAAGGTCCCGGTGTTAGTTATTCCGCTGTGATCATTGTGATTAAGTTGTTAAGTTTTGTGATAACCATGATTGGCTTTGGACGGGGTGTTACAAAAAGTGGTATCAGAGCGTAGTTACGCTCTGATCAAGAAACACCGGACATAAGTGACCACCGAGTTAGGATATAAGTTAAGAAATAAGTGATGGGTTAAGGGTGTGAGCTGTTAGAGTGAGTGGAGTCAGATGACCACTATTTAGTGTGGATCGTCTTTTCCATCTACGGACGTTGTAATTCGTTAACCGAAACAGTGGTGAATACGAACCTAATGTGAGTTGTGATTGTTCAGATGTCAGGAAGGAGAGGCCGAGGCCGTGGCAGAGGCGATGATGCTTCAGAGATATCGGAAGGGCAGACGATCGCAGAGATCGTGGCAGCCGCATTAGGGCATATGAGCTATCAGCCTGGTGTTGGTGCACCACCTCCACCGCCACAGCCCCGGGAACCAAATTGGGTGAAGAGCCTTGTAGACCATCGACCCGCACATTTTAAGGGGGAGACTGATCCCGCCAAGCTCGAGGCGTACATCTCTGAGTTGGAGACCGCCTTCGAGACCCTTGATGTCCCTGCTGGGATCAAGGTGCTCCTAGCTGCGTTCTACTTGAAAGGGGCGGCAGGCGATTGGTGGAAGCTGGTGAGGGCCGAGCATGTGGCCAATCTAGAGTTCGGCTGGGAGCAGTACACCGCATTGCTACGAGCAAAGTACTACCCCGCCCATGTCCAGATGAAGAAGCGCTTGCAGTTTGATGCGCTTAAGCAGACCGACAAGATGATGGTGGACGAGTATTACTCGGAGTTCACCGCCTTGCTCCGTCTTCTGCCAGGTCTTGGATATTCAGACCGGAAACTGGTGGACCGCTTCTATGGCGGGCTTAGCCATCGACTCCGCTACAGCATGGGGCCGAGGAGCTATACTACCTTGCAGATAATGAGAATGGTTAAGATATGAGTAAGTAAATGAGTAAGATTTAGATTGTGAGAAATAAGAGTAACTAATACTTTGGAAAGCAGGAGTGCTATCATGCCGCTGCAAAGGTTAAGATAACCTTCCAGCTGAGGGACAAGGAAAATGCCAAGAGGAAGAGTGTCGGTAAGAGCACGAAGAACCAAGGGCAAGGTGGGTACAAGAAACAGAAGTACCAGCCTCAAGCTCAGAAAGGTCAGAACCAAAAAGGGAAGGAGGAAAAAGAGAAGGCTCTAGAAGAGCCACTGAAGTTGACGTATGCACATGCAGCTAAGCCCCTTCGCTCAAGGGCGCCAAAGGGATCCGAGACTGATAAGGGAGCCGGAGGTGGTTACCAGCGACGCTACATCTGTCAGTGGTGTCACAAGGACCGCCCCGGGCTCAATTGTAAGGGGAACAAGGTGGAATGCAACTATTGTGGGGTATACGGGCACCGAGCATACGAGTGCTTCCGGAACCCCGCTAGCAGAGCCTTTAGGCCCGAGATGAAGGGCAAGGGCAAGACCGATCAGGGAGCTGGATCTGACGGTCAGAGAAGGGTGCAGCAAGCTGCAGATAAGAATCCACGGGTAGCCCAGAAGTCGGGACCCACACTACACATGGTGGACCGGGACGATGAGCCTGAACCCTCATCGAGGCCAGGTACCGCTATAACCACTTAGTAATAAAATTGCCTGCTTACCGCATTACATGCATGCTTGGTGAATAAATGAGTTAAGTGAGAATAAGATAAGATTAGAACTTAAGTAAGATATTACCTATTACCACCTTAGGAAACTTCAACATATGCTATCCAATGCCTTCAACACCTAACCTGGAGTACACCGACATCGAAACTTGAGACTTTCCAACCTAACAATGTCAGGTTATCCGCCCAAGTATGATTTTATTAAGGGGATACCTGACACCAGCAGCACAAATAGCCATCATCAGGAAATGCAGTCAACCAGGAGTGGGACCGGGAGGTTTCTATACACCGGAGTACCCAGGAGGAGCAAGAATGAAGTTAAAAATGATGAGCTTAGGCAAGGATTGGAATCCGTATGCCAAGACCTACCAAACCACGAGGATACAAGATGGAGTCTCACCACCGGGAATACCCGAAGAGTTTCATCCGGTTATTACACAAGTCGTGGAGATCGCTCAGCAGTTAGAAGCTGACCCGATTCTAGACATACAAGCGGGCATTTGTATTGTAAACTTCTATGAGAAGAATGGGCGACTTGGACTACATCAGGATAAGGACGAGACAACAGAGTCTCTCAAAAGGGGGATACCCGTAGTGTCTTGGTCCATTGGGGATGACGTTGAATTCTTGTACGGCGAGCAGAAGCGTGCGGACCGTGCTAATAAGTTAATACTTAAGTCAGGGGATGTATTAGTTATGGGAGGAGGATCAAGGATGTTATACCATGGGATTAAGAGAATCAAGCTGAATACAGCACCGTCAGCAATAATCAATGCGACGCATATGAGACCAGGGAGATTGAACCTAACCTTTAGACAATATTAGCCATGTAATGTTTTTAGTATGGGATAAGGAATGAGATGTAAGATAGAAGCGTGTGTTGTAAACAGGATGGTTATGAATAAAATAACAGTGTTGTTCATATAAATTGTTATGACTCTTGTTATACCATCATTACTCATGAAGCTTGTGAATACAATTAGGTTATGGACTCGGTACGGAAGGTGCATTAAGTATATTTACAGAGGCACAGGCAGACGCCTGCGGTACTATCCTCACCGGCACCTTTCTGATTAATGGAATTAAGGCATCAGTTCTCTTTGACTCAGGGGCCTCGCATACCTTTATCTCAACATCGTTTGCGAGAAGGTTGGGGCTAGACGCCGATGAGCTACCCGATTTTTACAGTTACGCTCCCGTCTAAAGAGAAGGTTCGTTGCACTCGTTACTACTGAGGAGCCATTGTCAGAATTAAGGGGGAACATTTTCCAGTCAGTTGTATTGAGTTTAAGGAGTTGGGATTTGATGTGATTTTCAGGATGAATTGGTTGGAGCTGCACAAGGGTCGTATCCTCTGCGTCGAGCGTAGACTGCTGCTCAGGAGTCCATCTGGGGTAACAATATCATACCGCTAGAGGCCCAGAGAGCCTTCGACTAAGATCATCACCGCTATGGCAATGTATAAGGAATTGAGGAGAAAGTAAGAAGTGTACCTCTGCTATGTATAGGACATAGAGAGAGACCCCGAGTTCGACCCCGACTTACCGGTAGTGTCGGAGTTCCCCGACCACTTTCCACGGGAACTGCCCGGCATGCCACCCACTCGGGAGGTAGAGTTCACCATCAAGCTGCTACCTGGTACCGGGCCGATAGCCAAGGCACCACACCGCATAGCTCCGGCAGAGATGAATGAGTTAAAAGAGCAGTTAAAGGATTTGTTAGAAAATGGATTCATCAGACCAAGTGTATCACCATGGGGAGCGCCAGTTCTCTTCGTGAAGAAGAAGGATGGTAGTCTCCGCCTCTGCATCGACTACAGAGAGTTGAATGCAGTGACTGTGAAGAATAAGTACCCACTACCCCGCAATGACGATGTGTTCGATCAGTTGAAGGGGGCATCCGTGTTTTCCATGATTGATCTCAGATCGGGGTATCATCAGATAGCCATTAAGGAGGGAGATATTAAGAAGACGACATTCCGGACACGATATGGCCACTATGAGTTTACAGTGATGCCGTTCGGTTTGTCGAACGCACCGGCAAAATTTATGGATCTGATGAACCGCTTGTTCCGGGAGCAGCTGGACAAGTCGGTTGTGGTATTCATCGATGACATATTGATATATTCGAAATCGAAGGTTGAACATGAGGAACTTCTGAGGAGGGTATTGGAGATACTGAGGGAGAACCAGCTATATGCTAAGTTCTCCAAATGTGAATTTTGGCTTGACCAGGTCTCCTTCCTAGGTCATGTCATCTCGGATGCTGGGTTCTAATGGATCTAGCAAAGATTGATGCCGTGCGTACTTGGTGAAGACCGAAGACTGTTACCGACATTCGGAGCTTTCTTAGTCTGACAGGTTACTGCCGGAGGTTTGTTAAGGATTTCAGCAAGGTCGCGAAGCCGATGACCAGTCTAATGAAGAAAGATGCACCGTTCGTGTGGACCGCTGATTGTGAGAATTCGTTTCAGAGTTTGAAGGACTCATTGACCACTGCACCGGTTCTGACTATTCCAGACGGTACGGAGGGCTTTGAGGTTTACTGTGATGCATCCGGCAGAGGGCTGGGTTGCGTGCTCATGCAACATGGCAAGGTGGTGGCATATGCCTCGCGCCAGATGAAGAAACATGAGGAGAACTACCCCACACATGATTTAGAGCTGGGAGCTGTAGTCTTCGCTTTGAAGATATGGCGCCACTATTTATACGGGGTTAGTGTGATGATCTACACCGATCACAAGAGTTTGAAATATATATTCACTCAGGAGTTGAATCTCAGACAGAGGAGATGGTTAGAATTTCTGAAGGACTATGACATTGACCTCCAATACAAAGAGGGAAAGGCCAGTGTTGTAGCAGACGCCCTGAGTCGTCGAGCACACTCACTCTATTCGCTAGTTTCTTTCTCCAGCTTGGTTGATGAGGTGCGAGAGGCTCAGAGGACAGATCAGTACATGAGGGAGGTCAGACAGAAGCTGACAGATGGTACCTTTGAGAGTCAGAAATATGACTTCAGACTTCACGACGATGAGCTGATCAGACTTAAGGGCCGGTTATGCATACCATGGGGCAACACGGATCTGAAAGACCGTATACTTAGAGAATCACACTGTTCTTCAGTTTCCATCAATCCGGGAGCCTCTAAGATGTATAAAGACATGAAGAGATACTTCTGGTGGTCGGGGATGAAGACAGATGTTACCGAGTTCGTCTTGAGGTGTCTCACATGCCAGAAGGTGAAATTTAAGCACCGACGACCGGGCGGAATGGTACAGTCGATGCTAGTTCCGGAGTGGAAGTTTCATGGTATCTCCACGGACTTCGTAGTTGGACTTCCACCTGCTAGGGGAGGTCTAACCATGATATGGGTGGTGGTGGATCGCCTTACCAAAGTAGCCCGATTCATACCGATGAAGGATACTTGGAAGGTGACAAAATCAGCTGAGTTATTTGAGAAGGAAATTATGAGGCATCACGGGATACCGAAGACCATAGTGTTAGATAGAGATGCCAGATTCCTTTCGAGGTACGGGAGAGCTACCAGAGAAGCGTTGGGTACAGAACTAAAGCTGAGTACCACGTTCCATCCTCAGACTGAGTGTACGATTCAGACACTCGAGGACATGTTGAGAGCATGTGCCTTAGACTTCCAGGGTAGTTGGATCGACAAGTTACATCTGATTGAGTTTTCATACAACAACAGTTATCACGCTTCGATCAAGATGGCACCTTTTCAAGCGGTGTACGGTAGACCATGTCGTACACCGCTCTGCTGGGATGAGTCGAGTGAGACGGTCATCATAGGACCAGAATACTTAGAACAAGTTAAGGCTGAAGTTCAGCAAATCAGGGAGAACATGAAAGCTGCTCAAGATAGGTAGAAGTCGTATGCTGATGTTCGACGACGAGACCTGGAGTTCGCAGCGGGCGACCGGGTATTTCTACGAGTTTCACCGATGAAGGGTGTATTTAGATTTGGGCAGAAGGGCAAATTGAGCCTGAAGTTTGTTGGTCCTTATGAGATTACGGAGCGGGTGGGCCCAGTTGCTTACAGGTTGAATTTACCTGCTGAACTGGGTAAAGTGCATGATGTTTTTCATGTTTCATAGCTAAAGGAATACATGCACCACCCCTCCCATGTGTTAGAACCTGAGAAGTTGACGTTAGAACCGAATATGAGATCAGTGGAGGTTCCTCAGAGAATCTTGGATAGTAAGACTAGAGACACTCGCCATAAGTCAGTGCGATTGGTGAAGGTTCTCTGGTCTAACCAAGATGTCGAAGAGGCCACGTGGGAATTAGAGGATAAGATAAGGTCGAAGTACCCTTCTTTGTTTACCGACTAGATCGTCTGTATAGGGTATGGGGCGTACCCCTTTTTAAGGGGGGTAGTGCTTCCTCGCTTTTGAGTTAGTAAACGAACATGTTTGTCGTTTTGTTTGGCTGGTGTAAGATGTGGTTTGTGTAAGTTTGTGTAAGTTATTACACCTTGGTGGTAAGTTTGAGATATGTATAATACTTATGCAATGTATTTGTGGTAGTCCTTTGAGTCTTGAGATGTGTGAATGAGAATATAAGATGTCGTGTTAAAATTGAGGAATTGAGTACCGTGAATGATTAGGTACATGTGTGAACTTTGGGGACTAAGTTCTTTTAAGGAGGGTAGATTGAAATACCCCAAACTTAGATATGGTGTTTAAGTGATAAGCTAAGATACAAGGAGGCTAAATATTGCCTTAGAAACATTAAGAAACACTTTTAATCAAAGCAAAACATAAGGAAACACCAAAAGAGCAGTTTATGCAACAACGTGCTCTAATCTTGGAGAGACTTGGGTGAGCACCCAAATATCATTCTATGACCTTAGCAATATCCTAATGGTCATTGTAAGTCAATTACCAAAGGAAACCAAGCTCAAAAACAAGTTAAAACACAAATTGTGCTTTAAGGACTCTTAAAGCACATTTTTGAAACATTGTCTTAGAAAGGGGTTTTAAGTGGTTAAATACTCATGATTACTTCTTAATTAACTTTATTACTAATTAGTATCACATTATGAAGTCTAAATCAATGGGAAATCAAAAATTTCATAATTATGTGCACTAGTTTGTTAATAGTAATCAAATAGTGCCTAGTTTTGTCTTTAGTCAATTAAGTTTAGTTAGTTGGTCAAACAAGACCATGACTAGCTTAATTAAAGGGGGTGTCCAGTTTGAAAGGTGTTGATTCACCATATGATCAAATAAGAAAAGAAAACAAGAGATAAAGTAAAGGTTACTATTTACTTTAAGGAAACAAATATCTCACCTTTACTTACCTCTCTCCTCATCTCTTCATTCTCTTATTTTCCCACCGGTTTCACCATCTTCTTCCCTTCTCCATTCACGTAGAAGACAACCCCATGCTAGCTCCATCTTCACTTGCTTGCCAAACACACATCTTAGCTCCAAAATCAAAACTAAACACATATTCTTCTTAGTTAGCTCAAGCTCCTTCTTTCAATCTTTTCAAAACTTCTAGAGCTTTGATTTGGTGCCAAGCCAAACCGCCATTAGTGGAGGAAACTCAAGCTTGGAGACTCCATTAGCTTCTCCATTCTCATAAGGTAAAGAATATGTAAGAAAAATCAAGTTCCCACCATTTCTTCACATGTTGAAAATTATCACTCATGGGGCTTCATGTTTATGCCTTGTTCTAGCTTGTTTTCTATTCTCCAAGGGCTAGAGGAGGTCCTTCTTGCTTCATATCCAAGCTCATTCTAAGACTCCAAGGTAAAACAATCAATTTAATACCTTAAAACACATTTTTAACCTAGGGTTTGTTCCTTAAGTTTAATGTATTATCTAGCACTCATTAGAGTCATTGGATATTGGTTAGAACATTGGAAAGGGGAGTTTAAGTGGTGGCCGAGATTGTTCAAGGAAAAAGGCTAAGGAGGAAAGTTTGTGAGCTTGTAAAAGAACAAGGTAAATTACTTACCTTAAGATGTTTTATTGTTTAAGGGAATGGGATTTAGATAGGTGATGAGTTTAGTGTAGAGTTTACATTGGGAAAGAGGTGTAAAAACCTTGGAGAAACAATGATTATACTTGTGAACTTGTGACTAAGGAGCAAATGAGAAAAGGGAGATAGTTTAAGAATGACAAGGTGAATTATAAAAGAATTTATATTGCAATTGGAGCCTTGTTGTGTGTATTTGCAGGTCAAAGGCTATATATATTGAGGAAATTCAGTATTTAAGATTTATGCATTTAAGGGCCTAAGAGCCAAGTCATTTAAGGGCCTAAGTGTCAAGCAATTTAAGTTTATGCACTATATTGTGATGTAGTGTAGTTTTGGTGTATGATGTGTGCTAAGGAGGTTTAATGAGAATTTGATTGTTGATAGCTATTTGGTGGTGAAAAACTAAAATGTTTTGGTGTAACAATACACTAGAGAACCTATGGCAAAATTTAGTGAAGAACCTAAGAGTTTAAGATGTGTTAAGGAGATTTCATGACTAAGGAAGCATTAGGAAACTTTAGGAGTTGTTTTGATGAAAAAGACTGAGTTTAAGTTGTTTTTATGAGTTAGAATGACTTAGGCATCATCATGGAGGATTTAGGAATCAAATGAATGTCTTGGGATATACTTGTGTATTTAGGACTTAGGCAAATATTGGTAAACAAGTAGGAAGGAAATAATGTGTTGAAAGAATGAGGCATAACTTGTGAAGGAACTCTAAGTAGTTGCATAAAGGAGTTTTAGATGGTGAGAGTTGCTTGGGAGATGATGTTATAGTGGTGAGGAAACATTTTGGCATAGTGGTTATAATAGGTATGAACCACCACTTAGAAGCCTAGTGAAAAACATTACAAGTGTTGGCATTATTACAAGGAAATGCATAATGACTAAGATGGATATTGATGAGTGATTTAAGGAGTTTAGTGGAGGGCTTAAGGTGTATTTTAAGTGCCCAAGTTTAAACATACTAAGATATATGGGGTGAAGTTTGGAGTCAAACGGGAATTTAGAAACAAAGGTCTGGAGCCGACCGACCTTAGGGACCGGAACTGCACGGTCGGTCGAGCTCAGTTTACACTACCTGAAAGAGTTTCTGGAATGGACCGACCTTGGCGACTGGACATTCAAGGTCGGTCGGGCTTGTATTTTGTGTACGAATTGAGTCTCTGGAATCGACCGAACTTGGGACCGACCTTGACAAGGTCGGTCGGGCCTAAATTTTCCACGGGGAAAACTCTCGGGAATGGACCGACCTTGGGGACCGGACTTGCAAGGTCGGTCGGGGTAAAATTTACAAACGGTAATATGTCCTGGAATGGACCGACCTTGGGTATGGTCGGTCGAGCCAAAAAAAAAAGAAATTTTAAGTTCTAAAGATGTTAATTGGTAATTAGGTATGCCATTAGTTGGGTAATGATGATTAGGAACTTAAGGACCTAAGGGAATAAGTTAAGTTAAGTATAAACATTAATGTTTAAAGTTAAGGTTATAAGGTTAAGTGGTAAGGACTTAAGAGAGTATTGGATGGGAATCTTTAGGGACTAAATGAGTTAAGTAAGGTGCAAATAACTAATGGCCTAAAAAATGAATGAATGTTTTAGGTTTGTGAATTGGGACCCCGGAGAAGGTTAAACAAACGACAGTCGACGGTGAACGGTACAGTCTTTCTTGTGACCTGCTTGCTAACGAGGTGTCCCTCGGCATGTGTGCTATCTATTTATCTACTATGACTAAGACAAGATAAAGCATGCAACCGGTTATACTTGTTCTCGTTGCGAATGTGTTTTCTTTACACTAACCCACGAGACTTGAGATTGTTACTAACTAAGTTTAGTACTTGTTGAGTTAAGAAAAGGAGTTAACTATTGGTATCTGTTGGTTAATACCCGTTAAGGTTTAACTAACACATGGTTTGTAAGATTTTCACTAACTGAACTGAAGGGGGGAGCGAGGAACTCGGAACTGATTCCGGTCATGCATGCTAAGGAAAGGGGGTCGGTATCTGAATTAGATCCGTCCTCCATTTAAGGACTCGTCTTCGGACTTGTTGCCTAGGGTCGGTTGCCGGCTCAGCTACACTGGACTCCCGTCCAAGGTAGGTGGCATTAAGATGGTGCGGTAGGATCACCTAAATCCTATGTTTAAGATAAGATACAACCATTTCCATTCTAGAAACGGTTTGTATACTGAGATTAAGATAAGGATAAGACTGAGGTAAGTTAAGGTGAACTGAGGTTAAGTGGAATCAGCTGAAGGAGGTTATCACTAACCCACTTGGTAAGGGAACGCTTGAGTCGTTCATTTTTGTGTGAACTATGTATGTTCATCTGTGGATGGTTGTTTATTGCACTTCATATTATGATTGTGTATCTAATCAATTTCCATACTATCGACAATTAGTCGTCGTAGCCCCGTTAGCTTGGGGGCCACGAGAGGGTCGTACCAGCATTCGTGCTAACCCCCTTTGGGAGCTGTTTTTACACTTGCAGGTAAGAGGTCCATGAAGTCACACCACGAGAGTAGGAGCGGTTAGACTTAGGATGGGTTATTTATTTTTGAGCACGGGTTGTGCATGTGCGCCCGTCTGTTTATATTTAAACTGATGGAAGTTTATGTTGTCACTTGAGATACTCAAAACTCGGTTGGTGGGCATTTTGGATGGTATGTATATTTGGATAAGTGTTGTAATTTAGTGAAGTTCGGTATGTTCCTTTGATAAAACCGTGGCAAGGTCCCGGTGTTAGTTATTCCACTGCGATCATTGTGATTAAGTTGTTAAGTTTTGCGATAACCACGATTGGCTTTGGACAGGGTGTTACAATCTATTAATATGCATCAAACTATGTGTTATACCCCAGATTTTTTTTATTTCCTTTCTGATTCGCAAAGGGAGTTTGTGCTATTTTGTAATCTTATATTAGATTGTCTATGACATTCTTCTAATGTTAATATGTTAGCTTGAGGAAAGAGGGTTACAATTGTCTTCTTCCTTGTTGTTATTTATTAATTCCATAAGAGAGAGATTTATTAAACTATTTTATTCCCTCTCTCTCTTATTCTAATTCACGTTCAATTATTCCCCTTCCTTCATCTCTCTCATTGACGGTTCTCTCGACGTTCTCTACGCATTCAAGTTCTCCTCCCTTTGCTCATTCTCTTCTTTGATTACTCTCAATTATTAATCGCTAGAGATCCGCCAAGGAATTCTGTTCGTCTGTCAATCGTCTGTCAGGTTTGGTTTGTAAGTTTCGGTTCTATTCTCCTTTAAGTTTTCCCCTCTTTCTCTTCTGATTTTAACTCTAGAATTTTGGAATTGTTCAGTCTGAGGGTTCGTTGTTGCAAGTGGAGATTCGAGGAGGGCGTTTCGTAGAGTCCGCAGAGATAGCATTGCTACGGATGTGAGGTAGGTGGTAGATGGATTCGGTTGTGTGCGTTCACCCACGGGGGTTTTGGTTCCGTTGTTTTCCGTACATGTTTATGTGGTTTCTGATTCGTGGTAATTTTGTGTGTGTTCCGGGTTTGCGTTTTGATGCGTTACAACCCCGTGGGATTGGTTATGTTTTGCATATTTTGTTATGTAAGTATTGCTTTGACAATGGTGAATCTACCTTTATAGTTCCCTTCTGTTTTGTGAACTTTGTGTGCTTCTGATTTGAGATTTCGGATTGTTTAATTGCCGTATGTTTGGTGATCGATCTCTGTCTGATTTGTCTTGGTTTTGACCTTCTAAAACTGCCATGGTTATGGTTTAAAGGCTTTGGTTTCATACTGCATTTTTGACATTGTTTTGAGGACTCTATTCGCATCTGATTTCGTTCTGGAAATTGAACTTTTCGGCACGTCCGAACTTCTGTCCGAACTTGGAAGTTCGGACACGCTCTGTTGCGTCTGGATTTTTTGAGAGTTTCACTGTGTCCGAACTTTCGTCCGAACTTGGAAGTTCGGACACACCCCGTTTTGCGCCCTCTGATTTTCTCTTCGACATGTGTCCGAACTTTGAAGCTCGGACACATGTTCGGACTTCCCACGAGTTGTTTTCCGAAGACGTCCGAACATTCGTCCGAACTTGGATGTTCGAACACCTTGAAATTTTCTGCGGATTTGAGTTCGACTTGCGTCCGAACTTCGACGTCCGGACACAAGTTCGGACTGCTCACTGTTTTGACCATAACTTCTTCGTCTGAGCTCCATTTTGAGTGCCGTTTGTGGCGTTGGATTCCTCTTTCCAAGTACTATCTGTTTTCAGGTGTTTAAGTGTTTCCTGATTTTAAGGTCTTTGATAAGCCTTTGATCTCTGTTATGCTCTGAAAATGTGCTTCAACCTCTAACTTCTGTTTTGCTTTGTATTTACTAGTCGGGTTGCGACTTCTGTTTTGCTAAGGCTTTCCGTTAATAAGCTTTGTTCTGATTTCGCTAAGCTTCTGCTTTCTGCTCTGATCTGACAAGGACTTCTGTTTTGGGACCTAGTCTTCTCTGTATCTAATCCTTTGGATGGCTGGTCTCGCTGTCTCGTAGCGCGCTATGTAGGATCCTTCTGTTTCACGGGTGATGTTCCCCGTTCTGTTCACAGGTGTTCCACCTGTTCTGTTTACGAGTGAGGTTTCCTCGTTCTGTTCACGAGTTGTTTACTCGTTTTGTCTGTATGCTCTGATTGCTAGTGTCCCACTTCTGTTTGTGTCTATTCAGAGTCTGTCTGTTTTCTCTGCTCTGGTATTTGACAGACTGCTGTGTGCTTTCTGTCCTTTGAACGCCTCTGTTTGTTTTGTACTGCTTCCGCCTGCTCTGTCTGTTTACAAACTCAGATAGGCTGTGTGTGCTTCCTGTCTGTTGAGGATTTCTGATTGGTAAAGTGCTCTACTTTGTCTGCTCTCTCTCTGTATTTGATTTGGGATGGTCTATTGTGTGCTTACTGTCTTCTGCTAAGTTCTGGATTTTGCTAAGCTTCTGATTTTGTCAAGCTTTCAGTTTTAGTTTACCTTCTGCTATTAAGTGTATGTTTTGACTACCGTTTAGCTTTTTGTGTTTAGACTTCGGTCTATTTGAAAGACTTCTGTTTTGTCTCTGCTTTCGCTCTGGCTAAGCGCTTTCGTATATGTATATATTGGTATGTTCAGATTATGTTTTGAGCATGCTCAGCTGATGAAGTTTATCACCTGCTGAGCAATAGTTTTGCTCACCCCTATCTCCGTCTGATTTGCAGGTTTTAGTTCGTGCTTGAAGTTTCAGTTTCAACTTTTTGTCTTGGCATTTGAGTTTTGTATTCAGCTTGTTTGGCCATGGTGCCCAGTTGTAATTAGATTATGCTTTGTATTTCAGTTTGGCTTCCGCCTGTGTATTGTAAAGACATGTTGTAATAGTTTATTTGGTAATATATCAGTTTCAGTTCTGTTTGGGATTTCGATAGTGTAGCCTTGCGTGTCTTAGGTAATAAGTGCGTGGCGTGTAACGGTCTCTCAACCAGGGTGGTTTTGGGGTCGTTACATTTAGTGGTATCAGAGCTAGGTTTGGGTTTCGTTGGGATTTGTTGGGTGTCTGCATGTCTACGCTTCCGTGTCATTGCTCGTGATGTGCTAGTGTTATCTGCTGCGTGAATTCTACTATCTGCTACTTGATTTGATTGATGCCTGGAGTCTGTTGAGTGCGTCTGCTCTGTGGTTGTCCACTATCAGAGTGGCACAGCGGAAGCGTAGTGTCTGTCTGTATATTTGCTGTGTTCAAGTCTGAGTCTGGGTCTGAGGGAGTCGGGTCCTTTGGGAAAGGATGGTCGAATGTGAGTTCTGGTTTGCCAATGAGGTGTGCTTCAGTTGTGAGCTTGGGTTATGTTAGTGTTCTTTATATGTTTTTATGCTAAGCCTTTAGTGATCATCTGTTGTATCTTTCTGTCAGCGCGTCAGTCAGTGTATTCGGGTGTGAGCTTGTGAGTGTGCTTGGTCCTTGGGTTAGGACGACTTCTGAGAGTTCCTGTGCCTTTGGGCTGAGAGTTACTGATCTTCTGTTTTGCCTCCTCTATCAGGAAGTCAACCAGTAAACTTGAGTCTTAGCTCTTCGAGGTTACAGCTTCTGAAATGAGTGAGTGTTCTTTCTGTGCCTTTGTGATGAGCCTAGAGTGATCATCTGCTTTGTTCCCTCTGTCAGCGAATAAGCCAGTGTATTCTAAGTGTTAGCTTTGTGAGTGTTCCCTTCTGTGCCTTAGAGCTATATGTTAGTAATTTCTGTTCATCCTTCTGTCAATCAATCAAGCAGTGGGTTCTGTTCTGAGTGTTAGTTCCCTGTGAGTTTTGGAGTATTCTGGCACTGGAAGTGCATTTATTCACATTCTGGGTTTCGTCGAATTTCAAGGACGAAATTCTTTTTAAGGGGGGTATATTGTTATACCCCATATTTTTTTTATTTCCTTTCTGATTCGCAAAGGGAGTTTGTGCTATTTTGTAATCTTATATTAGATTGTCTATGACATTCTTCTAATGTTAATATGTTAGCTTGAGGAAGGAGGGTTACAATTGTCTTCTTCCTTGTGTTATTTATTAATTCCATAAGAGAGAGATTTATTAAACTATTTTATTCCCTCTCTCTCTATTCTAATTCACGTTCAATTATTCCCCTTCCTTCATCTCTCTCATTGACGGTTCTCTCGACGTTCTCTACGCGTTCAAGTTCTCCTCCCTTTGCTCATTCTCTTCTTTGATTTACTCTCAATTATTAATCGCTAGAGATCCGCCAGAGGAATTCTGTTCGTCTGTCAATCGTCTGTCAGGTTTGGTTTGTAAGTTTCGGTTCTATTCTCCTTTAAGTTTTCCCCTCTTTCTCTTCTGATTTTAACTCTAGAATTCTGGAATTGTTCGGTTGAGGGTTCGTTGTTGCAAGTGGAGATTCGAGGAGGGCGTTTCGTAGAGTCCGCAGAGATAGCATTGCTACGGATGTGAGGTAGGTGGTAGATGGATTCGGTTGTGTGCGTTCACCCACGGGGGTTTTGGTTCCGTTGTTTTCCGTACATGTTTGTGTGGTTACTGATTCGTGTGGTAATTTTGTGTGAGTTCCGGATTTGCGTTTTGATGCGTTACAACCCCGTGGGATTGGTTTTGTTTTGCGTATTTTGTTATGTAAGTATTGCTTTGACAATGGTGAATCTACCTTTATAGTTCCCTTCTGTTTTGTGAACTCTGTGTGCTTCTGATTTGAGATTTCGGATTGTTTAATTGCCGTATGTTTGGTGATCGATCTCTGTCTGATTTGTCTTGGTTTTGACCTTCTAAAACTGCCATGGTTATGGTTTAAAGGCTTTGGTTTCGTACTACATTTTTGACATTGTTTTGAGGACTCTGTTCGCATATGATTTCGTTCTGGAAATTGAACTTTTCGGCACGTCCGAACTTCCGTCCGAACTTGGAAGTTCGGACACGCTCTGTTGCGTCTGGATTTTCTGAGAGTTTCACTGTGTCCGAACTTCCGTCCGAACTTGGAAGTTCGGACACAACCCGTTTTGCGCCCTCTGATTTTCTCTTCGACATGTGTCCGAACTTTGAAGCTCGGACACATGATCGGACTTCCCACGAGTTGTTTTCCAAAGACGTCTGAACATCCGTCCGAACTTTGATGTTCGGACACCTTGAAATTTTCTGCGGATTTGAGTTCGACTTGCGTCCGAACTTCGACGTCCGGACACAAGTTCGGACTGCTCACTGTTTTGACCATAACTTCTTCGTCTAAGCTCCGTTTTGAGTGCCGTTTGTGGCGTTGGATTCCTCATTCCGAGTACTATCTATTTTCAGGTGTTTAAGTGTTTCCTGATTTTAAGGTCTCTGATAAGCCTTTGATCTATGTTATGCTCTGAAATATGCTTCAACCTCTGACTTCCATTTTGCTTTTGTATTTACTAGTCGGGTTGCGACTTCTGTTTTGCTAAGGCTTTCCATTAATAAGCTTTGTTCTGATTTCGCTAAGCTTCTGCTTTCTACTCTGATCTGACAAGGACTTCTGTCTTGTTCTGTATAAAGCTTTGATCTGTTCTAAGAGCTTCTGTTTTGGGACCTAGTCTTATCTGTGTCTGAACCTTTGGATGGCTGGTCTCGCTGTCTCATAGCGCGCTATGTAGGATCCTTCTATTTCACGGGTGATGTTCCCCGTTCGGTTCACAGGTGTTCCACCTGTTCTGTTTACGAGTGAGGTTTCCTCGTTCTGTTCACGAGTTGTTTACTCGTTCTGTCTGTATGCTCTGATTGCTAGTGTCCCACTTCTGTTTGTGTTCTGTTCAGCGTCTGTCTGTTTTCTCTGCTCTGGTATTTGACAGACTGTTGTGTGCTTTATGTCCTTTGAACGCCTCTGTTTGTTTTGTACTGCTTCCGCCTGCTCTTTCTGTTTACAAACTCAGATAGGCTGCTGTGTGCTTCCTGTCTGTTGAGGATTTCTGATTTGTAAAGTGCTCTACTTTGTCTGCTCTCTCTATATTTGATTTGGGACGGTCTGCTGTGTGCTTACTGTCTTCTGCTAAGTTCTGGATTTTGCTAAGCTTCTGATTTTGTCAAGCTTTCAGTTTTAGTTTACCTTCTGCTATTAAGTGTATGTTTTGACTACCGCTTTGCTTTGTGTTTTAGACTTCGGTCTATTTGAAAGACTTCTGTTTTGTCTCTGCTTTCGCTCTGGCTAAGCGCTTTCGTATATGTATATATTGGTATGTTCAGATTATGTTTTGAGCGTGCTCAGCTGATGAAGTTTATCACCTGCTGAGCAATAGTTTTGCTCACCCCTATCTCCGTCTGATTTGCAGGTTTTAGTTCGTGCTTGGAGTTTCAGTTTCAACTTTTTGTCTTGGCATTTGAGTTTTGTATTCAGCTTGTTTGGCCATGGTGCCCAGTTGTAATTAGATTATGCTTTGTATTTCAGTTTGGCTTCCGCCTGTGTATTGTAAAGACATGTTGTAATAGTTTATTTGGTAATATATCAGTTTCAGTTCTGTTTTGGGATTTCGATAGTGTAGCCTTGCGTGTCTTAGAATAAGTGTGTGGCGTGTAACGGTCTCTCAACCAGGGTGGTTTTGGGGTCGTTACATTTAGTGGTATCAGAGCTAGGTTTGGGTTTCGTTGGGATTTGTTGGGTGTCTGCATCTACTACGCTTCCATGTCATTTCTCGTGATGTGCTATGTGTTATCTGCTGCGTGAATTGTCTACTATCTGCTACTTGATTTGATTGATGCCTGGAGTCTGTTTGAGTGCGCTCTCTGTGGTTGTCCACTATCAGTGGGCAGCGGAAGCGTAGTGTTGTCTATGTATTTGCTGTGTTCAAGTCTGTAGTCTGGGTCTGAGGGAAGTCGGGTCCTTTGGGAAAGGATGGTCGAATGTGAGTTCTGGTTTGCCAATGAGGTGTGCTTCAGTTGTGAGCTTGTGTTATGTTAGTGTTCTTTATATGTCTTTATGCTAAGCCTTTAGTGATCATCTGTTGTATCTTTTTGTCAGCGCGTCAGTCAGTGTATTCGGGTGTGAGCTTGTGAGTGTGCTTGGTCCTTGGGTTAGGACGACTTCTGAGAGTTCCTGTGCCTTTGGGCTGAGAGTTACTGATCTTCTGTTTCGCCTCCTCTGTCAGGAAGTCAACCAGTAAACTTGAGTCATAGCTCATCGAGGTTACAGCTTCTGAAATGAGTGAGTGTTCTTTCTGTGCCTTTGTGATGAGCCTACAGTGATCATCTGCTTTGTTCCCTCTGTCAGCGAATAAGCCAGTGTATTCTAAGTGTGAGCTTTGTGAGTGTTCCCTTCTGTGCCTTAGAGCTATATGTTAGTAGATTTCTGTTCATGCTTCTGTCAATCAATCAAACAGTGGGTTCTGTTCTGAGTGTTAGTTCCCTGTGAGTTTTGGAGTATTCTGGCATTGGAAGTGCATTTATTCACATTCTGGGTTTCGTCGAATTTCAAGGACAAAATTCTTTTTAAGGGGGGTATATGTTATACCCCATATTTTTTTTATTTCCTTTCTGATTCGCAAAGGGAGTTTGTGCTATTTTGTAATCTTATATTAGATTGTCTATGACATTCTTCTAATGTTAATATGTTAGCTTGAGGAAGGAGGGTTACAATTGTCTTCTTCCTTGTTGTTATTTATTAATTCCATAAGAGAGAGATTTATTAAACTATTTTATTCCCTCTCTCTCTTATTCTAATTCACGTTCAATTATTCCCCTTCCTTCATCTCTCTCATTGACGGTTCTCTCGACGTTCTCTACGCGTTCAAGTTCTCCTCCCTTTACTCATTCTCTTCTTTGATTTACTCTCAATTATTAATCGCTAGAGATCCGCCAGAGGAATTCTGTTCGTCTGTCAATCGTCTGTCAGGTTTGGTTTGTATGTTTTGGTTCTATTCTCCTTTAAGTTTTCCCCTCTTTCTCTTCTGATTTTAACTCTAGAATTCTGGAATTGTTCGGTCTGAGGGTTCAATGTTGCAAGTGGAGATTCGAGGAGGGCGTTTCGTAGAGTCCGCAGAGATAGCATTGCTACGGATGTGAGGTAGGTGGTAGATGGATTCGGTTGTGTGCGTTCACCCACGGGGGTTTTGGTTCCGTTGTTTTCCGTACATGTTTGTGTGGTTACTGATTCGTGGTAATTTTGTGTGAGTTCCGGATTTGCGTTTTGATGCGTTACAACCCCGTGGGATTGGTTTTGTTTTGCGTATTTTGTTATGTAAGTATTGCTTTGACAATGGTGAATCTACCTTTATAGTTCCCTTCTGTTTTGTGAACTCTGTGTGCTTCTGATTTGAGATTTCGGATTGTTTAATTGCCGTATGTTTGGTGATCGATCTCTGTCTGATTTGTCTTGGTTTTGACCTTCTAAAACTGCCATGGTTATGGTTTAAAGGCTTTGGTTTCGTACTACATTTTTGACATTGTTTTGAGGACTCTGTTCGCATATGATTTCGTTCTGGAAATTGAACTTTTCGGCACGTCCGAACTTCCGTCCGAACTTGGAAGTTCGGACACGCTCTGTTGCGTCTGGATTTTCTGAGAGTTTCACTGTGTCCTAACTTCCGTCCAAACTTGGAAGTTCGGACACACCCCGTTTTGCGCCCTCCGATTTTCTCTTCGACATGTGTCCGAACTTTGAAGCTCGGACACATGATCGGACTTCCCACGAGTTGTTTTCCGAAGACGTCTGAACCCGTCCGAACTTGTTGGATGGACACCTTGAAATTTTCTGTGGATTTGAGTTCGACTTGCGTCCGAACTTCGACGTCCGGACACAAGTTCGGACTGCTCACTGTTTTGACCATAACTTCTTCGTCTGATCTCCGTTTTGAGTGCCGTTTGTGGCGTTGGATTCCTCTTTCCGAGTACTATCTGTTTTCAGGTTTTTAAGTGTTTCCTGATTTTAAGGTCTCTGATAAGCCTTTGATCTATGTTATGCTCTGAAAGTATGCTTCAACCTCTGACTTCCGTTTTGCTTTTGTATTTACTAGTCGGGTTGCGACTTCTGTTTTGCTAAGGCCTTCCGTTAATAAGCTCTGTTCTGATTTCGCTAAGCTTCTGCTTTCTGCTCTGATCTGACAAGGACTTCTGTCTTGTTCTGTATAAAGCTTTGATCTGTTCTGAGAGCTTCTGTTTTGGGACCTAGTCTTATCTGTGTCTGAACCTTTGGATGGCTGGTTTCGCTGTCTCGTAGCGCGCTATGTAGGATCCTTCTGTTTCACGGGTGATGTTCCCCGTTCTGTTCACAGGTGTCCACCTGTTCTGTTTACGAGTAAGGTTTCCTTGTTCTGTTCACGAGTTGTTTACTTGTTCTGTCTGTATGCTCTGATTGCTAGTGTCCCACTTCTGTTTGTGTTCTATTCAGAGTCTGTCTGTTTTCTCTGCTCTGGTATTTGACAGACTGCTGTGTGCTTTCTGTCCTTTGAACGCCTCTGTTTGTTTTTGTACTGCTTCCGCCTGCTCTTTCTGTTTACAAACTCAGATAGGCTGCTGTGTGCTTCCTGTCTGTTGAGGATTTCTGATTTGTAAAGTGCTCTACTTCGTCTGCTCTCTCTCTGTATTTGATTTGGGACAGTCTGCTGTGTGCTTACTGTCTTCTGCTAAGTTCTGGATTTTGCTAAGCTTCTGATTTTGTCAAGCTTTCAGTTTTAGTTTACCTTCTGCTATTAAATGTATGTTTTGACTACCGCTTAGCTTTTTGTGTTTTAGACTTCGGTCTATTTGAAAGACTTCTGTTTTGTCTCTGCTTTCGCTCTGGCTAAGCGCTTTCGTATATGTATATATTGGTATGTTCAGATTATGTTTTGAGCGTGCTCAGCTGATGAAGTTTATCACCTGCTGAGCAATAGTTTTGCTCACCCCTATCTTCGTCTGATTTGCAGGTTTTAGTTCGTGCTTGGAGTTTCAGTTTCAACTTTTTGTCTTGGCATTTGAGTTTTGTATTCAGCTTGTTTGGTCATGGTGCCCAGTTGTAATTAGATTATGCTTTGTATTTCAGTTTGGCTTCCGCCTGTGTATTGTAAAGACATGTTGTAATAGTTTATTTGGTAATATATGAGTTTCAGTTCTGTTTTGGGGTTTCGATAGTGTAGCCTTGCGTGTCTTAGGTAATAAGTGTGGGCGTGTAACGGTCTCTCAACCAGGGTGGTTTTGGGGTCGTTACACTATGCATCAGCATCTCAAACTAATAATACACTACGGCACCCCGTACCGTTACTAATCCCTCCCTTTTATCCCCCATTATTAACTATCAACGTTTGTCGGGTTTTCGGCTTAACTCGGGATTTGGAAAAACGTTATATTACATGCGTAGTCGCGTCTCGTATATTTAATATACTTAAAGTTTGAACTTGGTTATCGCATGTAATTCAATATACCCTTGTATATTATATAGTTTGTTTCTGTATTTGCATGTATAATTCTTATCCATATATTATACATTTCGCCTTAGTATTTATTTTCCTAAGGTTTGTTTTTCCAAGTTTAATGTAGTATAATTCATATGTAAGAATACTTTGAATTATATAAATCCTTATTATCCATGTATACTCTTAACATTAGAATTTCCATATCTAATGTTTGTAATTCTTTTCTCTTTATCTTATATCATTTTAATTATGGTAATTTATGGTTATTGAACCATATTATATTTCTCCACACCATAACACATATTTATTTATATATATGTATTATGGGATCATTTATTATATGGTAAACCTTTATAATATATTCATTCTCTTTTAATGAATATTTCTTATATTATAAATGTTATAACCTTTATAACATTGAAAGCCATATTATAAATTTTTGTTCTAAAATTCTCATTATTTCCGAACAGCACCTTGTCCTTTTAATTATTTACAAAACCCACCACATAATTTATATAATGTTATATTATAGTTTATATATAACATACATTATGACATTTATGTCATTAAAACAATTATAACCTATAGTTATAAATTGTTATAAAATACCAAACAGCCCATAGCATTCTCGGTTTTTATAATTCCACCATACTTCCATAATTACAAATCAACTCCAAATTATATTCCATTGTCACACTTATAATATATACCTTATATTATAATCCTTAAACCTTAATATAATTATAACCTATGGTTATAAAGTGTTATAATTGCCGAACAGACGCTAGGCCTGTTTCAATTAATTTCCAACCCTCCAACTTTCCATATTCACTAAATAACCCCATTTTATAACATATAGTTTCTAATGTCATTAAAACTATATATTATACATATATCTTAATAAAACCTTATATATAACTCCAAAAATTACCAAACTATACCAAAAGGTTATAAATGTCATTCCTAACCTTATACTTTCCATATTTATGGTTTCTACTACAAATGTTACCCATATGTAACAATGATATAAAATATCATATATTATACTTATATAATCCATATTAACTCCAAATTTAACCAAATAAATTCCTAAAAATTCCTTATGACCCATAGGTGTATAAAATACCATTTTACCCCAAACTTTCGGTAATATCATATATACCCATATGTTATGTAATTTTACATTTTAATACATAACTTAGTATAATTTGATAATTAAATTAATAAATCATCAAATCTGGTCAAAGCCTTTTGCTTGGTCAATGTTTGACTTCCAAACATCATTTTGACCCCATTTTCTCGTTAATTACATAGATTACCCCAAACTTTTCAATATTTGCAATTTCACCCCAAAACTTTATAAAATCTTATAATTTTTATTGAAATACATTTTAAATCCCAATTTTCGGCTATATTCACCTACAGCCCTCCAATGTTTGATTAATTATGGCTTTTACCCCTTACTTAATAGTAAGTGCAAAAAATAAATTAATTAAGCTTTTCAACTTAAATAAAATGGCCTAATGACATGGCCTTATTACAACTTTGCTTTATAACATAAAATTACACATAAATAGCTCAAAATATAATATAAGCTCTCGGCCTTACTATAGTTTAATTATTTTTCCACATAATGTCATAATTTGACCATTATGTTAATTAAATCACTTAAATGACTAGCTTAATTTATCTTAGCCATTTTTTTCCATACTTAGGTTAAAATCACCCATATAAAACCTCCACTCTCGGCACATAATTTATATATGCTAAGAAATCATAAAATCATAAGTTTAAGGTGTTTATACCTTGATTTATGTACTTAAAGCCCTTATACCCATTCGGCAGGTTGGAGGAAAAATCACCACAGCACTCACACATGTTTAATACACCAAAATAAGATATG
Source organism: Limonium bicolor (assembly GCA_023374045.1). Classification (NCBI taxonomy): domain Eukaryota; kingdom Viridiplantae; phylum Streptophyta; class Magnoliopsida; order Caryophyllales; family Plumbaginaceae; genus Limonium; species Limonium bicolor. Next base: position 299,540,259 of record CM041780.1, read on the forward strand.
GTTATACTCCAACCATGAGCTTAACCATAAAGAACAATTAATGTAAGATTTAAGGCAAAAATCACCTTAAAAATGCTAGGTAATCTCCAATGGGTTTCGGCCTGAATTAAACACACCACATGGTGTTAAATTCACCATATAAACATAGGGAATAGCTAGACAACAACAAGCTGCTATGGTAATAGGTTTTACCTTGGCAAAATGCCTTAAAGAATGATATTTCCTTTGATTTTCGGCCGCCCTTGCTCCAAATGGTTCACTAACTGAAAAAACAAGTAAATATGAAGATTATGAGTGAATAAACTCATAGAAATCAGAAGAAGCAAACCGGATGGGAATAGAAATGCTTAAGGTGTGTTTTTACCTTATAATGTCAATTTTGGAAACCTTAGTCCCAAAACTTGCTTCAGCCGAGAATGGACATTGTTCAAGGTTTAAAATGCTGAGACTGAGCCACGGAAAGTGATAGATCATGAGCCCAAGTGTAGGTAATGAAGAGATGAAGAAAAAGAGATAAAATAAGCCTTAATTCATTACCTTAGGTGCAAATGGGATTGATTTGCCTTGAACACTCAAGAACACAGCTTGAGAGGCTTTGGAACTGCCTATGTCTCGGCTGGAATGGGACAAGAGGAAAGAGAAAGAAAGAAAATGAGTTTTAATGAAAGAAATGTAAGAATGGAATAGTAAATGGTGATTCACCAAATTAGCTAGATATTTTGTATTAAAGTGAGATGTGCTGTCCTCCTTGCTCCATGCTGCCAACCTCATATGGGTAAGAATGAGTCATTACTTGACCATTGACTATACTTAGTCAATTTTGCTTAAAAATGCACTATTTGGATTATTATTCACAAATGAGTGCCATATTTCTGATTTTTTTTTGAAATCATGGATTTAGACCTTCTAATGTGGTACATTATAGTACATTAGTATAACAAGGTCTAATCCAATGCCTAACACCACTCAAAACCCACTCAGAAAGTCAATTTTCTCAAAAACATGCTTTAAGGAAGTTTAAAGCACATTTTGTGTTTGAACATGTTTTAGCGCTTGTTTTTCTTTGAGAATGGTTTAATAATGGTCATTACTTCATTATAATACTTAGGAATCCACTTTGGATCCTATTTGAGGTCATACAATCTCTATGGTGTCTTAAAGCACATTTTTGGCTTTACCGATCTTAAGGCATGTTTTGCCTTGTTGAGATCTTTAGATTGTTCCTCAATGGTATTTAGATGTTTATTAACCATCTTAGATCATTAATAGATCATTTAATTATGTTTTTAAGGTTAGGGGTATTTCATTTACGGTTTTTACCACATATATTACCCATATGTAACAATGATATAAAATATCCTATATTATACTTATATAATCCACATTAACTCCAATTTTTACCAAATAAATTCCTAAAAATTCCTAATAACCCAAGGTCTGTTCTAATCCCCATTTGGTACCATTAAGTTTCAAAATCACAATCTCACCCCAATACTTATAAATCTTTTACAATTTAATAACTAACTTAATATAAGGTAGTATTTTAATTCCATAAACTTTCCAAACTTGGTCAAAGTCTCCTATATAGTCAACTTTGACTTCTAAATCCCATTTCAGTCCAAACTCTCGGTAATTACAATATATACCGCAAACATTCTTATAATTACAATTTTGACATAAAACTTTATAAAATGTTATAATTTTTATTGAAATTCATTTTAGACCCCATATTTCACCTAATAATAGCCCACGACTTTATAATTTTCCACTAATCACAGTTGACACCAAATTAAATGCTAAATGCATAAATTAAATTAAATTAGATTTTAAACTTAAATTAAAATGGCCTAAAGACATGGCCTTATTACAACCTTGCTTTATAACATCAAATTACATTTAAATGTTACCAAAAGCATTGTAAACTCTCGGCCTTACCCTTAGTTTCTCAATATTAACCAATTTTCCACATAATGTCTTAAATTTGACAATTATGTTAATAATATCACTTAGATAATTATCTTAAGTTACCCATGACATTTTCTTGTCATCTATTAGTCAAATGTGACCTAAATAATTAGTTCACTCATGGCACACATATAATATAAGCTCCAAAGCATATAATATATGATATTAAGATATTATACATTAGTTTAAGTAGCTTAATGCCCTTATATGCCCATGACAGCTTGGGGAAAAATTCTCCACAGCTCATATACATGTTTTAGACAACAAACAAGATATGTTTACACTGCAAGCATGAGTTAATCATAAGGAACAATTTAATGCTACATTTAAGGTAAAATTTACCTTAAATGATAAGGAATAAACAAGGTCTTCTCGGCCTGTTTTTCGAACACCAAAGGGTGTTAAAATCACCATAAAACATGTGGAATACCAAAAAGACAGCAAGGTGCTATAGTAATAGGTTTTACCTTGGCAAAATGCCTTAAAGTATGAATTTTCTTCTTGTTTTGGCCACCCTTGCTCCAAGGGGTTAACACACTGAAACAACATGATAATGGGAATATTATGAGGGTATAAACTCATGGAAATCAAGCAAATAAAACCGGATGGAGAAAGGAAGGCCTTAAGGTATGTTTTTACCTTAAAATGGAAATTTTGGCCACTTTGGTCCCAAGGGCTGCTTCAGCAGAGAATAGCCTTTGATCAAGGTTTAAAATACTGTGATTGAGCCATGGAAAGTGATAGATCATTAGCTCCATGTGTAGGTAATGAAGAGATGAAGAAAATGAGCTAAAATATGCCTTAATCCATTACCTTAGGTTGGAATGAGTTATATTTCCCTTGATTAATCAAGAACACATCATGAGAGGGTCTGGAGGAGATAGGTACTTGGCTGGAATGGGACAAGAGGAAAGAGAAAGCAAGATTTTATGTTTTAAGGAATGCAACGTATTAAATGGAATAGTAAAGTGATGATTCACTAAATTGGCAAGATATTTTGCCTAAGCTTAATGTGCTTTCCTCCTCCTTAAATTTTGACGCCTCCATATAGATAAGGATGGTCAAGTCTTGGCCATTGACATGGCTTGGTCAACATTACTTAAAAATACACTTTTTTGGTTACTATTCACAAATGAATGTCATATTTGTAATATTTTGAAACTCTTGGAATTAGACCTTCTAATGTGGTAAATTATAGTATATTAGTATAGCAAGGTATAATCCAGCCCCTAAAACCACTCAAACCCACTTAGAAAGTCAATTTTCTCAAAAACGTGCTTTAAGGAATTTTAAAGCACAATTTGTGTTAGAACATGTTTTTGAGCTTGGTTTCCATTGAGAATAGTTTTATAGTGTTAGTTACTTAATTCTAATACTTAGGAATCCACTTTGGATCCTAATTGAGGTCATACAATCTCTATGGTGTCTTAAAGCATATTTTTGGCTTTACCGATCTTCAGGCATGTTTTTGCCTTGTTGAGATCTTAGATTGTTCCCCAATGGTATTAAGATGAACATTAATATTCTTAGATCATTAATAGACCATTTAATTAAGTTTTAAGGTTAGGGGTATTTCACGTGACGCACTCGAACGACCTTTGGCCCTTCTTTCCACAGTGGTGGCAGTCCACCGCTTGCCCAGTGCAGTCAATACCTAGGTGGTCTTTACCACAGCGCTTGCAATGGAAGTGGCGCTGGGGTGCAGTACCTATTATCACACAACAATCAGATTATCATAAGAATGGAATGGACAGTGTAATTTTTCCACTCATTCATAAGGTTCGATTGCTTACCCTTGGAGGGTGCAGATCTGAGAGGCTGGACATCGTAAGTAGGTCTGGTCAGCATCGGAACCTTCTCCTTTCCCTTTCTGGCTGGTTTGCTCCTTCTTCTCCTTCCAGGAGAAATTTTTCTTCCTGTTATCATCAAAAAGTATAGGAATTGCAGGTATAAAAGCAGGCAAGCAAGCAAAGTAATTAAATAACTTAAAAGTGGTTCTTACTTCTCGCCCTCGCTGCCACCCCGCCTCCAGCAACACCTCAGCCTCCTTCTCGGGGGCCTTACTCTTCTGCCCCTGGCTGTCATCCCGCTGTTCACCAGCAGCTCGGTTCGAGAAGCAGCATTATAGCACTCCTATAATGCGTCAATGAGTTCCTTGAAACTTGTAAGAAATCAAACTGAGATACAATGTATAAACTGTAAACTAATTTACCTGAACCGAAGGGTATAGAGCAGCACCCATGGCTGCCTTGATGGCATAACGCAACCCACCTCTGAACTTCTCCACCTTCACGGTGTCAGAATAGACAACTCCTGGGACAAAGTCTAATAGCCCGATGAACGAGGAGTAGTACTGATCCACTGTCAGACTGCCCTGTCTCAACGCCCGAACTCCTCCCTCTTCCTCTACTTCAAGTGAGCAGGATAATACTTCTCCCTCAGCAACCCCACGTAACCCGCCCAACCAAACCCTCTGTAGCAGTATAATGAGCCTTCACGGACCTCCACCAAGTACTAGCGGCGTCCCTCTGATGAAAGGCTGCTATCCCGACATGGTGCTCAGCTGGCACATGAATGGCGTTAAAAGCCTTCCCGTGCGCAATGATATACCTCTCCAGGATGGTGGGGTCAGCTACTCCGTCATATGTCAGAACTCTCGTGTCGGCGATGCTCTTCAGCTAGTTTGGTTCTCTCGGTGCGGGTGGGGTGGGACTATAGGTGGCGCTCCAATCTGGATGCCTCTCATCTAGGCCAGCTGTGCAAAGATGGGAGCTACCGTCTCAACAACGCCCACGGGCTGGATCTCAGGAGGTCCTCCTCCTGATCCACCGCCTCTGCCTCTGCCTCTGCCAGCTGGTCAACCTCTAGTAGACATCTGAAAGATTCATAATCAAGTCAATACTCGGTAATAATACCATACTTCCATCATTCATAAGTTCTTATTTGTTCCCAACAACCACCTAACCTTCTTGTTTCCAACTTCCTCAATGGTACTCGTATTTTAATATCCTAGGCTCACGGTACTTAAACTACTATCTCTTGTAATTAGAGTGGTACTTCGCTCTAATACCACTTTTGTAACACCCCTACTAATTCGGCTCCTAATTGTCATATAAATGTCATACTTAATAATTAAATCACAGCGGTAATAACAGAATGTCGTTCTAATGGTGTCACCGTCATCACTCGCCCATACGAGAGATAATGCGTTACATGATAATCAACATACGAAACGTATTCCCGTAGTGACCACAAGAGATAGATAGTAGTGCTTAAATAAACCTAAAATATATACAACATAAGTCTGTCTAATACATAAATCCATACACGTGAGCGTCTAACCAATATACACCTCTGTTCACAAAACCCAAGTAAAAAATAACCACTGTATCAGTCCATACAAAAGCTATCCAAAAGTCGCTAACAACCGTCACACCCCACATCGACAACCAGATAGTCTCCTGAAAATAAACAATGTTGTGGTATGGAATCAGCCCCTGCTGAGTATGTTATCACATGCCTCGTCATGTCTCCTCAAACCCCTCAATTAATTGGTCAAGTGCATAAGATTCGTTACATGCAATACTGTTTTAATATTTAAAAACTGTAAAAATAATTAACAGTAATAACCGTACAGTAAACATAACCATTAACACACATAATATAATCCACACAGCATAACCAATGAACAACAAGGCAAAACAACGAGAATAATAAACGAGTATCAATTCCCGTCCTTGGCATAAAAGTCCAATATTGTTCGCCAATGTATGGGCTAACAAGTTGTTGTAATTGTTCAATTATACCTAGTGACAACGTCTCGTTAAAACGACATGTCTCTAAATTACCCATATATTATGGTGGGTCACCACGACAGTAGCCACTCCAGCGGTAGAGTCTCCGACCAACGAACCATTCTAGTTCGTGGGAAATTTATTGATACTTGCGGACCGTACGCGGGCATCCTAGTATCGTTTTTGTGATCACAGAGCGCACCAAGAGCCACATCCTCTTGACTTTGTTCATCTATACCCTTGCATCGCATTACCAATTTTTCTAACACAGCAGACTAAGGTCGTTAGCCCAATCCAAAGTATTTAAACTCGGGATCCAGTGTTAGATACAAGAGTGGCGTTAGAAAAGGCCAATGCTCCATATTTAAGTCTTGGATAATATATATATATATATATCTTATTATCCTAGTGCTACAACGTTTATCAGACGTTCCTTATATTACATATAAGATAGCACCATAGCCGCTAGTTTGTTTTATATATAGGTCCATATATACGAACCGATACTGTTATCGCAAAAACATTAAATAATAAGCATCTTAAATATACAGTTCATGCATATTTGTTTTCACACATTCAGACAATCAATCTTATCAACAAATTCACAAAGTCTGAACTGAGGAAGCCCTCAAAGACAATCAAGGACACGTAACAACATGTCGTGCACCGGGATTATAAAATCGTGGAGTATGAATCAGCTAGATCCGATGCTCCCCGTGACGTCTCTAACAGTCTAATAATACGTAACACTACAGGTTAGCATCCCGTATAACAACGTTACTCTATGGTACCTCGTACCGTCGCTAATCCCTCCCGGTTTATTCCCCGTTATTTACTAACAACGCTTGTCGGGTTTTCCGTTTAACTCGGAATTAGAAAAACGCTATATCACATGTGTGGTTACGTCGTGTATATTAATATACTTAACTTTAAACGTTTGTTATCGCATGTAATTTAATATACATTTGTATATTATATAGTTTATCACTATATTGCATGTATAATCTTGATCATATATTATACATATCACCTTAGTATTTATTTTCCTATGGTTAATTTTTCCAAGTGTAATGTTGTATAATTCTTTTTTGAAATACTTTGAATTATATAACTCCTTATTATTTCATGTACAACATAATAGTTGAATTTCCTTAACTAATGTTTATAATTCTATTCTTCTTATCTAATATCATTTTAATTATGATATTATATGGTTATTGAACCATATTGTATATTTCTCACTCCATAACATATATTTATTTATATATATGTATTATGGGACCTTTTATTGTATCGTAAATCTTTATAATATATTCATTCTCTTTTAGTGGATATTTCTTATATTATAAATGTTACAACCTTTATAACATTAAAAACCACCACATTATGTTTCTTTAATATTTACAAAATCCACTCCATTATTTATATAATGTTTCATTACAGTTATATAGCATATATTATGACATTTATGTCATTAAACCATTTATAACCTATAGTTATAAAATGTTACAAAATACCAAACAGAACATATCGTTGTCGGCTTTTATTTAATTTCACTATACTTCCAGAAATTACATCATCACCCCAAACATTATTATATTGTTACACTTATAGTATATTCCTTATATTATAATCCTTAAACATTAATATAATTATAACCTATGGTTATAACCCTTTATAATTACCGAACACACCCTAGGGTCTGTTCCAATTTAATTCTTACCATTCAACTTTTTAAATTTACCAAATCACCCCATTTTATAACTTATAGTTTCCTAATGTCATTAAAACTACATATTATACTAATACCTTATTAATACCTCATATATAATTAAAAAATTACCAAACTATACCAAAGGTTATAAACATCATTCCTAATCGTATACTTTAAGTATTTACGGTTTTTTTACCCCATATGTTACCCAAATGTAACAATGATATAAAATATCATATATTATACTTATATAATTCATACTAACTCCAAATTTAACCAAATAAACTCCTAAAATTTCCTAATAACCCAAGGTCTCTTCTCAACCCTTTTGGTACCCTTAAGTTTTGAAATCACCATTTCACCCTAATACTTATAAATCTTTTACAATTTAATTACTAATTAATATAAGGTAGTATTTTAATTCCATAAATTTCCAAACTTGGTCAAAGTCTCCTATATAGTCAACCTTGACTTCTAAAACACATTTTGAGCTCAAACTCTCAGTAATTACTACTTATACCCCAAACTTTCTTATTTTTACAATTTTGACACAAAACATTATAAAATGTTATAATTTTTATTTAAATTCATTTAAACCCTAAATTCCTTTTATTTATACCCACGGGTTCATATATTACTAGTAACTACCATTTGACCCACACTTTAATTCTATAAGCGTAAATTAAATTAAATAAGCTTTTAAACTTAAATTTAAATGGCCTAATGACATGGCCTTATTACAACTTTGCTTTATAACATAAAATTACACATAAATAGCTTAAAAAATACTATTAGCTCTCGGCCTTACACCAATTCTTCCAATATTACTAATTCTTTCACATAATGTCATAATTTGACCATTATGTTAATTAAATCACTTAAATGACAAGCTTATATTATCTAAGTCATTTCTGGTCACACTTTGGTTAAAATTACCCCACTCTCGGCACATATATATATGAACTTAGAAATCATATAAACATAAGGTTAATGTATTTATACCATGATTTAAGTGCCTATATGCTCTAAACCCTCACGACAGCTTGGAGGAAAAATCAGCTCACCACTTTAACATGTTTTATACACCAAAATAAGATATGGTTATACTTCAAGCATGGATAAACCATAAGGAAAAAATTCATGTAAGATTTAAGACAAATATTACCTTAAAATGGAAAGGCTAGCTCAAGAAATTTTCGGCCTATATACAAAACACCACCAAGGGTGTTAAAATCACCATAAAAACATGGGAAATACGAAGAAGACAACAAGGTGATATGGTAATTGGTTATACCTTGGCAAAATTCCTTAAAGTATGAATTTTTCTCTTGTTTTAGGTCACTGTTGCTCCAAGGGGTTAACACACTGAAACAACATGATAATGGGAAAATAATGAGTGTATAAACTCATGGAAATCAAGCAAATAAAACCGGATGAAAAGAAAATCCTTAAGGTATGTTTTTACCTTATAATGGAAATTTTGACGACCTTGGTCCCTATGGTTGCTTCAGCTGAGAATAACCCATAATCAAGGTTGAAAATTATGAGACTGAGCCATGGAAAGTGATACATTATTAGCTCCATGTAAGTAATGAAGAGACGAAGAAAAAGAGCTAAAATATGACTTAAACCTTTACCTAAGATGGGAATGTGTTATATTTCCCCTGATTGCTCAAGAACAAAGCTTGAGAGCTTCTGGAAAATCTAGGTACTCGGCTGGAATGGGACAAGAGGAAAGAGAAAAGATGATTTTATGTTTTAAGGAATGAAAAGTATTAAATGGAATAGTAAAGTGATGATTCACTAAATTGGCAAGATATTTTTCCTAAGGCTTAATGTGCTGTCCTCCTCCCTTAATTCTGCCACCTCCATATAGGTAAGGATCGGTCAAGTCTTGACCATTGACTTGGCTGGGTCAACATTGCTTATAAATGCACTATTTTGGTTATTATTCACAAATGAATGCCATATTTGTGATTTTTTGGAAATATTTGAAGTAGTCCTTCTAATGTTGTACATTATAGTACAATAGTATATAAAGGTGTAATCCAGCCCCTAACACCACTCAAAACGCACTTAGAAAGTCAATTTTCTCTAAAAACGTGCTTTAAGGAGTTTTAAAGCACAATTTGTGTTACAACATGTTTTTGAGGTTGGTTTCCTTTGAGAATAGTTTTATAGTGTTCATTACTTAATTATAATACTTAAGAATCCATTTTGGATCCTACTTGAGGTTATACAATCTCTATGGTGTCTTAAAGCACATTTTGGATTTACCGATCTTAAGGCATGTTTTTGCCCTGTTAAGCTCTTAGATTGTTCCCCAATGGTATTAAGATGATTATTAATCTTCTTAGATCATTAATAGATCATTTAATTAAGTTTTTAAGGTTAGGGATATTTCAGTCTTCCCCCCTTAAAATAGCTTTATCCCGAAGTCCTTATTCAAATTCAGTTCACCTAAGGATTCCAGTTACACTAAGTAATCACAAACATACCATCGCTAGGGAGTATATCCCACTAGGTATAGACCTAGTCTCTATGTATCATAATTGATATAGCACATTCCAAATAACCAAAACTCATAGCATAATCTCATTCATAACACACACTAAACAAGGTGCACAACTTACTTACCAACAGAAGTACTCAACGGTACTATATATATTCAACCAGGTGCACTAAGGGACATACATACAATGTATCAAACATACAACCAACTAACAAACATGTATGTCACAGTATACCACCAAACACACCACAAAAACAAGACCTAATGCATAACATATGCGTAAGCCAAGTGGCTTCAACCCCCTATAAAAAGGGTTTGACCATGAATCCATACAATTATCACAGCCACTACATGAATGAGTGCTGGATACTTCACTCTCATGGAGTCTTCTAACTCCCATGTAGCCTCCTCCACCTCGTGGTTCGACTAGAGAACCTTGACAATGCTAACGGTCTTGTTCCTATTCTGCCTCATTTTCGTATCAAGGATGGGGAGTGGTACTTTTTCATATCGTAGAGCGGGGTCCAACTCTAAAGTCTCTGGCTCTAGAACATGCGATGGATGGGGCACATACCTCTTCAACTGTGAAACGTGAAAGACGTCATGCACCCTCCCGAGCTCTGTTGGCAAATGCAGCCTGTAGGCTAACGGGCCCACTCGCTCCCTAATCGTATAAGGCCCAACATACTCTGAGCTCAGCTTGCCCTTCTGCCCAAACTGGAAGATCCCCTTCATGGGTGACACTCTGAGTAATACCATGTTGTCGGTAGTAAACTCAATGTCTCTCTTCCTGGTGTCTGCATATGACTTATGCCGGTCCTGGGATGCCTTCATGTTTCTATGGATCTATTAGAACATCCTCCTTGATCTGCTCTAGGTACTCAGGTCCTAGAAGCGTAATCTCACAGGCCTCTTCCCAGCATAAAGGAGTCCTACACGGTCTACCGTATAGTGTCTGGAATGGTGGCATCCAAATAGAGAGTGGTATCTGTTGTTGTAGGCGAACTCTATCAGATGTAGACGCTCTAACCAGCTCCGCTGAAAATCCAAGGCACATGCTCTTAGCATGTCCTCCAGTGTCTGGATGGTCCTCTCACTCAGACCATCGGTATGTGGATGGAATGCCGTACTGAGCTTCAGTTTTGTACCCAGGGAGTCCTGAATCTGACACTAGAATCTAGACAAAAATTGAGGGTCCCTATCGGACACAATGGTCTTTGGCACGCCATGGTGCCGGATCACCTCCTTCTAGAACAAGTCCGCCAACTTCAGGACCTTCCAGGTATCCTTCATAGCGACAAACTTCGCCACCTTCATAAGACGATCTACAATGACCCAAATTGTGTTCATTCCTTCCTTAGTCGGTGGGAGACCAACAACAAAATCCATCGAGATGTCCTCGAACTTCCAGCAAGGAATAGACATGGAATACACTAGTTCGCCGGGTTTCCTGTGCTGAAACTTAACCTTCTGACAGGTCAAGCATCTACTCACGTAGTCGGCTACGTCCTTCTTCATCCCGCTCCACCAGAAATGGACCTTCAAGTCCTTGTACATCTTCGAAGAACTGAGGTGGACGGATAAGGATGAGCAATGAGCCTCCTGGAGTATCTTCTCCTTCAGGTCAGGAGAAGACTCTGGAATACATAACCAGCCATTCAGTCGAATCATGCCTTTGTCGCTCTGTTCGAAGTAGTACTTCGGGCTCTCAAATCAACCCTCTGTCATTTTCTACCTCCTATACTCTGCATATACTGATCGTTCTACTACTGTGCAGCTCGTATCTCATCAACCAGATTGCTGCCCACTAAAAGGGTAAACAATGAATGTTCCCGGCGGCTCAGGGCGTCGGCTACAACGTTCGCCTTGCCCTCCTTGTACCTCAGTTCTATGTCGTAGTCCTTCAAGAACTTAACCCATCTACTCTATCGCATGTTCAGCTCCTTCTGAGTGAAGAGATGCTGTAAACTCTTGTGATTAGAGTAGATGGTGACTGTCACACATAAAGATAGTGGCGCCAGATCATCAAAGCGAAGACTACTGCGCCCAACTCAAGGTCATGTGTGGGGTAGTTCACCTCGTGCTTCTTCAGCTGTCGGGATGTGTAGGCAACAACCTTCCCGTGCTGCATAAGCACACAGCCTAGACAGGTTCCAGAGGCATCACAATATACCTCGAACCCATCGGTGCCCTTAGGGATAGTAAGGACGGGCGTCGATGTCAGGAGATCCTTCAGCGTCTGAAAGGACTGCTCGCACTTAGTACGCCATAAGAACTAGGACTCATACTTCATAAGATTTGTCATCGGTTTGGTGACCTTGGAGAAGTCCTTCACGAACCTACGATAGTAACCGGCCAAACCCAGAAAGCTGCGGACGTCTGTTACCGTCTTTGGCCTCGTACAACCCTTCACTGCCTCAATCTTCGCTGGTTTATAGATTTCCGCTTGCTGATATAATGTGTCCAAGGAATGACACGCTGTCCAACCAAACTCACACTTCGAGAGTTTGGCATACAGCTGGTTTTGTCACATGATACTCAAAACCTGCCTCAAGTGTAACTCATGCTCTTCCTGAGTCTTAGAATAGACCAGGATATCATCGATGAAGACCACAAATTAACTATCAAGCTGCTCTCTAAAGACGCGGTTCATCAAGTCCATGAAGATATCTGGCGCATTCGATAACTCGAATGACATAACGGTGAACTCGTAGTGCCCATACCGAGTTCTGAAAGCTATCTTCTCCACATCACCCTCTGCAATCCTGATATGATGGTAGCCAGATCTGAGATCTATCTTCGAGAACACACTGGCTCCCCTCAGCTGGTTAAACAAGTCATCGATTCGTGGTAACGGGTACTTGTTCTTGACCGTGATCCCCTTAAGCTCACGGTAGTCGATGCAAAGTCGCATACTGTCGTCCTTCTTGACGACCAGTACTGGAGCACCCCAAGGATAACACTAGGTCGTATGAATCTCCTGTCGAGAAGGTCCTCCAGCTGTAGCTTCAGCTCCCTCATCTCAGCCGGCGCCATGCGGTAGGGCGCCTTAGCAATAGGGCCCGTACCTGGCAACAAGTCGACGATGAACTCTACCTCGCGCACAGGCGGCATGCCTGGCAGCTCACCCGGAAGCAAGTTGGGGAGGTCTACCACGACTGGAATGTCTAAGTCCATCTCATCGCTTTGTCTCGTGTCCTGAACATAATAGAGGAAGGCCTGTCTGCCTTTTCTAACATCCTTCATCAGGGATAGCGCTGACATGACCTTTACAGTTGGCTCTTTCTTCACACTACTGTATGACACTGTTGTTATACCCAAAATTTCAACCCCCCTAGTAGCGATGGTTTCCAAGTTCGATCGGCACATTTTAGAGTACTAGCGACAGCTTAGTCATCTCCAAGGGTATTTTCATAATTTTTCAAGGCTCCTAAGCCCCCTATAGGCTTTCTCTCTCTCTCTCAAATAAGGGTCAAATCAATTCAAAATGCTTTGACATTTTAACTTGTGATAGAGGATGACATTGAAGCGTAATGGCATTGGAATTTTGATTTTTCAAATTTCCAATAATTTTCTAGCAGTTTCTGATTAAATGTGACTAGAAATTGAATTTAAAAATATTCCAATGTCCAAATAATTCGATTCCACTTTACAAAAATCAGAAATATCACCCTTTACCCAAGTGTAAAATTCATACATAATCAAATTCCTTTAGAAGCACTTGAGCTAAAACATCGGTAAATCTTAGTTTTTACCGGATTTTTTCTATCTTTAAGGAAGCCTATATAAGGAACCTTATCCCATGATCAAACCAGAACCTCAAGAACCCTAGACTCTCAAAGAAGGCAGCTGTCTCATTCTCTTCACGTTTTTACACATCCAAGCACCCAGATCACATCAAAAATCCCCCGAAATCACCATCTAAACACATTTTTCAATTCCCAGCACATTAACAATTGTCAAACATCAACCAAACCACCTCCAAAACGTGAAGAACACCTTCACACAATCAACAACCAGAAGCTCGGGTCGAACTCAATCCGGAACCGGCACCAACGGAGCCTCCGAAGAATCCCGACGTGAAGAATCCTCTTGAATTTGAAGGTAAAAAACAGATTACATTTCTACTTTCTAACTCTCCACAACCTTATTAACTCTCTGTCAAATTTTGGGTTCGAACTAACCTTTTTACGCTTCTGTATTGCTAATTGCTTTTGCTTCTGCCTTGTTACTTGTTTGTCAAGTTTCATGCGTAATTAGACTTCAAACTGAAATCTTTCAATTACTAACGTATTGTATACTTTTCAGGCTACACGTACATAATTTTTTAGCCGAAACACCCTTCGGGAACCACCATAAAACCCCTGTCCGTGGGTGGTCCGGGACCTCGGACCTATGGTCCGGGACCACGGACGGGTTGTCCGTGGCCACGGACGGCAGCGGGATTTTAAATTTTTCAAATTTTAGGTTTTCCTCAAAACAATGTCCGGGCCCACGAACATCCTATCCGTGGCCCCGGACTTTTCAAATTTTCGTTTTCTGTTTAATTCGACTTTTTTTCCACATAGATTAACTAGGGTCCGTGGGTACGGACATTAGGTCCGTAGTCACGGACGGAAACAAAATTTGACCTAATTCTGCCTCTGAAACCCTAGTTTAGGTAGTTTCAACTTTCACTTTCATTTTCTGTCAAAAATGCTAAAAAACACAAAAAACAGAAGCTCGTGCACTTAGGTTAAAACGACTCGTAATAAGCCGTAATTAAACTAGGCAGAGGAAAAACGAATTCTAGGGGTAATGAAAGTAATTTGAACCCTAAATAAGTCGAATACAAGCCCCCGAACCCAAACTCTACCTTTCCTAATTTACTCTAGGTTATAATTAGGTGGCGACTCAAAATAGGTTCCAGTGAGCTAGCTTAGGTTTTAAATAATTTTTGTTAATACATAGTTTATTAAACTTAGGTTATAGTGGAGCTAAAACCCGACTAGATCCCTAATCAACTTAATCAACATAGGATAGGGTTTAAAATCGAAGCTCACAGACTGCGACTATGCTTGGGGACAACTTCTTAATATTAACTCGCTTAATTTTAAGAAAGAGGGCTTAACTCGAAAAGTTGTTTATTTATGGCTTTATTACATTGTTTGTTTACTTTTGTGTGCACTTTAATTTTATGCACCCTTGCATCATATGAGAGTGAGGGTCCACGCAAACTAATTTCACCCCGGGACCCGTTTGAGGGTCCCCTGTCAGGGACTCAGACCTTTTAGGTGATGTGAATAAGCGGGGGAAAAGAGGAGGGTGTCGTCTAACCACACCCCCTTAATACCTAGGCCTTAGCCCCAAGCGTTTTCCTGGCAGTGCCCTTACCTAGCCCTTTGTTTGGTCAGTCAAAGACCCGGCCGTAGACGCACACCTTCAGGTGATGTGAAAAGAGTGGGGAAGCCCAAGGAGAATAGCGTGCAAGTGCAGACAGGAAAATGAGAGTGGTTGGAACTGGTGTATTTTAAACAATTGAGAAAGAAATTAAAAACTCAAAATACCTTACGGGCTGCAAACAAATCCCGGTTGCAGTAGTATAGTAAAGTGGAGGCGACCGGATATCGAACCGTGGGACTAAAGGGGAATTATCTAATTCCTAAGCGGTGTCACAAAAAGGGGGATTAATTGACTTGTTTTTATAAATAAAAAGGAAAGATAAAACAAACTGAGTAAAAGGTAAATTAAATGGGACTCTGGGTTCAGGTTTATATAGTCTGCTCTTTTATGCTATGTCTACCGGTTTTATTGTGATAGTTTGGCAAAATTCCTGTTATTATCTTAAGGACTAAATCATAGACTCAAAAGAACTCGTTTACCAGAACTTGCTCGGTCTAATCCGGATTCGAGCAAAACACATGTAAACGGATTAAGTGTGAGAAATTATATTTGCGTCTGAAAATACTAACTTATTAAATCATAATAAGCTTTCTACAGATTTACGGCTTAATTAACCTATCTATTTATCACGGGTTAGATCAAAATAGATTTAGTAAAGCATTTTAATAAATTCATGAAATTTATTTAAAAGGCGAGAGATAAGCTTTAATCGTAACAAACTGTATTTAATTAAACCGGTAAAAACATAATTACATAATTAAACAGACTATAAATTAACCTTCACCCATAGTATATCCTCTTAGCCTGACATATTAAATGGTAATATGTTGGTCAGAGGTTGGACAGTATAATAACACACTAGTTTTTGTGGATGAAAATAGAGTTAGATGGTAATTTTGTGGAGGAAAATTGACATGGTTTTTGGGGTGGAACAAGATATGTATTAATGGAGGGTTATAGGTATATTTATAGTGAAAATGGGGTAAAAAGAGAGGGTATGTCGGTGTGTGAAAAGATAAAATACATTTATCTTTTCACACAATGTCAATGCAGCACTGTACACTGTCAAATTTGACGTGTCCGAACCAGTGTCCGGACCAGTTGGTTCGGACATGTCGACGCTATGTGGAAAATGCTTCATCGACATGTGTCCGGACTTGCGTCCGGACCTATAGGGTCGGACAGGTGTTGCGTTCGGATCTACATGTCCGGACATGTGTATTTTTTTCTGCTTTCTTTGCAAACTTCGACGGGCTTCAGATTCTTCGTCTGAGCTCCGATTTGATCCTCGTTTGTTGCGTTGCGAAGCTTGTGAAGTGTACTATGTGATTCCAAGACTTTGTTCTGCATTTCATACATAAAATATATCAGTTCATATCAAAACATAAATCTAAGAAAATTCATATAGCAAGTGGGAAACATTGCCTAAAGTGTTGCAAGTTATAAGGTATTTAAACCCTAAAAGTCTATATATTTCGCACTTATCAAATTTCCCCATGCTTATCTTTTGCTTGTCCTCAAGCAAATCTTTATGACAAAATCTTTAAACAAGTTAAATAGAAAATAACCAAACAGGGAGAGCACAGAACAGATTACTACAGAACTTCTAGATTAAAGGGTACTAGAAACTTCCTTCTTTTTTTTTTCAAGTTTTTGAAAAGAACATTGAAATCATACAAAAAACTGTTAAGAAGGAGAAGTAGAACCATAAGAATCCAGTTTTTAACCATGAGCCAATCCACTATTTTCTTCCACATTTCCTGAAACGACAAAGGGCATGAAGTAAAATCATATTACATTATACCTTTCAATGCCACGTACTCATGATCCATAAATAAGAAGTTTTCATCATTTAACTACATAATGCAAAGATACTTCGATTGAAGTTTAATTTCCTTTCACCTCAGACTTTTCTCTCCACCCTTGTAGCGGTTTTGGGTCAACTATCCCAGATATAAAATACCTTAGGTAGCTAGGTGATAAAGCACCCCAAAGAACTTAATAACCAAGTGGATGAGGTCTGCTTAGGATCAGAATATGCCTGTTTGGAACAGAGGAGTACCTTGCCTTGTTCTTTTTCCACCTTTACATTCCAATTCAAATCCAGGCTCAAAGCTAAAATTAGGGCTCAAATGATAATTATTTTTAAACTTTAAGCAATTTCTAATCAGAATAAATTTTAAAATGGTTGAAAATTTTTAGTACCCCATAATGTTTGTAGGTTTGCAATATTTCCTCTATGGCTCCCTTTTTGACTATTTCAAACTTAACAAATCTAAACAAATTGTCAAAAGAGAATAACATAAGAACAAGCTACGAGGGCACGAGTACTCCCCCATACTTAAGCTCAAGCAATGCCCTCATTGCGGAGAAAGTATTAAATTTACAGGGCATGCAATCTGATAAAGGAAATTACACAAAACAAAGCAAAAGGGAATATGAAATATCAGAAAAGAAAGAGTGTACTCCCCAGAGTTCGTAGAGTGTGAAGAGCTCCCCCATACTTGAGTGCAGCTGTAGAATTACGTGAAATGTACCTGTTAAGAATATTCTACACAGCCAGAAGAACTCAAGTAAAACCCGCATTTTATTTTAACATATAAAAGAGAAATATAGTACAAAAGAGAAAACAAAATAAAAGGAAAGGTAAAGTGTAGATAGTGGGTTGCCTCCCACCAAGCCGCTTGGGTTTAACGTCTCTAGCTAGACGCATCTTCTTCATTATCTCGGATCAAAAATAAAAGTTGACAATGGTAGTACCGGGAATAGGATTGTAACACCCCTACTATGCACTTAACAATAATTGAAATCACAGCGGAAATAAACAACTAAATATTAACTAAACGATTCGGTGCTACAACGCCGTTAACCAACCACGTGGTTAACAAGGCAGAATAAATACAAGTGTACCGGTCTGATGATCAGACTCCCAAGCATTAGGTACTAACATCCAAACATATATACATTACCAACCATACCGAGTGTTTAATACAAACCGTCACTGTAACATGTAACTGTAAACTGCCACTGTGTACAACTGCCACTGTAATAACGACAGTGTTCAAAATAAAACGCCACGGGAGCACAGGTGCATCCCGGGCTCAACATCCAAAATAACCCAAAAGTATTTCTGCAACCTAGAATCTACCGCCATTCCGCTTCCTCGATCCTCATCCTGCAATATCAATATGGAGCCCCCGAGGGGGTCAGCAACCCTTGGCTGGTATGGTTAACGCGCAGCCCATTGGCTACCGGGATACGCGTAACTAATTGTCATGATGACATGGCATTCATTTTAAACATACAACATATATATCATAGCAAGAGTATTGCACAACAACATCACACATAACATACAAGAACGAATCCTTTTAGGAAACGAACCAACACAATTAGATCCCATGGAGAGCCTAGAGAATGTTGCCAAACTCATGCTAAACTTGTTACATAACTCGTTACCGTCCTGTTAGATTGAACGAATAACTTAACATACAGGTGCGTCGGATATAGTGATCCAAGCACACCGAACAAACATAGTATGCCCGTGTGGCCCGACGTGAGTCAGTAAAATAGCCTTGGTTAAGCTAAAGGGAAGGTTGAAAACCAAAAGAGAGGACAACCTTAACATACAAAGAGAATCGAACCGGTTATGACATCGACTCCCATACTCACACGCGTGGCCGGAACTACCGGACTCCTCACTCCCCGGTTAGCACTTGTTAGATGTTCAACAATGAACTCAATAAACAAATCACAACAAGTGGTTAAGTCTTGTTAGACACACACAAGGGAAATGAGTCGCATCTTAACAACATAATAATATAATAAACTATAAACTCATTACATGCCTTAGGTCTTACAAGGTCGTAAACACACAGAAAACAAACAACACACAAGCCAGTGTAAACCGGTAGGCAACAGACTGCAAGAAAACCATACCTTGGTCCTTGCTTCGACTGGTTTCCACCATAGGCCACTCCTATACATGATTAATAACGTCGGTTAATTTATTTACTTAACTTCAAATTTTACTAAGCATTTTACATGATTATATGACATGTTTTAATGCCCAAACTTATCCTTGATTACCTTCATTATACCTCTAGGGTTAATTACATAAGTCATATTCCTTTCTGCTTTTTTTACATGTTTTGGTTCGACCGACCTTACACAAGGTCGGTCCATTCCAGAACATATTACCGTCAGAAAATTCTACTCCGACCGACCTTGCAAATTCGGTCCACAAGGTCGGTCTATTCCCGAGAGTTTTTCCCCTTTGAAAATTCAGGACCGACCGATCTTGGCAAGTTCGGTCTCAAGATCGGTCGATTCCCGAGACTCACTTACGTACAAAGATTTAGGCATGACCGACCTTGTAAGTTCGGTCCCAAGGTCGGTCTATTCCAGAGACTTAATCCATACCAAAAATTCATGCCCGACCGACCTTGCAAGTCCAGTCCCCAAGGTCGGTCCATTCCAGAGACCATTTCTCGCAGGGCAAAACTGGGCTCGACCGACCTTGCAGGTCCGGTCCCCAAGGTCGGTCTGCTCCAGACCCTTATTTTTATTTGCTCATTTAACTCCAAACTTCACCTCATAGTGCCCTAGTATATTCTAACCACATTTGGCACTTCAAACATCCCTTAAGACATCCATTAATGTAACACCCCAACTCAATCCAAACGTGGTCTCGCAACTTAACAGCATATATATATACATAACACAGCGGAATTCTTTAGACTCCAGGACCTTGCCACGGTCTGACTACAGAATATACCGAACATTAGTACATAACAACCTTAACCAAATACATATTCTTCTTACAAACCTCTCACATCCTATACATCTTACTAACTCAATTGCCATACGAGTGTACATGCACAACTCGTAGGTCACACTTAACCCTTAACACTTATACCCCTTCTTACTCTCGCGACGGCCGCCTCCTGATGTACACCTGTGTAGTAAAAACAGCCCCCAAAGGGGGTCAGCACGAATGCTGGTACGATCCTCTCATGGCCCCAAGCTAACGTGGCTACGACGACTAATTGTCGGTAGCATGGAGGTTGATTAGATGCACAACATAATAGAAAGTGTAGTAAACAACAAACCAACAATGAAAAATCAAAGTTCACACACAATGAATGACTTAAATGTGTTCCCTTAATTAGAGAGTTAGTTATTTAACTCCTTAGGTTGTAGTTCCTCTTAAACTTAGTCCATCCTTATCTCACCTCAATCTTAATCTTATCTTAACCTTAGAAACAACCATCCTTTAATAAGGAGTGGATGTAGCTCATCTTAGTCTTATTAATACAAACCATCCTTTAAAGAGGAATGGTTGCAACTTATCTTAACCTTACCTTAATCTTAATCTTAACTTATTCTCAGTATACAAACCATTCCTGGAGGGTAATGGTTGTATCCTAAGTCCAAACCTGGGATTTAGGTGATCCCACCGCACTATCTTAATGCCACCTACCCTGGACGGGAGTCCAGCGTAGCTGAGCCGGCAACCGGCCCTAGGCTACAAGTCCGAAGACAAGTCCTTAAGCGGAAGACGGATCTGCTATAGATACCGACCCCCTTTCCCTTAGCATGCATGACCGGAGTTCGGTCCCGGGTTTCCTCACTCAAGATCCAGTAGTAGTAGTCTAAGACCGTGGTTGTTGGTAACCTCTTTCGGTTTATATGTCCCATATTAGGAGCGTCCTCAGTCTCACTCATTTCCTTACTAAACGTTGGTTAGTAAGTTCTCACGGTATGTTGTGTTAGTTTTCAAACATCACACAACAATACAATAAATTTAATATTCCGGTTGCATGCTTTATCTTGTTTAGTGAGCACACAAAAACAAATAGCACACAAGCCGAGGGACACCTCGTTAGCAAGCAGGTCCAAGAAGAACTGTACCGTTCACCGTTGGTCGTCGGTTGCTTACTCTCTTCCGGAGTCCAAATTCCCAAGCCCTAAAACATTCATTCAGTTTTAGGTTGTTAATCACTTAACTTAATTCAACTCATTTAACTTGCTTAACCCATAATGATTCCCACTTAATACCACTAAACTGCCTTAGGGTTTCTTTCTTTTTTTTTCATTTTTAGGGTCGACCGACCTTACCGACCGACCTTACCCAAGGTCGGTCCATTCCAGAACTCATTACCGGTTGAAAATTTCACCCCGACCAACCTTGCAAGTCCGGTCCCAAGGTCGGTCCATTCCCGAGAGCTTCCCCATGGGATATTTAAGCCCGACCGAACTTGCCAAGTTCGGTCGATTCCAGAGACTCAATTCGTACACAAAATACAAGCCCGGCCGAACTTGCAAGTCCGGTCCCCAAGTTCGGTCGATTCCAGAAACTCTTTCCGGTAGTGTAAACTGAGCTCGACCGACCTTGCAGGTCCGGTCCCTAAGGTCGGTCGGCTCTAGAACCATGTTTCTAACTTCCCATTTGACTCCAAACTTCTCCACATGTTCCCCCATGTGTCTTAATACCATTTAGGCACTTAAACTCACCTTAGAACTTCCACCAAACTCTCCAAAACAACTTCCAAAGATCTTCTTAAACATTTACTAAATTCTTACAAACACTCCTAACACTTATCATATAATTCCTTACATTACCAACTTGTAACCTTACCAAAACTTCTACCAACCCAAGTGTTCTCTCCTTAACAGTTTGAGCACTTCATAAACATCATTTTCCATCCCCAGTTCACTTACTAAAACTTCCTCAAGTCACCTTGCATATCCATACACAAATTCCTCTTCTTTCCTTTGGTTACTCATCACTCTTAAACTCTTAAGCTTGCTTATACATTTCTTTCCATTACCTTAATACCTTGACATTGTTCTCCATTTACCTTGACCATGTAACACCCTCATGATCATACGCTCTTTTACATTCCTAGTCATTTTCCTTGACATTTGACAACATTCTCCCACACCTTTCACTTCCATCACCTATGTCCACTCATTAACATCTAAACTAAACCTCATTAGTCCACTACTAGCATTATCACACTTACACAAGCTATCCAAACTCCTCATTGTTTATTCCCTAGTTCATATCTAAATCACCTTAAAGCATTATACACCTTTCCATCCAAATCTTTGCTCAAGTCTTAGCATTCCTCATCACATGATTTTGGTGTGTTTAATATACCCACCTAGCCTCTAATTCCTCCTAGACAACTCTAGGCCATTCTAAGCCTCAAGAACTCCTTAGTTAACTCATTTCCACTCAAATTCCTCTTAATGATCCCTAATAAATCCTAGGGCATATTAGCTCACCATTACCACTTAAACACTTTGTTTTCTACTCAAATTTCGCCATAGCTTCTCTAGTATATTACCACGCCCAAATGCATTGTTTTCCTCATTAACCATCTCACACACATCAAGTTCTTTCTCATCATATTTTAACACTCAAACCAACTCATTCACAACAAACTCAATATATTGCAATAATCTTAAATTGTATAGCACTAAGGCTCTTAAATGACATGGCTCTTAGGCCCTTAAATAACTTAAACTTAAACACTGAATTTCCCACATATAAAAGCTTTCAACCTGCAAATACACCCATCAATCTCATAGTAGTTTTAATGCTCTTAAAATTCCTCTTAAACTTGTATTTCTAACTCATTCCCATTGGCTCCTTAGTCACAAGTACATATGCTTGTTTAAATTCTTTTTCTTAGGTTACATAACCCATTACCTAATGTAAGCCTTAGGCTGTATTGGTACTCATCTAAAACTCATTCCTTAAACCTTAAACCACCATTAGGTAAGTAATTTACCTTGTTTTCTCAAGCTTATCTTAACTTCCTCCTTAGACCATCTTCTTGCATGAATCTCGGCCACCACTTAAACTTCCTTTGCCAATGTTCTAACCAATATTCAATGACTCACATGAGTACTAAACAATACACTAACCACAAGGAATGAAAACCTTGGTTAGAAATGTATTCTAAGGCATAAAAGTGGATGATTACCTTTGAAGTCTCAAAGTAGACTTGGGCATTGAATGAAATAGGACCTCCACTAGTCCTTGGTGAATAAATGAAGCGAGAACAAGGCATAAAAACAAGGCCCCATGAGTAGTAATTTTCGGCCATGTGGAAGGAATGATGGAAACATGGTTTTTCTTACATTTTCTTTACCTTAAGAGAATGGAGAAGCTAATGAGCTCTTCAAACTTGATTTTCCTCCATCAATGGAGTTTTCTCATGGCACCAAACTTGATCTTTGAAAGATTTGAAAAGATAGAAAGATAGGTCTTGGCCTAACTAAGAGAAATCTATACTTAGTTTTTGACTTGGAGCAAAGATGAACACTTGGTGAGCATTTGAAGGTGGAGCACCCATGGATGGAGCTCTCTCGGTTTTGGAGCAAGAGAAGGGAAGAAGAAACCGTGGGAAGAAGGGAAATGAAGAGAGGAAGAAGAAAAGTAGGCTAATATAAGATATTTGCTTTATAAAAGCAAATAGTAACTCCTTTTACTTATCTCTTCTTTTCTTCCTTATTTGATGTAGTCTATGGTGACTCATCCTTAGAAAACCGGCCCCCTCATTATAACCAAGATATTTATGGTCTTGGTTGACCAACTAATTGACTTAAGTTGATTGAAACTTAAACTAGTCACTATTTGGCACTATTCACAAATCAGTGCACATATTTCTGAAATTTTTGATTTACCATTGATTTAGGCTTCCTAATGTGATACTAATTAGTACACATGTTGATTAAAGAGTAATGATGGACATTTAGCCACTCAAAACTCAATTCTAAGACAATTTCTCAAAAAGGTGCTTTAAAACTTCTTAAAGCACATTTTGTGTTTTAGCTTGTTTTCAAGCTTTGTTTTCTTTGCTAATTGATTTAAAATGTCTATTAGCATATTACTAAAGTCTTATAATGGTATTTGGGTGCTAATCAAAGTCACTCCAAGCTTAGAGCATGTTTTTGCCCTGATTGCCCTTAAGGCACTTTCTTGTGTTTTCCTTGGTTTAAATTGTCTACCAATCTTTCTAAGGGATATTCTAGCCTTACTACATCATAATTTGATGTTTACTTAGCATACTTAGGTTTGGGGTATTTCAATTAAACTCCTTAAATCATTCACCAAAACCCTCCTCAACATTACACAAGTTCTTATACAAAGGTTAGCACATGCAATGTTTTTCACTAAGTTTTCATGTGGTGTTTTATACCTATAACTACCACTAGTCCCAAATGTTCCCTCACTACTACAACGTCATCTCCTAAGCATCTTTTCTTCCTAACCAAACTCCTTGAATAGTTCTACAAGTTTATAGCTCCTTCATGCAACACATCACTTCTTCCTTATTCACCAACATTGCAAAAGTCCAAAACACAATCTCACCATGATCTTGAAGTATCCCAAAACACTCATTTGCATTCTACATCCTCTAAAATGTTGCCTAAGTCCTTTTTACATCTTAGAATACCTTAATGCATGTTTCTTTCACTAGTAAAACACTTAATCATTCTAAACACTTCCTAACTCACCAAAACTCATTTTAAACACCTAAAATTTCTTATACATTGCCTAAATTTCGACATGGGTTCTACTAACATCTTGTTACACCAAAACACATTATTTTTACCATCAAACACCTTAGAACACTTAATTCCATCAAGAACATTCTTATACACAAAACTTCACCAAACTTACACTACATTGCAATATAATGCATTATTAAAATTGCTTGGCACTTAGGCCCTTAAATAACATGGCTCTTAGGCCCGTAAAGTGCACAAACCATAAACACTGAATTTCCCACATAATATATGCCTTTGACCTACAATTACACCCAACAATACATATGTCTTTTTAATATACCCTTGAGAGTATTTTTCTAAGTCATTTACCATTAGCTCCTTATGTAGTTTTAATAAGCAATATAAGCTCATTTTTCCTTAGACATTACAAGATACATTAGGTTAGCACATTTACCTCTTTTCCTCACAAACTTCTTTCTTGTTTCCTTGATTAAAAATCGGCAAGGACTTGGGATGGCTTGTCAACTTCCAATCAATATACAAACAATGTAATGAGTATTCAAGCTTTATGCCTCATCTCATTATAAACCCAAGTTATATATATTGTCTTAGAACATTAAGATGATGGTTTTACCTTGGAAATAAAAGAGAGTTTGGATATGTAGCAAGAGAGAACTCCACCAAGCCCTTGGAAGATTCAAATGAAGCCAAACAAGGCAAAAGAAAACACCATGAAGAGGTGATTTTCGATGAACATAAAAACATGGAGGAAATGTTATTTTTCTTTGAGTTTCCTTACCTAGAAGCAAATGAGAACAATAATATGTGAAAAGATGAGCTCAAGCTCCTCCCATGGAGATTCCTCTTGGCACCAAAATGGAGCTCTTGAAGTTTTGAAAGGATGAAGTTGAAGAGCTTGGCAAGACAAAGAGAATGGTGGTCTTGGTTTTTGATTTGGCAAAGGGAGCTAGGAGATATAAGAGATTGAAGATGGTGGATGCTGGTGTACTGTAGCAACCGTAGAAGAGAGCAAGAAGGAAGATAGATGATGGTGGGAACAAGGGAAATGAGAGAATGAAGAAGACTTAGTTAGGTTTAGATATTTGTAAGTTAAAGCAAATAGTAACTTGCTTTATCATTTGTTATTTACTTGTTAATTAGCAAGGTGGTGACTCACCTCACATAAACCGGCCCCTATTAGTTATGTAGGGGTGTTTTGGTCATTGTTGACCAATTAAATTTCTTACATTGACTTATGTTATAAACTAGCTTAAAATAGTTACTATTCACAAAACAAGGCACATATTTGTGAAATTTTTGATTTCCCATTGATTTAGACTTCCTAATGTGATATTAAATAGTACACATGTTAATTAAAGAGTAATGATGGACATTTAGCAACTCAAAACTCATTTAAAGCACATTTTGTGTTTTAACTTGTTTTCAAGCTTGGTTTTCTTTGGTAATTGGTTTATTATATTCACTAACACCTAAATAAAGTCTTGGTAAGCTTATGAGGTCTTAACCAAACTTATCCCAAGCTTAGAGCACATTTTTGCCCATATTGACTTTAAGGTAATTTATTGTGTTTTCAATGGTTTAAATTGTTTACTAATGTTTCTTAGACTCCTTTTAGTCTTAATATACGATATTTTAATGTTTAAATAACATACCAAGGTTTGGGGTATTTCAATCTACCCCTCTAAAAAACTTTGTCCCCAAAGTTCATACTTCCCACATATCTTAATATTAGAACACGGGGAATACTTATAAAACAATACTTCCATAACAACATACTTACATAGCATCGGACACAAGGTCCAAACATCAAAACATCATTCAGACACAACTGTCTGTAACATAACAAGGTAACTACATACCACAGACAATGTATTTAAATACATGTTGTACATACATAACCGAAACGGCTCTACCCCCTTAAAATAGGGGTACGCCCCGTACCCTATACATACAAAACTAAGAAGTAAACAATGACGGGTACTTCGCCTTCATCTTATCTTCCAGCTCCCAAGTGGCCTCCTCAACGTCCTGGTTAGACCAGAGAACCTTTACCAGTCTCACAGACTTATGGCGAGTGTCTCGAGTGTTAATGTCCAGAATCCGTAAGGGAGTCTCCACTGATCGCATGGTCGGCTCTAAAGTTAGCCTTTCAGGCTGAAGTACATGAGACGGATGAGACATATATTTCTTTAACTGGGACACATGAAATACATCGTGTACCTTGCCCAGCTCGGCGGGTAAATCAAGTCTGTAAGATACCGGGCCGATCTGCTCCGTCACAACATAAGGCCCCACATATTTTGAGCTCAACTTGCCTTTCTGGCCAAAACAAAATACTCCCTTCATGGGGGATACTCTAAGAAATACCTGATCGCCCACGGTGAACTCCAGGTCACGTCTGCGCACATCGGCGTATGATTTCTGCCTATCCTGAGCTGCCTTCATGTTAGCCCAGATCTGGCGTACTTCTGACTGTACTTGCTCCAGATACTCTGGTCCTATAATGACCGTCTCACTCGACTCATCCCAGCATAATGGCGTGCGGCATGGTCTACCGTACAAAGCCTGGAACGGAGACATCTTGATCGAAGCATGGTAACTGTTGTTGTAGCTAAACTCAATCAGATGTAACTTATCAATCCAGCTGGTCTGAAAGTCAGGTGCACATGCACGTAACACATCCTTGAGTGTTTGGATGGTGCGCTCACTCTGACCATCTGTCTGTGGGTGGAACGCTGTACTTAGCTTCAGCTCGGTACCAAGCACTTCCCGCGTGGATTTCCAGTACCTCGAGAAGAATCTGGTATCCCTGTCAGACACAATCTTTTTCGGTACCCGATGGTGCTGAACAATCTCTCTGTCGAAGAGCTCTGCAAGTTTTGCCACTTTCCAGGTGTCCTTCATCGGTATGAATCGAGCCACCTTGGTCAGTCGGTCAACAACAACCCAAATCATATTCAGACCTCCCCTTGTAGGCGGAAGCCCTACCACGAAGTCCATAGAAATGTCATGGAACTTCCACTCAGGCACTGGCATTGCCTGTACCATACCACCAGGTCGTCGTTGCTCAAACTTGACCTTCTGACAAGTGAGACACCTCAACACATAATCATTTACATCCTTTTTCATACCAGTCCACCAAAAATATCTTTTTATACCTTTATACATCTTTGAAGCTCCGGGGTGAATCGATGTAGTAGAACAATGGGATTCACTCAGTATGCGCTCTTTCAGCTCAGCGCTACTCCTCGGAATACACAGTCGACCATTAAGCCTAATCAGGTCATCATCGTGGAGCCGGAAGTCGTACTTCTGACCCTCGAATGTGCCATCAATAAGCTTCTGCCTGATCTCCAACATATACTGATCCGACATCTAAGCACTCCGCACCTCTTCAACCAAGCTAGAATAAGAGACTAGCGAATGGAGAGAGTGTGCTCGGCGACTCAGTGCGTCAGCCACCACATTTGCTTTACCCTCCTTGTACTGTAAATTGATGTCGTAGTCGTTTAAGAACTCGACCACCTTCTTTGTATCATGTTCAACTCCTTCTGAGTGAACAAGTATTTTAAACTCTTGTGGTCAGAATAGATTGTCACGCTTACCCCATATAAATGATGTCGCCATATCTTCAATGCGAAGACAATGGCACCCAACTCTAAATCATGGGTAGGGTAGTTCTCTTCGTGTTTCTTCAATTGCCGGGAGGCGTAAGCCACGACCTTCCCGTGTTGCATCAATACACATCCCATACCTCTGCCTGATGCATCGCAATAGACCTCAAAACCCTCTGGACCGTCTGGTAAAGTCAGGACTGGTGCAGATGTCAGAGCATCCTTGAGACTCTGGAAAGAACTCTCACAGTCGACTGTCCATTCAAATGGTGCATCCTTCTTCTTTAAGGAAGTCATCAGTTTCGAGACACTGGAGAAGTCCTTAACAAATCTCCTATAATATACTGCCAGACTGAGGAAGCTCCGAATGTCAGTAACTGTCTTCGGCCTAGGCCAGGTGCACACTGCATCTATCTTTGCCGGATCAACAGCGATCCCGACTTCAGAAATCACATGACCAAGAAAAGATACTTGGTTCAACCAAAACTCACTGGCCTAGGCCGAAGACAGTTACTGACATTCGGCCTAGGCCAGGTGCACACTGCATCTATCTTTGCAACACACTTCTTAGGTGGCTTTCGTGCTCACCCTTCGATTTCGAATACACAAGTATATCGTCGATGAAGACTACCACTGACTTGTCCAACTGATCTTGGAACAAGCGGTTCATTAAGTCCATGAACTTAGCCGGTGCATTGGATAAACCAAACGGCATAACTGTAAACTCATAATGTCCATATCTGGTTCTGAATGCGGTCTTCTCAATGTCACTATCACGGATGGCAATCTGATGGTATCCGGATCGTAAATCTATCTTGGAGAATACTGATGCTCCTTTCAACTGATCAAATAAGTCGTCAATGCGTGGTAAAGGATAACGGTTCTTTACCGTAACTGCATTCAGCTCTCGATAGTCGATGTAGAGGCGGAGGCTACCGTCCTTCTTCTTCACGAAGAGGACCGGTGCTCCCCATGGTGAAACGCTAGGGCAGATAAATCCCTTGTTGAGTTGGTCTCTCAGCTACTCCTTGAGCTCTGTCATCTCTGTTGGAGCCATACGATAGGGCGCCTTCGCAATTGGTCCGGTGCCCGGAACCAAATCAATCTCAAACTCAACTTCCCGTGCTGGCGGCATGCCCGGCAGTTCCTTAGGAAATACATCAGGAAACTCCGATACTACCGGCACATCTGGGCTAAACTCTGGGTCTCTCTCTATGTCCTGGACATAGCAGAGGTATACATCATTCCCTCGTCTGTCCATGGCGGTGATGATCTGAGTCAAAGGCTCCCTGGTCCTCTGGCGGTATGATATAGTAACCCCAGACGAACTCCGAAGAAGCAGACGATGCTCGGCACATAGGATTATACCCTTGTACCGCTCCAACCAGTTCATCCCGACAATCACATCAAAACCAAGTCCCTCAAACTCTATCAAGTCGATCGAAAACTCTTCATCTCTGATTCGTACAACAACATCTCGGTGGTAGCGGGTACACCTGATCCGCTCTTTCGACGGGAGAGTGACTAGAAAGTCTGGCATCTCTTCATCGCCTAACCCCAGCCTCTTCGCAAAAGATAGCGAGATAAATGTATGTGAGGCTCCGGAGTTTAACAAGATCAAAGCGTCCACGCCATAGACTGGAAAGGTACCGGTGAGGATTGTGCCGCTCTTGCCGGCTTCTGCCTCATTACAAACACCCAGTATACCTCCCGTTCCGAGTGCACAGCCTAATTCATTGGCAAACTAATAAGTATACGGTCACAACACGGTTGATATACTTCCAAAACAACATCTCTTTATTCATTAACACACTCTTTACACCATAATTTGGTTTACATTGCTGACATAACTAACACATACAACATCCTTAACATACACTGGTTTAACACATTACACGATTCACAAGGCTTTAAAACTGCTTGAAGGTCAAATTCAAACGTCCGGGTTTCATGTGTGTGGCATTGATAACTGTCGAGGGTGCGGTATTCAGTTTGATCTTCTTGATACCGTGGTAAAGCATCCTTGACTGCCCACCCATGATTAATACATCACCTGACTTCAATACTAACTTCTTCGCGAGATCACCACGCTTCTGCTCGCCGTACACAAACACTGCGGTATCACCAATGGACCAAGACACCACGGGTACTCCCTTACTTAGAGACTCGGGTGACTTGTCCTTATCTTGGTGTAACCCTAATCGTCCACCTTTCTGGTAGAAGTTCACAATACATAAATCTGCTTTAACACTTGGTATTGAGTCCGATTCAACTTGCTGAGCAATTCCCACGGCGTGGTTAACGACCGTAAGGTACTGCTCAGGTATCATCGGTATAGTTGCTCCATCTTCAGCTCGCACGTCTTGATATGTCTTGGTGTAAGGATTCCAGTCCTTACCCATGCACATCATCTTCAATTTCATCCTCGATCCGCTCGGGTATTCGGGTGTGTAGAAATCTCCAGGTGCTGCTCCTAGTTCATTACATCGTCTGATGATGTGGATTTGTGCTTCCGGTGTCAGGTATCCATTTAAGAGTATCATACCTGGTTGGATGACCTGACATTGCTCCATTGGAATGTCGGTGATGCTGATGGTGGTTTCTTCAGGGGTTGGTGTGGGTGGGATTGGATAACAAATATTGAAGGCTCCTTTAAGTTTAGAATTACCTAATTAGGTGACTTTCACATTATACTTTAATTCTTTACTCACATTGTAGTACACTTAGACTCACTAACACACATGCATGAAATGCGGTATGCAATCACTTATTTCATTCAACAGTTTAGGCGGTACCTGGTCTAGAAGAGGGCCCTGGTGCCTTAGACCGGTCCACTACATTCAGGGCGGCCTTGCCGGATCCTGACCCCTTCCCCTTCTGGGAATCAGTTTACCTCTGAT
This sequence comes from Limonium bicolor, assembly GCA_023374045.1. NCBI lineage: Eukaryota > Viridiplantae > Streptophyta > Magnoliopsida > Caryophyllales > Plumbaginaceae > Limonium > Limonium bicolor. The sequence continues at coordinate 299,571,689 of CM041780.1, forward strand.
CTGGGGGTGGCTGATTAGCCGTCTTCGGGCCATCGGTGGTCGCGGCGGCCTTACCCTTCCACTGCCCCTTAGGCCTGTAGTTTATGCCATTCGGGTTCTGGAAGCATTCGTAGTCACGGTGCCCCATCTTCTTGCAGAATCGGCACTGCACATCATCTCCCTTGTAGTCCTTAACGGGGTGGTCTCCCTTGCACCACTTGCAGTAGTAGTGGCGATCTGATCTAGAGCCCGTGCTAGCTGCCAACACATTACATATTCAGTACACACTTCACAAATAACAGCACACACTAGAATTCGGTATTCGAATTTAATTAATTACCATTGGGCGGGTAAGAGCGTAAGGGCTTAGCCGCATATGCATAGGTGAGCTGTAGCGGCTCCTCAGCAGTGGTGGTCTGGGCTTGGCCTTTGCCACCCTGTTGCTGTCCTTTCTGGGACTGGGGGTACGGCTTTTTCTTCTTCCCTCCCCCGTACCCTTGCGTGCTTTGGCCCTCGCTCGTGGCCTTGCGCTTGAGCACATTCTCCTCGTCCCTCAGACGGGCGGTGATCTCTACAATAGCAGCGGCATGATAGCACTCCTATGCTTAGGGTGTTAGTTATACCCCGCAAATCAAACTCACAATCACATTAACATACTGCACATACTTGTTCACATCACACTGTAGGTCATTACCTGCAAAGTAGTATATCCGGTTGGCCCCATACCATAGCGTAGGCGGTAGCTCAGTCTGTTGTAGAAACGGTTCACTAAAATCCGGTCTGAGTAACCCAGATCCGGCAGCAGGTGGATAAGTCCGATGAAAGCAGAATAATACTCATCTACCGTCATCTTATCCCCTTGCCTCAGATTGTCGAGCTCTAGGCGCTTGGCCTCTTGCACGTGTATCGGGTAATACTTGGCTCGCAGCAGAGCCGTGTACTCCCTCCATTGAAAGGTAGGATCAGCAACTCTGCCCTCCCTTACCAGCTTCCACCAACTCTGTGCCGAACCCTTCAGATAGTAAGCGGCAAGACGGACCTTGACCTCCTCGGGCACACTCAAGGTCTCGTAGGTGGTCTCCATTTCGGAGATGTACGCCTCCAACTTACTAGGGTCGGTCTCCCCACTGAACGACAGGGGTCTCAAATCAGCCAACGCCTTGACCCAGTTGGTCTCTCGTGGCGGTGGCGGGGGTAGTTGAACTTCGGGCTGTTGCCCCTTCTGAATCGCAGCTACTAACTGTGGGACCATCTGGGCTACGGCGGCCGCAACAGCGTCGGCCATGACTTACGCCGTAGGGTTCTCTCCCTGGTTCCCGGTATCTCCAATGCCGCGCCCGCGGCCTCGACCTCGTGGTCTACCTGACATCTAAATTCACATGAACATTCATTAGCATTGTGCTTGCACACTTATCGGTCCGACGGTTGTAACATCTTCCCGACATTAAGGTATCTCCACACTCAGTTAGTGGTTAACCTTCTCATAACTGTTCTCTTTGGTAACTATGGTTAGGTTTCCTAACTCGGTATATTCCTAAGCTCGGTATTCTAGTCATCAGAGCGATACTTTGCTCTGATACCACTTTTTGTAACACCCCTACTACGCACTTTACAATAATTGAAATCGCAGCGGAAATAAACAACTAAATATTAACTAAACGATTCGGTGCTACAGCGCCATTAACCACCCATGTGGTTAACGAGGCAGAATAAATACAAGTGTACCGGTCTGATGATCAGACTCCCGAGCATTAGGTACTAACATCCAAACTTATATACATTACCAACCATACCGAGTGTTTAATACAAACCATCATTGTAACATGTAACTGTAAACTGCCACTGTGTACAACTGGCACTGTAATAACGATAGTGTTCAAAATAAAACGCCACGGGAGCACAGGCGCATCCCGGGCTCAACATCCAAATAAACCAAAAGTATTTCTGCAACCTAGAATCTACCGCCATTCCGCTTCCTCGATCCTCATCCTGCAATATCAATATGGAGCCCCCGAGGGGGTCAGCAACCCTTGGCTGGTATGGTTAACGCGCAGCCCATCGGCTACCGGGATACGCACAACTAATTGTCATGATGACATGGCATTTATTTTAAGCATACAACATATATATCATAGCAAGAGTATTGCACAACAACGTCACACATAACATACAAGAACGAATCCTTTTAGGAAACGAACCAACACAAATAGATCCCATGGAGAGCCTAGAGAATGTTGCCAAACTCATGCTAAGCTCGTTACATAACTCGTTACCGTCCTGTTAGATTGAACGAATAACTTAACACACGGGTGCGTCGGATATAGTGATCCAAGCACACCGAACAAACATAGTATGCCCGTGTGGCCCGACGTGAGTCAGTAAAATAGCCATGGTTAAGCTAAAGGGAAGGTTGAAAACCAAAATAGAGGACAACCTTAACATACAAAGAGAATCGAACCGGTTATGACATCGACTCCCATACTCACACGCGTGGCCGGAACTACCGGACTCTTCACTCCCCGGTTAGCACTTGTTAGATGTTCAACAATGAACTCAATAAACAAATCACAACATGTGGTTAAGTCTTGTTAGACACACACAAGGGAAATGAGTCGCATCTTAACAACACAATAATATAATAAACTATAAACTCATTACATGCCTTAGGTCTTACAAGGTCGTAAACTCACAGAAAACAAACATCACACAAGCCGGTGTAAACCGGTAGGCAACAGACTGCAAGAAAACCATACCTTGGTCCTTGCTTCGACTGGTTTCCACCGTAGGTCACTCCTATACATGATTAATAACGTCGGTTAATTAACTTACTTAACTTCAAATTTTACTAAGCATTTTACATGATTATATGACATGTATTAATGCCCAAACTTATCCTTGATTCCCTTCATTATACCTCTAGGGTTAATTACATAAGTCATATTCCTTTCTGTTTTTTTTAAATGTTTTGGTTCGACCGACCTTACCGACCGACCTTACACAAGGTCGGTCCATTCCAGAACATATTACCGCCAGAAAATTCTACTCCGACCGACCTTGCAAATTCGGTCCACAAGGTCGGTCTATTCCTGAGAGTTTTTCCCCTTTGAAAATTCAGGCCCGACCGATCTTGGCAAGTTCGGTCCTAAGATCGGTCGATTCCCGAGACTCACTTACGTACAAAGATTTAGGCATGACCGACCTTGTAAGTTCGGTCCCAAGGGCGGTCTATTCGAGAGACTTAATCCGTACCAAAAATCCATGCCCGACCGACCTTGCAAGTCAGGTCCCCAAGGTCGGTCCATTCCAGAGACCATTTCTCGCAGGGTAAACTGGGCTCGACCGACCTTGCAGGTCCGGTCCCCAAGGTCGGTCTGCTCCAGACCCTTATTTTTATTTACTCATTTAACTCCAAACTTCACCTCATAGTGCCCTAGTATATTCTAACCACATTTGACACTTCAAACATCCCTTAATACATCCATTAAACTCCTTAAATCATTCACCAAAACCCTCCTCAACATTACACAAGTTCTTATACAAAGGTTAGCACATGCAATGTTTTTCACAAAGTTTTCATGTGGTGTTTTATACCTATAACTACCACTAGTCCCAAATGTTCCCTCACTACTACAACATCATCTCCTAAGCATCTTTTCTTCCAAACCAAACTCCTTGAATACTTCTACAAGTTTATAGCTCCTTCATGCAACACATCACTTCTTCCTTATTCACCAACATTACACAAGTCCTAAACACCATCTCACCATGATCTTGAAGTATCCCAAAACACTCATTTGCATTCTAACTCCTCTAAAATGTTGCCTAAGTTCTTTTTACATCTTAGAATACCTTAATGCATGTTTCTTTCACTAGTAAAACACTTAATCATTCTAAACACTTCCTAACTCACCAAAACTCATTTTAAACACCTAAAACTTCTTATACATTGCCTAAATTTCGACATGGGTTCTACTAACATCTTGTTACACCAAAACACATTATTTTTACCATCAAACACCTAAGAACACTTAATTCCATCAAGAACATTCTTATACACAAAACTTCACCAAACTTACACTACATTCCAATATAATGCATTATTTAAATTTCTAGGCACTTTGGCCCTTAAATAACATGGCTCTTAGGCCCTTAAAGTGCACAAACCATAAACACTAAATTTCCCACATAATATATGCCTTTGACCTGCAATTACACCCAACAATACATATGTCTTTTTACTATACCCTTGAGAGTATTTTTCTAAGTCACTTACCATTAGCTCCTTAAGTAGTTTTAATAAGCAATATAAGCTCATTTTTCCTTAGACATTACAAGCTACATTAGGTTAGCACATTTACCTCTTTTCCTCACAAACTTCTTTCTTGTTTCCTTGATTAAAAATCGGCAAGGACTTGGGATGGCTTGTCAACTTCCAATCAATATACAAAAAATGTAATGAGTATTCAAGCTTTATACCTCATCTCATTATAAACCCTAGTTACATATATTGTCCTAGAACATTAAGATGATGGTTTTACGTTGGAAATAAAAGAGAGTTTGGATATATAGCAAGAGAGAACTCCACCAAGCCCTTGGAAGATTCAAATGAAGCTAGAACAAGACAAAAGAAAACACCATGAAGAGGTGATTTTCGGTGAACATAAAAACATGGAGGAAATGTTATTTTTCTTTGAGTTTCCTTACCTAGAAGCAAAGGAGAACAATAATATGTGAAAAGATGAGCTCAAGCTCCTCCCATGGAGATTCCTCTTGGCACCGAAATGGAGCTCTTGAAGTATTGAAAGGATGAAGTTGAAGAGCTTGGCAAGACAAAGAGAATGGTGGTCTTGGTTTTTGATTTAGCAAAGGGAGCTAGGAGATATAAGAGATTGAAGATGGTGGATGGTGGTGTGCTGTAGCAACCGTAGAAGAGAGCAAGAAGGAAGATAGAAGACGGTGGAAACAAGGGAAATGAGAGAATGAAGAAGACTTAGTTAGTTTTAGATATTTGTAAGTTAAAAGCAAATAGTAACTTGCTTTATCATTTGTTATTTAATTTTTAATTAGCAAGGTGGTGACTCACCTCACAAAAACCGGCCCCTATTAGTTATGTAGGGGTGTTTTGGTCATTGTTGACCAATTAAATTTCTTACATTGACTTATGTTATAAACTAGCTTAAAATAGTTACTATTCACCAAACAAGGCACATATTTATGAAATTTTTGATTTCCCATTGATTTAGACATCCTAATGTGATACTAAATAGTACACATGTTAATTAAAGAGTAATGATGGACATTTAGCCACTCAAAACTCATTTACAAGACAATTTTTCAAAAATGTGCTTTAAGACTCCTTAAAGAACATTTTGTGTTTTAACTTGTTTTCAAGCTTGGTTTTCTTTGGTAATTGATTTATTATATTCATTAACACCTAAATAAAGTCTTGGTAAGCTTATTAGGTCTTAACCAAACTTTTCCGAAGCTTAGAGCACATTTTTGCCCATATTGACTTTAAGGTAATTTATTGTGTTTTCTATGGTTTAAATTGTTTACTAATGTTTCTTAGACTCCTGTTAGTCTTAATATACCATATTTTAATGTTTAAATAACATACCAAGGTTTGGGGTATTTCAAGGATATTGGCAACAAGTAGGATCGAACCACCTGGATCAAAACAAAGTATTACTGCAGCAATTAAATTAGGAAAATACAAACTCCATAAAACCTGGTTTTGAAGGAGGTGTTTTCTGCAAGAAATCTCTAATAGAGAACCGAGTGATGGTTGTATTTCTTCCTTAAACTAGAGAATGTAAACATTCTCCTTTTGTTGTTTAGCCGTGTGGAGGCAAGGTGGTAGTGGTGGTCCTTGCTCAGAGTCGTAGATGTAAATATTCTCCCCTGGATCGAAAATGAAGGTGGAAGTGAGCTTCAATGGGTGGGTTGGGCGTTCATTATTTTTCTTTGGAGAAGGGCCCAGATTTTTTAATGGATGACCCTTGGTGCACAAGAGGGGGAGGCCGTGATCCTCGAGATGAAGATCAAAGTTGGATGGCTCCTCCTCCTCAAATTTGAGGATGTAATAATCCTCGTCTTCTTTTAGGAGTTAGATGTCCAAAGTCCGAAGTCAAATGTCCAGAAATTATAATACTGATATATTGGTTAGGCTGATAAACGTTAGTTAAACAATACTGATATTTTTTTTTTGTATATATTTTTTAACAAGAGTAAAATGACAGAAAATTGAAATGACAAGGGAAAGAAATGACAGAAAATTAAAGTTAGGAGTTAGTATACAGAAATTATAAGTTAGTAGTTAGGGACAATGGAAAGAAATGTTAAGCACAATGGAAATGAAATGTTAGTATACAATGGAATGAAATGACAGGAAATTTTAAGTTAGTAGTTAGGGACAATGGAAAGAAAGGACAATGGAACGAAATGACAATGGAACGAAATGACAATGGAACGAAATGACAATGGAACGAAATGACAATAATATTAAGATGTTAGGAGTTAGATGTCCAAAGTCCGAAGTCAAATGTCCAAGTCAGGTCAGAAGTCCGATGTCCAATTCAGATGTCCGAGGTTAACAATTTAATAGTATTAACAGATTATTTTAATACAGCAAGTGAACTACCGGAAACTAGGGAAATTGATGGAATCAATCTCCCCGGCAACGGCGCCAATTTGCAGACTGTTATTTTCTGAGTGGTTAAAGTGGTATAAAATTAAAAGAAAAGAAAAGAAATTAAAACTCAAATTAAACGTCGGGCTGCAAACAAATCCCGGTCGTAGTAGTAAAGACAAGTGTCGTATCCACAGGGAGATTGTTCAATTTATCCTAGTCTTGGTAGTTACTTAAAAACTGTAAAAAGGGGTTTAGCCGGAGGCAAGCTTGATTTGTTGTTTGATCAGTGCAAATATAATAAAAACAGTAAAAAGGTGAATTAATTGATGTGAATGGAAAAATGTATCCTAGGATAGCGGGGGAATTTCCTAAATTACTTAAACATATTTATAACCTTGTTTCAATTATTTATTGCCTATTAGAGTTAATAATTGTCAGTTACGAACTCTTAATAAAAGCCTTAATATTTTCCTGCTCAGTCCGGAGTGTAAATATCAAGATTAATTCCTGTGTTTTTTTTGTGGGTACCTAGACTATCTCAAAATCATATGTTGATAGTTACCAAATAAATGCAGTCGTTTGTCGCGCAAAGCATTTAGCAATATTAGTTGAAAGGAATTAAAACAAGTTAAAATAAGAGAGACAGGTGATAAATATTAATTTACGTAATATTAGAAATCAAACCCCCATCCTAGGATACAAATGAAAATTACTCAGACATTAACGGAGATAAGAAGATTACATAGATAGATTTTGACATTAATTCAGAGGAAGAACTGGTCTGCTCTCCTCTCACTGCTGTTCTTCTATTTCTTTTGTTACTGCGTGAGTGTGGAATGATGTGGTGATACGGGAGGAAATATAAGTGGAAGTGAATGGATAAGTGTGGTGAGCGAATTCTTCAGACTCCCGTCGTGCGTGGTGTGTGTTTATGCAGTAATGGTGTTGGGTTTATATAGAGGATTGGAGGAGCAGATCCGTACGAATTTGATTGCAGATGAAGAAGAGCATTGATTGCTTCATTGATTGCGCAGGGGACAGACTGAATACGCGTGCGGAGTAGATGGATAAGTTGTGGGCGAGTTGGGCGAGTTGCAGACGACGACGGCGCGAAGAAGATACTGGTCGCGACTGATAATTAGTCACGGTGCTGTTGTGTCCGCCTGTTGGTACCGCCTATAAGCAAGCGGTTGTGTGCCTCTGGTCCGCCTCCAAGACCGCCCAATATGGGGCGGTAACCTCCTTCAACGTCCGCCAGGCGGTAGCCTGTGTGTTGTCCGCCTGTTAAGAGGCGGTAGCCTCTGTCTCGTCCGCTTGGTTTCAGGCGGTAGCCTCCATCACCGTCCGCCAGGCGGTTGCCTGTGTGGTGTCCGCCCAGTATGGGGCGGTAGCCTTGGTGTGAGACGTCCGCCTGTTATCACGATGACCAGGCTTATTTCAGTTTGGGCTCCGTTTTCTGAGCCGTCTGCGCCTATACGTTCGTCTCTTCGTGTTCTTTGCTCCTAGCTTGGCTTTTCCTCATGTTCAAACCAATAAATTTGTGAGGTAATCAATAGAACATAAACTAGAGGAAAAACATACGATAAGTGAGAAATGAGCAGAAAAGTGCTGATATAATATATGAAATACACCCATAAAACATGCTCATTTAGACACTTATCAGCTGCCATGGTTGCCTGTACCGTAAATTGTTGCCAACAAAGTTTGCTACTTCTGCTGCTTTTAATTCTTGTAATTGGGGGCATTTTTCATAATCGTGTGGCCCACCACATTGCGTACAAGAAACATCAGAAGATGATAGGGATAGAGGAGCATAGCCGGGAGGGGTTGTAGATGATCGGGAAGTCATCGACTTTGCTTGTTGGGGGGTAGGAGTTCATGGCCATCTGCTCAACTACTTTCTGCAGTGTGCTTACCTTCGTCGTCTGCTGCGCATTGCTCTCCATGAGTTGCTCATGGCTTCTCATCAGTTGGTCGAACTTATTGTCACTTTCTCCTACGTGGTATAAGCCTGGAGTGCCGCCTCTTGATCCACTAGTGGCCCAGTCTCTGATTTCTTCACAAAGGGACTCTATCCCATTCAGGAATTGTTCACCTGGCTTTTTCAAAATGTCAGCACGTAAAGAGGATAGTACCATTGTTTTGCACTGATTGATTAAGCCTTTGAAGAACCATTGAGATAACTGTTCTTTTGTGAGACCATGGTGAGGACACGTCAGTAGCAGTCCTCTGAAATGGTCCCAAGTTTCACAGATGTTTTCCGACCCTGGCTGCTTGAAATTGTAGATCTCAGCAATCATTTCCAATGTTCGGCTCGGGGGCAGGAACTTGTCGTAGAACTTGTTGGCCATACCATCCCAAGTACCAATTGTACTTGGTGTAAGGTTGTGGTACCATTTACTCGCATTTCCCGTAAGGCTGTGAGGGAACAAGGACATTCTTGCGTACTGGTACTGCGTTGGTTGCAGTTAAACTGTTGGCATGCTGCAGAAACTTGGTGACATGCAACAGTGCTTCGTCGGGACTAGAGCCATCGAACATGCCTAACTCCTTTACACATCGGATCTGATGATATGGCTTCAACTTTTGCCACTCATCGTATTCGGATTGGGTAAGGTGGGGAAGGATGATGACGGGCTGTTGTCCTTGATTAAATGGCCTGTTGATGTTACGAACTATAGCTGGTAAATAAGTCATGGCTGCTTCCTGTTTAGCCTCTATCACCATGGTGGTTGTGTTTTGTTGAGATCGTTTCTGCCTTAAAGCGCGCAGAAAAGTTCTCTTGATCTCAGGGGTGTAACTACCTGTATGATTGTTAATATCGTCCGGAAGGCTGTGTGATCGAGTAACAGGCATTCACCACTCAAAACAGAAAAAGAAACTGTGATGTGATAAAATAAACAAAATAGAAAGAAATATGGAGGGGGAATTTAAACAGCTAAAGAGAAACAACTTAATAAAATAAAATAAAGAACTTTTTTTATAAGAGTAAATAATCCGAAAATAAATAAACAAAAAGAAATAAAAATAAATGCAGTTTAAGTAAATAATAAAATTAAAATAAAGAAAAAGGGCAGAATTAAATTGCTGGAATTTAAATGACAAGGGAATTTAAATAACAAGGGAATTTAAATGACAGTAATTTAAATGACCAGAAAATAAAGAACTGAATTTAAATGACAATTAAATAAAGAACTGGAATTTAATTGACTGAAATTTAAATGACATAAAATTAAATGACAGAATTTAAGTGACAGAATTTAAATGACAGAAATTAAATGACAGAATTTAAATTACTGAAATTTAAAGGACAATGGAAATTTAAATAACTGGAAAATAAATGACAGGAATTTTAAATGACTGGAAAAATAAATAACTGTAATTAATACGATATTTAAATTGCTGGAATAATTAAATGACAGAAATTAGTAGAAATACAAATAGCAAAAGAAAATGACAAAATAAAAATAATACTGAATTATGAAACAAAATTAATATAGCAAACAAAATATTAACAAAATAAAGAAAACAAAATATTATAGAAACACCATATTATAATATAACAGGTGAATTATCCGGGGCTTAGGGACTAGAATAAATCAAGTCCCCGGCAACGGCGCCATTTTATAGACAGGAAAATGAGAGTGGTTGGAACTGGTGTATTTTAAACAATTGAGAAAGAAATTAAAAACTCAAAATACCTTATGGGCTGCAAACAAATCCCGGTCGCAGTAGTATAGTAAAGTGGAGGCGACCGGATATCGAACCGTGAGACTAAAGGGGAATTATCTAATTCCTAAGCGGTGTCACAAAAAGGGGGGATTAATTGACTTGTTTTATAAATAAAAAGGAAAGATAAAACAAACTGAGTAAAAGGTAAATTAAACGGGACTCTAGGTTCAGGTTTATATAGTCTGCGATTTTATGCTATGTCTACCGGTTTTATTGTGATAGTTTGGCAAAATTCCTGTTATTAACTTGAGGACTAAATCATAGACTCAAAAGAACTCGTTTACCAGAACTTGCTCGGTCTAATCCGGATTCGAGCAAAACACATGTAAACGGATTAAGTGTGAGAAATTATATTTGCGTCTGAAAACACTAACTTATTAAATCATAATAAGCTTTCTACAGATTTACGGCTTAATTAACCTGTCTAATTATCACGGGTCTGATCAAAATAGATTTAGTAAAGCATTTTAATAAATTCATGAAATTTATTAAAAAAGCGAGAGATAAGCTTTAATCGTAACAAACTGTATTTAATTAAACCGGTAAAAACATAATTACATAACTAAACAGACTATAAATTAACCTTCACCCAGAGTATATCCTATTTGCCTGACATATTAGCTGGTAATATATTGGTCAGAGGTTGGACAGAATAATAACGCAGTGGTTTTTGTGGATGAAAATGGAGTGACATGGTGATTTTGTGGAGGAAAATTGACATGATTTTTGGGGTGGAATGAGATATGTATTAATGGAGGGTTATAGGTATATTTATAGTGAAAATGGGGTAAAAAGAGAGGGTATGTCGGTGTGTGAAAAGATAAAATATATTTATCTTTTCACACAATGTCGATGCAGCCCTGTACGCTGTCAAATTTGACGTGTCCGAACTAGTGTCCAGACCAGTTGGTTCGGACATGTCGACGCTGTGTGAAAAATGCTTCGTCGACATGTGTCCGGACTTGCGTCCGGACCTATAGGGTCAGACAGGTGTTGCGTCCGGACACAGGTCCGGACATGTGTATTTTTTTCTACTTTCTTTGCAAACTTCGACGGGCTTTAGATTGTTCGTTTGAGCTCCGATTTGATCCCCGTTTATTGCGTTGCGAAGCTTGTGAAGTGTACTATGTGATTCCAAGACTTTTTTCTGCATTTCATACATAAAATATATCAGTTCATATCAAAACATAAATCCAAGAAAATTCACATAGCAAGTGGGAAACATTGCCTAAAGTGTTGCAAGTTATAAGGTATTTAAACCCTAAAAGTCTATATATTTCGCACTTATCAGCAAGCCCTATTCCTTTGTGGTTACCTGGGCCCGCGCCCCAAGCACCTCTCTGGATCGATCCATACCCGTTTTGATTTTAACTCCTAGTGAGGACATGTTGAATTTGTGTGGGCCTTGTTTACCTGCATGATCGGCCCATTACCCAGCCTAGAAATTGATAGGAACTTTTCCTACATCAACTCGGCCCAACCCGAATTTGCGGCTTTATTGTTTACGGCCCAGAGACCCTGTTTGGTTTGATATGTGAGTCATTTGGGCTTCGGCCCAATTCTAGTTATCAACTTAGTGCTAAGCCCATGATAAACAAATCCACCTAAAGCAATTCATGAAGATCCATCAGGCCTTTCCATTTCAAGGCTCATTCTAGTCTAGGAAGACTTTTCACTTAGGCTTTGACCCATGATCCTAGACACAAGTATCATCTTGTAGGCCTAATCAAAATTAATTGGCCCAAATTCCAATTCATATCAAGAACATGGTATAGAAATCATTTTAGCCCATGTGCTTTACTCTGGCCCAAGCGCCCAATTCTCAAAATATTCTGGCCCAAGAGCCACATTCTTCAAACATTTCTAGGCGCCTCCCTTCCAACTCATTTCAGGCCTTAGTGCCTACCCACAATCTTCAAAACATTCCAGCTCATGTGCTTTTCTTGCAGCCCAAACAAGTTTTAACCTAAAACTTCTTCATGGTTCAGAATTTTAGCTCAATCCACTTTTGTTTTCCAATAGATAAGCCCGAACCCCAAGTATGGAAGAGGGAGGAAACCCAGTCAGCATGAAGGCCCAGTTTACATCCTTAGAGCAAAGGTACAGGGCCGCCTTTGATGCCATTGAACAGAAACATAGGTTCACCACTAATGACATGGAGGCTAAGTATGTCACCATCATCGAAGAGCTAAAAAGCAAAATCAATTCCCTTGAGGTTGGTCATCAGGAAAACATTTCAGGAAAGATCAGTGACTCTGGGAACGAGCATGACTACATCAAAGTTAACTCCGTTGGGGCTCAGGGTGCGCAAGGATTCGTAGAGGAAGCCTCCCCAGATCCCCAACTAACTACAGAACTCAAGAAGGGTCTGAAAAGGATCGAGCGCATGGAAAAGGCTAGCATCCGACTGGCTTTGATTACTCTTCTATGGCGTCATACCCTGAGGTTGATCTCCCCCCAAAGTTGAAGTTACCCACACTTGCTCTATACAAGGGTTCCTCAGACTTGCAGGTCCATCTAGCAATGTTCGATAGGGAGATGTCCATCCTCAGGTTGAATGACATGCATAAGGCCAGGGTCTTTGCCCGTTACCTCGATAAAATACCTCAACGTTGGTACTTGACTCAGAGGATGAACACCAAAACCTATGAGGAGGTTTGTGAGGCTTTCTTGCACCATTTCGAGTATGCTAAGAATCTCGAAGTCACTAAGTCCGACCTTGCCAGCACTCGGCAGAGAGACAGTGAATCAATGTCCGACTTCATCAAACGGTGGAAAATGACGGCCGCTGTTTGCACACAGGAAAATTGATATACTAAAAACTAAACTAATTGAACCTAGAAATTAGCAAATCAATAAGTCTGTCGGGTTGCAAAAATCCCGGTCACTATAGTATAGAAAGTTAAGCAACCAGATATCGAACCACGGGGCTTGAATAAATAAGCCTAAGTCCTAAGAAAACTGGAAATTCAGGGGGGTTGTGAATTGTTTTTGTGATTGAATTGAATAAATGCAAATCGAAGCTTAAATAAACAATTAATGCAAATGAGTGATGAGTTTGATAAAGTGAGTGGAACTCTGGGTTTGAGTCGTTCTTTACTGGTTAAATCTAGTAAAATCTACAATTCAATTATGAGAAACGAAAGGCCAATTCTTTCTATCTCTTCAATGCTAAATCCTAGTTCATTGAGAGCTCCCTATCAGAACATGTCAACTCTAATCTAGCAGTTGGCAAAACACATATAGTGGAATAAGTGTGAAGAATTGTTAGCGTTTGTAGAAGAGATTATCTATCCGACTAATCTTTCCCCAAATCTCCAGGTTAATTCGAACTACCTATTAATCACCTTGTCTGATCCTAATAGTTTCGCAGAACAACTCTATAACTCGGAAATTAATAGAGAAGATGAATGATAATCATTAACCTAGAAACAATCCATTACAGTCTCATAATCAAATTGCAGAATTCTTAACTACATTGTATCCATTACGAACAACCCTACCCCAGAGTTAATCCCTACTAGCCAGACATTACAAAGAAGCAGATAAATACAATCAACATAGAATTCATCTAAAGGAAGAAAAACCCTCGAATTGAACGATTATCCAGAATCAATGGCTGCAGGCGCAAGGTTGAAGATGATGGACTGACTCCCTTCTGTTGATGCTCCTCCTCAATGATGATAGAATGCTTGATGAATGGGGATGAAGGTGAAGCTGATGCTGATGGTGTGGATGAGTGGAAGGAGCGTTGTTTTTCAGCGTGAGAGTGTTGTGAAGTAGTGATAGGTAATGAATGATGCTTCTCTCCACTGATTAGGTCACTTAAATAGATTTTCTTCCTCTTTCTCCCTTCAAAACGCCGAACTTCTGCTGAATTTTTAGTCGCGTCCGAACATTGGTCCGACCTTCAATGTTCGGACACGTTGCTTTGAGCGCTTCAATTCCAAAAATCTCGACTTGTGTCCGAACTTTGATGTTCGGACACAAGTTCGGACATGCTCCGTAGGTCAGACTTCCGACTTTTCTCATTGTGATTCTCGAACCATGTCCGAACGTCGATGTTCGGACTGAAGTTCGGACATTCCATCAGGCGCAGCACACGAACTCTCGACTTGCGTCCGAACTTGGAAGTTCGGACACAAGCTCGGACATTCCTTCAAAATCCTCTAAATTCATCGTTCTGACTCCAATTCGACCCCCGTTTGTTGCATCATCTCCCTTGTGAGTTAATCTACTGTTTCCTTGGCTTTTCTCTGCATTTTAACATAGAAAAAGGTATCAACCCTTAACAAACAACAAACCAAAGGAAAACGTATGACAAGTGTGGAATATTATCCATGCGCGTAAGAAAAATAGGCATTAAAGATCACTAAAACCAGTCACATTTCCCACTCATCAAACCTCCTCACACTTAACCTTTGCTTGTCCTCAAGCAAAGCAGGAGTAAGATACCTCAGAATGCCTTAGGACCAAACCTCGGGATTACATAAAAATAAGGAGTCAAGCCACAATAACCACCCAAGAATCGATCTGCTCTTAACTGCATGTCTTCTTTAAACAGTGAAGCACGCTTTTAAAACAAAAGATTATGAAGAAGTCAGATCATGAAGTCAAAACGTAAAGTAACTCAGAACCTTCCAACCTTTTCTCTTCTCAAACCCGTGGATGACAAGGGGTGTGAAGTTCTGCCATATTCCGCAGAACCTTTCAACACCACGTACTCATGATCTAATTAAAGGATTTACCATAACATAAGACTTTAAAGAGCTTCCTCTTTTTTTCTTTTGCGTACATATTAATTTTTTCGCGTAAACAATTCATCCCCCAGACTTTTCTCTCCATCCTTTTAACGGTATTGGGTCTTTTATCCCAGATCAGATGACCTTAGGTAAACGGGTGATGAAGCACCCCAAGGACTTAATAACCGGATGGAAGAGGCCTGTTTTGGTTCAGAAAAATACTTAGATCAGAGGAGTACCTTGCCTTTATCCTTCATTCCAGACATTCTCATCATTCCCAAGGTTCCAAGTTAAACTAGTTCTGACTCCACAACTAACTTGCCCACAAACATTTACAAAATTCAGATTTACCAAAATACGAAAACACACAGGTTTGAGCAAACCAAACCCTTAAGGTTATCACCGGACTCGACTCCACAACTAAAGATCCACCCAAGTATTCAACACCAAGAAGCACTCTAAGGAAATTACCCCATGTAGCCCAAAACCAAACAAATATTAGTGCGAGATGCAAGATAAATGGCTGACACATTCAGAAAGATCTCCCCCTTCCTCACACTTAATGAGGAGCAATGTCCACATTGTTCAGAAAATATCACAAGAAAGAGATCGCCTGAAATGTGTCAGACTCACAAGGGTGCAAGTGAAGAGTTACAAAGTTATAGACGTTAAAGCACAGGCCGAAATGAAACCAAAAAGAGAAAGAAACTAAAAACTCCCCTGATGTCGTTTATGAATGATGGAGGAAGAAGGTCTTCCTCACACTTAGTGTCCTGGTAGGGGAGAAGGTTTCCTCACACTTGCTTCCAAGCAAGTGTCCAGCATGGAGTCAGCACGATAAAGCATACTTGCACACATTCAACAAACAAAACAGAGAAATATGCTAGAAGCATCGCATTAGTGACAACAGTATTCGGAGTTAAAGATTAGAACAAACTAAAAGTGAAATAAATTAAAAATACAACCCAATCGAAATAAAAGAAAAAGGTCTAACACAACTGAAAGTAAATCCACACAGAAGTCCAGATAAGGCTGCGAAACAAAAGTAGCAACAGCCAACAACACAATCACTGTGGGGGCGGGTAGTACGCCTGCCACTGCTGAAACTGAGCGAGCAGGGCTTCATAGTCGTCCTGAGAGCGGCGCGCCTGCTGCTGTAGAGTCTCGATCTCCGCCTGATAGCGTCGATCCATCTCCATGAAGCGGGACTCCAGCTGATCAAACTCATAGCGAGTGACATACTCGCTCCCAGGGGTTGGTAGCGCAAGAAAGGCCTCCTCCTCGTTAGGTGTAGCAGTAGGAGCGGGCTCTGATGGACCCTCACCCGCCTCTCGCTGGCGCTTCTGTGGTCGCGCGGCAGCCTTCTTCCTCCATTGTCCCCCACTAAACTCAAACCACATCTTCTTCAGGGCGCCCACATCGATAGGAGACCGCGCAGCATGCAACTCTGCAGAGGGAATGGTAACCATCTACCTCCTCAGGATGTGGCAGAGCATGACCGGATAGCCTAGCTTGTGGCGGTCCTTGTGCTCCATAATATGCTGCATGTGTAAGAAGATCACCCACGGCAAGTAAGTAATCTCTACAGCCCCAGCAAATGACGGATTCAGCACCGCCTGAAGAAGTAGGAAGTCAGTGTGGTTCAGGTCCGAGCTCTGACGTGCTACAACGTTCGCAGCCAGTAGTGCGAACAGGACTCTCTCCTGAGGGCTCTGAAGCGAATCAGCAGGGACGACCTGCTTTGATGGGTCATCCCCTCTACGTCGTCGTGGTCCCTGAACCATGAGGGGGGTATAGTGGTTGATAGCTGCTGCCTTGAAATCATGAGGGTTGAGGTGCTGAGGAGCTCGGGGGCGGGATAAGGAAGGTCCAGATAGCGAGCAATCTCCAAGGTGGAGACCGTCACTCTCTCACCGTCTACAATGGACTTGATCTGGCCGTCCTAGAAGATTGCATTCGCATAGAACATGCGCACCAACCTTTCAGAATACTGGCCCCCCATATCCAATATTTTTCCCCAACTAAATGGGTCCAGTAATGCCCTCAGTCCCAGCTGCTGCTCCAGTTCCGGGACCACACCCCGCTCAGCAATTATGTCCACCTCCTTGGCGAACCACTCGCGGGCTGCGTCGTTTCTAAATTCCTCTTGCTGACCTCGACGCCTTGAACTGGTGCTAGCTCCCGCAGCCCTCTTACCACGGCCGGTAAATCTGCTCAACATCTGCTCATACAAGGGTAAGCAATGTCAAATAAAGGAAAGCAAGGACATAGTTCTAAATGTGCACATAATTACCCAAAATCTGACAGAGTGTCCCCTAAAAATTCATTATTCTCCACAGCACAGATTTATCAGCTTTTCATTTGCAACTGAGAACTACTACCAGTGATCAGCAGAGATTCAACCAACAGAATATCCTATAGTCCAACCGTTTGTAACGCCATCTCAGTCAATGGTTCCATCTCAGCATTATAGAATCCACATATGCAAAATAACATCAAAATAGTGTGATTCAACCACTTCTACCAACAATTCAACCCACAGCAGGGATTGAAGCTAACACATGCAGATTTAGTTCAACACACTCAACTCAAACAGCACTTTCTCGGCTAATGATGCCACAGATTTCGAAACTTTGCACAAGCACAAATAAAAGAAGTTAAGAAGTGGAGAAAATACCTTGTTCAAGTTGAATGGGGAATTAGAAGCACGAAGAACAACAGAATCTGCAAGATTAGACTCAAATTCCACCAAATGCGACAGTTAGGGTTTCGGATCGAACAGGCTCAAAAATCGGAGGTATTTGTGGGTTTCTGATCGATTTTGAGGCCTAGAGTGGTAGAGAATTGAAAAACGAACAGATTGATACTAAGAATGGAAGATTTGGTGGAGTTTTGAGGGAGTTGTGAGAGATTGAAGAAGAGGGGAGAAAGGGGCTCTGTGTGCGTCGCGAGGAGGAAGAAATATTTTTGCAAGTTTTCAGTCCGTCCGCGCCTCTTTAGTTTCAGAAATTTCGAAGTGTCCGAACTTCAATGTTCGGACAGAAGTTCGGACATACGTACCTGGATTGCGCTTCGCATCGTGTCCGAACTTCGAAGCTCGGACCGAAGTTCGGACACCTCGTGCTTTCGTTTCGCCAAACTCTCGTGTTGGGTCCGAACTTCGATGTCCGGACCGAAGTTCGGACATATTTTTTGCACAGCCCTCAGACTCTCGAATCAGGTCCGAACTTCAATGTCCGGACTGAAGTTCGGACATCACCAAAAATGCACCTCTTTGTTTCTTTTTGAGCTCAAACCACTGCAGCAAAAACATTATCCTAAAGCAAAACTATAAACAACATAAAAAACACAGAATTAAAATACCGATTCAATACTGGGTTGCCTCCCAGTCAGCTGCTCTTCTTTAATGTCTTTAGCTAGACAATTCCTGTTTGATCAATCAGAGCAAGTGTGGTGGGCAGCTCCACAACAGCTTACAGCGAATTCCTTCAACTTTCGCAATTCTTTCCGCATCTGCCAAGAGAACTTCTTCTTCATGTTCGAGCTCGTCTCTTGCGAAATCATCTTTGTTGTAGGATTGAAGTCACTCTCCAAAAAGAATATTGCCTGCAAGGGTAAAAGATTATGATCAGTACCAAGATAGCCTTTTAATCGAGCACCATTTACCTTAAAGGTTTCACCAGCCTTATTCTCCAGCTCGTATGCTCCATAGGATGTACTCCCACAACTCTGAAGGGGCCTGACCAATGTGACTTTAGCTTCCCAGGGAAGAGACGTAGCCTAGAGTTAAAAGCAGCACCAGATCCCCCACTTTGAAGTCTCTTTTTGTATCATCCGGTCGTGGATCCTTTTGGTGCGCTCTTTATAGATTCTTGAGCTATCGTACGCCTGGTCTCTCAGTTCCTCCAACTCAGAGAGCTGAAATCGCCTCTTCTCTCCAGCATCACACAAATCAAAGTTAAGAGCCTTTAAAGCCCAATAAGCTCTGTGCTCTAGCTCAACTGGGAGATGACAAGCCTTCCCGTATACTAGCTTAAAAGGTGACATCCCAATGGGAGTCTTGAATGCAGTTCTATAAGCCCACAGAGCATCGTCAAGCTTGATAGACCAATCCTTCCTGGAGGAGTTGACTGTCTTCTGGAGAATCCATTTTAGCTCTCGGTTACTCACTTCTGCTTGCCCATTAGTTTGGGGGTGATAAGGTAAAGCAACCTTATGAGTCACCCCGTACTTCGTCATCAGAGAATCAAAAGCCTTGTTGCAAAAGTGAGAACCTCCGTCACTGATGATAGCTCTTGGTACACCAAATCTGGTAAAGATGTTCTTCTTCAAAAATTTCACCACAGTTCTAGCATCAGCAGAAGAGCAGGGGATTGCTTCGACCCATTTGGAAACATAATCTACAGCAACGAGGATGTAGTGGTTTCCGTGAGAAGAAGGAAATGGGCCAGTGAAGTCAATACCCCAGACATCAAACAGTTCAACTTCAAGGATTCCCTTTTGAGGCATCTCATGCCTTCTTGAAGTGTTCCCCATCCTCTGGCAGTTGTCACAGTGAGCACAGAAGCGGTGGAAATCTTTGTGTAGAGTGGGCCAGTAAAAACCACACTCTAACACCTTAGCAGCTGTCCTAGTAGGACCGTGGTGACCACCTGCCTCTCGGGAATGGCAGAATTCAATCACACTGTTTACCTCTTCATCAGGGAGACATCTTCTGATTAAACCATCAGCACATACTCTGAAGAGATAGGGGTCCTCCCAAACGTAATGACGGGTTTCAGACAGAAACTTCTTCCTCTGGTTGTAACTTAGATCATGGGGAACCAAACCAGAGGCAAGATAGTTAGCCAGGTCAGCATACCATGGCTCTTTAACTTTCCCAATTACAAAGACTGTTTCGTCAGGAAAATTCATTTATGGGAACCCCGTCATCTGGAGTCTCAAGCCTAGATAAATGATCTGCAACCCCATTCTGCTTTCCTTGTTATCAACAACTATCAACCTTCCAAGTCGAACTCTTGGAGAAGCAGGATCCATCTTAGAAGTCTAGGCTTAGAATCATTCTTTTGGAATAGGTATTTCAAGGCAGAGTGGTCGGTGTGAGCAATTACCTTACTTCCCCGCAAATAAGGCCTGAACTTGTCAAGAGCGAACACCACAGCAAGTAGCTCCTTCTCAGTGGTGGTGTAGTTCTTTTGAGGCTCCGACAGAGTCTTACTCGCATACGTGATAACTCTCAATATTTTATCCTTCCTTTGACAGAGTGCAACACCGACAGCAAAGTCACTAGCATCTGTCATGACCTCAAAAGGAAGGGACCAGTCAGGGGGAACCACAATGGGGGCTGAGATGAGTTTACTCTTGATAGTTTGAAAGGCCTTCAAGCATTCTTCTGAGAAGTGAAATTTTACATCTTTCTGCAGAAGATCAGACAAGGGCTTCGCAATTTTTGAAAAGTCCTGGATGAACCTTCGATAGAACCCTGCGTGGCCCAGAAAAGATCTCACTCCTCTGACTGAAGTGGGAGGAGGTAACCCCTCAATGACTTCCACCTTCGCCTTGTCCACTTGAATACCGTCTTTTGAGACCCTGTGGCCGAGCACTATACCCTCATGTACCATGAAATGGCACTTCTCCCAATTTAAAACCAGGTGGGTCTCCTCACATCTGCCTAGTATCTGATCCAGCTGATCAAGACACACATCAAAACTCTGGCCATATACCGAAAAGTCGTCCATGAAGACTTCTATGCTTTTCTCAATAAACTCGTTGAAAATGGCCATCATACACCGCTGGAATGTGGCTGGTGCGTTGCAAAGACCAAATGGCATCCTCCTATATGCGAAAGTGCCATACGGGCAGGTGAAGGTGGTCTTCTCCTGATCCTCTGGCGCAATGGGGATCTGGAAATACCCGCTGTACCCATCAAGGAAACAGTAGAACTCCTGCCCAGCTAGCCGCTCTAACATCTGATCAATAAATGGCAGCGGGAAGTGGTCCTTCCTTGTGGCTTCGTTCAACCGCCGGTAATCGATGCACATCCTCCAGCCAGTGGTCTGTCTTTGTGGCACCAATTCTCCCTTATCATTGGGCACCGCCACAATTCCTCCTTTCTTGGGAACGACTTGAACAGGAGATACCCAGCGGCTATCAGAGATAGGGTAAATGATGCCTGCATCCAAGAGCTTCAGGACCTCAGCTTTCACTACTTCCTTCAAGTTTGGGTTTAATCTCCTCTGGGGCTGCCTCACTGGCTTGATACTGTCTTCCATGTAGATCCGATGAGTGCAGAACCCTGGACTAATACCCTTAATATCTGCCACTGACCACCCCAAAGCTCCCTTATGCTTTCTTAATACTTCCAGAAGTCTGCTTTCCTGCGAAACAGACAAAGAAGAAGAAATAATAACAGGCAGGGCGCTACCCTCTGCCAAGAAAGCATATTTAAGGTTTGAAGGGAGAGTTTTTTTCAAGAGTAGGGGGTTTCTCTACTGAAGGAATGAGCCTCTGAGTAGGCCTGTCCAGTGGCTCCACAGGAGGAGCATGAGGGCGAAAGTAGGTTTCCCTGATTGAGCTGCTGGACAACAGTAGCTACCTCAGCGCTCTCCTTGTCATCCTCAATCGAGTGGCATAACACCTGCTCTAGCAAATCATAATCCTCACGCAGAAAAGAAGAGTCATTAGTATCTTTAATGACAAACGAATCATAGTCATCAGAACAATCAACATCCACTGAAAGCACAATGAGAGGAAGCATTTGTTCTCATCATCTTTGTAATATCAAAACTAAGTTCCTCATTATTAAATTTAAGGGTGATCTTTCCTTTGTCAACATCAATGACAGTTTTAGCAGTTCGCAGGAACGGTCTACCCAAAATTAATGGCACTTCAACATCCTCATCCATATCAAGAATAACAAAATCCGCAGGGAAGAAGAAGTTACCAACACCTACACAACGTTCTCAACCATACCACGAGGTTTGATTGAGGAACGATCAGCCAATTGCAAATTGAAATTGATCGGGATAAGCTCACCAGCATGAAGCTTCCTAAACATTGAATATGGCATTAAATTTATGCTCGCTCCAAGGTCGCAGAGTCCATACCCACAGTCCATGTCTCCAATGGTGCAAGGGATGATGGGCTGCCCTGGATCTCCACACTTCGGAGGGAGCTTCTGCTGGATGGCTGCAGAGCACGTCTCTGTCAGCTGAACAATCACTTTCCTTAAACTTCCGCTTGTTAGAAATCAGATCCTTCACAAAGCGAGCATAATTAGGCATTTGCTTGATAGCATCAATCAAGGGGATATTAATAGTAAGCTTTGAAAATACACTCAAAAATTTCCCAAATTGATCATCAAGCTCTTTTTTTTCAATCTATTAGGGAAAGGAAGTTCCTTAGGAACCACCTTACCCTTGGAGTTTTTAGCATTTAAAATGAGAAGGGGAAGAAATAGGAGCCTGGGTCTCCTCAACAACTACCTCAGGAGGGGCTGAGGGCCCTGACGGTGCACCAGTGCTAGAAGAAGGGCGACCGGTCTCCTCGTCAGCTTGATCCTCAGCCACTTGATTTCTATTCATCAACTGCTTCCCACTTCTTAAGGTAACTGCCGCCACCTCTTCAGAATCTGAACAGTCCTCAACTACCACGGTATCTGAGACCGTCACTGCCTTCAACTGAGCTTTAGGATTGGGGTCTGGTTGGGAAGGCAGTGCTCCAGACGGTCTCTGTAGGAGGAACTGAGTCAACTGACTCATCGTTCCCTGCATTTCCACCATGGCGTTCTCGAGCTTTTGCTGACCAGCTGCCAGATTCTGATTTATTACTGTCTGTTGCTCTTGAGAAGCCATCAGTTTATCCACCATCTCCTTAAGATTGGCATTATTTGAGCTCAGTGGTGATTGCTGAGCTTGAGATTGCTGTGGCCTAAACTGATTGTATGGGGGCCTAATGAAACCGGGTGGTCCTCCCTGACTTGCCCTCTGAGGCTGCATCTGCTGTGAGTTGAGGGCGTTATTTGGATTCCCGTACCTCAGGTTTGGATGCTGATTCTGCATCCAAGGCTGCCTGTTGTACTGACCAATTGCATTTGCCTCTTCACTCTGCCTCATCTCAGCAACCATCGGGCAGTCCTCATAATCATGGCTGTCTCCGCACTGAGAACAGCATACCTCCTTTGGACCAGTAGACACCTTCTTGACGGATTGCCCCGATGTCTGTCCCATAGTGAGCTGCTCGAGCATCTTCGCCATGTTACCCACTGTGGTACTTAAATGGGCCTGCTCAGCAGCAATCTGCTCCATCATAGGATCTGGAGTCCGAGAGGAAGTCTGCCCAACTGTGAAAACTCTTCCACCACTGTTGCTCCACTGGCGGAGCTCCTCGCAGTAGGACTCCATGGCTGACATAAACTCTTCTCCACTTTTAGCCAGCAAATTTCCACCCAGTGCAGCTCGGACCTCGCCTCTATGCTCATCTCTCAGCCCTTGGAAGAACCCCTGGGCCAAGGATGTCATGTTCTGACCGTGATGAGGGCACTGGCGGAGCAGCTCCTTGAATCTATCCCAAGCTTCGCAGATTGTCTCACTGCCGGACTGTCTGAAGGCGGTCAGGTCAGCGATCATCTGTCTGGTCCGGGAGATGGGGATATACTTCTCATAAAACCTCTCCGTCATCAGCTCCCAGGTAGTGATGATACCTGGTGGTAGACGGTGGAACCACTTCGAGGCTTCCCCTGATAGACTGTGCTGAAATAGGCAAGCCGAGCATACTCTTCTAGCCCCTGAGACATCCCCAACGAATCCAGATGAACTAAGAAACGATGGACATGGTCGAGCGCATCAGCCGGGTCTGCGCCTGAGAAGGTCCCTGCTGGATGATTCCTGACAGCATTTGTTTGATGGCTTGGTTTTAACTTTTGCCATTCTGCTGTTAATTCTGCTGTGAGGTTCGGTAGAGTCACAGGTCCTCTTCTAGGAGCAGCTGGCGGGCGATTAATTCTTCCCAATGTGGCTTGCTCGTTATTTACCGGTCCGTTGGCAGCCATGGTGAAGGTGAGTGCTCTTCTCGCCCTACGAGCGGTACGGTTGATCTCTGGGTCTAAATTGAATCTTGGTGGGCCTCGAGATCGGGTGCCGTGCATTCACCAAACACCTGCACAGTTACACAAAACAAATTAAATAAAATAAAAACAATTGACAACCAAGGCAAAGGACTTGACAAAGTCAAGTCCCCGGCAACGGCGCCATTTTGCAAAAGGAAAATTGATATACTAAAAACTAAACTAATTGAACCTAGAAATTAGCAAATCAATAAGTTTGTCGGGTTGCAAAAATCCCGGTCACTATAGTATAGAAAGTTAAGCAACCAGATATCGAACCACGGGACTTGAATAAATAAGCCTAAGTCCTAAGAAAACTGGAAATTCAGGGGGGTTGTGAATTGTTTTTGTGATTGAATTGAATAAATGCAAATCGAAGCTTAAATAAACAATTAATGCAAATGAGTGATGAGTTTGATAAAGTGAGTGGAACTCCGGGTTCGGGTCGTTCTTTACTGGTTAAATCTAGTAAAATCTACAATTCAATTATGAGAAACGGAAAGGCCAATTCTTTCTATCTCTTCAATGCTAAATCCTAGTTCATTGAAGAGCTCACCTATCAGAACATGTCAACTCTAATCTAGCAGTTGGCAAAACACATATAGGTGGAATAAGTGCGAAGAATTGTTAGCGTTTGTAGAAGAGATTATCTATCCGACTAATCTTTCCCCAAATCTCCAGGTTAATTCGAACTACCTATTAATCACCTTGTCTGATCCTAATAGGTTTCACAGAACAACTCTATAACTCGCGAAATTAATAGAGAAGATGAATGATAATCATTAACCTAGAAACAATCCATTACAGTCTCATAATCAAATTGCAGAATTCTTAACTACATTGTATCCATTACGAACAACCCTACCCCAGAGTTAATCCCTACTAGCCAGACATTACAAAGAAGCAGATAAATACAATCAACATAGAATTCATCTAAAGGAAGAAAAACCCTCAATTGAACGATTATCCAGAATCAATGGCTGCAGGCGCAAGGTTGAAGATGATGGACTGACTCCCTTCTGTTGATGCTCCTCCTCAATGATGATAGAATGCTTGATGAATGGGGATGAAGGTGAAGCTGATGCTGATGGTGTGGATGAGTGGAAGGAGTGTTGTTTTTCAGCGTGAGAGTGTTGTGAAGTAGTGATAGGTAATGAATGATGCTTCTCTCCACTGATTAGGTCAGTTAAATAGATTTTCTTCCTCTTTCTCCCTTCAAAACGCCAAACTTCTGCTGAATTTTTAGTCGCGTCCGAACATTGGTCCGACCTTCAATGTTCGGACACGTTGCTTTGAGCGCTTCAATTCCAAAAATCTCGACTTGTGTGCGAACTTTGATGTTCGGACACAAGTTCGGACATGCTCCGTAGGTCAGACTTCCGACTTTTCTCATTGCGATTCTCGAACCATGTCCGAACGTCGATGTTCGGACTGAAGTTCGGACATTCCATCAGGCGCAGCACACGAACTCTCGACTTGCGTCCGAACTTGGAAGTTCGGACACAAGCTCGGACATTCCTTCAGAATCCTCTAAATTCATCGTTCTGACTCCAATTCGACCCCCGTTTGTTGCATCTCCCTTGTGAGTTAATCTACTGTTTCCTTGGCTTTTCTCTGCATTTTAACATAGAAAAAGGTATCAACCCTTAACAAACAACAAACCAAAGGAAAACGTATGACAAGTGTGGAATATTATCCATGCGCGTAAGAAAAATAGGCATTAAAGATCACTAAAAACCAGTCACATTTCCCACTCATCACTGTTAAGCCTATGAAAATGGATAAGCAAGAACAGGTTCGAATGATTGTGGACAATATGTAGAAGCAATACAACAATGAGCTGAGTGGCACATACTTCCCTAATTTTGACATGCTGATGGGACTGGTAAGTGTCAAGGAAGAAAAGATTCACAAAGGTGAGCTGAAACTGGGATAACCCAAAGCCCAGCATGTGGGTATTGAAACCTTTAAGTCATGATCGGCCAGAGCAGCTCGAGTTTCATACCAAGTGAGCACCATACGGAAACCTAGTGCAGCAAAGCAGAGCATCAAGGCCTCACCCCAATCCAGGAGGTTCTCTACACCGAGATAGTTTACTGACATTGGCCGAACTCTCAGTCAAGCACTCATGAAGCTACAAGAGCTAGACTTACTACAGCCTCTCACACCTAGCCCTAGGATCACCCAAGCCGGGGAACATCTCCATCAGTTCTGCCAGTTTCATCAATTACCAGGACACAGTACTGACGATTGTAGAGCATTGAAGAATAAGATTGAGGACCTTATCGAGCAAGGGCTCCAGTTTGTCAAGTAGGCTAGAGTCTAGTTGCATGTTGCTTTCTTGATTTTTCTTTTCAATTTTGAAAGGAGTTTATGATATTTCCATGAGGTTTCGATGTTCGAATTTCAGTCTTTTGTCTTTTTGATTTACAATCTCAAGAAAATAAAAAAAGTGTTTATTCATTTTGCACCTTCAACCAAATCATCTTTCAAAATTAATGTTCATGAAACGGTCACTTTCTGGCAATAGAATAAAATGATTTGTCTTTTTGTTTCTAAAAGGATGAACGTGTCCAACCAATTGCCGCAACTCACCCCATAACATCCAAACAAATCACATAACTGTTCAAGGTCTACATTTGTCGAATTGTTGTCATAAACCCTGGACTAATACTGGGGGCAATCTGAGTTTAAAGACCAACCACGATTATTTCTTTTGTTTAACGGTGTGAACAAGTCTCAGAGTGAGAATTCATGAGAGTGTCTTGAGCGGAAAAACCACGAGTGAACGAGCGTGTCATTTTTACACGACTCCAGTGTGACCACATTCAAAGGTGAGGTAAATGGCATAACTCCGACCGAAGGAGATAATCTGTAAATTTACTCTTAGACCTGCAAAAAGTAACAAAGAATGGATACACAACTATTAGGGATGACCAAGCACCTAGGCACAACACCACATAGCCAAAAGCTTGTGAACCCTGGCAATAAACCCTAGGCACCCCCGCATAGCCTTTCATATATCCCCTTTTTGATATTATGAACTCCACAAAATAACCCAGCCAATGATGAATGTTCGACCCGGCGACCAAACGAAGTGAGGAGTCAGACTCTCAGATAACATTCTCATCAGTCCAAAGAAGCAACGCCGCTACCAACATGACGAAGTGATCCGCAAGTGGTCCCAGAGTGACACAGGATCTAAAGAGCTCACATCAAAACACCTCTCAAAGCCCAAAACCGGGAAACACAAGAACCCCGAAAGCTAAGTCAAGAAAGGATAAAACAAAAAGGCAAACCCGAAGTGCCTCGAAGATAGTTTGGCAAAATTCCTGTTATTATCTTGAGGACTAAATCATATACTCAAAAGAACTCATTTACAAGAACTTGATCGGTCTAATCCGGATTCGAGCAATACACATGTAAACGGATTAAGTGTGAAAAATTATATTTGCGTCTGAAAATACTAACTTATTAAATCATAATAAGCTTTCTAAAGATTTACGGCTTAATTAACCTGTCTATTTATCATAGGTCTGATCAAAATAGATTTAGTAAAGCATTTTAATAAATTCATGAAATTTATTAAAAAGGCGAGAGATAAGCTTTAATCGTAACAAAATGTATTTAATTAAACCGGTAAAAACATAATTACATAATTAAACTGACTATAAATTAACCTTCACCCAGAGTATATCCTCTTAGCCTGACATATTAACTGGTAATATGTTGGTCAGAGGTTGGCACAGTGGTTTTTGTGGATGAAAATGGAGTGAGATGGTGATTTTGTGGAGGAAAATTGACGTGGTTTTTGGGGTGGAATGAGAAATGTATTAATGGAGGGTTATAGGTATATTTATAGTGAAAATGGGGTTAAAAGAGAGGGTATGTCGGTGTGTGAAAAGATAAAATATATTTATCTTTTCACACAATGTTGATGCAGCCCTGTACGCTGTCAAATTTGACGTGTCCGAACCAGTGTCCGGACCAGTTAGTTCGGACATGTCGACGCTGTGTGAAAAATGCTTCTTCGCCATGTGTCTGGACTTGCATCCGGACCTATAGGGTCAGACAGGTGTTGCGTCCGGACACAGGTCCGGACGTGTGTATTTTTTTCTACTTTCTTTGCAAGCTTCAACGGGCTTCAGATTCTTCATTTGAGCTCCGATTTGATCCCCGTTTATAGCGTTGCCAAGCTTGTGAAGTGTACTATGTGATTCCAAGACTTTTTTCTGCATTTCATACATAAAATATATCAGTTCATATCAAAACATAAATCCAAGAAAATTCACATAGCAAGTGGGAAACATTGCCTAAAGTGTTGCAAGTTATAAGGTATTTAAACCCTAAAAGTCTATATATTTCGCACTTATCAGCAAGCTCTATTCCTTTGCGGTTACCTGGGCCCGTGCCCCAAGCACCTCTCCGGATCGATACATACCCGTTTTGATTTTAACGCCTAGTGAGGACATGTTGAATTTGTGTGGGCCTTGTTTACCTGCATGATCGGCCCATTACCCAGCCTAGAAATTGATAGGAACTTTTCCTACATCAACTCTGTAACGACCCCAAAACCGGCCTAGGAGTTAGGGCCGTTACACGCCGCGAGTCTACTACCTAACGTCGCAAGGCTCTAAGCAAACGAATCCCAAAACCGAATAAGGAACTTGTATAAAAACCAAAAGAGTTTACAAGATCCAAAGGCTTA
This sequence comes from Limonium bicolor, assembly GCA_023374045.1. NCBI lineage: Eukaryota > Viridiplantae > Streptophyta > Magnoliopsida > Caryophyllales > Plumbaginaceae > Limonium > Limonium bicolor. The sequence continues at coordinate 299,600,584 of CM041780.1, forward strand.
CAAGCCAAATACAAAGCGAAAGGCCCAAAGGCTACACAAAGAACTAAAGCGTCCAAAGCGCAAGAAAACAAAGTCTAAAGGCACATAAAATAAACAAGCTCCAGAAGGGGACGAGGAGGGAAGATCCCACGAGCTCAATCTGCAACAAAGTAAAGGGGTGAGCTAAACAGCCCAGCAAGCAGAAGACTTCCTCAAGGAAGCCTACTCAAAACAGAAGCAGCAGAATATCTTATAAACAGGGAAGATTGCGAAGTCATTGTAAATAGACTGAATGGAACACAAAACAGAAGCAGAGCAGAACATCACTTCAAATCTTAGTCGGACTTGCAGAAACAGATACAGACGAGTGGGACACTAGAAACAAGCTAACACAACAGAAGGACACCCATAAGGTCCTATGGATCCGAGGATCCCACAACAGAAGCCGTAGAGACAGCTAACAGACCCGTCGGTCGAATAACGTCCTAAGGGAGACCCTAAGGAGTATAAACAGAAGGAATTCCTGCGCAGCATGCTACGGGACAGCCCGACCCGACTATCCAAGGCTCAGAAGCAAGGTATCTAGGTCCCAAAACCAAAAGCTCACAGAACAGATCTTAAGTGCATAACAATGCATAAAAACAGCATAGGAAGCTTGTACACAGATAGGGGAATCCAACCCCGCAAACGGAACTCAAAACGGAGCTAAAACGGAGAAGTTATGCTCAAAACAGTGGCATGTCCGAACTTGCGTCCGACCTTGCAAGTTCGGACAGAGGCCGAGAGTCAGAAGTCGCGGAAATCCCAATGTCCGAACTTACGTCCGAACGTCGAAGTTCGGACGTAAGCCGAGAGTTCAGAAACCAAAATCATGCTTGTGTCCGAACTTGCGTCCGACCTTGCAAGTTCGGACACATGTCGAAGCTTACATCGAAAATCCGTCCTCGCGTTGGGTCCGAACTTACATGTTCGGACCTAAGTTCGGACACCTCAAACACTTCAAAAACAAAACGCGCCCGAAGACCTGTCCGAACTTACAAGTTCGGACAGACGTTCGGACAGTGTAAAACTGTCGATTTCCAGAGCGATCAGACGAGCAGAATTCAGCCAAAAACACCATAAACTCACACAAAACTCACAGAATGGTAAATCAGTACCCTCGGGGGTTTAGCCACGCAATTAACAACACAAAACCGAAGCAACAACACATAATCAAAACAATTTGCAAGACAGAAAGGCTAGAACAAAACAGTCCCCGAGGGTGAGTAAACAACCCCGATTCCATCCCCCACTTACCTCAATTCGCAGAGGAGATTACACCGGACTGCAGCAGCGAACGATCCCGACAACGCAGCGATCCCCAAACAGCAAAACACCCACTGAATTCGCAGAGAAGAGACCCCAAAATCAGAAAAACTGCCCTCTCTCAAACAGGAGCGGAAACCATCGGAATCGAAAGAAAAACCAAACCTGATTGCAGAAGAGAAGAACCCGAACAGATGCAGCAGCAGAAACCGACCGGAACCAGCAACAATTCACACCAGATGACCAAGTTCTCACCAAGGAAGAAGAAGAGAGGAGAGCGCAGAAACTGTCGAGAGGAAGAACGCACAATTGAAAATTGATCGTGGATTGAGGAAGGGAAATAAAAATGACTTATTTACCTTAATAAGTCTCACCAAAATAAGAGAGGGGAAACGACCTCCTTGCCCCCGCCTTTTAACTTAAAGACTCCGGCGTCCTCTCTACTAAACAAAGCACACATAACATAACTTAACTTAATAACATTGTTATGTCATGAAATCTGAAAACGTAAAAATACGGAGTATTACAAACTCGGCCCAACCCGAATTTGCGGCTTTATTGTTTGCGGCCCAGAGGCCCTGTTTGGTTTGATATGTGAGTCATTTGGGCATCGGCCCAAAAGTTTAGACTTAGGTGATTTCTCTCTTTCGGCCCAATTCTAATTATCAACTTAGTGCTAAGCCCATGAAAAACAAATCCACCTAAAGCAGTTCATGAAGATCCATCAGGCCTTTCCCTTTCAAGGCTCATTCTAGTCTAGGAAGACTTTTCACTTAGGCTTTGACCCATGATCCTAGACGCAAGTATCATCTTGTAGACTAAGGTCGTTAGTCCAATCCGAAGTATTTAAACTCGGGATCCAGTGTTAGATACGAGACTGACGTTAGAAAAGGCCAATGCTTCGTATTTAAGTCTTAGATAATATATAAATATATATATATATATCTTATTATCCTAGTGCTACAACGTTTTTCTGACATTCATTATATTACATATAAGATAGCACCATAGCCGCTAGTTCGTTTTATATATAGGTCCATATATATGACCGATACTGTTATCGTAAAAACAGTAAATAATAAGTAGCTTAAATATACAGTTCATGCATATTTTTTTCACACATTTAGACAATAAATCTTCTCACCATATTCACAGAAGTCTGAACTGAGGAAGCCGTCAGAGACAATCAAGGACACGTAACAACATACCGTGCACCGGGATTAAAAAACCGTGAAGTATGAATCAATTAGATCCGATGCTCCCGTGACGTCTCTAACAGTCTAATAATATGTAACACTATAGATTAGCATACTGTATAACAACATTACTGTACGGCACCCCGTACCGTTGCTAATCCCTCCCGCTTCATTCCCCGTTATTTACTAACAACGTTTGTCGGGTTTTCGGTTTAACTCGGAATTAGAAAAACGCTATATCACATGCGTGGTTACGTCGTGTATATTAATATACTTAACTTTAAACGGTTGTTATCGTATGTAATTTAATATACATTTGTATATTATATAGTTTATCACTATATTGCATGTATAATCTTGATCATATATTATACATCTCACCTTAGTATTTATTTTGCTAAGGTTAGTTTTTTCAAGTGTAATGTTGTATAATTCATATTAGAAATACTTTAAATTATATAACTCCTTATTATTCCATGTACAACATAACATTAGAATTTCCTTAACTAATGTTTATAATTCTTTTCTTCTTATCTTATATCATTTTAATTATAATATTATATGGTTATTGAACCATATTGTATTTCTCACTCCATAACATATATATTTTTATATATATATGTATAATGGGACCATTTATTATATGTTAAGTCTTTATAGTATATTTATTCTCTTTTAATGAATATTTCTTATATTATAAATGTTACAACCTTTATAACATTAAAAACCATATTATAAATTCTTTTTTCTAAAATACACATTATTACCGAACAACACTTATGTTCTTTAATATTTACAAAATACACCACATTATTTATATAATGTTACGTTATAGTTATATAACATATATTATGACATTTATGTCATTAAAACATTTATAACCTATAGTTATAAAATGTTACAAAATACCAAACAGACCATATGCTTGTCGGTTTTTATTTAATTTCACTAACTTCCAGAAATTACATAATCACCCCAAATATTATTATATTGTTACACTTATAATATATACCTTATATTATAATCCTTAAACCTTAATATAATTATAAACTATGGTTATAACCCTTTATAATTGCGGAACTGACCCTAGGGTCAGTTCCATTTTAATTCTCACCACTCAACTTTCTAAATTTACCAAATCACCCCATTTTATAACATATAGTTTCCTAATGTCATTAAAGCTATATGTTATACATATATCTAATTAAAACCTCATATATATTTCCAAAAATTACCAAACTTTACCAAAAGGTTAAAAACATCATTCTAAACCTTACACTTTCAGTATTTACGGTTTTTTTAGCCCATATGTTACCCAAATGTAACAATGATATAAAATATCATATATTATACATATATAATTCATACAAACTCCAAATTAAATCAAATAAACTCCTAAAAATTCCTAATAACCCAAGGTCTGTTCTAAACCCCATTTGGTACCGTTAAGTTTCGGAAATCACCATTTACCCCCAATACTTATAAATCTTTTACAATTTAATAACTAACTTAATATAAGGTAGTATTTTAATTCCATAAATTTCCAAACTTGGTCAAAGTCACCTATATAGTCAACCTTGACTTCTAAATCCCATTTTGAGCCCAAACTCTCTGTAATTACTACTTATACCCCAAACATTCTTATTTTTACAATTTTGACACAAAACTTTATAAAATGTTGTAATTTTTAGTTAAATTCATTTAAAACCCTAAATTCTATTTATTTATGCCTCCGACTTCATATATTACTACTAATTACTGTTTGACCCCAACTTGAATGCTATAAGCATAAATTAAATTAAATAAGCTTTTAAACTTAAATTAAAATGGCCTAATGACATGGCCTTATTACAACTTTGCTTTATAACATAAAAATACACATAAATAGCTTAAAAATTACTGTAAACTCTCGGCCTTACACTAATTCTTCCAATATTACTAATTCTTCCACATAATTTCATAATTTGACCATTATGTTAATTAAATCACTAAAATGACTAGCTTATATTATCTAAGTCATTTCTGGGAACACTTAGGTTAAAAATAACCATTTAAAATACTCCACTCTTGGCACATATATTATATGAACTTAGAAATCATATAAACATAAGGTTAATGTATTTATACCTTGATTTAAGTCCTAAATGCTCTAAACCCTCATGGCAGCTTGGAGGAAAAATCAGCTCAGCACTTTAACATGTTTTATATACCAAAATAAGATATGGTTATACTCCAAGCATGAGTAAACTTGTAACACCCCCGAATAAACATCCAATAGTACAAAACCAAGCTCATAGTCATATTACAAGGTAACTACGCAGCGGATTCTCGATATCATCCGGGTGAACAGATGCCAACCACCCACGTGGTTGACATACCACATTACCAATACTAAGTTACGGTCTGCATGACTGGAAGCAACCCTCAATAAACTCATGTACAATATAGATACAATTCCCAAATACCTAGTGTATACAACATAGCAACTAGGTTAAACAATACAATTATAATATTACATCCTGAATTTTGTTCTACAGGGTACAGTCATACATTAGACAGAACAACTCATAAGTCTTACCCGAGTGGACTACCCCCATGATAGTCCTTCACCTACACTCCGTCATGATCCAGATGATTACCTGAAAAAATAAAGGACTCAGCAAAACTATGCTGAGTATGAATATGTGTAGCCCGTATGTTGCCGGGCTACACGACTACTTGGTCGAATATTATTATGTCCAATTACATGCTATAATAAAGCATTAAAGCACCCTAAAACACATCATGATATCATACACACTTAAAGGTAGCAAGGAATTAGCAACAAGCAACCAAACATAACATACCAGTATCATAGCAACACCAAACACGCAACCAAGCACAACAAGTTGCTAGTATAGCAACAGCGATCATGTAAGTAATAAAACGGGTGCATAGGTATATTATACTAATGATCCTCACTATGAGATCTTTCGAGCGTTGTGTGTTTTTATTGCTTTTCTCTTGTTCCCATAATGTGTATTTTCTTTCTCTTCTCTTGCACCAGGTCTGGGAATGTGGTTAGATCCCGTAACCATATCATGTATGTGCCAATCTTTCCTTGATTCCTTAGGGTTTATTTGTGCATTCTCTTTATCACTCAAATTGGGACATCTTGTCCACAGTTAATCCTCCATTCCGGCGTCATGCGTCGAGGAAGCGGGTCATTTCTAGACTTCGGATGTATTACCACCAATAGGTATTTAACTTTTCATTATCATTATAAGTTCGACACCTTAGTGGGGTCATGGGAAGTCCTCTTAGGTTTACAGGAGTTTTATTCTTGTTTAGTTGTTTTGATTTGTTTGCGTAGTTCGTCGTTTTTCATCTCAAGTTCCATAAACGAGAAGGGACTAAACTACTGTGTGCACGCAAATAATATGTAACAATGATATACCAATCATATAAGCAAGATAAGCAAGCAATCCAATTTCATGCTTTAATCTTATGGTCATTTTCACAAAAGGCATACAAAAACAAGCCGTGTAACACAGCAACATATGGACCACACATATCCATACCTGTTGAAATACCCCAAACTTATTAAACATGGATTAAATATTTAATCATATTAATTAAGGCCTAAACATGCCTTAAAAGTCAACTGAGAACAACAGTGGTCAACATAAAACAAGATGTTGCACCCTTTGACTGTTAAGGGTAAATAAATACCCAAATAAACTTCTTAGGACCTAAAATTTGTCCTAAGCATATTAACATACTACTAAACATATTATAACCGTTGGACAACACTCCAACACAAAGAAAAGCATTTACATGCTTCAAGGTCAAAAAGGGCAAAAAGGTGCTCTAGGAAAACCTTAAAAATCAAATGACCTCTAAATGATATAAAATTGAATTACATGATCAAATATCATGTAAGGAACACAACAAGACCATTGTCAAAGAAAACAGAGCTCAGAAACACCAGGCAACACAAAATGTGCGCTAAAACTCCTTAAAGCACGTTTTTGTGAAATTGTCTTTTAAATTGGTTTTAAATGAGATAAAAGGTTATAAATACCTTTAAATATGATAAAATATCATATTATATGATATTAGGAATTTAATTCCAGAAATTTACGAATTTTTACAAATTTAATATTAAAATATTAATAAAACCCTAATGTGGGCCCCGTTTGGGTCAACATTGACTAAGTTGGTCAATGTTGACCATTGACCACGAAATGGACTACATGAAATCAGATAATTAAGTCTCTTAACAGACCAAGAGACAAGAGACATGTGACAATTAAATATAGTCCTTTACTTTTACATAAAAAAAATAAGAAAAAGAATACTTTACCTAATAAAACAAAAACAAATTTTCTACACTCACCTTACCCATGTGAGCCAGCGATTTTTGGAGCCTCTTCCCCCTTGTATTTCGTGGCTCCATGTAGGAACAAGACAAGAGATGAGTCACCTTACAATAATGGAATTAAAGTAACATTATTTATCTCATTTTCATTCAAAATTGGCTCCAATCATGCCCTACCTTTGTCAACAAGTTCAGCTGCCTCCTTGCTTGTCTCCACCAAATTCCCCTTCAATTATCACATCAATCAAACATTGATGAGTCACCAAAACAATAATAACCTAAAATATTCAAAAAAGTGACTTTAAGACAATATTAGCTCATTTCCCCTCATTCTTTCTTTCCAGCCGAGTTTGCTCTGTCCAAGAGCTCTCTTTGGCTCCCCTCCAACCGTGGGTAAGTGTCCAAGAACCATTGATGAGGTTTCAAGCTCTAGGTAAGCTCTTAAGGCATAAAAATGCCCATTTTCTTCATCTTTCCTTCCTTTTTCGATTGATCTACACTCCAACCTTTTCTATACATCTATGTAGAGTGATTTGGAGGTTAGAGGAAGTGTTGGTTTCGTACATAACCAGATATAAGGAGGGAAGTTCAAGTCTTGACCATTTAAGGTAAAAATGTGCTTTAAGCTCATAACTTTTGATTCCCTTCAAGTTCGGCTGTGAAACTTTGCTCATAGCCTCCCCTTCTTCTCCTTTTCATGTGGAATCTGTTGGTAAGCCATTTGGAGCAAGGGTGGCCGAGATCCAAAGGAAATACCCTCTTTTAAGGCATTTTTCCAAGGTAAAACCTAATAACAAGAGTATTTGTTGAGATCTAGCTATTTCCTATGTCAATATGGTGGATCTAACACCTTGTGGTGTGTTTGATTCAGGCCGAAACCATCTTGAACTCTTCTTGCATTCTTAAGGTGATTTTTGCCTTAAATCTTACATTAAATTACTTCTTATGGTTAGATCTTGCTTGGAGACTAACTAGGCCTTGTTTTCTGTTTGAAAACATGTAAAACAAGCTGTGGAGAATTTCTACTCAAGGTGGCCGAACCAAACAAGGTTCTATCTAGGTTAAATCAAGGTATAAATTACTTAAAACCTTAACTTGTTACATTAATACAAGTTTAAGCTATTCCTAATTAATTGCCGTGAGTGAAGAGGTAAAATAAGGTCTTGTTTGACCTTAAAATGTTTAAGGAATGGTTTAATAAATTTTATAACTAATTAAACAAGCATAAGTGTCAAATTTAAGACATTATGTGGAAGTTTGGTAATTAAACAAAGAATCTATGGTGAGGCCGAAAATTTATATGTATTTTGGGACATTTATGTGTAATTTATTTTGTGAGCAAATGTTTGTAATAAGGCCATGTATTTTAGGCCATTTTATTTATGCATTTAAGCTTTTAATTAAGTTTAAGTAGTATAAATGCATTACCGAAAATAAATGGGGTCCTAGGTGTAATTAAATTAAATTTGAGGGCTTTAGAATAATAAGGCCGAAAATTAGAGGTAAAAGGAGTTAAAATAAAGTTTATAAGATTTTATAAAGTTTTGGGGTTAAATGGAAAATTTTAGAAAGTTTGGGTACTAAGCCGTAATTATAAGGAATTGATGGTCAAGGAAATATTAAGGAGGTCAACATTGACCATATGCTAGGTTTTGACCAAAATAAATAAGTTAGATAACTTATTTAAGGTTTTATAATAAGTTATGTATTTAATGGTAATATTTTTATAACATATGTGGTAAATATGTTATTACCAAAAATAAAGGGTGTACAATGGTATCTTAAACACCCATGGGCTATTAGGAATTTTTAGGAATTTATTGAGTGTTTTGGAATTAAAATAAACTATATATGTATAATATATAGTTATTATGTCATTATGACACTTTGGAGAAAAATAGATGGTGGGATGGTAAATACCAAGAGTATATGGGTTAATAAGGATATTTATAACCCTTTGGTAAAATTTGGAGATTTTTAGAATTATATAAGAGTATCTATTGAGATATGTGTATAAGATATGATTTTGATGATATGGCAAAACTATATGTTATAAATAGGGCCAAATGGCAACTATAGAATAGCACAAGGGCTGTTCGGAATTAACAAAAAATAACCATAGGTTATACTCTTTTATAAGTTAGAAATGTTATATTGAATGGAATATATAACATGGTAAAAAGAAAGGGGTGATTTTGTAAATAAAGGAAATTATGGTTTAAGGAAAAGTATAAGGTTTAATATATGCCTATGAGGCAATACACAATAGTTTTGTATAAAAACTATAGATTATAAGTTAAAGGAAATAAGAATATCATAGCAAATGATATTAGAATTTTGGTATAACATTGCATAATGTTATGTGGTCAAAAAGGGATTTAAATAAATTCAAGGGCTATACCGAGTTAATAAGAGTTGAAAGATGAATTTTAGACGGTCTACTATGTTATAAATGTTATGACAATTAAATGGTATTAAGGTGGTTTAGATGGATTAATATATGAAGGGTACTCACATAAAATAATGTGACAAACTATAAATAAATGGGATTTATAAACTAAGGTGTTTATTGAATAAACCTTAGGAGTTGTAATTATACAACATAAAATGTTACATGATATTAGGATAATAATCTTAATATAAGTTGTACAATATGATACAACTAATGGGAATGATCATCTAATAAAAGATGATAAAAAGTAACATGAAATATAAGAGTTTATTAAACTCATGGGAATTGCCTACGTGGTAAAAGTATATATGTATACACAAGAATAATGTATATAAGGTGGATATATATATTTTGGTTGAAAACCATATGATTTAATGGTGGAGGTTATTTAAAAATAATAATAATAAATAAATATAGTTACGAACTATAAGTTATGAATTTTAGAATGCAATATAAAACAAGAATGCATGCATACATGCAACTATAGGTTACGTACCTAAACTAGATGTGGATAAGATTAAAAGAAATATAAGGAATTAAACTTAACAGTTGAAATAGTTTTGACGTACGCGTTTTAAGTAACAAAGCTGACTGTTTTAGAGAAACCCGTAACAAAACTGTAGAAAACAGGGGTGAACTGTCGGGGTTGCTTATTATTCGGAAATACCGGATGTAGTTAGTCATGGAGACTGACTTATAGTTTTATTACCGTTTAGAGTATACTTCTGACAAGGACGCTTGACGAGCTAGCGGACTACACGGAGCGTAGGATCTTGCTGATTCATACTCCACCATAATACAGTCAGGGTGAACGGTATGTAAAGGGGTATGCCGAGTTGTCCTAAGGTTGCTCCTTGGGCTCGGATTTGGTTGATATAACTTGTATGTTGTTATGTGTCTCTGATTGTCTTTGAGGGCTTCCTCAGTTCAGACTTCTGTGTGATCTGTGATAAGATTGTTTGTCTGAATGTGATAATTAATATGCATGAATTGTATATTTATAGCTGCTTATTATTTACTGTTGTTGAGTTAACAGTATTGGTTCGTATATATGAACCTATATATAAAACGAACTAGCGGCTATGGTGCTATCTTATATGAAACATAAGGAACGTCGGAAAAACGTTGTAGCACTAAGATAATAAGATATACATATTATCTGAGACTTTTATACGGAGCATTGGCCTTTCTATACGCCGCTCTCGTATCTAACACTGGATCCCGAGTTTACAGACTCCGGATTGGACTAATGACCTTAGTCTGCTGTGTTAGAAAATTTGGTAATGCGATGCGATGGTATAATTAATTAATTAATGGAATGGAAGTAAAGCCAAGAGGATGTGGCTCTTGGTGCGCGCTGTGATCACAAAAACGATACCAGGATGTCCGCGTACGGGTCCGTAAGTATCAAGAAAATTTCCCGTGAGCTAGAATGGCTCGTTGGTCGGAGACTCTACCGTTGGAGTGGCTACTGCCGTGGGTGACCCGCCATAATATATGGGTAACTAGAGACATGTCGTTTTAACGAGACATTGTCACTAGGTATAACTGAACAACTAAAACAATTGAGACTTATACAGTGGCGAACAATACCATGGACGAGACTTAATACTTGTTTATTATTCTCGTTGTTTCGCTTTGTTGTTCATTGGTTATACTTGTGGTTATTTTATTGTGTGTTGATGGTTGGATGGAACCTACGAGGCTAAGGTAAATTAAATGTGAGCACTGTACGCTACGGCGAATGTACATTGTACATTATATTGTCATTGTTCGATACGTTCGATATATAATTGTGGATTGTGTTATTAAGTGATTGTGGATTGGATGGATGGTTGAATATCTATGAATATTTGGATGGATGGATGTGTATTATACATGTTTATTACAATATTGTTATAACTGTAAAATGGTAAAGCATGAAACCTATCTAATAATAAGATGGTTAAAGTGACAAGTGACCATTAGGGTCCAGGCCCGGCATACTCAGCGTCTATCGCTGATACTACACCATTTCAGGTTGTTGATCATTGTCGGAGCTGAAGAGCAGGAGCAGGGTAATTGGAGATGTTGTATAGTAATGAAGATGTGTATGGTCTTATGGTAAGGTTGTGTATTTTCAGGATTGGGTAGATGCTCACTTGTCGAAGTTTATGATTTATGGATTTAGTATGATGTATAGGAGTTTCTCGTTATCACTGCGGTTAGCAGTTTGTTTATTTTTTGAAGTTGGATGTAGTTTGGCTATGTTGCTCGCATGGGCGAGTAACGGCCGGTGACACCCGAGTGAGTTGTGTAATTGTCATTTGTTTTTCCACTGTGAGACGTTTTATTTATTGCTACGTGAGAGATTATATCGTGATTATTGAGAGGGGTGTTACAAAAGTGGTATCAGAGCGGTACTCCGCTCTGATGACGAGAAAGTATGTTAAGACAGTGAGCTTAGGACTTGGGAAGTATTGGGAAACATTTGGGAAGTATGAGACGATTCATCTTAGAAAGATATTGTGTCTAGTAACGCAAATTGCGTGACAGGTTAGCCTTAAGGCAACTTGATATCTATTGGTTGAGTACGGTAATGTACCGAATATTCATGTGAATAGTGTACTACAGATGTCTGGTGGAACTAGAGGGCGTGGTACTGGAAGAGGTGGAGGCGGTGACCCCGGCATTACAGGAGTTGCTGAGATGGTTGCAGCCGTTCTTGCACAGCTGGGTACTTAGATAGGAGGAGCACCAGCCCACCCGCCACAGCCCAGGGAAACGAACTGGCTGAAGTCAGTTAGCGAGACCCGACCACCTACATATTCTGGGGAACCAGACCCCGTAGCTTTGGAGTGTTACATTGTTGAACATGAGAAGGCCTATGAAGCTTTACAAGTACCTGACGACAAGAAGGTCGCCATTGCTGCTTTCCATCTGAAGGATGCAGCCAGTACTTGGTGGAGGTTGGTCAAGGACCATCACCTGGCTACGCCCGATTTCGTGGGCTGCCTTTGTCGAGTTACTGAGAGGGAAGTACTACCCAGCACATCTCAACAGAAGAAGCGCCAGGAGTCAGAGACACTGACCCAAGGAGGTCTGACCGTGGATGAGTATTACGCTTGATTCATTGGTTCGCTGGACTCCTTTCCGGTGTGGATTACTCAGAGACCGTGAAGGTCGAGAAGTTCCGGGGAGGACTATTATTTCGCCTTCAGATGGCGATGGGTGCTACCCTCTACACTACCATCCAAGTACTAACATGAAAGCCATAAAATTCTTTACTTACTACATTACCAATTAACTTTGTGAGAACTTACCAAGGAGATTCCAGGAGTGTTATGAGGCTGCCTCGAGGACGGAGCTAATGCTCCCGACTCGGGAAGAGACTCTCGGGGCCAAGAAAAGGAAGAACCCTGAGGGAGAGTCTGAGGGTGGAGGAGCATCTCCAGGCGAAAGACAAAAGAAGGGAAAGTAAGGACTTATTCCATTTCAGATTATTTATCATATTAAATACCTTAGGAATGCTGACCCGAAACCTTAAATAGGAAATTCTTTCTAAAGAAAGGGCAGCAGGGTCACCAGGGAGCAAAGGGAAAAGAGCCCGTCCTTTGGTTCACCGGCCCAGCACCTTCTAAGGGTGAGAACACCTACCTCTTAAATTGAATTGTGACCTTAACCTTTAAATCATCAGATTGTAACTTAAACTTAATTACTACCATTAGGCACCAGACAGCCCCCGCGCCATTTTTACTGTAAGCGTTGTGGGAAAGACCATCAGGGGTCGACTGCGAAGGCCGCAAAGTCGAGTGTTGGTGCTGCCACAAAGATGGCCATAGGGAATTCGAATGCTGGATGAACCCAGAGAGCCGTAACTACAGGCCACCTAAAAAAATACTCAGAAGACCTCAGCTCGAGGATCTGGAGTACCACGAGGCAGTCAGGATGGCCAAACATCTACTGATGCTGGAGCCTTGAAGGGCAAGGGAGTAGATAGGGCATGAGTACCCTGAACTCCATGAGACCGCTGGTGGAAGACTTTTACTTACTATGTTGTGTGCTTACTTTGAATGTTAGAAGGAGCTGGGTTATGATTATGTGGGAGTGTGTCATTGACCACTCGCCTTTCTGTGTATGACTTTGGAGACTAGATTTGTGAACTTGATGCGAGTAAACTTTAAACCTTGACGGATATATATATATGAACTGGATGTTAATGCTTACATTACCATGTAGCGATACTCAAATGACGAAGAATCAATGAGACCGAGAATTACTGAACCAGAATTTCCACCTGCATGGCGCACTTGCTATTGCAAGCGCTATGACAAAAAAACCACTGAAATTTCCATCTGCCTTGCGCACTTGCTACAGCAAGTGCAGCGACAGCAACAGCAACAGTAACAGCAACTGCAAATGCAACTGCAACAACTACTACTTTTAGTCTTTTATTATATGTACAAAAAAATGTTTTTCAAATGTTTTCATTCAAACCTTGAGGTTAAAAACCTATGCAACTTTGGAAGGACCGTTAGTCCAACCACAGCAACTGGGAAATTATACAACCACTGTGACAGTGAAACACACCAGTTTAAACGTTCGAGGAAGTTTCAGACATGGCTTATTAGCCAAATACCACCAGTGTATACCCGCATTTAAATGCTAATCACTACTAGTGATACATGTTTAGTTCTCATGGACAAGCTTACCCTTTGTAGATGCACCACCGTTAGTGAGGATGGTTGGGAAGTGAAGAGCCAAGTTGCTCAAGCTATTATGCAATCTGCAATACATCCAATTACATGGATGAGGGGACGAATATGAACTATGGATGAGATATGATAAAAAAAACAGGGAGAAAAAGGAAAATGTGTTGTACTCAATGAGATCAAAAAAAAAAAGGAGAAACAAGTTTGCTAATATAGCACGGATTTTACTTACACCGAGTTGAATAATACCAGTCTATGGCACAAATTACCACGGATGCCACAAAGGCAATAGCACTTATTACAGGATAACGGACAACATGAACTGTTACACAAAAAAAAAGCAAGCAAAAAGAAGAAAAAAAAAAGAGAAGAAGAACAAAAAAAAAGGGATATCCATCAAAAGGAGATTGACAACAGAATACTTCACAACAACCGTGTGACAGACACTACCAGTTTACTAAACGAGTCATGGGACGACCACACTCCGTTAGGAGCATGTGGGCCTGACAGACTTATTTATGAGTTAGTCGGGTAAGTAGTAATGTATCAGTACGGTACCCCATGCAAGTAGACAAGTAGTGTTAGCAACACGAGAAGTAGTCAACTCCATTCTACGGACAGTAAGACGGATTACCTCGAAGATCGACGAGAAGAGCCGTAGTTAAACCAACGGGCTAAAGAAATCAAGAACCATCAACAGAGAACAGTAGACAGTATACAGTGAAGACAGAGAAACAGTTCAAGGACAGGAACCCAAAAAAAAAAAAACAGGAAAACCCATTATGGACGAATAATATGTAGAACCCTCATAAGGATCAAGCAAATGCTTGCAATCCAGAGGAAATCTACCAGGTGATATGGACATAAACGTGTGACTACGCAAGGAGAAAAGATAAAGCTATATGATAGCAGATACTTTAAGCAAAGAACAATGGATTTGGAATGTACCACTCATAGGATAATTCGCACATCTTATCTGTTTGACTCATGAGATATTAGCTGTTGAGCGTTTACGCCTCTGCACTCTGTATGACTGAGTGTTTTGGTATTGCACTCGTGCCGTTACTAATCTAGTGGGAACGCGGAAAGATAAAGTGGATATCAACACGAGTGTGTAAAAAAAAAAGAACTATAATAGGGTGTTACTCCGGAGCAAAACCACCAGGAGACATGGATGACAAACATCATCTTTGTGGACATATAGGCTGGTACGTCTTAGTATTACAAAGACAAGTGCAAAGAGCACTAAGTACTAACAGTAGCCAATGTCATATTACATCTCAAACTGAATGTCAGTGAGAGAAGACACACGCATGTATGCTAGTGATCCAAACGAGTGGATTCACAGCAAAAAAAGAGGCAAATTGAGCATATGTTCATGGGTCTGCACCTCATACGGAGCGAGTGGGCCCATAAGAATAAACTTGGGAGAGAACACAAATAGATCGGTGCCTCACCCCTTATGCATTGTGGAGCCCTGAGGGGCTAGAATCATACTCGTCTCTCTAATATGAGGATAATCCACGAGTTGAAGAACTCTTTGAGAGCCAAGTATCCAGCGCTCCTTGTTGAGCGGCTGTTGTATACTTGTGGGGTACAGGGGCGTAACCCTCTTTAAGGGGGGTAGAGCCTCTTGGCTGTGCACTTGTGTGCACTAAATTTTGTTTGTTTGGTATGCATTGCATACAAAGAATTGGTGGTGTGCGGGGCATACGCGGTTGTTTGTTTAGTATGCATGGCATACAGTGAATTGTTTCGTATGCATGGCATACAGTGAATTGGTTATATTGGTTATGTTTGGTACGCAGGGCGTGCGTTGTTTGGTTTATTTGTGTGTGATGTACACTGGTATGTATGTATCTCACGAGATACTTGTTTGAATGTTGTATGTACACCATGTGTGTAACACTTTTCTTATGCTATTTGTAATATGTATTCATATTGCTTTATAGAATGATTACATATGGTATCGCCTAGATACGAATGAATCATTAGATATGGAATGTGGAACAATGGAATGTTATGGACACCTCAGGGAGGTTGTCAGGGTTGGTAGAACTGATAGGAAATGATGGTGTTGATGGTTCACCTATATCCATATATGATTGAACTAACGCCACAACGTGATGGCTATGTGCTGTATAAGCGCAATACGATGTGTGTAAATGATATATCACATAGATATACATTATGGGAACAATGGGTAGTTATACATTTATATACATACCTATTTGATTAAGAGACTTCGGGACGAAGTCTTTTTAAGGGGGGTAGACTGAAATACCCCAAACTTATTAAACATGGATTAAATATTTAATCATATTAATTAAGGCCTAAACATGCCTTAAAAGTCAACTAAGAACAACAGTGGTCAACATAAAACAAGATGTTGCACCCTTTGACTGTTAAGGGTAAATAAATACCCAAATAAACTTCTTAGGACCTAAAATTTGTCCTAAGCATATTAACATACTACTAAACATATTATAACCGTTGGACAACACTCCACACAAAGAAAAAGCATTTACATGCTTCAAGGTCAAAAAGGGCAAAAAGGTGCTCTAGGAAAACCTTAAAAATCAAATGACCTCTAAATGATATAAAATTGAATTACATGATCAAATATCATGTAAGGAACACAACAAGACCATTGTCAAAGAAAACAGAGCTCAGAAACACCAGGCAACACAAAATGTGCTAAAACTCCTTAAAGCACGTTTTTGTGAAATTGTCTTTTAAATTGGTTTTAAATGAGATAAAAGGTTATAAATACCTTTAAATATGATAAAATATCATATTATATGATATTAGGATTTAATTCCAGAAATTTACGAATTTTTACAAATTTAATATTAAAATATTAATAAAACCCTAATGTGGGCCCCGTTTGGGTCAACATGACTAAGTTGGTCAATGTTGACCATTGACCACGAAATGGACTACATGAAATCAGATAATTAAGTCTCTAACAGACAAGAGACAAGACATGTGACAATTAAATATAGTCCTTTACTTTACATAAAAAAATAAGAAAAAGAATACTTACCTAATAAAACAAAAACAAATTTTCTACACTCACTTACCCATGTGAGCCAGCGATTTTTGGAGCCTCTTCCCCCTTGTATTTCGGGCTCCATGTAGGAACAAGACAGAGATGAGTCACCTTACAATAATGGAATTAAAAGTAACATTATTATCTCATTTTCATTCAAAATGGCTCCAATCATGCCCTACCTTTGTCAATCAAGTTCAGCTGCCTCATTGCCTCGTCTCCACCGAATTCCCCTTCAATTATCAGCATCAATCAAACATTGATGAGTCACCAAAACAATAATAACCTAAAATATTCAAAAAAAAGTGACTTTAAGACAATATTAGCTCATTTCCCTCATTCTTTCTTCCAGCCGAGTTTGCTCTGTCCAAGAGCTCTCTTTGGCTCCCTCCAACCATGGGTAAGTGTCAAAGCACCATTGATGAGGTTTCAAGCTCTAGGTAAGCTCTTAAGGCATAAAAATGCCCATTTTCTTCACCTTTCCTTCCTTTTTCGATTGATCTACACTCCAACCTTTTCTATACATCTATGTAGAGTGATTTGGAGGTTAGAGGAAGTGTTGGTTTCGTACATAACCAGATATAAGGAGGGAAGTTCAAGTCTTGACCATTTAAGGTAAAAATGTGCTTTAAGCTCATAACTTTTGATTCCCTTCAAGTTCGGCTGTGAAACTTTGCTCATAGCCTCCCCTTCTTCTCCTTTTCATGTGGAATCTGTTGGTAAGCCATTTGGAGCAAGGGTGGCCGAGATCCAAAGGAAATACCCTCTTTTAAGGCATTTTTCCAAGGTAAAACCTAATAACAAGAGTATTTGTTGAGATCTAGCTATTTCCTATGTCAATATGGTGGATCTAACACCTTTTGGTGTGTTTGATTCAGGCCGAAACCATCTTGAACTCTCCTTGCATTCTTAAGGTGATTTTTGCCTTAAATCTTACATTAAATTACTTCTTATGGTTAGATCTTGCTTGGAGACTAACTAGGCCTTGTTTTCTGTTTGAAAACATGTAAAACAAGCTGTGGAGAATTTCTACTCAAGGTGGCCGAACCAAACAAGGTTCTATCTAGGTTAAATCAAGGTATAAATTACTTAAAACCTTAACTTGTTACATTAATACAAGTTTAAGCTATTCCTAATTAATTGCCGTGAGTGAAGAGGTAAAATAAGGTCTTGTTTGACCTTAAAATGTTTAAGGAATGGTTTAATAAATTTTATAACTAATTAAACAAGCATAAGTGTCAAATTTAAGACATTATGTGGAAGTTTGGTAATTAAACAAAGAATCTATGGTGAGGCCGAAAATTTATATGTATTTTGGGACATTTATGTGTAATTTATTTTGTGAGCAAATGTTTGTAATAAGGCCATGTATTTTAGGCCATTTTATTTATGCATTTACAAGCTTTTAATTAAGTTTAAGTAGTATAAATGCATTACCGAAAATAAATGGGGTCCTAGGTGTAATTAAATTAAATTTGAGGGCTTTAGAATAATAAGGCCGAAAATTAGAGGTAAAAAGGAGTTAAAATAAAGTTTATAAGATTTTATAAAGTTTTGGGGTTAAATTGTAAATTTTAGAAAGTTTGGGTACTAAGCCGTAATTATAAGGAATTGATGGTCAAGGAAATATTAAGGAGGTCAACATTGACCATATGCTAGGTCTTGACCAAAATAAATAAGTTAGATAACTTATTTAAGGTTTTATAATAAGTTATGTATTTAATGGTAATATTTTTATAACATATGTGGTAAATATGTTATTACCAAAAATAAAGGGTGTACAATGGTATCTTAAACACCCATGGGCTATTAGGAATTTTTAGGAATTTATTGAGTTGTTTTTGGAATTAAAATAAACTATATATGTATAATATATAGTTATTATGTCATTATGACACTTTGGAGAAAAATAGATGGTGGGATGGTAAATACCAAGAGTATATGGGTTAATAAGGATATTTATAACCCTTTGGTAAAATTTGGAGATTTTTAGAATTATATAAGAGTATCTATTGAGATATGTGTATAAGATATGATTTTGATGATATGGCAAAACTATATGTTATAAATAGGGCCAAATGGCAACTATAGAATAGCACAAGGGCTGTTCGGAATTAACAAAAAATAACCATAGGTTATACTCTTTTATAAGTTAGAAATGTTATATTGAATGGAATATATAACATGGTAAAAAGAAAGGGGTGATTTTGTAAATAAAGGAAATTATGGTTTAAGGAAAAGTATAAGGTTTAATATATGCCTATGAGGCAATACACAATAGTTTTGTATAAAAACTATAGATTATAAGTTAAAGGAAATAAGAATATCATAGCAAATGATATTAGAATTTTGGTATAACATTGCATAATGTTATGTGGTCAAAAAGGGATTTTAAATAAATTCAAGGGCTATACCGAGTTAATAAGAGTTGAAAGATGAATTTTAGACTACGGTCTACTATGTTATAAATGTTATGACAATTAAATGGTATTAAGGTGGTTTAGATGGAATTAATATAAGGAAGGGTACTCACATAAAATAATGTGACAAACTATAAATAAATGGGATTTATAAACTAAGGTGTTTATTGAATAAACCTTAGGAGTTGTAATTATACAACATAAAATGTTACATGATATTAGGATAATAATCTTAATATAAGTTGTACAATATGATACAACTAATGGGAATGATCATCTAATAAAAGATGATAAAAAGTAACATGAAATATAAGAGTTTATTAAACTCATGGGAATTGCCTACGTGGTAAAAGTATATATGTATACACAAGAATAATGTATATAAGGTGGATATATATATTTTGGTTGAAAACCATATGATTTAATGGTGGAGGTTATTTAAAATAATAATAATAAATAAATATAGTTACGAACTATAAGTTATGAATTTTAGAATGCAATATAAAACAAGAATGCATGCATACATGCAACTATAGGTTACGTACCTAAACTAGATGTGGATAAGATTAAAAGAAATATAAGGAATTAAACTTAACAGTTGAAATAGTTTTGACGTACGCGTTTTAAGTAACAAAGCCGACTGTTTTAGAGAAACCCGTAACAAAACTGTAGAAAACAGGGGTGAACTGTCGGGGTTGCTTATTATTCGGAAATACCGGATGTAGTTAGTCATGGAGACTGACTTATAGTTTTATTACCGTTTAGAGTATACTTCTGACAAGGACGCTTGACGAGCTAGCGGACTACACGGAGCGTAGGATCTTGCTGATTCATACTCCACCGTAATACAGTCAGGGTGAACGGTATGTAAAGGGGTATGCCGAGTTGTCCTAAGGTTGCTCCTTGGGCTCGGATTTGGTTGATCTAACTTGTATGTTGTTATGTGTCTCTGATTGTCTTTGAGGGCTTCCTCAGTTCAGACTTCTGTGTGATCTGTGATAAGATTGTTTGTCTGAATGTGATAATTAATATGCATGAATTGTATATTTATAGCTGCTTATTATTTACTGTTGTTGAGTTAACAGTATTGGTTCGTATATATGAACCTATATATAAAACGAACTAGCGGCTATGGTGCTATCTTATATGAAACATAAGGAACGTCGGAAAAACGTTGTAGCACTAAGATAATAAGATATACATATTATCTGAGACTTTTATACGGAGCATTGGCCTTTCTATACGCCGCTCTCGTATCTAACACTGGATCCCGAGTTTACAGACTCCGGATTGGACTAATGACCTTAGTCTGCTGTGTTAGAAAATTTGGTAATGCGATGCGATGGTATAATTAATTAATTAATGGAATGGAAGTAAAGCCAAGAGGATGTGGCTCTTGGTGCGCGCTGTGATCACAAAAACGATACCAGGATGTCCGCGTACGGGTCCGTAAGTATCAAGAAAATTTCCCGTGAGCTAGAATGGCTCGTTGGTCGGAGACTCTACCGTTGGAGTGGCTACAGCCATGGGTGACCCGCCATAATATATGGGTAACTAGAGACATGTCGTTTTAACGAGACATTGTCACTAGGTATAACTGAACAACTAAAACAATTGAGACTTATACAGTGGCGAACAATACCATGGACGAGACTTAATACTTGTTTATTATTCTTGTTGTTTCGCTTTGTTGTTCATTGGTTATACTTGTGGTTATTTTATTGTGTGTTGATGGTTGGATGGAACCTACGAGGCTAAGGTAAATTAAATTTGAGCACTGTACGCTACGGCGAATGTACATTGTACATTATATTGTCATTGTTCGATACGTTCGATATATAATTGTGGATTGTGTTATTAAGTGATTGTGGATTGGATGGATGGTTGAATATCTATGAATATTTGGATGGATGGATATGTGTATTATACATGTTTATTACAATATTGTTATAACTGTAAAATGGTAAAGCATGAAACCTATCTAATAATAAGATGGTTAAAGTGACAAGTGACCATTAGGGTCCAGGCCCGGCATACTCAGCGTCTATCGCTGATACTACACCATTTCAGGTTGTTGATCATTGTCGGAGCTGAAGAGCAGGAGCAGGGTAATTGGAGATGTTGTATAGTAATGAAGATGTGTATGGTCTTATGGTAAGGTTGTGTATTTTCAGGATTGGGTAGATGCTCACTTGTCGAAGTTTATGATTTATGGATTTAGTATGATGTATAGGAGTTTCTCGTTATCACTGCAGTTAGCAGTTTGTTTATTTTGGAAGTTGGATGTAGTTTGGCAACGTTGCTCGCATGGGCGAGTAACGGCCGGTGACACCCGAGTGAGTTGTGTAATTGTCATTTGTTTTTCCGCTGCGAGACGTTTTATTTATTGCTACGTGAGAGATTATATCGTGATTATTGAGAGGGGTGTTACACCTGTATTCAGAAGCAAGGGTCGTTTCACACACGGGGTCTCGATTTGTTCGTTACGGACCTAACGTTGATTAAAACTAATGTGTCAGTTCATGATTTCATGTGATGACACTTTTCTAGTTTATCTCATTTATACTGGGTGTTATTCCCTAGATGAACTTTTGAATGCTAAACTTGTAGTGGCCCTTAGGACTTTCCAAGTATTAGCCTTAAACTTTATGTTGCTTCTAGGGCATTTATAATGACATTTTACACGTTAGCTAAGTCCTCTCGTTAACAAATATTTAGAGTACTTTACGCACCACCTTGTGACAGGTTACCTAGGAAGGAGTTTATATCGCCTAAGATGTATTCCCCCCTAGCTATATCAGTTGGTACTATCTTTAGAATACTCCTAAAACATGTTTGTACAAAAGCCAAAAGTTACCGACGTGAGACACAATATCTGTGTATACCTTTATCGAGCTTCACCTTTAATGTGCCAAACTGATGTCTAACTCTACCAAAATGTTTTACCAAGTCAGCTAAGTGTATTAGTAATGGTTTGGGTTCATTATTAGACCAACACCCCATTTTTAACAGCTCTGGAAATCGATCATACAGAGGAACAAGTTTCAGTGAACTGAAAAATCAAACATGCGAATACTTCTATTCCAACTCCTCTTTTATTGCCTTAAATAAATTTCTAACTTTCCCCAAAATATTTACACACTTAGTTAAAGGAATTAGCAAGATCTTGAGCTCATAAACAACCCATTACCACTCTGTTAACTCTCTTGAACTCATTTATACCGAAACTACGATGTGACAGAATCAGAGGCAAAGTTTCTGGACACAACTTCACTCCACTACACTTTCACTGCACTAACTAATTTGTAAAGCTTCTCAAGTGTTCATAGCTTACTTAAGTGTACTATAACTGTTTTGGGTTTGTTAACAACTCCCTAAAACTCCATAGAATCCCTCTAAGGAGTGGTTAATATAAAAACTGAAAACTGGAAATTATGAACCTGAACTTATATATATTTTTCTTTGTTTTGTCTTTCTGTTCCATTCATTGTTTTGGTATCTACTCCCCCCTTACGTTAGTTATCCTTCTAATGCAGTTCGAATCCTCAAACAGCACCAGACAGCAAGGGCCTATGCCTCTGAAGCGTTATTATAAACGACTGAGAATCACTATAAAACTAGAGATTGATAATCTAAAATCACAAAAGTGAATGTGTTCCTTTCACTCTTCCCTTTCTTTTGATGCCTTAAACTGCATTCTTATTACTCTCCCTGTGGTTACACCCCTAGATAAACGTATCAGTAGAGTTTTTAAGTTATTTCCAGACCAAACAACTCTCTTAATCTCTGCTATAACTCAATCATACAGAAACAACTTCTTATCAAAATTTCTGAAAACCAAACTGATGCATCTCTTCTTTATTTAAGTTGTTATTGTGATACTAACTTCCCAGCTTCTTCCTACATGTTTACACCGTCAGTTAAGTGGATTAACCAGGCTTTAAGTTCATCTTCAACCAAAGAAAACACTCGTGTAATTTCTGAACAGAAACAACTTCTTCTGAAAGTCTGGGAAAACAGACTATGGGTATCTCATTTTTTTTCTGTCAGCTTATTAGACTGACTTCTAATTTATCCCCAAAGTGCTTATAACTCTACTCAAGCGTTTTAGGTGTGTTTAGGTTTATTAGCTTCTTATCTCGACCCTTATAAACCCTCAGTAAAAATGTTATACAGTAACCCAACCTTCAGGAGAACTATGAACTGCAGTAATAAGATATGATATTCTTTCTATTTTTTTTCTTCTGTTTGTGCTCATACTCGACTTCCAATCTCCCAAAAGTACTGACCCGCTTAATTAGGGCTCTATGAAGATTCTAAACCAAGCACAAACCCACAACCACATTGTTAACCTCATAGAGAGTCCTAAACCTGAATTGGTGGGAACCTGAAAAATACAAACACTAGAATCTGTCACTTCCTCTTCTTTGCTCACAAGCTTTAGCTCCTAATTTTCCCAAAAAGGTTAACACACCTTGTAAAACGAATTAGTATAGTTTTAAACTCCAGGACAACCCCAAAAAGATGTCACAGTCAACTCACCTGAAGCTCTCTATACAAAACATGAAGTTGTAGAAAACTAGAACTAACCCAACTAAAACAACTTGAAACCGATTATTAACTTCTGTTTTAATACGTTGATTGTTTCCCCTAGCGTGTCTATCCATTTAGTTACAATTCTTAATGTGGTTTTAACTTCAAAAGTGACCCCAACTACAAAAGCAAACCTCTGAGATGTTAGTAAACAGTAAAAAAACACAAGAAAATCTCAGGAACTGAAACTGAAATCTCACACCTGATAACTTCACTTTGCTGTTTCTGTAGGTTCGAAATTCTGGTTTTCTACTTCACCTTTGTTGTCTAGCTACTTAGTTAAACGTTTATTGAGGCTTGAAACTTTAGATAAAACCCCAGCCACATTGTACAAACTGAGACTGTCGACTGATGACAACTAGGGATCTGAAAATCTGGACTCCCAAAGCTGAAGCATGTCTTTTTTTTCTGTTGTTTCCTTTCCGTGTAATTATCTATCTTCTAATTCTTTCCTAAGGTGGTTGTATCCTACCTGAGGGTGTTAGGTAAGTTTTAGGCTCATTAACCATACAATGCAACCCTCATAAACTCTCTGTAATAGGGTTATACAGAGAGTAAAAGTTTCAGGAACACTAAAAAAAATTTGAAGTTTTTTTTGTTATCTTTTCTTCTAGCCTTTCTGTTTAGTTGTTAGTTTGTCTTCCCACCTGTCCCACTGTATTCATCTCTTCAGTTAAGTGTTCTAGCCACATCTCAACTCCAAAACCATCTAACATAACTCTATTATACAGACACTGGTAATAAACTGCAAAACAGGAACTACTACCACCTCTTCTATTTTTCCTTTCTACAGATGTAACAGGTTAGTTTTTTTTTGTTTTCTTTTGACTCACTCTTCCGCTTGGATAACTCAGACAGGTGTGTTTACAATGTTGTATGTGTATCATTGGTTCAATACCATTCGAGGACAGCAAGAATACTGAAAACCAAGAAAACTGAAACTGAAATACTACTGGTGGTTTTCTTCCATCTTGTTCCTGTTCTTTGTTTATGTTTTGATTATTTTGATTCTTCCCAACTTTGCCTAGCAGTGTTAGTTTGAGTTGAGTCTGTTAATAAGTCATCGCCACACCATCATACCCTTAAACAATTAATATACATAAACGTAAGGTTACAGGATTCAAATGCTTGTAACTGTACTTGACAGTTTGTGTTGTTTTCTTCTGTCTTTTTTTGATCCCGGATATCAGTTTAAGAGTAGCTCACCAATTCATTATCATAGCTGCCTCTCCCTTTATTGATCTTGGCACACTTCAAGGCTCCCTACACCTAGGTCGCTGGACAGGAACTGAAGAAAATTTACCAGGAATTAGCTTTGAAACCAGAGAAGGATAGTGACTGAAATGACAGAAAAAGAAATCTGTTTCGGGGCTCCACCTCCTAGTTGGGTTTCTCCTCATGCAAAAGTTTTCAGGTCCTTCATCGATGGACTAGCATGGAGCACACATGCAGCACAGGAAGGAAAAATGGCGTGAGTAGGACTAGTCTTGTCGGGCACCAGAAATTGATGCATCAGGTTGTTAAAAAAAACTGATCTGGTGTTTACCTTTAGCTGATAACAACCCAGTGTGATGCTAGCTTGTGATAATCTCCTTCTTGCAAGAGAATTCTGGTAGCTTGCATGCGAGAATCAAGGGGGAAAAAGTGAAAGGAGTTTATGAATCACGCAAAAAGGACTGGTCCATGCACCGAGAGGGAAAGGATGGTCTGTGTGTTTATGAATCAAATGGCACAAGACAAGGGAGTAGGGGCGTGGGATTTCAGGAAGGCTGTTGTTCTCAGGTTGCACGGTGATGGTGCCATTTCCAATCAAGAATCCAAGTGCAGATTCTGCTACACTTTGTTGTCTCCATAATTATTCATAGTAGCTGGAATCGGACAGCACAAGGCCATCACGGTCTATTTTTTTTGTTTCCGATATTACAGAGAACAGGGTGGGAGGATAGGTGTAACACCCCAACCGTTAATCTCGTCATTACCTCTTAAACTGTTACTAATTACTCCTACTCACGCAGCGGAACTCTAATTACAACGAGGGGTGAAACAACGCCGTTAGCCACCCATGTGGCTAACCAGGCCTTTCTTACATACCGTAACGGTCTGATGAACTGGAACAACCGAGTACTTCATACAAATACAATACTCAAATCATGTCTCTACTATACCGAGTCTACAATATACGGATGCCGATAACATACTCGGACTTACACCTCAATCAAACGCATAAGTAATTACGATCTAACTACCCATGCTCACAGCAGTCCCCGTCCTACTCTCTCGAACGGTGGTCAGCTTCAAGTACCTGCACACTTAAAACGTTCCCCCTAGGGGGTCAGCTTACGCTGCGCATGAAATTCGCATATACCGCGCGCTAACCACGGTACGCCGACTACTTTAGGTCGGATATACATGGAGTTCATTTTAATCAAACAACATGCATCATGGCAATACATATATATGTATATCACACAAGGAATCTACATCCAATCACGGAACACGATTCCTAACTAACATAACAATGTTGTTAGTGGTAACTGGTTACTCTTAGGCATTGAGGGTTGTTCCTCACTATGCCTTGTTTACTTATTCAATACCTCACCCGCTCTCTCGGGTTACTTATTCGTATACACACCCATTCTCTTGGGCTACTCATTCTTATACTTACCCATTCTCTCGGGTTACTCATACATATACTCACCCTTTCTCTCGGGTTAATTATACTCATTATCTCACCCACACTCTTGGGTTATTCATACTCAAGCTCTTGTAGATTCTCGAGACACTACAGGTCTCCTACGACACGCTTGTTACTCTTATACATACTTAAGCCAAAACTCATGGCTTCCTAGCATAGTCTTACTTCCCCGGTTTCGACCCTACTCTGGGTCTAGCATGGTGGGAAGGTTCAACTAGCTCACGGAACTCTCTCTTAGTTCCTATCTCTTTTACTTAGGTCCGACTACTCTCGGACTACTCTCGTTCCCATACACTCCTCTCTCGAGTTATAATAATATCATGTATTTTAGTCTAGAAGCATCATTCTCGATGTTTCTAATGACTTTGGGAACTTTACTTAAATTCGGGTAATCTTAGGTTTAAGGGTTACCCTCACAATCGTATGCTTGTACATTCGGATATTTTCTTATACCGGGTAAAATCCTCATTTAGGAGGTCGACCGTGTCTCAAGGGAACCACATAGTCCCTTAGGTCTCTTTTACCTTTCTTATATTCACATCATTGGACTAACTTCAATCCTCTCGATGGAGGTTCATTTATCTCTCCACTCTTATTTATTTCGTGGATTGTTTCAATAAGGTTTTCTAACCGTTATCGGGTATTTACTCAACCGTACATCTCCTCACATTCTAGGGAGTTCATATGTTTGCGTTATCGTTATACTTTAATCGATAGCTGTGTGTTTGCATGTTTTCGTTATCATACGCATCGATCCGTTCTACGGATCTCTAGCCGAACGTTACTCACTATGAGTCGGTCTTTACACTATGTTAGACCACACCGGCATACAGTATGTTAGTTCATTCAACATACAACAAGACATACATAATCAAACAAGGGATTATTTTCATGCTTTAGTCTTGATTAAACCGGCACACAAACACACAAATCAGAGTAACTCGGTTAGCATACGGGGCATGAGAAAATCATACCTTTCACCGGGGTTTTTACTTTACCGTGGCATCTCACCATGCTCGGGTCACGCACGACTCTCTGATAATGTTTCAAACATTATTATTAATACTAAGCTCATACGGTAATAATAAAATGCTACTCCCGTACTTACCCCGTTATCTCGGTTTTATTCTTGTTAATTTGAGTTCTCACTTCTCAAACACTTCTAACACTTTCTTACACTTCCTAGGGCCTTAACGTGTCACCAAACAAGGCCTTAACATCTTATAACATCATTAACATTTAAACCCCCATCATTTACAACCTTTAAAATGCTCTCTGTAGGTTTCTGGGGTGGTCCGGGACTTGGTTCCTATCTTAAGTCCCGGACCAAAGCATTACTAAACTCTCGGGTTAATTTCTGATGGTGGTCCGGGACCTTGTCCCAACCTTAAGTCCCGGACCAAGGTGAGCAAGGAACTCTCGGCGCAAAATTAAGGGTGGTCCGGGACTTGGGCATGGACTTAAGTCCCGGACCAGGCAGGTTGTGCACTCTCGGGGGTAAAATCAGGGGTGGTCCGGGACTTGGTCCTGGACCTAAGTCCCGGACCCTGCTACAGATTTTGTAAATTTTACAGTTTCTTCATCTGTTACAGGTTCTCTCTTTGCCCATTAATTAACCAACCTTCACCAACTAAAATCTTCATGTTTTAGTGACTAATTACCCACCTAAACCACTTTCAACCAAACACCAAGTACACTCACCAATCTAGTTAATTTTACTTAGATTCTTTTACACTCACAACCTTGTTTTCTCCCTTGTTTTCTAACAGATTGTAACAGATTTTGGCTATCACTTTAAACCATTCAAACCTCTCATACTAATGCCATTCATAGCACCCAAATGACCTTATTTTCCTCTCAGTTCTACTCCAAGAACCTTACTCTTCCTCTTTCCAAATTCCAAGTGATTTACCACTCACTTTAATATTCGAAACATGCCTAGTTTTTCCTAGGTTTCACACTCCTAATCACCCTTGGTTTCCAAGTAAAATTTGACAGCACTTGCTTACTTCTCAAGCATATTCACCACACATAAAACAGCTCATAACCACTTCTTCATTCCTGTTTAATGAACAAAACAACTACAATACTCCAAATTTCCCTCTTGTTTACACATGTACACTAGTTTAGTTTCTAGGTTTATTTGCACACATAAACCTCATTTAAACATTCTCTTTCAACTCAATATTGTAGTATCATTACTACTCAAGCTCAAGGTTGTTTATACAGCCCCAACATAAGTTTCCCCAAGGCAAATAAAACTATCACAAGGTAAGCTTTTTACCTTGTTCATTTCGGTTTTCACCCTTCTTCTTCTTCTTTATCTTGTTCTCTCTTTCACTTCTTGTTTTCACACCAAACAAGGCTATTGATTGCCAACTACAACCACCGCCCACCACACACATTCAACAATCAATTTGTTTTTCCTTCACAAAACCATATATATATTTCAAGGAGCTAGTTTTCAAGGTTTAGCTTAGGTTTTACCTTAGAATAACCAAATGGACAGCTTGGCAATCCATTGGAAGAGTTTCCATCCCTCCACAAGAGCAAGATGCTCACGGCTAACATGGGGAAAAATTCAACGTGAGGGAAATTTTTCCCAAAATTGGAAGAGTTAGCTAGAAATGAAGAGCTTGTAACTTTCTTTTTACCTTGAAGCATCAAGAAGATGATGGAGGCTCAAAATCAGCTCCTTAAGCTTCAAAAGCCAAACACCCATGGAAGTGAAGGTGGAGGAATCAAGATTTTGGGGGTGGAAAACGTAGCCCTCGCCGACACGAATCTAACGGTACAGTTTTTGTGCGATTCGGTGAAGAAATGAGCAAGTGAGGAGAGGTTGAAGGTGGGCTGTTGCTCACGTATGGGAATCGCCATTACAGAGAATGAAGAAGAAGAGGCTCTGGTGGGGGGAAAAGAAAGAACGTGAATGAAAATAAAAGAGGGGGAGAGAGAGTACTTATATTACTTTTAACTATTCACCCCTTTACTTTATTTCCTTGTCATCTTATTACTAAATAGCTACCAAGCTATTAATGAGTGTGTACACATTAATTAAAACCGGCCATGTTAATTAGTAGCCCGGGTCGTTTTTCGTCTTTTCGAATTAAACGCGTCTCGTCTCCCGGTTTCGTTACTATTCACTTACCGGGTCCGTTTCCCGGAATTTTCTCGTTTAATTAATTTTTAATGGTTATTAAGCTTCCATTAATACTTAATTATAGTTATATAATCAACTATAATTTTTACGGGTCCATTTGACCACTTAAAGTCACGTTTTCGGGGTTTTTCTCGAAAAACGTGCTTTAAACTCCGTTAGCGTTTTAATCCATTATTTGGATCCGTTTTCTTCGGGAATCATTCCCGTATACTTATTAGGCCTAACTAAGCCTTAGGAATCCATCTCGGACCCTCTCGAGATCATATATCTCTTATACTCATTTAACGCGCATTTTAGCGTTTTTCGCTTTTCAAGCGTTTTCTCTTTTCTTTTGGTTTTATTCTTTTTACCAATACTCTTTAGGCACCATTAGGCCTTTTATAATCATATTAGAGTAATTTAATCGCCATTTTTAGATCCGGGGTATTTCAACCTACCCCCCTTAGGAACTTTGTCCTCAAAGTTGATGAATCTAGGTGGTTACTCTCATGGCATTCAATGCCAAGGTTATAGTACATGTATAACCCTACTGACTCCACAAGTCAGTCTCATTTCATACACATACCACACACATATCACAGCATGTATAGCAATCAAAAATACTCTTTTTACTCTCTCCATGGAATCGGTCCGAAGACAAGAAGGCACTACAGTCCTCGAATCCATATTGAGTAATATACTACTGATCCCTCAGGTACCGGTCACGTTGAACACTTACTCTTTCTGGTTCACGGCCGTTTCATGACAAATGGGCACTTACTCTCTCTGGCCCACGGTCCCTTCGGTTCTGATCAAAACGTTTCACATATACATATCCTCAGGCACTCTGGTTGACTCACTCAACACAGGAACATCTCAGGGTACTCTCCCCGTCCCGCTGCCTTTGGAAAAATCACACACTGTCACCGCCCCAACCGGTCACTTAGGACCGCCGCACGTACGGTGAAATGGTTTCAAAACTAATACACGCCCACCGTTCTACCGGTCATCAAGACTTAAGGCCACAGCCATCGGCGGGTGATAGCGGTTTCAAAACCAATTTTCATTTCCATCTTCATACTTGAAGAAAATTCTTTTTCCAAAATCTGTTTGAAAATTCTTTTTAAAACATCACACAACTCCAAATCCGGTTCATGGTAGTTGTATCTTTTCTTAGCGTGATTACTTGTGACCACTATAGGGAGCTTCAGGAATCATCTAACCCTGATGTGATCAGCATCAGTGTTGAACTATCCTTCCACCCCAATTTGTGTTCGGTTTCCCTTGATCGCTAGCAGATCAAGTTCCACCTCCCACGTCAGTTTCAAACAATCAGATAGACAAACATTTTCGTTTTCTATCTTTTACTCTTTCTAGTCATATTCACGAAACAATTTGTTTCAATTAATCTCTAGTTCCTAGTACTTAGGTCATTTGTCATCCTCATTGCTTCACTACTTTACCTAGGTATTCCATACTTATGGCTTCATTTACTCAAATTGTTGCTCAATTTAAAACACATAACATACAACTCCAAAGGATGGAACTCACTCCATCAATCATTCTCAAATAAAATCACCTAGGGAACTCACTCCCTCTTAGGTTACACATCGGTTTCATGCCGATTCATACTCATCATAACTCATGTCTAATCTCACTAGACATATACTATAGGGATTCTCGTTCCCTAGGAGTC
Organism: Limonium bicolor; assembly: GCA_023374045.1. Lineage (NCBI taxonomy): Eukaryota > Viridiplantae > Streptophyta > Magnoliopsida > Caryophyllales > Plumbaginaceae > Limonium > Limonium bicolor. Next base: position 299,632,162 of record CM041780.1, read on the forward strand.
TCTCTACTCCTCTTTTCATAAATATTACATACTCGTTACTTGCATCTCTCATGCACAATAATCATTATTACATAATGAATGGGTACATATGTTTATGTAACATAAGTTCCAATCATCCAAAACAATTTCTTTTTGTGCTATGCACATAGTAGTTTACGCACCAATACGTAAAACATACTCTAAGCGGTTTCTCGCCCTACCCCCCTTAAAAGGGGTTACGCCCGCGTAACAGACCATATGTTATACTGAACATTGGTTCATTAATTCGAGTATTATGAAGTGTTTAAACTTCGATACGGTTAATTAACTCATAACCGGGTTCGGTTCTAGCCTCTAAGGCTTCAAGGGGTTTATGATATAGGTATACTTAACCCTGAATCACGGTCCACAAGCTTCTGCTGCGTGACCTGATATCTAGAGCTTAACTCGCTCTTTGGTATTCTCAATGTATTTCAATCGTCGCTTGGTATCTCTTACCGTATGCGAATTCGATGAGTTATAGATTTTCTCTCCAACTCTCTGGAAATCTATTTGTATAACTCTGTATACCTTCGTGGTTATTCGCTTACTTTTCCCGACTTATAGTCGGTTGAGGTCAAGCTACTACTTAGCATGTAGTGCTTCCTCGTTTAATAGTGGCTCATGGATTATGTTTGTTTCTTGGTTCTGTGCCAGAGTTCTTCATTCATACTACTCTGCGTTTTTCCACATATCGATCCTGGGCCCTGTGGGTTACTGCCCACGTTCTTTGTGCATCTTTGCCAATGGCCGCACGGTTATCTCTCTAAATTGTCACTCAACAGGCTTTGTTGACATTTCTCAATTCCTGGCTCTCCCACTTGATCATTACCGCACAAGTGCAATACCAAAACACTCAGTCATACAGAGTGCAGAAGCGTAAACCCTTGACAGTAAATCTCTCATGGGATAGGAATGATTATGTCCTTTTCAACATTTTCTCATCAGCTTCACATCATTAACTAGTTATACTCTTACAACGGTCGCTTGCTGCGTACCATGTTCTACTCGTTACAACATTCGCTTATATGGCATCCGCTACTACTTTAGCTTCCGCTCATGTACTCCCGCCATTTACACTATGGCTTGCCATTCACTTGGCTCAATAATATACGCTATTCTGTAAATCTCTCTGCGCGCTTGCGCACTGCTTACTCCGCAGTTCATACTGTACACATACAGTGTTCACTACTCATCCGATTACTCTATCGGTTTCCTTTGCACTACTACCAAGGTTCCTCTTTACACACTACTATAGTTCACATACTCCTTGGCAATATACACATGCTCAAGGTTCACTACACCGCTCTAGCGGTTTCACATTACATATTTAGGTGGTAGCCTTTCTCTGGAGGATTCACGCAATTGCCGCTCCATAGGCCCTACAACAACAAGTGGTAACCCCACTCCAAGGTAGTGGTTAATTCTCCTCAATTATTTTTATGCCTTTATGCATAGGTTTGCAACGTTTAGATCTACAAGTTGTAGTGAGTTTCCTGGCTTACAAGCCATCTTGCATTGAGCCATGCTCTATGTGATACAAGTTTCTTTTTCTCCGTATGCCATTAAATGGTTAGGAGGTATTTATGGGCTCTTTGATATGGTTGTCTCACCACTCTTCCGTACTTGGAAGGCCCTTTTTTACTAGGTATTAATTCATGCCCTCTAGCAATTTAGGGTATCCCGTGTTACAAGGGATTCCTTCGGGTTTTACCCGAGTGTTTGCTTAAACACTTGTGTTCTCAACACGATGTTTCATTCAACTACTGTTGACTCTAGCACCCTTCTCGGATTGCTCCTGGGTGTTACTGAGTAATGCCATTACATCTGGCTTGTACTTATGGTTATGTTCAGTTGCGACTTCGCCTTGCGGCTATGTATAACTCAAACTATCCCGTTTAGGGTTGTAATGTCTCCCGTTATTGGGTAGAGTATTAGTACTTTTCCGTTACCTACTTAATTAGGTCGTTATTCTCTTAGTGAGATATACTGTGGGAATTCTATCCCGTTTATCAAACATTGATATGATCAATTAAGGCAATCATCTTATAGCTTACACTGGTATCCATTCCAGTTATTAGGTATTTCCTCCTTGGTTCCTGAGACATATCTCATGTCTGTGCTTAATACTCTGTGCTTCTCGCACTTATTAACGCCTTATCCTTAGGTCCGTGACCTTACTGGATTCTAGACTCCCTTAACTCGGTAAGCTTCCTTGTGTTCTTCGATCATTCGAGGTGTCTACTGTCCTGGTTTGGATTGGCTCTTTCGTCCGTAGTATGGAGTGGGCTACTTCCCGTGTTCCGTACTCTACTAGTATACATACATGGAGTATCTTATTGATACGTTACCACTTACCTGACTAACTCATAATTGGTCTGTCAGGTCCGCAAGCTCCTTCGGAGTGCGGTCGTTCCATGTCTCGTTTAGTACACCGTAGTGTCGGTCACACGCCTAAGTGAAGTATTCTGTTGCCAACTCCTCTTATATCGTCCTATGATAACTTACCGTGATTCTCTGGTTTGGTTTTTAAAAATTTAGGGGTTTTTTGGAAAATTCTCTGTTCGAAAGAAAAATTTGAGTTGAAAATAAAATCTCCACGGCATTTCAATGCCGGTTGCTTCTTACCAAGTCTGACTTCTTGCAGACTGGTATGTTCTTTATACAGTGATTAGGCCGTTAAGCCCTTCTCAAGGTTTCGTTTCAGAATTTTTGTGGTGCTATATCGGCTTCCTTAGCCACCCACGTACTCTGCTAAGTACTTATTGCGTGTCAAAGTTCCTCTTAGCTGTCCGTTATACTGCACTTGCCGAGGCAAGTGCGCGGTACAGGCGGTTTTTGGGTTATCTCATACCGGTCACGGCATTGTTCACATGGTATTTGGTAGCCTTGTCGGCTCTTCCTTGATCCTTTAATTGGATAACTGCTCCTTGGAGCTGCTTCTCATTCATCTTGACATGACTGTCAGTCATTTAGGTGCTTCTCCACTGTCGGAGTTCCTCAATTACTTAGTTCCATGATCTACCTCGTTGCTCGTTCCCACGCCTTCACTGTGGTTGCCGAGGGTTAACTTATTTAGGTACTACTTCTGTAGTCCTATTCGGGCATATCCCGTAGTTATGCTTGTAGCTGTCTAAGCTGTATCAGTTAAGTATTGCAACCGGGTGTGGCAGGGTGGGTGTATCTACTCTTGACTAGATTCTTAGTCGGTTAGTGTACCGTTGATGGTTATTTAACTATGGCGGTCCGTAGACATGTGTCCCGGTTCCCGTTAGTTCTCATGAATCCGCCTTCTTGCACGGTTAGTGCTTTCTTCTTGCTACTGCTCGGCTAGCTAGGTTCTCGCGACTGCTAAGCATGTCGCCCCAGGCTGCCACATATTCTGGTCTCCTTGGATTAGGATGTCTCGTTCTCTCGCCATTAAGTGCGGTTATGTCGTTCCAGCGGGATCCGTCTCCGGGCTTTCCGGTTCTCGGGACTTACCGCATGACAGGTTCTGGTTCATATTGAAATATTAAATAACTGCCAGATTGGGTTTCCCCGTCTCTCTGGCATTCTTTCCCGAGCTTTTAATGCGGGGGTTGTGGAGGGCGGGTCTGGTATTGTAGGTATCCAGATCATACTGGAAGTTCCTAACTAGCGCATCTCTCACGCTACCACTCAACCCATAGCCCTAAGTCTCTAATTCCTAACTCGGTATTTCCTAAGCTCGGTATTTCCAGTCATCAGAGCGATACTTCGCTCTGATACCATTTTTGTAACACCCCAACCGTTAATCTCGTCATTACCTCTTAAACTGTTACTAATTACTCCTACTCACGCAGCGGAACTCTAATTACAACGAGGGGTGAAACAACGCCGTTAGCCACCCATGTGGCTAACCAGGCCTTTCTTACATACCGTAACGGTCTGATGAACTGGAACAACCGAGTACTTCATACAAATACAATACTCAAATCATGTCTCTACTATACCGAGTCTACAATATACGGATGCCGATAACATACTCGAACTTACACCTCAATCAAACGCATAAGTAATTACGATCTAACTACCCATGCTCACAGCAGTCCCCGTCCTACTCTCTCGAACGGTGGTCAGCTTCAAGTACCTGCACACTAAAAACGTTCCCCCTAGGGGGTCAGCTTACGCTGTGCATGAAATTCGCATATACCGCGTGCTAACCGCGGTACGCCGACTACTTTGGGTCGGATATACATGGAGTTCATTTTAATCAAACAACATGCATCATGGCAATACAATATATATGTATATCACACAAGGAATCTACATCCAATCACGGAACACGATTCCTAACTAACATAACAATGTGTTAGTGGTAACTGGTTACTCTTAGGCATTGAGGGTTGTTCCTCACTATGCCTTGTTTACTTATTCAATACCTCACCCGCTCTCTCGGGTTACTTATTCGTATACACACCCATTCTCTTGGGCTACTCATTCTTATACTTACCCATTCTCTCGGGTTACTCATACATATACTCACCCCTTTCTCTCGGGTTAATTATACTCATTATCTCACCCACACTCTTGGGTTATTCATACTCAAGCTCTTGTAGATTCTCGAGACACTACAGGTCTCCTACGACACGCTTGTTACTCTTATACATACTTAAGCCAAAACTCATGGCTTTCTAGCATAGTCTTACTTCCCCGGTTTCGACCCTACTCTGGGTCTAGCATGGTGGGAAGGTTCAACTAGCTCACGGAACTCTCTCTTAGTTCCTATCTCTTTTACTTAGGTCCGACTACTCTCGGACTACTCTCGTTCCCATACACTCCTCTCTCGGAGTTATAATAATATCATGTATTTTAGTCTAGAAGCATCATTCTCGATGTTTCTAATGACTTTGGGAACTTTACTTAAATTCGGGTAATCTTAGGTTTAAGGGTTACCCTCACAATCGTATGCTTGTACATTCGGATATTTTCTTATACCGGGTAAAATCCTCATTTAGGAGGTCGACCGTGTCTCAAGGGAACCACATAGTCCCTTAGGTCTCTTTTACCTTTCTTATATATTCACATCATTGGACTAACTTCAATCCTCTCGATGGAGGTTCATTTATCTCTCCACTCTTATTTATTTCGTGGATTGTTTCAATAAGGTTTTCTAACCGTTATCGGGTATTTACTCAACCCGTACATCTCCTCACATTCTAGGGAGTTCATATGTTTGCGTTATCGTTATACTTTAATCGATAGCTGTGTGTGTTTGCATGTTTTTGTTATCATACGCATCGATCCGTTCTACGGATCTCTAGCCGAACGTTACTCACTATGAGTCGGTCTTTACACTATGTTAGACCACACCGGCATACAAGTATGTTAGTTCATTCAACATACAACAAGACATACATAATCAAACAAGGGATTATTTTCATGCTTTAGTCTTGATTAAACCGGCACACAAACACACAAATCAGAGTAACTCGGTTAGCATACGGGGCATGAGAAAATCATACCTTTCACCGGGGTTTTTACTTTACCGTGGCATCTCACCATGCTCGGGTCACGCACGACTCTCTGATAATGTTTCAAACATTATTATTAATACTAAGCTCATACGGTACATAATAAAATGCTACTTCCGTACTTACCCCGTTATCTCGGTTTTATTCTTGTTAATTTGAGTTCTCACTTCTCAAACACTTCTAACACTTTCTTACACTTCCTAGGGCCTTAACGTGTCACCAAACAAGGCCTTAACATCTTATAACATCATTAACATTTAAACCCCCATCATTTACAACCTTTAAAATGCTCTCTGTAGGTTTCTGGGGGTGGTCCGGGACTTGGTTCCTATCTTAAGTCCCGGACCAAAGCATTACTAAACTCTCGGGTTAATTTCTGATGGTGGTCCGGGACCTTGTCCCAACCTTAAGTCCCGGACCAAGGTGAGCAAGGAACTCTCGGCGCAAAATTAAGGGTGGTCCGGGACTTGGGCATGGACTTAAGTCCCGGACCAGGCAGGTTGTGCACTCTCGGGGGTAAAATCAGGGGTGGTCCGGGACTTGGTCCTGGACCTAAGTCCCGGACCCTGCTACAGATTTTGTAAATTTTACAGTTTCTTCATCTGTTACAGGTTCTCTCTTTGCCCATTAATTAACCAACCTTCACCAACTAAAATCTTCATGTTTTAGTGACTAATTACCCACCTAAACCACTTTCAACCAAACACCAAGTACACTCACCAATCTAGTTAATTTTACTTAGATTGTTTTACACTCACAACCTTGTTTTCTCCCTTGTTTTCTAACAGATTGTAACAGATTTTGGCTATCACTTTAAACCATTCAAACCTCTCATACTAATGCCATTCATAGCACCCAAATGACCTTATTTTCCTCTCAGTTCTACTCCAAGAACCTTACTCTTCCTCTTTCCAAATTCCAAGTGATTTACCACTCACTTTAATATTCGAAACATGCCTAGTTTTTCCTAGGTTTCACACTCCTAATCACCCTTGGTTTCCAAGTAAAATTTGACAGCACTTGCTTACTTCTCAAGCATATTCACCACACATAAAACAGCTCATAACCACTTCTTCATTCCTGTTTAATGAACAAAACAACTACAATACTCCAAATTTCCCTCTTGTTTACACATGTACACTAGTTTAGTTTCTAGGTTTATTTGCACACATAAACCTCATTTAAACATTCTCTTTCAACTCAATATTGTAGTATCATTACTACTCAAGCTCAAGGTTGTTTATACAGCCCCAACATAAGTTTCCCCAAGGCAAATAAAACTATCACAAGGTAAGCTTTTTACCTTGTTCATTTCGGTTTTCACCCTTCTTCTTCTTCTTTATCTTGTTCTCTCTTTCACTTCTTGTTTTCACACCAAACAAGGCTATTGATTGCCAACTACAACCACCGCCCACCACACACATTCAACAATCAATTTGTTTTTCCTTCACAAAACCATATATATATTTCAAGGAGCTAGTTTTCAAGGTTTAGCTTAGGTTTTACCTTAGAATAACCAAATGGACAGCTTGGCAATCCATTGGAAGAGTTTCCATCCCTCCACAAGAGCAAGATGCTCACGGCTAACATGGGGAAAAATTCAACGTGAGGGAAATTTTTCCCAAAATTGGAAGAGTTAGCTAGAAATGAAGAGCTTGTAACTTTCTTTTTACCTTGAAGCATCAAGAAGATGATGGAGGCTCAAAATCAGCTCCTTAAGCTTCAAAAGCCAAAACACCCATGGAAGTGAAGGTGGAGGAATCAAGATTTTGAGGGGTGGAAAACGTAGCCCTCGCCGACACGAATCTAACGGTACAGTTTTTGTGCGATTCGGTGAAGAAATGAGCAAGTGAGGAGAGGTTGAAGGTGGGCTGTTGCTCACGTATGGGAATCGCCATTACAGAGAATGAAGAAGAAGAGGCTCTGGTGGGGGGAAAAGAAAGAACGTGAATGAAAATAAAAGAGGGGGAGAGAGAGTACTTATATTACTTTTAACTATTCACCCCTTTACTTTATTTCCTTGTCATCTTATTTTTTAAATAGCTACCAAGCTATTAATGAGTGTGTACACATTAATTAAAACCGGCCATGTTAATTAGTAGCCCGGGTCGTTTTTCGTCTTTTCGAATTAAACGCGTCTCGTCTCCCGGTTTCGTTACTATTCACTTACCGGGTCCGTTTCCCGGAATTTTCTCGTTTAATTAATTTTTAATGGTTATTAAGCTTCCATTAATACTTAATTATAGTTATATAATCAACTATAATTTTTACGGGTCCATTTGACCACTTAAAGTCACGTTTTCGGGTTTTTTCTCGAAAAACGTGCTTTAAACTCCGTTAGCGTTTTAATCCATTATTTGGATCCGTTTTCTTCAGGAATAATTCCCGTATACTTATTAGGCCTAACTAAGCCTTAGGAATCCATCTCGGACCCTCTCGAGATCATATATCTCTTATACTCATTTAACGCGCATTTTAGCGTTTTTCGCTTTTCAAGCGTTTTCTCTTTTCTTTTGGTTTTATTCTTTTTACCAATACTCTTTAGGCACCATTAGGCCTTTTATAATCATATTAGAGTAATTTAATCGCCATTTTTAGATCCGGGGTATTTTAATAGGAGATAAATAATGGATTAAGGGGGGTAGTGGCCTCAAGTTACAAGGAACTGCGATCACTGATAGGGTGCCTGATCATGGTTTGATTTTTTTTGTAGTTACTTAAGTAGTCTTCGTTACTAGTTTTAACACGCTAGTATTTGCTACCGAATTTGAGCTTAGCTCAACCGGTTAAGGCATTCGGGAAGGTACGAGAGGTTTCGGGTTCGAATCCCGGCAGGAGCGTTTTTCCTCCTTTTTTTGTACCAACTATTTATGCTAATTTGTATATTGATGCGACTATATAATATGTCACGTCATTATTTTTTTTATACGTGACTAATTTATTCATTACGTTGTTAGTTATATATGTACGTATATGTATATACTTGTCGCGTTTTGATTATATGTGCTTATGCGACGTTATTATTTATTATTTACAACGTTATAATATCGTAACGTTACGTACATGTATTTTCGTGTTCGTACATATATAAGTACGTGACTATATTAATATGTAACGTTGTCACGCTTTCGGACATGTATATACTAAATTTAATTGTTCATACATTATTTTATGTCGGAATTATATAACGCGATATTTTCGGATAATCTCGTCGCGTTTATGATTTTATTCATATGAGCTTATATTAGCGTTTCACGTACCGATATGTATACGCGGTATAAGTACCCGTTTGGATCTATCTTTTAAATACCATAAGGTTTTATTGTAATTGTTGCACATAATTTAATTTAAACTTCACTAATTTAAAGTGGTAATTACTCGGGGTATTTCAGTCTACCCCCCTTAAAAGAACTTCGTCCCAAAGTTGTCTCAATCGAATTTCTATCTAGCCACCCAACGAATCTCAAGGTTCTAATCCGTTTAATCCTATCAATTCTAAAGTTCCAGCATTTTCCTAACCTTCCATTCTACCACTAGTTTTCCAATCCAAACCAATCACGCATACTTGTATATATAACAAATCTCAAGGGACATACGTATGCGATAGTTCACGTATACATCACCAAATACCTCTCAAGTGTTTAAAGCACACCAATGCGGCAATCAACATGTCACACCATAAAAACCAACATACAACATTCATTCATCGCACAGTGTACATCCAATACAATGCACACCCAATTCCCACACATAGCATCTAAAACAGCACCACAAAGGGGTAATAACCCAGTAAAAACGCAATACGCCTACCCCCCTTAAAAATGGATTACGCCCACGTAATCCTTATTATATCATTCTTGAATCTTGGTTCACGATATTTAAGTTTCATGGGGCTTTCTTGTTCTTATGCGATGTAGCTCACCTTATAATCCTCTCAAATGTCTTGAATATGTTAATGGCTCAGTTTATGTCTCAAGGATTTTTATCAGTATCCATACCGATCTATCGATTTGAAAGTGTGAGATACGGTCCACCAGCTTCTGCTGTGCGACTCTGATTTCGTTAAGGTTTAGGTTTCCCTCACTATGCCTTTCAGGGTAGTGCATGGTTTAATTGTATAGGAGTAAAAGCCTCTTGACTGACAAGGGGGTATTTTAATTTATACACGATCTCGGTGGGTTGTAGTTCGTCTATCCATTTACTCTGGAGGTCTAAAGTTCATGCCTTTAGTGCGGTTTTAAGCATTTGAATTGTTCTTTCTTGCTTACCTTTTGGCTTTAATTTATGTATGCTCTGTAGTAACGATTTAGTTCTTGGTATTTAGTTTCCTTATCATCATCATTGTTCTTATGTTCCGCCAGGAACTAAAGTAATTGAATACTACCGGTTACATATTGTATTTGATTGCGGTAGTATATATTTTATGTAGTAACCATTAGGTTGCTAGTAACATCACATCATTTCAAGTCTTCCCATATAGGAATTCTCTAATTTTCGAATCATGTGCCAATATGTTCATATGATCGTATCATCTAGTATCAACACCGCTTCCTTCACCCTTTACTAATTCAAGCTCATAAAATTTCTAAATCTATTTGTAGTTTATGTGTCCATTTGTAGGGGGTTTTGAGAATCATCCAATGCTTAAGTTAGATTCATTTCCAGTTAGGAGTAGAAAGAATCAAGTAGTCACAAGGACTAGGAATGAATGAGAGAAATTCAAGAATCAACAACTCAAGAGTGGACAAACCAATTGCTCACAATGTCCCCTTTGGACAGGGGATATACAACACCCCACTATTCACAATGTCCTCTCTGGACAGGGGATATACAGCCCCTCGCTGTTCACAATGTCCTCTCTGGACAGGGGATATACAGCCCCTCACTATTCACAAGATGCTCTCTGGACAGGGGATATACAGCCCCTCACTGTTCACAATGTCCTCTCTGGACAGGGGATATACAGCCCCTCGCTGTTTACAATGTCCTCTCTTGACAGGGGATATACAGCCCCTCACTATTCACAATGTCCTCTCTGGACAGGGGATATGCAGCCCCTCACTGTTTACAATGAAGACGCGCTCGCATCACAACAAAGACTCAGCTCATGGATGAAGCAAAATCCAGAGTCAAAGGAAGAATCTACGAAGATTAACACAAGTAGTTCTCCTTTTTGAAATTCCTTTTTGCGTTTTTCTTTTCAAAAGCATCTCATAAGTCTGTTAGCAAAAGTATCCGATTCTCGAAACCCAATTTGTACACAGTGTCACTTGACCTTCTTTAGTTGCACCTCATTTTCTCTTTGAGTTTTATTGATATCTCGCCTCTCTTTATTTGTATGTATGAACATTTCTACATACATATTTTGATAAATTTTGTTTAGAGTTCCTCGTGTTTAATTATTCAAGGCTTACTTCTTTCAAAGACCCATTAGTCTTACTAGGTGCTCCTCTTTGGTCCTTTGATTATAATTGTGACTGTTATAGCCTTTCCTAAATTAACGAGGCCGCTCTTCAGAATCTATTTAGGAACTTTTGTCCTTTGAATGGAGTGTATTTGGAAGGATGATCTCATAATAGCGGCATTACACATTGTTATTTAGATATTTACAAGGGAGATCACATTTCTGGGCTGATCTTGGATAATGCGGTAATACCGTGTATTGGAGCAGTTGGTACGCTGGTTTTTATGTTGCATTGGGTACCATTGTTTGTAACAACTTTATTTACTTGATTACTGTTGTTTTGGATCATGTTCCATAAACGAGAAGGGACTAAACTACTGTGTGCACGCAAATAATATGTAACAATGATATAGCAATCATATAAGCAAGATAAGCAAGCAATCCAATTTCATGCTTTAATCTTATGGTCATTTTCACACAAGGCATACAGCAAACAAGCCGTGTAACACGGCAACATACGGACCACACATATCCATACCTATATTCAGAAGCAAGGGTCGTTTCACACACGGGGTCTCGATTTGCGTTCGTTATGGACCTAACGTTGATTAAAAATAATGTGTCAGTTCATGATTTCATGTGATGACACTTTTCTAGTTTATCTCATTTATACCGGGTGTTATTCCCTAGATGAACTTTTGAATGCTAAACTTATAGTGGCCCTTAGGACTTTCCAAGTATTAGCCTTAAACTTTATGTTGCTTCTAGGGCATTTATAATGAAGTTTTACACGTTAGCTAAGTCCTCTCGTTAACAAATATTTAGAGTACTTTACGCACCACCTTGTGACAGGTTACCTAGGAAGGAGTTTATATCGCCTAAGATGTATTCCCCCCCTTAGCTATATCGGTTGGTACTGTCTTAAACCTATTATCATAGTATTATAATCTTTAGAATACTCCTAAAACATGTTTGTACAGAAGCCAAAAGTTACCGACCTGTCACACAATATCTGTGTATACCTTTATCTAGCTTCACCTTTAATGTGCCAAACTGATGTCTAACTCTACCAAAATGTTTTACCAAGTTAGCTAAGTGTATTAGTAATGGTTTGGGTTCATTATTAGACCAACGCCCCATTTTTAACACCTCTGGAAATTGATCATACAGAGGCACAAGTTTCAGTGAACTGAAACATCAAACATGCGAATACTTCGATTCCAACTCCTCTTTTGTTCCCTTAAATAAATTTCTAACTTTCCCCAAAATATTTACATACTTAGTTAAAGGAATTAGCAAGATCTTAAGCTCATAAACAACCCATTACCACTCTGTCAACTCTCCTGAACTCATTTATACAGAAACTACGATGTGATAGAATCTGAGGCAAAGTTTCTTGACACAACTTCACTCCACTACACTTTCACTGCACTAACTAATTTGTAAAGCTTCTCAAGTGTTCATAGCTTACTTAAGTGTACTAGAACTGTTTTGGGTTTGTTAACAACTCCCTACAACTTCATACAATCCCTCTGAGGAGTTGTTAATATAAAAACTGAAAACTGGAAATTATGAACCTGAACTTATATATGTTTTTCTTTGTTTTGTCTTTCTGTTCCATTCATTGTTTTTGTATCTACTCCCCCTTACATTAGTTATCCTTTAATGCAGTTCGAATCCTCAAACAGCACCAGACAGCAAGGGCCTATGCCTCTGAAGCGTTTATAAACGACTGAGAATCCTATAAACACTAGGTGATAATCTAAATCACAAAAGCTGAATGTGTTCCTTTCACTCTTCCCTTTCTTTTGATGCCTTAAACTGCATTTTCATTACTCTCCCTGTGGTTACACCCCTAATAAACGTATCAGTAGGGTTTTTAAGTTATTTCCAGACCAAACAACTCTCTTAATCTCTGCTATAACTCAATCATACAGAAGCAACTTCTTATCGAAATTCCTGAAAACCAAACTGATGCATCTCTTCTTTATTTAAGTTGTTACTGTGAAACTGACTTCCCAGCTTCTTCCTACATGTTTACACCCTTAGTTAAGTGGATTAACCAGGCTTTAAGTTCATCTTCAACCAAAGAAAACACTCGTGTAATTTCTGAACAAAAACAACATTCTTCTGAAATTCTGGGAAAACAGACTATGGGTATCTCATTTTTTTCTGTCAGCTTATTAGACTGACTTCTAATTTATCCCCAAAGTGCTTATAACTCTACTCAAGCGTTTTAGGTGTGTTTAGGTTTATTAGCTTCTTATCTCAACCCTTATAAACCCTCTGTAAAAATGTTATACAGAAACCCAACCTTCAGGAGAACTATGAACTGCAGTAACAAGGTCTGATATTCTTTCTTTTCTCTTTCTTCTGTTTGTGCTCATACTCGACTTCCAATCTCCCAAAACTACTGACCCGATTAATTAGGGCTCTATGAAGATTCTAAACCAAGCACAAACCCACAACCACATTGTTAACCTCATAGAGAGTCCTAAACTTGAACTAGTGGGAACCTGAAAAATTCAAACACTAGAATCTGTCACTTCCTCTTCTTTGCTCACAAGCTTTAGCTCCCAATTTTCCCAAAAAGGTTAACACACCTTGTTAAACGAATAAGTATAGTTTTAAACTCCAGGACAACCCCAAAAAGATGCCACGATCAACTCACCTGAAGCTCTCTATACAAAACATGAATTTGTAGAAAACTGGAACTAACCCAAGTAAAACAACCTGAAACCGATTATTAACTTCTGTTTTAATACGTCAACTGTTTCCCCTAGCGTGTCTAGCCATTTAGTTACAATTCTTAATGTGGTTTTAACTTCAGAAGTGACCCCAACTACAAAAGCAAACCTCTGAGAAGTTAGTAAACAGACAAAAAAAACACAAGAAAATCTCAAGAACTGAAACTGAAATCTCACACCTGATAACTTCACTTTGCTGTTTCTCATCATAAGACCTAAACCATCTTAAGGCTCATCATAAGACCAAGAATCATCCTTAGACTCATATAAGACCTAGTATCTTCTTTAGGATCATCATAAGTCCTAGTATTATCCTTAGGCTCGTCATCAGACCTAGCACCATCGTTAGGCTCGTCATAAGACCTAGAACCACCTTTAGGCTCATCATAAGACCTTGAATCAAACCTATAGGCTCGTAGTAATACCTAGCTTCACTCTTTAGTTTACTTGCTTCCACCAAACATATTGCATTCATTTCATTCATATAGCCCAAAAGGCCTATCTGCATTATTCAGGCGTGTCACAAGACTTGGCGATAGAAAAGTGGACAAGGTGATGGCAATAAATCCTCCTGTGTGATGTTAACTTATTTTGGGATCAACAAATGGTGGGCGATGGGAATAAGTCCCCAAGGTTTTTACCAGGAGTTATCCCTACACACCGGCTTGGGGGGAATCGCAATAAGTCCACAATGGGGCCAGCCAGGAGCATTGGCACAGGTGTTTGTCCCCAGAATCATCCAAGCATCATCAACATCATCAGTATCATCAGCATCATCAACATCATCAGCATCATCAGCATCATTAGCATCGCTAGCATATCAACATTCCTGCATCTACACATTATTTCACTTTCATCATTTTCAAGTAGTCAACGCCTTAGAATCGCTTGACATTATTCCTTTTTCATCATTTTTGTAACAACCCTACTACACACTTAACATTAAATGAAATCGCAGCGGAAAAACAACTAAACAATAACTAAATGATTCGGTGCTACAACGCCGTCAACCACCCACGTGGTTAACAAGGCAGAATAAATACAAGTGTACCGGTCTGATGATCAGACTCCCGAGCATTAGGCACTAACAACCATATATATACATAACCAACATACCGAGTATTTAATACAACCGTCACTGAAAACTGTACACATTAACTCCACTGTCAACTGTAAACGACCGTCACTGTAACACGAACAGTACCATAATATAACGCCATGGGAGCACAGGCGCATCCAGGGCCCACCATCCAAAATAATCAAAAGTATGACATAACCTAGATCTACAACCACTCTGCTTCCTCGATCCTCATCCTACAGTAAAAATATGGAGCCCCTGAGGGGGTCAGCAACCCTAGGCTGGTATAGCTAACGCGCAGCCCATCGACTACCGCGATACGCGCAACTAATTGTCATGATGACATGACATTCATTTTAACATATAACATATACATATGGCATAGCAACAATATTGCATAGCACAACATCACATACATAGTGAATACACTTTCCACAATAACAAACCAAGAAGGTTAAGCAACATAAGAAGCCTAGAGAATGGTTCACTCTCATGTTAAGCCTGTTACACACACTCATTACCGTTCTATTAGTCGAACAAGTAACTTAAGTCACAGATGGTTCGGATATTGTGACCCGAACACACCACACAAACACATGTTCCCACTAAACCGATCATAAGTCAGAATAGGTAAGCTTTGGAGGAAGCTAGCGGGAGATCGAACGCCAAATAAAGGAGTACAATCTTAACATCATAAGAGTCGAATCTAATACAGATATCTACTCTTATACTTACACGCGTGACCGGACAACCGGATTCCTCACCCCCAGTTAACACTCGTTAGAAGTTCACTGTTGGAACTCAATAACAAATGACAGCATGTGGTTAAATCTTGTTAGTCACACACAGGTGTATGAGTCACACTTCAACAATACAATAATGTAAACAACTGTAAACTCGTTACATGACTTAAGTCTTACAAGGTCATCAACATATAGAAAAACAAACAACACACAAGCCTGTGCAAACCGGTAGGCAACAGACTGCAAGAAAACCATACCTTAGTCCTTGCTTCGACTACTTTCAACCTTTGGAGAATCCTATACACATTTAGTAACGTCGGTTAATTTAACGTACTAGTCCGTCGATAACTTATTACTTCACATATCTAGTTATTTTATTTCCACATTTGGTTATAACTTCTCACCTTTAAATTGTCACTATAACTCACCTAACATGTCTTAGACAATCTTATAACATCATTTCTAACTAAGCCCCATCATTAGACATCATTATTTAATCTTAAATCCAACCTTTAAAGTGCTCCGGGACTTGGTCCCCAATTAAGGTCCTGGACCGTGTCATTGTAAACCTCTTGGGCTGTTTTCAGGTAGTGGTCCGGGACTCCATATAGGCCTAAGTCCCGGACCGATGTAGGCAAAAACTCTCGGGTTGTTTTTATGGGGTGGTCCGGGACTTCATACGGGTCCTAGGTCCCAGACCAATATAGGCAAATTCTCTCGGGGGTAAATCAGGGGGTGGTCCGGTACTTCTTACATAACCTAAGTACCGGACCAAGGATGTGTAAGAATTCTCGGCCCCTTTTAATGCATGGTCCGGGACATTATCCAAGACCTAAGTCCCGGACCACTGCTACAGATTTTACATTTAGACAATTCCTAAGTCTTGTTGCAATGGCCCTTCTTACCCATTATATGTATAGACTTCCCCAAACGATCTTAGGCATATTCTAATGCCAAAATATCATCTTAAACACACCTAGTTCCTTGTCTAACTTGTTACTCAATTTTTCTCACAAAATTCACCAACACTTATAACATTTCTTACAAGTTTTCTAAATGGTGTTTCTCACCTATGATAACCACTATCCCAAAATGCTTTCTCCTTACCATAACATCATCTCCCAAGCATCTTTTCTTACCAACCTAAACTCCTAGTTGATGTCTAAGTCCTTTTTGTTTCCTAGAACACCTAAGACATTATTTCTTCTCTAGTAAAACACCTAGACATTTCTAACACTTCCTAGTTCACCAAATCTTTCTTAAACACTTAGAACTTCTTGTACATTACCTAAATTTTGACATGAACTCTCCTAGAACATTACTAAACCAAAACACATTGTTTTCACCATTAAACATCCAAGAACACTAAAATCCATCAAGAACATTCTTGTACACAAAACTTCACTCATTTAGCACTACATCACAATATAGTGCATAATTTAAATTGCTTGGCACTTAGGCCCTTAAATAGCATGGCTCTTAGGCCCTTAAGATGCATAAACCATAAACACTGAATTTCCCACATTATATTTGCCTTTGACCTGCAAATACATACAACAACACATATGCCCTTTTCCTAGTCTCCTTGAGGACATTTTGCTAGGTCATTCACCATTGGCTCCTTAGGTAGTTTTAATAAGCAATATAAGTTCATTCATCCTAAGACATCATAAGCTACATTAGGTTAGCATATTTACCTCTTTTCCTCACAAACTTCTTTCTTGTTTCGTTGATTAAAATCGGTAAGGATGTTTGATTTCTTGTCAACTTCTAAACAATATACAAATAATGAAATGAGTATACAAGCTTTATGCTTCATCTCATTGTAAACCTAGATACATATATTGTCTTAGAACATTTAGATGATTGTTTTACCTTGGATATGAAAGAGTGTTTGGATATGTAGCAAGAGAGGACTCCACCAAGCCCTTGGAAGATTCAAATGAAGCTAAAACAAGCAAGGTAAGGGCACCATTAATGAAATACCCCAAACCTTGATATGTGGTTTAAATATCAAATTATGGTATGTAAAGGCTAAAAAGTGCCTTAGAAACATCAGTGAACAATTTAAATCATAGTAAAATGCAATAAAGCACTAAGACATAGTTTGAGCAAAAACATGCTCTAAGCTATGAGTGAACTTGGTTAGGACCCAAAGAGCCTACCAAGACTTAATAATATTCAATTATGATTTAATAAGGCTAAATAAGTCCTTAGGAAACCTTGGTGGACAGTTAAACCAAATAAAACACAAATAAATACCTTAAAGTCAATAAGAGCAAAAATGTGCTCTAAGCTTGGGATAAATTTGTATAAGACCTAATGGTCATACCTATACCTTATAAATATGTTAATGAACATATTAAATCAGAAACTAAAGAAAACCAAGCTTCAAAACAAGTTAAAACACAAAATGTGCTTTAAGGAGGCTTAAAGCACATTTTTGAAAAATTGTCTTGTAAATGAGTTTTGAGTGGCTAAATGACCATCATTACTCTTTAATCAACATGTGTAATACTTAGTATCACATTAGGAAGTCTAAATCAATGGGAAATCAAAAATTTCACAATTATGTGCCTTAGTTTGTGAATAGTGCTCAAATAGTGCTAGTTTAAGTCATAAGTCAACATAAGATGTTAAATGGTCAAACAAGGCCATATATATCTTTAATATAGACGGGGGGACGGTTTTTGAAGTGTGAGTCATCACACTTGGCCAGCAAAGTCAATTAAAGAAGAAAGTAAAGTAAAAAGACTATTTACTTTATAAACATAAATATCTCACACTTTTACCTCTCACCTCACTTTTCTTCATTTCCTTTCTTTCCCACCGTCTTCCTCATGGTTCTCCCAACTCCAAACCGTTCATGCTACAGCACATCTCTTCTCCAACTTCAATTGCTCATCAAATGTTCAATATTGCTCCAAATCAAAAACTAAGCACATATTTGTCTTAGTTGAGTCAAGGCCTTTCATCCTCTCTTTTCAAAATTTCAAAAGCTCATGTTTGATGCCATGAAGAAACTCCATTGAAGGGGGAAAGTTCTGTTTGAAGAGCTCTTTTGCTTCTTCTCTCATTCAAGGTAAGGAAAATCAAAGAAAATCCAAGTTCCCATCATTTTCTTGTATAACCGAAAATTCACCTTACAATGGTGCCTTGTCTTGCTATTTTCTTAGCTTAATTCAATCTTCAAGGGACTAGGAGGAGTCCTATCTTGCCACTTAACCAAGCTCTCTTTCAAATT
This sequence comes from Limonium bicolor, assembly GCA_023374045.1. Classification (NCBI taxonomy): domain Eukaryota; kingdom Viridiplantae; phylum Streptophyta; class Magnoliopsida; order Caryophyllales; family Plumbaginaceae; genus Limonium; species Limonium bicolor. Next base: position 299,650,891 of record CM041780.1, read on the forward strand.
CCAAAGGTAATCATCAAATTTAGTGTTTTAAGACACTTATGTAAACCTAGGGTTTAATTATGAGTTTGAGTATTAAACTTAATACTCATTACCCTTATATGTGTATTGGTTAGAAGGTTGACAAGTGATAAAAGCTCCTTGCCGATTTTCAATCAAGAAAAACAAGTGAAAACAAGTGAGAAAGCTTGGAAAACAAAGAGGTAAATGACCTCTCTTAATGTGGTTTTATGTACTAGGGAATTGAGCTATATTTGCTTAATAAATAACCTAAAGAGCCAATGGGAAATGAGCTAGAAAACTATCCACAAGGTGGACTAAAAAGACATGGGAGCATTGTTGTGTGTATTTGCAGGTCAAAGGCATTACTTATGTGGGAAATTCAGTGTTTAAGTTTAATGCAATTTAAGGGCCTAAGAGCCATGTTATTTAAGGGCCTAAGTGCCAAGCAATTTAAGTTTATGCACTTTTTTGTGATTTAGTGTAGTTTAAAGGTTTAGTTGTGTGTAAAGAACATCTCTTGTGAAAGTGAATGTGTTTGATGGTTAAAGGATGAAAAACCATATGTTTGTGTATAAGAGTGTGTATTAAGAGATTGAATGTTCTTGATTGTCTAAAGGTGAAAAACAATGTGTTTTGATGTGAGTATATACAAGAGAAGCTATGGCGAAATTTAGTTGATAAACAAAGGAGTTTATGTGATGAAATGAGATTTTAGACCTAGAAGGTACTAGGAACTTGTTAAGTGTTAAGATGGTGGAAGAAGGTGAATCATGGTGTTCTTAGGTGTTAAGGTGCCATGGGCATTGTCTTGGAGGATTTAGAACTCAAATGGGTGTTTTGAACACACCAAGGAATTGTTATGTGAAGTGTTAAGTCTTGTTCAAGATTTGGTAAACAAAGGAAAAGAAATGCCTAGTGAAGGTCTAAGTGAAAACTTGTGGAAATTATAAGCAATTGTGCAAAGGAGGTGTGTATGAGAAATAATGCTTTTGGAGTGGTGGTAATGTTTGTGAGACAACACTTTGGTTAGTTGAGGTAGTAGGCATGATATACCACTTAGAAATCTAAGAAAAATGTTATAAGTGCTAGGAATTGTTGTAAGGAATTGAGTAACCAGTTAGTGATGATTTAGGAAAGTTTAGTGCTTGTTTTAAGGTGTTTAAACATGTAGGAAACATGTGGAAAGTTTATGGAATGATTAGGTAAGGTTTAAGGTTGGTTTAGGGGTTGGAAAATGATGTTTTGACAAGTTAATAACATGGTCCGGGACCTAGCCCTTGTATAGGTACCCGGACCACCCCTTAAAAAGAGCCGAGAGTGAAGTTTAGAAGTGGTCCGGGTCCTTAGTCCAGGACCAAGACCCGGACCAAGGATAAAATAAGGCCGAGAGTACATTTACAAGTGGTCCGGGACCTTGGGTCCGGACCAAGTCCCGGACCAGGTCAAAAGTGTTGCAAAATCTGTTTTAAAGGCTTCTAATCATGGGGAATTGAATGGTAATGGTTTTAGGTGAGGTTTAGGCCTTGTTTGGTGGCATATAAAGGCCTTAAAATGTGTAAACAAGTGTTGGGTTTGATGTGAGAGTTGTAAACTTAATATCACAAGAGTAAGTTAAGTGTAACGGGAATGACGGGGTAAACTATGGGCGCTTTAAACGTTAAGCAAACATGTTACCCCATATTAATAAAAGTAATTGTGATGTTACCAGTTGTACGGGATTTGTTCGAGGAACCTAAAAGGACATGATAAAGTGGACTCCGGTGACAGGTATGGTTTTCTTGCAACCTGTGTCCTACCGGATTACACCGGCTTGTATGCCAATGTGTTTTTCTGTATGTTTGCCACGTTGTAAGATAAAATGTAATGAGTTTACAGTAATTCATTTATGTGGCGTGTACAACTCCGATACCATTTAACCTCGGAAGTGTTAACCTTAGTTAACTGAGTCTAGGATCACATGAGAGTTCGGTATTCGGAGTAAACGACCCGAACCATGGGACGTACTAACCACGGCTATGCGTGTGTTAATTGTGTGATATGTGTATGTGAATGTAGGGATCTCCCTTGTGTGTTTAACCCAGTTGTAACTGTATGGTGTGTAGTTATGATAGACTCCATAGTGGGGTTCTAACTAATAGCTAAAGTAAGTATGTACTAACAGTGGTGAGGAATCCGGTTGGCCGGTCGCGCGTTGTTTGGGAGAGGGTATCCTTTTTAGCCTTACCCTTCTCTTTGTTATGGTTGTTTCCCTCACGGGTTATGATCTCCCATTAGCTTATTCCAAAGCTTAGCTATTCTGACTTATGATCGGTTTAGGGGGAACATGTGTTTGTGTGGTGTGTTCGGGCCTCCAAACCCGAACCGCCTTAACTTAAGTTACTCGTCCGACTATTAGGACGGTAATGAGTGTTGTTGCTATTGTATAACGAGCTTATCATGAGACTGGCAACATTCTCTAGGCTCACCAGTGTATAAACAATGTTTGGGTCGGTTCCTAAGAGAACCATTCCCGCTATGTTATGTATTTTGTTTGTGATGCAATATCTATTGTGATGTTATGATGTACACGTTGAAACGTGCAAGTGTTGTTATGTGTTGTTATGTAGTGTATGTTATATGTTGTAAAATGTGGAGTATGTGGATCATGGAAATGATTCCAAGTTTGTGATAAGAGGCGTTTAAGGATAACCCGATTTAAGGGTAAGTGTCGTCTATTAAGGAAGTAGCTCCATTGGAGGAGGAACACTCTAGGGATAATGAATACCATGAGTGACTTATTAAGTAAGGATATATTATCCGTTTGTTGAGCCCGTTGAGGCGAAATGATTATGTGTTGTGTGTTTACAGTTGCATGTATGATTTAAAAATAATCAACCGCATGCTAAGACGACAATTAGTTGTGCGTGGCCCGGTAGCATGTGGGCTGCGGGATTACCATACCAGCAAAGGTGCTGAGCCCCTTGGGGGCCACCCTTTCTCTTCTTTTCCTATTTCAGGTACAGAGAGCTGGAAGCCGTTCGAGAGTAGGACGGGTAGTCGTTGTACATGGGTAATCATTTAAGTGTATGTATACAGTAGGTGTAGTAAGACCGAAGTTGTTGTCGGCATCAATTTGTAAATACTCGGTACAGTTGGAAGGTATGTGTATGTTGTTGTGTTGTTAATGGAAAGGGTCAGTAATGTGTAGTCGCTCGGGAATCTAGTCCATCAGACCGGTACAATGTTTATGTAATAGCCTTGTTAGCCACGTGGGTGGTTAACGGCGTGTAACACCAACGATTTAAGTTATGTGATGAGGTGTGTATTCCGCTGCAGATTGTTGTTATGTGTTTGTTGTTGGATGGGGTGTTACAAAAAGTGGTATCAGAGCGAAGTATCGCTCTGATGACTGAATTACCGAGCTTAGGAAGTACCGAGTTAGGATTTTAGCACTTTGGGTTAAGGGTTGAGTGATAGCGTGAGAGATACGCTAGTAAGGAACTACCAGTGAATACTGGAAACCTACTATATCCTTCCCGCCCTCCACAATCCCTGTATATAACTTGGGGAAACAATACCAGAGAGATGGAAGTCCACTCTTACTCGGGAATACCCGATCTGGCTGTTATTAAATACCTTCAGAGTACGAGAGAACCTGTCACGGTAGATCCCGAAAACTGGGAATCCCGGAGACGGTCTCCATCTGAACAATGTTAACCGCATTTAATAGCGAAGAATGAAGAATCTTGTGTATAGAAGAATAGAATTTCCGGCAACCTGGGTCGACATGCCGAGCAGTCGAGAATAACCAGTTTGCAACGCACCAACCGTGCAACAGGCAAGAAGTGGATTCATGAAACCCGAGACGAGTGTCTACGGAACCACAGTTGATAAATAATACACCAACGATATACCAACCGACAAGGGAGACTACAACGTAGTGCCCAAATACGTTGAACGGGCTACAAAGAGAATACAATACTAAGAAAAAGGGGTCTCCCAGAATGGGAAACACCCTAGTTGATGATCGTCATGTGAAGACAGTGAGAAGTCACCTAGAAGAGTTATTGTCAAGGCAGTAAGATCAGTGAGGGCCAACAAGGCCACTGATGATAGTATGGGTAAAAACAATACCGCAACCACTATGTGTGCTTAACCGATAGCCAGTTAGCATGGCGCACTTGCTATAGCAAGTGCTGCTATAACAGGGCTGTTCGGGAAAGTTATAACCACTACAAAGTATTTGGTAAAGTACCATAAAGTTAAATGTGATCGTCATAACAGTGGAAGGGCCTGTTAGCCTAACCCCTGTAATTGGAAGTACACCAGTCAGCAAGAAGCTAGACTTAGTTAAGGTAAGAAGATGTTGTGAAACCATGAAAATTTTCTTTCAAACCCAGATTTATCTAACCATTTTCTTCTCAAAACCAGATTTTCTTTCAAACCAACACTTCTTTCTAACCTTCTTTTAAACCAAACCAGTAAAAACCCAAGGGCAGTTGATAAAGATACAACAGTGGATAAACTTTCCCTCGACTAAATTCGGGAAGCAAGGAACGAATATTGTCACGGGACAATATAAGGGAGTTGACAACAGAATACTTCACCTAGGCGTGTGACGGACACTACGAGTGTACCAACTGAATTGTGGGACGACCGCACTCCGATAGGAGCTTGTGGGCCTGGCAGACCTACTTATGGGTTAGTTGGGTAAGTAGCAATGTATCATTATGGTACCCCACATATGTATACGAGTGGAGTCCGAAACACGGGAAGTAGTCGACTCCGTACTACGGTCAGCAGCATAAGTCAAACAAGAGCTAAGGATTACAAGGAGTAGTTGAAGTTAAGGAACTCAGTTAAGATAACTAGACTAAAGGAATTAGTGAATTCATTTTCAAAGAAATGTTTAAGAGTCAGGAGGTGCGAAGTGCACTAACTGTTATGTAAAGACATCACATATGTCGTAAGGATCCCTAGGGATAAAACATGTTAGCTGGAACGGTGACCTAGCCTGTACATGGCAAGTAGATGACTAATGTGGACACATTAATGTGCAATGAACGGGATGAAGTTCCCAGAATGAGTACCTACACTACCAGGAAGTGTTGATCTTCACAGAAGAGGATAATAAGTCAGTTAAGAACGCAAACGGCGTGGCTAACTGAGTATACCAATAAGTATGAACCTGATGTAAAGGCATAACTTAGTAACACCCAGGAGCAATCCTTGAAGGGTGTTCGCATCAACAGGTGTTGCACGAAATGGCGTGACAGAAACACAAGGGTTGAGACTAACACCCAGTTTAGATATGAGTTGTCAGGAGACGGACTGACAATCCTAAGGGACATCCCAGGAAAGGAAACGGAATGCAACGACTTTGTCGTGGAGCTCAATATAATATCCAAACCATATAATGTTGTACAGAGAAGTACATGTGTGTGGACAACCTACAATGAGCCCAGCTCAAGGCAAATAAGGCTTATAAGCCATAAGCAAGATATGTTATATAAACTTGATTGATTGTAGAAGTTTATGTTGTATAAGTGAATAGAGTGGTAAACGAACCACTGCATTAAGAGTGGGGATACCTCTCGATATTGTGAGACCGCAGGAGCGGTAGTTATGTGAATCAAGTTCAAGAAATATGTTAAGGATGGACGATGTTATTATTGAAAGAGAGCAGTTAGCTTAGTAACATGTGTGTATAAAGTGAAACACCGAGCTGAATAATGCCGGCTTATGACTCAAATGATCGATGCTCAAGGAGCATTTAGTAGCCATCCAAATGAGTGATGAACCATAATACGAATGATGTAAGTATATGTGTGGAAGTTAATGTGACAATAAATACCATGTAAGTTAGTGTTATACAATAAGCACGGTGCGCAGTAAGCGACCGTTGTATAAGTGTTGTTGAATAATGGTGTGGCAGATAAGACCCGTTATGAGTTAAACTCAATGGACATGCAAGCAAGTGATGATACACAGACTGGGCAATAAGCCAATGGTCGGTACTATGTGATAAGGAAACTCAGTGTGAATTCCATGGCGAATCGCATAAGAGATTTACTGTCAAGAGTTTACGCCTCTGCACTCTGTATGACTGAGTGTTTTGGTATTGCACTTACGCAGTAATGATCGAGTGGGATAGCTAGGAATTGGAAACATGTTAATTATGGAGGAATAATGTTATAATGGCCGATGCATAGGAAATGCAAGGCCGCACCTATAGAAAGTACTTGTACAAGACCAAATGTGGAGGCATGATTAACAGTAAGTGACTACAGTAGCACTAACTGTCAAATATCGGTATGGAATATACCTCAAATGTTGGAAATAGCTGAGAGAGCACTACACACTAGGTAGTAGCTCAATCTCAACCGACAGTAAGTCGGAAGGGAACAAGTCAATCATTGTGAAATACATAGCTGTATACACAGTAAATCGTTATGGAAGTTGATAGAAAGTTTATAACTCACCGAATTCGCTAACGGTAAGAGATACCACGCGTCGGTTGAGAAACCATTGTTACCAAGATGAAGGTGACAATTGGGGATATACAACACAGTAAGAATAACAAATGAGGCAATTAAGCTCTACAGTTATTGGAGTTTCGCAGCAGAAACTAATGAGCCAATGATTCAAGTGTTTAATGTACACGGTGAACATGAGTGAATGGCTAATTATTAATGCCTAGAAGCCAAACAGGCCAGAATCGAAACCAACTAAGAGTTTAAACAAACTCCAATGAGAATTCTTGGTTTAGGGACTAAACCGCAAATATGGTTAAGATCCACTGATCAAATCCATTGTATAATCGACCACGTGAAAGTTAAAACACTTCACGACGGTAGAACCTTAAAATCGATGTTTAGTGATTGATTACGTGGGCGTAATCCCTTTTAAGGGGGGTAGAGCGCAAAACCACTTAGTGTGTATTACCGTACAAGTGTACGTGATTTATGTTGTGCATAGCACAAAATAATTTGTTTTGATGATTGGTGTGTGTGTTACATAAACATACGCATTCATTCAGGGTTTAATTGTGGTAATTGCGCACAGAAGATGCGAATACCATTGTGATAAGTGTGTTTATTTGTTAACAGTTGTGTGATAGTACAAGTGTGGGGAGTAGAGAAACTCCCGGGGAACTAAAACCCCGACAGTGTATAAATGTGAAACCGTGTGTTGTGTTTTGATAAAATATATGTGTATATATATACTATATAGTGATTCATGAAAGGTTATGAAACCAACATAGAACCTAGTGAGAATAAGATTCCCTAGGTAACAGCATTTAAGTGAATGGAAATAACTGATAGATGAAGTTCTATCCCTTGGAGATGTTATGATCATGATTAGAATGATTAAAAAAGATAGAAAATTGGAAATGAGTGATTTATTTGATGCTTGAAAATGAAGTGGGAGGTGGAACTTGATTTGCATGCGATCAAGGGAAGCCGAACACAAATTGGAGTGGAAGGATAGTTCAAGACTGATGCTGATCACATCAGGGTTGGATGATTCTTGAAGCTCCCTATAAGTGGTCACAAATAACCACGCTAATAAAAGAAGCAAAGAGCATAAGTTGGACTTGGAGTTGTGTGTGTTTTCAAAAAGGATTTTGAATTGGTATTTATAAAACGTCGATAGATACTTTACATGATTAAAGTTTTCTTACTTAGCCTCACAAGGAAAAATTTTAAATTTAAGTGATTGTTTTAACCTCCCAAAGGCACGGGGACAGAAGGTGTCCATTGCGATCGGGTTCTGCAGGATCATAGTGAATATCAAAGATATTTTTGATTGCTATACATGCTATGACATGTTGTGTGGAATGTGTAATAAATGTTATTTTGACCTTGATTAGTTAAAGTGGATGCTATCAAGACCTATGAGTCTAAATGTGTTGTGTTACATAGACCTATGTGTCTAAAGGCTGTTATGTTATCAAGACCTATGTGTCTAAAGGTTGTTATGTTACCCAAGACCAGTGAGTCAAAGGGGTTGTTATGTATGTGTAAATGTTGTTAAGATACCCGGACCATTGAGTCCGAGGTTATCATGTGAATATGTTATGTTATGTGTGGATGTGAATGTGTTGCCCGGACCATTAAGTCCGAGGTTGTGATGTAAAGTGTGTTTGGTTATGGAAGTTTATTTCCAAGTGATTACTGTGTTCTAATTAATGATGTGTGGAAAGTGTGAACTTCGGGACGAAGTTCTTTTAAGGGGGGTAGATTGAAATACCCCAAACCTTGATATGTGGTTTAAATATCAAATTATGGTATGTAAAGGCTAAAAAGTGCCTTAGAAACATCAGTGAACAATTTAAATCATAGTAAAATGCAATAAAGCACTAAGACACAGTTTGAGCAAAAACATGCTCTAAGCTATGAGTGAACTTGGTTAGGACCCAAAGAGCCTACCAAGACTTAATAATATTCAATTATGATTTAATAAGGCTAAATAAGTCCTTAGGAAACCTTGGTGGACAGTTAAACCAAATAAAACACAAATAAATACCTTAAAGTCAATAAGAGCAAAAATGTGCTCTAAGCTTGGGATAAATTTGTATAAGACCTAATGGTCATACCTATACCTTATAAATGTTAATGAACATATTAAATCAATTACTAAAGAAAACCAAGCTTCAAAACAAGTTAAAACACAAAATGTGCTTTAAGGAGGCTTAAAGCACATTTTTGAAAAATTGTCTTGTAAATGAGTTTTGAGTGGCTAAATGACCATCATTACTCTTTAATCAACATGTGTACTACTTAGTATCACATTAGGAAGTCTAAATCAATGGGAAATCAAAAATTTCACAATTATGTGCCTTAGTTTGTGAATAGTGCTCAAATAGTGCTAGTTTAAGTCATAAGTCAACATAAGATGTTAAATGGTCAAACAAGGCCATATATATCTTTATAGAAGGGGGGACGGTTTTTGAAGTGTGAGTCATCACACTTGGCCAGCAAAGTCAATTAAAGAAGAAAGGATAAAGTAAAAAGACTATTTACTTTATAAACATAAATATCTCACACTTTTACCTCTCACCTCACTTTTCTTCATTTCCTTTCTTTCCCACCGTCTTCCTCATGGTTCTCCCAACTCCAAACCGTTCATGCTACAGCACATCTCTTCTCCAACTTCAATTGCTCATCAAATGTTCAATATTGCTCCAAATCAAAAACTAAGCACATATTTGTCTTAGTTGAGTCAAGGCCTTTCATCCTCTCTTTTCAAAATTTCAAAAGCTCATGTTTGATGCCATGAAGAAACTCCATTGAAGGGGGAAAGTTCTGTTTGAAGAGCTCTTTTGCTTCTTCTCTCATTCAAGGTAAGGAAAATCAAAGAAAATCCAAGTTCCCATCATTTTCTTGTATAACCGAAAATTCACCTTACAATGGTGCCTTGTCTTGCTATTTTCTTAGCTTAATTCAATCTTCAAGGGACTAGGAGGAGTCCTATCTTGCCACTTAACCAAGCTCTCTTTCAAATTCCAAAGGTAATCATCAAATTTAGTGTTTTAAGACACTTATGTAAACCTAGGGTTTAATTATGAGTTTGAGTATTAAACTTAATACTCATTACCCTTATATGTGTATTGGTTAGAAGGTTGACAAGTGATAAAAGCTCCTTGCCGATTTTCAATCAAGAAAAACAAGTGAAAACAAGTGAGAAAGCTTGGAAAACAAAGAGGTAAATGACCTCTCTTAATGTGGTTTTATGTACTAGGGAATTGAGCTATATTTGCTTAATAAATAACCTAAAGAGCCAATGGGAAATGAGCTAGAAAACTATCCACAAGGTGGACTAAAAAGACATGGGAGCATTGTTGTGTGTATTTGCAGGTCAAAGGCATTACTTATGTGGGAAATTCAGTGTTTAAGTTTAATGCAATTTAAGGGCCTAAGAGCCATGTTATTTAAGGGCCTAAGTGCCAAGCAATTTAAGTTTATGCACTATTTTGTGATGTAGTGTAGTTTAAAGGTTTAGTTGTGTGTAAAGAACATCTCTTGTGAAAGTGAATGTGTTTGATGGTTAAAGGATGAAAAACCATATGTTCGTGTATAAGAGTGTGTATTAAGAGATTGAATGTTCTTGATTGTCTAAAGGTGAAAAACAATGTGTTTTGATGTGAGTATATACAAGAGAAGCTATGGCGAAATTTAGTTGATAAACAAAGGAGTTTATGTGATGAAATGAGATTTTAGACCTAGAAGGTACTAGGAACTTGTTAAGTGTTAAGATGGTGGAAGAAGGTGAATCATGGTGTTCTTAGGTGTTAAGGTGCCATGGGCATTGTCTTGGAGGATTTAGAACTCAAATGGGTGTTTTGAACACACCAAGGAATTGTTATGTGAAGTGTTAAGTCTTGTTCAAGATTTGGTAAACAAAGGAAAAGAAATGCCTAGTGAAGGTCTAAGTGAAAACTTGTGGAAATTATAAGCAATTGTGCAAAGGAGGTGTGTATGAGAAATAATGCTTTTGGAGTGGTGGTAATGTTTGTGAGACAACACTTTGGTTAGTTGAGGTAGTAGGCATGATATACCACTTAGAAATCTAAGAAAAATGTTATAAGTGCTAGGAATTGTTGTAAGGAATTGAGTAACCAGTTAGTGATGATTTAGGAAAGTTTAGTGCTTGTTTTAAGGTGTTTAAACATGTAGGAAACATGTGGAAAGTTTATGGAATGATTAGGTAAGGTTTAAGGTTGGTTTAGGGGTTGGAAAATGATGTTTTGACAAGTTAATAACATGGTCCGGGACCTAGCCCTTGTATAGGTACCCGGACCACCCCTTAAAAAGAGCCGAGAGTGAAGTTTAGAAGTGGTCCGGGTCCTTAGTCCAGGACCAAGACCCGGACCAAGGATAAAATAAGGACGAGAGTACATTTTACAAGTGGTCCGGGACCTTGGGTCCGGACCAAGTCCCGGACCAGGTCAAAAGTGTTGCAAAATCTGTTTTAAAGGCTTCTAATCATGGGGAATTGAATGGTAATGGTTTTAGGTGAGGTTTAGGCCTTGTTTGGTGGCATATAAAGGCCTTAAAATGTGTAAACAAGTGTTGGGTTTGATGTGAGAGTTGTAAACTTAATATCACAAGAGTAAGTTAAGTGTAACGGGAATGACGGGGTAAACTATGGGCGCTTTAAACGTTAAGCAAACATGTTACCCCAATATTAATAAAAGTAATTGTGATGTTACCAGTTGTACGGGATTTGTTCGAGGAACCTAAAAGGACATGATAAAGTGGACTCCGGTGACAGGTATGGTTTTCTTGCAACCTGTGTCCTACCGGATTACACCGGCTTGTATGCCAATGTGTTTTTCTGTATGTTTGCCACGTTGTAAGATAAAACATGTAATGAGTTTACAGTAATTCATTTATGTGGCGTGTACAACTCCGATACCATTTAACCTCGGAAGTGTTAACCTTAGTTAACTGAGTCTAGGATCACATGAGAGTTCGGTATTCGGAGTAAACGACCCGAACCATGGGACGTACTAACCACGGCTATGCGTGTGTTAATTGTGTGATATGTGTATGTGAATGTAGGGATCTCCCTTGTGTGTTTAACCCAGTTGTAACTGTATGGTGTGTAGTTATGATAGACTCCATAGTGGGGTTCTAACTAATACTAAAGTAAGTATGTACTAACAGTGGTGAGGAATCCGGTTGGCCGGTCGCGCGTTGTTTGGGAGAGGGTATCCTTTTTAGCCTTACCCTTCTCTTTGTTATGGTTGTTTCCCTCACGGGTTATGATCTCCCATTAGCTTATTCCAAAGCTTAGCTATTCTGACTTATGATCGGTTTAGGGGGAACATGTGTTTGTGTGGTGTGTTCGGGCCTCCAAACCCGAACCGCCTTAACTTAAGTTACTCGTCCGACTATTAGGACGGTAATGAGTGTTGTTGCTATTGTATAACGAGCTTATCATGAGACTGGCAACATTCTCTAGGCTCACCAGTGTATAAACAATGTTTGGGTCGGTTCCTAAGAGAACCATTCCCGCTATGTTATGTATTTTGTTTGTGATGCAATATCTATTGTGATGTTATGATGTACACGTTGAAACGTGCAAGTGTTGTTATGTGTTGTTATGTAGTGTATGTTATATGTTGTAAAATGTGGAGTATGTGGATCATGGAAATGATTCCAAGTTTGTGATAAGAGGCGTTTAAGGATAACCCGATTTAAGGGTAAGTGTCGTCTATTAAGGAAGTAGCTCCATTGGAGGAGGAACACTCTAGGGATAATGAATACCATGAGTGACTTATTAAGTAAGGGTATATTATCCGTTTGTTGAGCCCGTTGAGGCGAAATGATTATGTGTTGTGTGTTTACAGTTGCATGTATGATTTAAAATAATCAACCGCATGCTAAGACGACAATTAGTTGTGCGTGGCCCGGTAGCATGTGGGCTGCGGGATTACCATACCAGCAAAGGTGCTGAGCCCCTTGGGGGCCACCCTTTCTCTTCTTTTCCTATTTCAGGTATAGAGAGCTGGAAGCCGTTCGAGAGTAGGACGGGTAGTCGTTGTACATGGGTAATCATTTAAGTGTATGTATACAGTAGGTGTAGTAAGACCGAAGTTGTTGTCGGCATCAATTTGTAAATACTCGGTACAGTTGGAAGGTATGTGTATGTTGTTGTTGTTGTTAATGGAAAGGGTCAGTAATGTGTAGTCACTCGGGAATCTAGTCCATCAGACCGGTACAATGTTTATGTAATAGCCTTGTTAGCCACGTGGGTGGTTAACGGCGTGTAACACCAACGATTTAAGTTATGTGATGAGGTGTGTATTCCGCTGCAGATTGTTGTTATGTGTTTGTTGTTGGATGGGGTGTTACAATTAATGGTGTTTTTTCGGACAACATACAAACATGAAGGAAATGGAATTTTTCTTTGAGTTTCCTTACCTAGAAGCAAAGAAGAACAATAATATGTGAAAAGATGAGCTCAAGCTCCTCCCATGGAGATTCCTCTTGGCACCGAAATGGAGCTCTTGGAATTTTGAGAAGATAGGAATGAAGAGCTTGATGAGACTAGAAGAGTGGTGGTCTTTCTTTTTGATTTGGAAAAGTGAGCTAGGAGATATAAGAGGTCAAAGATGGAGAATGGTGTGAGAGCTGCTGCAAACCGATGGAGAGAGGAGGAAGATGAAGTTGGAGACAGTGGGAATGCAAGAGAAATGAGAGAATGAGTTTGAAGTTGCTTTTGGAAGATATTAAGTAGTAAAGCAAATAGTAACTTGCTTTATCATTTGTTATTTATTTGTTAACTTGCAAGGTGGTGACTCACCTAATAAAAACCGGCCCCCATTAGTCATCTAGGGGTGTTTTAGTCTTTGTTGACCATTTAACTTACTTATATAGACTTATGTTATAAACTAGCTTATTTTAGTTACTATTCATAAAAGCAAGGCACATAGTTGTGAAATTTTTGATTTCTCATTGATTTAGACTTCCAAATGTGATACCAAGTAGTACACGTGTTAATTAAAGAGTAATGATGGACATGTAGCCATTCAAAACCCACTTACAAGACAATTTTTCAAAAATGTGCTTTAAGACTCCTTAAAGCACATTTTGTGTTTTAACTTGTTTTCAAGCTTGGTTTTCTTTGGTAACCGATTAAATATGTTCATTACTATATAAATAAGGTCTTTGTAGGCTCTTAGAGTTTAAACCAAGGTTATCCCAAGCTTAGAGAACATTTTTGCTCTTATTGACCTTAAGGTATTTATTTGTGTTTTCTATGGTTTAAATTGTTTACTAATGTTTCTAAGACTCTTTTTAGTCTTAATATACCATATTTTAATGTTTAAACGACATACTAAGGTTTAGGGTATTTCAATCTACCCCCCTTAAAAGAACTTTGTCCCCAAAGTTCATACTTCCCACATATCCTAAATATTAGAACACGGGAACACATGTAAACAATACTTCCATTACAACATTAACAACATACTTACATAACATCGGACATAAGGTCCATATAACAAAACATCATTCAGACACAACGGTCTATAACATAACAACATAACATAGACGATGTATTTAAATACACATCGTACACACATAACCGAAACGGTTCTACCCCCCTTAAAATAGGGGTACGCCCCGTACCCTATACATACAAATACTAAGAAGTAAACAATGACGGGTACTTCGTGAAATACCCCAAACTTAGATATGGTGTTTAAATGATAAACTAAGATATAAGGAGGCTAAATAATGCCTTAGGAACATTAAGAAACATTTCTAACCAAAGAAAATATAAGGAAACATCAAAAGAGCAGTTTAAGCAAAAACGTGCTCTAAGCTTGGAGAGACTTGGGAGAGTACCCAAACATTGTTCTAAGACCTTAGTAATATCCTAATGGTCATTTTAAGTCAATTACCAAAGAAAACCAAGCTTTGAAAACAAGTTAAAACACAAAATATGCTTTAAGGAGTCTTAAAGCACATTTTTGAAAAAATTGTCTTGTAAATGAGTTTTGAATGGCTAAATGTCCATCATTACTCTTTAATTAACATGTGTACTATATAGTATCACATTTGGAAGTCTATATCAAGGGGAAATAAAAAATTTCACAACAATGTGCCTTGTTTTGTGAATAGTAACTTAATTAAGCTAGTTTATAAGATAAGTCAATATAAGTGAGAGATTTGGTCAACAAAGACTTAAGTACCCTTATTATTAAATGGGGGCCGGTTTCTTATAAGGTGAGTCACCACCTTTATGAGTCATTAAGCAAATAAGAAAGGAAATTAAAGGATAAAGCAAAAGTACTATTTACTTTAAAATATAAAGATCTCATTTTAACTCACCTCTCTCCTCACCTCTTCATTCTCTCTTGTTTCCCACAATTTTCTCAAGCTCTCTCCCTTCTCCATTAACGTGAAGAGCAACTCCATGCTAGCTTCACCTTCTCTTGCACACAACTTACTTATTTTAGCTCCAAAACCAAAACAAATTACATATTCTTCTTAGTTAGCTCAAGCTCTCTCTTTCTATCCTTTCAAAACTCCAAGAGCTTTGATTTGGTGCCAAGCCAAACCACCATTAGAGGAGGAAATTCAAGTTTGGAGACTCCATTGGCTTCTCCATTCTCTTAAGGTAAAGAAAGTGTAAGAAAATCTAGGTTTTCATCATTTCTTTCCTTGTCCGAAAATTTGCACTCATGGGACTCCATGTTTATGCCTTGTCCTAGCTTGTTTTCTACTCTTCAAAGGATTGAGGAGGTCCTTCTTGCTTCATATCCAAGCTTGACTTGAGAAACCAAGGTAAAACAATCACCTCAATTCCTTAAAGCACATTTTAACCTAGGGTTTGTTCCTTAGGGTTAATGTATTATCTAGTACTCATTGGAGTCATTGGATATTGATTAGAACATTGGCAAGGAGATATACATTGGTGACCGAGATTGAGGAAGGAAAAACCTAAGGAAGAAAGCTTTTAAAGCTTGTAAAAGAACAAGGTAAATTACTTACCTTAAGGGGTTTTATTGTTTAAGGGAATGAGATTTAGATATGTGATGAGTTTAGTGTAGAGTTTACATTATAAAAGGGTTATATATGACCTAGGAGAAACAATGATTATGTTTGAGAACTTGTGACTAAGGAGCAAATGAGGAAAAAAAGAGATAGTTTAAGAATATCAAGGTGAATTACAAGAAGCATTTTATTTCAATGGGAGCCTTGTTGAGTGTATTCGCAGGTTGAAGGCAAATATATGTGGAAATTCAGTGGTTAAGATTATTGTCATTTAAGGGCCTAAGTGCCAAGCATTTAAGTTTTTGCACTATATGATGATATGGTGTAGTTTTGGTGTAAATTGTGTGTTAAGGTGTTGTGATGAGAAATTGGGTGATATTGGTTGTTTGATGGAGAAAACCCAAGTGTTAGGATGTACTACATACTAGAGAACCCATGTCAAAATTTAAAGGAGAACTTAAGTGTTAAAGATGTTCTAAGGAGATTTAATGACTAAGGAAGTACTAGGAGGTTCTAGATGTTGTCTTGATAAAAAAGGGTGAGATTAAGGTATCTTAATGACTTATAATGGCTTAGACATCATTATGAAGGATTTAGAAATCAAAAGGGTGTATTTGGGTATTTAGGACTTAGGTAAGTGTTGATAAAAGAAGCTAGGGAACCTTGGTAAGTTTGATGTGATTGAGTGTGAAACCTTGAGATGATTTAGATAGAAACTAGAGTTTAGGATCTAAGGAAAACCTCGGAAAGTGTAAGAGAGATGCAAGTGGTGTATATGGTGTGGTCAAATTCATAAGGAGGGAACTTTTGGTTAGTAGAAGTGCTAGGTGAAAGGAATGTTGAAATATAGGAAAGAAATAAGTGTTAAGTGTTAGTAGTTGTTGTAAGAATTGTGTAAAGGATTGGGAATGAATTTGGAGGATGGTTTAAGATGAGTTTAAGGGTCTAAATGATGTTAGAACACATTGAATGGCTTGAGGAAAAGTTTGGTAAAGATTTGGCAATGTTTGGACATGTTCTGGAGGCGTCCGACCCAGGGGTCCGACCCAAGTTTGGGTCGGACGGCCTTTGTTTAACGCCAGGAAAAGGTTCTGGAATGGTCCGACCCAGAGGACTTGGGTCGGACATGGGTCGAACGGGTGAGTTTTAAAGGGCGAAGTTTCTGGAATGGTCCGACCCAGAAGGTTGGGTCGGACATGGGTCGGACATGGAAGGTTTAGAAGACGGAAAAATTTCTGGAATGGTCCGACCCAGATGGTTGGGTCGGACGTGGGTCGGACATGTAGAGTTTTTCAAACCCGGAAGTTGGAAGGGTCCGACCCAGAGGGTGGGTCGGACGGTGGGTCGGACGGCCCTTAACACTTAAAAAAAAGAAAAAGAAATTTTGAATTCTAAGGATGATAATTGGTAATAAGGTATACCTTTGGTAGGTGTGAGCCTCGATTTTAAACCCTATCCTATGTTGATTAAAGTTGATTAGGATCTAACCGGGTTTTAGGTCCACTTATAGCCTAAGATTAACAACTATGTCATATAACAATAATTATTAAAACCTAAGCTAGCTCACTGGAACCTATTATGAGTCGCCACCTAATTTTAACCTAGATCAAATTAGGAAAGGAGAGTTCGGGTTCGGGGGCTCGATATTCGACTTAATTAGGGTTCAATTACTTTCATTACCCCTCCTAGGTCGTTTTTCCTCTACTTGGTTTAATTACGGCTTTCTACAAAGTTGCTTTTTAACCTAGGTGCGCGCTTCTGTTTTTTGTGTTTTTTAGCATTTTTGACAGAAAAATTAAAGTGGAAATTAAAATACCTAAACTAGGGTTTCGGAGGCAGAATTAGGTCAAATTTTGTTTCCGTCCGTAGCCACGGACCTAATGTCCGCAACCACGGACCCCAGTTAACCTACATAACAATAAAAGTCGAATTAAACAGAAAACAGAAAATTGTAAAGTCCGGGGCCTCGGACAGACCGTCCGTGGGCCCGGACACTTTAAAAAAACCTAATTTTTAAATTTTAAAAATCCCGCCGCCGTCCGTGGGTGTCCGAGCTTACGGACAGGGAGTCCGGGACCCCGGACACGACGTCCGTGGGTGCGGACAGCCCTCGGACGGCGGCTTTGAGGCTGTTCCCGAAGGTGTTTTCGGCTCAAATTTTATGGGTGCGTAGCCTGAAAGATGTACAATACGTTAGTGGTCGAAAGTTCTCAATTTGAATTCGAATTATGCACGAAACTTGGTAAACAAGTTATTGGACAGAAGCTTGAATAAACAGCAATACAGAAGCGTACGAAGGTTAGTTTAAGCCCAAATTTTGAGGCAAGACAGATAATACCGTGGTGAATCAGAGAAGTGGAGTTTCTACCTGTTTTACCTTCGGATTCACAACGTTTCTTCACACCAGGATTCGTCGAGTGCTCCGTTGATGGCAGACCCGAGAGGATTTCGACCCAAGCTTCTGGTTTTGGTTGTTCTTGCTGTTCTTCACGTTTTAGAGGTGTTTTTGTGAGGTTTTGATGATTATTGGTGCTTTGGGGATTGGAAAACGTGTTTAGATGGTGATTTCGGGGGATTTTCAGTATGATTTGGGTGGCCGGGTGTTGGAAAACGTGAGAGAGAGAGAGGAGGCCGTGTTTTCTGACTCTCTAGGGTTCTTCAGTATGTGAGGTTCTCCTTTTATCCAAAAACCTATCCCCTTATATAGACTTTCTTAAAGATAAAGAGAATCTAGTAAAAGTAAGATTTTTCGATATTTTAACTAATAACTTCCCAAAGGAATTTTGCTATGAAATTTTAACCACATGTCAAGAATGGATATTATGAATTTTCTGAGGTGGAAACGAATTTTTTAAATGCTGGAGCATTTTTAAATTGAATTTCTCGTCAGATTCAGTCAGGAATTACTAGAAAATTATTGGAAATTCGAAAAATCAGAATTCCAACGCCATTATGCTTAAAATGTCATCCTCTATCATGGGTTAAAATATCAAAGCATTTCGAGCTGATTTGGGCACCCTTTGGAGGAGAGAGAAAGCCTATAGGAGACTCAGAAGCCTTAAAAATTACGAAAACGCCCCTGACAATGACGAAACTGCTCCTCAGGCCCTGGAACACGCCGATCGGGCCGGAGTCTCTTACTGTTTGATGGAGATGGCTCTCACAACCTCGTAGACCTTAACCAGGGGGTCAAAATTTTGGGTATAACAGATTGCCCCCCGTCAACTGGACTTTGTAACGAATGTGAAAAGTCTGGTTGATGCTTGAGTGGTGCCCCAAAATTTTGGACTCCACAGAATCCTCCACGTTGTGTGAAACCGGGTTAACGATGCCCAGCAATTCGGAGGCGCTGACTAAGCTACAAAGCATTGTCGAGCTTTTCTATGGCGCTGACTACCTAAAGGTAATAATGAGGTAATGTCAGACTATTCTAAGGTGCCGACTACCTATAAGAATGATACGATGTCAAGCTATTCTAAGGCGTTGACTACCTAAAATGATGATATGCTGTCGAGCTATTCTAAGGCGCTGACTACCTAAAGTGATGAAAATGATGTCAAGCTATTCTAAGGCGTTGACTACCTGAAATGATGATATGTTGTCGAGCTATTCTAAGGCGCTGACCACCTAAAGTGATGAAAATGATGTCAAGCTATTCTAAGGCGTTGACTACCTAGAATGTGAAAACTGGATGCAGATGCAAGAATGCTGAAATGCTAATGATGCAAATGATGCTGATGCTGATGATAATGCCGATGGTGTTGATGATGCTGATGATGCTGATGATGCTGATGATGCTCGGATGCTTCTGGGGGACCGAAACCCGTGCCGATGCTCCTGGCTGGACCCAATGTGGACTTATTGCCATCGCCCCCAAGCCGGTGTGCAGGGATAACTCCTGGTAAAAACCCTGGGGACTTATTGCCTTTGCCACCATTCGTTGATCCCAAAAATAAGTTGACATCGCAAAAGGAGGATTTATTGCCATCACCTCGCCAACTTTCTGTCGCCAGGTCTTGTGACGCGCCTGGGTAATGCAGCTAGGTCTTATGACGAGCCCATATGAATGAGATGAATGCAATGTGTTTAATGAGAGTGGGTAAGCTAAAGGTAATGCTAGGTCTTACTACGAGCCTAAGGGAATGCAACTAGGTCTTATGACGAGCCTAAAGGTTGGATCTAGGTCTTATGACGAGCCTAAAGGGTAGTTCTAGGTCTTATGACGAGCTAAGGATGGTTCTAGGTCTTATGACGAGCCTAAAGGGTAGTTCTAGGTCTTATGACGAGCCTAAGGATGGTTCTAGGTCTTATGACGAGCCTAAAGGTTGGATCTAGGTCTTATGACGAGCCTAAGGAATGCAACTAGGTCTTATGACGAGCCTAAAGGGTAGGATCTAGGTGAAGGTGAATCAAGTGTATGATGGGCCCAAAAGAATGTAGAAGGACTTGGGTTTATGCCAAACCTGGAGATGGTGGGGCTCAAGACGGGCCTGCGGATGTTTGAGTGTGAAGGTAGGGCGTAGGACGGGCCTGAGGAAATTTGATGTGGAGGTAGGGCTTAGGACGGGCCTGTGGAACTTTTGATGAGGAGGTAGGGCTTAGGACGGGCCTGTGGAACTTTTGATGAGGAGGTAGGGCTTAGGACGGGCCTGCGGATGTTTGATGTGGAGGTGGGGCTTAGGACGGGCCTGTGATATGAGGAGGGTTTGATCCTTTGGATTTTGGATTTTTGGGACTCAATCAGTGTCATTGTTGCAATTGTTGGGACCAACAATTTCCCCCAGTATTTTTCCTTAAGGCAATCCGAGTTTTTTAGGATTTTATGGCAATCGATCGGAACGATCGATTGCCCCCAGTATTTTCTTTGATTAACTGCACAAAACAAGTCTCACTCTCACAAGGTCAGGGTTTATCTTGATGTGGTGCTTTCTATCTACACTCAAAGTATTTGATGCTTGCGCTCGTACTCTCCCTTTGGGTCAAGACTCAACCATTGAATTTGACATTTGTTCGATTTACGCGTTCAACCTGTTACTTTCACGTGATTGGATACACAACTACTAAGTCGGAAGTCTTTTGAGCTTATAACATGGCTATAGGGTGTAATGAAAGACAATGGGACGATGGAGGAATGTTTAGGATATGTGGAGCTATAAGGGTGACCAAAGCTGCAACTTGCACCTTCTCTCGGACTTGCTTTCTTTGTCCTGAAGTCGTTCTGGCTACTTCGTGATGACTTCGCTTGGGACTCTGGATTTGAATTGTATTGTTTCTTGCATCCTTTCTCCTTCTTCCAATTTTGGGTTTCTTCAAGGCTTTTCAGGTTTGCCTTTCTTTGGATTTCTTTCCTCTCGGGGTTCTCGTGTTTTCCCGGTTTTGAACTTTGAGAGCTGTTTTGATGCTAGCTCATTTGGATCCTGTGTCACTTTGGGACCATTTACGGATCGCTTTGTCATGCTGGTAGCGGTTCTGCTTCTTTGGACTTGTGAAGTTGTTGCTCAAAAGTCGGGCTCCTTGCTTCCTTTGGTCACCGGGTTGGTTATTCATCATTGGTTGGCTTGTTTGTGGAGCTTGTAACATTGTGAAAGAGGTCATATATGAAAAGCTCAGCGGGGGTGCCTAGGGTTTAATGGGGTCCACAGGCTTTTGGCTGTGTGGTGCTGCTGTACCTAGGTGCTTCGTCATCCCTGATAGTTGTGTATCCGTTCTTTGTTACTTTTCACAGGTTTAAGCGTAAATTTACAAAGTGTCTCCTTCGGTCGGAGTTATGCCGTTTTCCTTACTTTGAATGTGATCTCTCTAGAGTCACGTAAAAATGACATGCTCTTTCACTCATGGTTTTACCGCTCAAGGCACTCTTGCGAAATGTTCACCAGAGACTTGTTCACGCTTTAAATCAATGAAATAAACATTATCGACCCTTAACTCAGATTGCCCCCAGTATTATTGTGGGGTTTTTTTGACAAGCCTTTTGAATACCCAGGTTATTCGTTGGAGGTGGCTGTGTGTGTGGTGGTACGTGGCGATGAAGTCTTGCTGTTTTGGTGGAGGTGATGTCGTGATGAAAGTAAAGCATGGTAGTGGGATGCTTTCAGTGTACGGTGAAACTTTCTATCGAGAGGTGACAAGTGGTGGAAGCCGACAAGGAGGTGAGATGTTCCCCGCGCAAGAATGAGTTTCATGTGGAGAGGGGAGTGTGGTGAGACACATGGGATGTATGTGATCAAGATATGGATGACGGTGAAATGACGTGATGACTTATTTATTTTTGGTGTTCTTGTTGGGCCTTGAAGCCGGAAACTGGAATGAATGAATTATGCAAAACTATCTTGGATCAAATGTTTTATGGGCTGAAATTCTGGGCTGAGAGCGAAGCTCATGGGCCAAAACTATGAACTAGTCTATGGGCCTAGATGAAATGAGTCATGAGTGTGGTACTTGGGCCGGACTGATTGCTCTATATAAACTGGAATTTGGGCCGAGTGGTTTTGGTTGGGCCTAAAATGGCACCTAGATCTAGGATTTTGGGTCAGAGCCCGAGTGAAGAGTTTTCCTAGACTAGAATGAGCCCTTGGGCCGAAATGTGTTTGGGCCTGAAATAAAGAACATGGGCTGGAACGATCCCTAAATCACGAATGGGCCCAACTTTCTTTGGGCCAGAGAAGATGGTTGCTAAGCCGAAAAAGATTTTATTTCAGGACTTGTGAGTTATTTCAAGTTCAGGTGGATTTCCTTTTATGGGCCTAGGACTAATTGGATAATTCAAAATGGGCCAGAAGAGAAATCACCTAAGTCTAGGCTTTTGGGCCGAAGCCCGAACGACGCACATGTTGAACCAAACAGGGCCTCTGGGCCACAAACAAATAGAGCTGCCAATTCGCGTTGGGCTAGGTTGATGTAGGAGAAGTTCTATCAATCTCTAGGCGGTAGTGGGCCGATCATACAAGCAAACAAGGCCCACACAAATTCAACATGTCCTCACTTGACGGTTAAATCAATTTGGGTATGGATCGATCCGGAGAGGTGCTTGGGGCTTGGGCCCAGGTCGCCACAAAGGAATAGGGCTTGCACGCTATTCTCTTTGGGCTTCCCCACTTTTTTCACATCACCTGAAGGTGTACGTCTGCGGCCGGGTCTTTGACTGACCAAACAATGGGCTAGGTAAGGACACTGCCAGGGAAACGCTTGGGGCTAAGGCCCAGGTATTAAGGGGATGTGGTTAGACGACATCCTCCTCTTTTCCCCCGCTTATTCACATCACCTAAAAGGTGTGAGTCCCAGACAGGGGACCCTCAAACGGGTCCCGGGGTGAAATTGGTTTAGGTGGACCCTCGCTCTCATATGATGTAAAGGTGCAGAAAATTAAAGTGCACACAAAAGTAAACAAACAAAGTAATAAAGCCATAAATAAACATTTTTCGAGTTAAGCCCTCTTTCTTAAAATTAAACAAGTTAATATTAAGAGTTTGTCCCCAGCAGAGTCGCCAGTCTGTGAGCCTCGATTTTAAACCCTATCCTATGTTGATTAAAGTTGATTAGGATCTAACCGGGTTTTAGGTCCACTTATAGCCTAAGATTAACAACTATGTCATATAACAATAATTATTAAAACCTAAGCTAGCTCACTGGAACCTATTATGAGTCGCCACCTAATTTTAACCTAGATCAAATTAGGAAAGGAGAGTTCGGGTTCGGGGGCTCGATATTCGACTTAATTAGGGTTCAATTACTTTCATTACCCCTCCTAGGTCGTTTTTCCTCTACTTGGTTTAATTACGGCTTTCTACAAAGTTGCTTTTTAACCTAGGTGCGCGCTTCTGTTTTTTGTGTTTTTTAGCATTTTTTGACAGAAAAATTAAAGTGGAAATTAAAATACCTAAACTAGGGTTTCGGAGGCAGAATTAGGTCAAATTTTGTTTCCGTCCGTAGCCACGGACCTAATGTCCGCAACCACGGACCCCAGTTAACCTACATAACAATAAAAGTCGAATTAAACAGAAAACAGAAAATTGT
Organism: Limonium bicolor; assembly: GCA_023374045.1. Classification (NCBI taxonomy): domain Eukaryota; kingdom Viridiplantae; phylum Streptophyta; class Magnoliopsida; order Caryophyllales; family Plumbaginaceae; genus Limonium; species Limonium bicolor. Next base: position 299,674,395 of record CM041780.1, read on the forward strand.
AAAGTCCGGGGCCTCGGACAGACCGTCCGTGGGCCCGGACACTTTAAAAAAACCTAATTTTTAAATTTTAAAAATCCCGCCGCCGTCCGTGGGTGTCCGAGCTTACGGACAGGGAGTCCGGGACCCCGGACACGACGTCCGTGGGTGCGGACAGCCCTCGGACGGCGGCTTTGAGGCTGTTCCCGAAGGTGTTTTCGGCTCAAATTTTATGGGTGCGTAGCCTGAAAGATGTACAATACGTTAGTGGTCGAAAGTTCTCAATTTGAATTCGAATTATGCACGAAACTTGGTAAACAAGTTATTGGACAGAAGCTTGAATAAACAGCAATACAGAAGCGTACGAAGGTTAGTTTAAGCCCAAATTTTGAGGCAAGACAGATAATACCGTGGTGAATCAGAGAAGTGGAGTTTCTACCTGTTTTACCTTCGGATTCACAACGTTTCTTCACACCAGGATTCGTCGAGTGCTCCGTTGATGGCAGACCCGAGAGGATTTCGACCCAAGCTTCTGGTTGTTGGTTGTTCTTGCTGTTCTTCACGTTTTAGAGGTGTTTTTGTGAGGTTTTGATGATTATTGGTGCTTTGGGGATTGGAAAACGTGTTTAGATGGTGATTTCGGGGGATTTTCAGTATGATTTGGGTGGCCGGGTGTTGGAAAACGTGAGAGAGAGAGAGGAGGCCGTGTTTTCTGACTCTCTAGGGTTCTTCAGTATGTGAGGTTCTCCTTTTATCCAAAAACCTATCCCCTTATATAGACTTTCTTAAAGATAAAGAGAATCTAGTAAAAGTAAGATTTTTCGATATTTTAACTAAGTAACTTCCCAAAGGAATTTTGCTATGAAATTTTAACCACATGTCAAGAATGGATATTATGAATTTTCTGAGGTGGAAACGAATTTTTTAAATGCTGGAGCATTTTTAAATTGAATTTCTCGTCAGATTCAGTCAGAAATTACTAGAAAATTATTGGAAATTCGAAAAATCAGAATTCCAACGCCATTATGCTTAAAATGTCATCCTCTATCATGGGTTAAAATATCAAAGCATTTCGAGCTGATTTGGGCACCCTTTGGAGGAGAGAGAAAGCCTATAGGAGAACTCAGAAGCCTTAAAAATTACGAAAACGCCCCTGACAATGACGAAACTGCTCCTCAGGCCCTGGAACACGCCGATCGGGCCGGAGTCTCTTACTGTTTGATGGAGATGGCTCTCACAACCTCGTAGACCTTAACCAGGGGGTCAAAATTTTGGGTATAACAGTAGGGTGGTAATGATTAGGACCCTAAGAACTTAAGGGATTAAGTTAAGTTAAGTAAGAACCTTAATGTTAAAAGTTAAGTTTATAAGGATAAGTGGTAAGGACTTAAGAGAACATTTAATGGGAATCTTTAGGGACTAAGTGAGTTAAGTAAGGTGCAAATAACTAATGGCCTAAAAACGAATCAATGTTTTAGGTTTGTGAATTGGGACCCCCGGAGAAGATTAAACAAACAACGATCGACGGTGAACGGTACAATCTTTCTTGTGACCTGCTTGCTAACGAGGTGTCCCTCGGCTTGTGTGCTATCTGTTTAATTGCTATGACTAAAACAAGATAAAGCATGCAACCGGTTATATTTGTTCTCGTTGTGTATGTGTTATCTTCACACTAACCCGCGAGACATGAGATTGTTACTAACCAAGTTTAGTACTTACTGAGTTAAGAATAAGAGTTAAGTTTGGTGATTGTTGGTTAATGCCCGTTAAGGCTTAGCTAGCACATGGTGATTAAGATTTCTACTAACTGGAACTTGAGTGAGGAAACCCGGGACCGATCTCAGGTCATGCATGCTAAGGAAAAGGGGGACGATATCTGAATCAGATCCGCCCTCCGCTTAAGGACTTGTCTTCGGACTTGTAGCCTAGGGCCGGTTGCCGGCTCAGCTGCGCTGGACTCCCGTCCAGGGTAGGTGGCATTAAGATGGTGCGGTGGGATCACCTAAATCCCAGGTTTGAATTAAGCTACAACCATTCCCTTCCAGGAACGGTTTGTATACTGAGAATAAGATTAAGGTAAGGTAAGGAACTGAGATTAAGGAAATGAGGACTGAGGAGGGGGTTACTAACCCACATGATAAGGGAACGCCTGAGTCGTTCATTGTTTGTGAACTATATATGTTCATCTGTGGTTGTTGTTATTGCACTTCATATCATGCTTGTGTATGTAATCAATTCCCATGCTATCGACAATTAGTCGTCGTAGCCCCATTAGCTTGGGGGCCATGAGAGGGTGTACCAGCATTCGTGCTGACCCCCTTTGGGGGCTGTTTTTACACTTGCAGGTAAGAGACCCATGAGGACGCACTACGAGAGTAGGAGCGGTTAGACTTAGGATGGGATGTTTATTTTGAGTTCGGGTTGCGCCTGTGCACCCGACTGTTTATGTTTAAACTAATGTAAGGATGTGGTTATGACATTGATACTTGTACACGGTTGGTTGTCGGTATTATGGATGGTGATGTTTTGGGTTGGCTATGTATTGTGGATAAGTGTTGTAATCGTTAAGGCCGGTATATTCTAATGATCAGACCGTGGCAAGGTCGAGGTGTTTATTATTTCCGCTGCGACGTATTCGATTAAGTGTTAAGTTATGCGATAACCATGATTTTCTTTGGATGGGGTGTTACACTTTGCCTTCATCTTATCTTCCAGCTCCCAAGTGGCCTCCTCGACGTCCTGGTTAGACCAGAGAACCTTCACCAGTCTCACAGACTTATGGCGAGTGTCTCGAGTCTTAGTGTCCAGAATCCGTACGGGAGTCTCCATTGATCGCATGGTCGGCCCTAAGGTTAGCCTTTCAGGCTGAAGTACATGAGACGGATGAGACATATATTTCTTCAATTGGGACACATGAAATACATCATGTACCTTGCCCAGCTCGGCGGGTAAATCAAGTCTGTAAGCTACCGGGCCGATCCGCTCCGTCACAACATAAGGCCCCACATATTTCGGGCTCAACTTGTCTTTCTTGCCAAAACGAAACACTCCCTTCATTGGGGATACTCTAAGAACTACCTGATCGCCCACGGCGAACTCCAGGTCCTGTCTGCGCACATCGGCGTACGATTTCTGCCTATCCTGAGCTGACTTCATGTTAGCCCGGATCCGTACCTCTACTTGATGCTATCATGAAAATTGTAGGAAAACTATATACATAAAAAGAATAAAATAATAATTAAACCTACAACTCTACTACGGGTAGCAAAATAAAACCCGATCGGAGTATAGTGTAAATATATTACGACCGAGAGTATCGTACCCAAGGGACTTATAGAAAATTAGTCCTAATCACGGTAATAACCTATTTTATAACAAAGGGGGGAAATGTAAATGATAATTAATTAACTAAAATCCTAACTAAATAATAATTTGTCCTAGATTCGGGATTACATCAACCAAGCAATAATATGATCACGCAATGAATCTTAAAACTCGAACTTAACCAAACAACTTGAAAGCGCCAGACATCCTGCCGGACACCAGATGCACGACACATTCAAAGACGTTGAATGTGCCGGACACAAGAGACCCGGCAGTGCACCTAGCACGTTCGTGTGTGAAAACCATTCTCTTGCTTCGGGTCTGACAACAAGAAACTCATCCCTATTAACAAATCGAGCATATATAATGCCACGAAATGAACAAAGAAATGGGGGAAGATGGGTTAATTTGAAATCTCTTATGCTAACCCTAAATCATAGATGAAAACATTAAAGACCACTAAGATTAGTCTAACCTATCCTACTCTTGGGCTTTCTTCCTCAAGTAGGATATGCACAAAGGGAATGAGGGATCAACTAATTCCCTTGCAATAAGAACCAATTTCTTAATGAACGCTTGAAATTATATTGAGATAATCATAGTGTTTACACGAAGGAATTCATCCCTAACCAAGAACTAACAAGGATTTCTACTTCACCATCCACTCAAATAAAGAAGAAATACATAAGGGAGAAGGAGATTGGTTATAGCCTCAACCCTGACAAGATCTTCTCTTCTTCTCGTGGATGGATCCATAGAAATGCCTTGGACACCAACACTTGGAATGTGGGCGGAAATGGAATAATGCATGGAGTATAATATGGTGTTGAAGTGTATTCAATTGTTGCCTTCCTCGGCCTATTTATAGGCATCAAATGTGTCGTTGCCGGGCGTCGTGCCGGATCACCAGTAGCCGGCACACGTGATAAATGCGCCCAACTGTTAACGGTCGAAACCATCAATTCCGTGCGAAACAGTGCATACGCCGGGTAGGATATACCCAGCATCACACCCGGTAGCATCCTTTTCACCAACGGTCAATAACTGCTATCGTTTGGTCAACCGTGGCGACTCTTTACTTATGCCGGATAGACTCTACCCGGCATGGAGTCCGGCTTGAACTGAACTTTTGCCTAGAAAATCATTCCTTGCACAAAAAACTCATAAAAACATAAGACTGTACAAATAATATACTTAAACACATAATAAGCATAAATAACATATATTTAACCTTATTTAGATAAATATAATACTAAATCTAATGCCTAAAATATGATAAGTCTGCGGCTTATCACTTGAACTTGCTTCAGATACTCTGGTCCTATAATGACCATCTCACTCGACTCATCCCAGCATAATGGCGTGCGGCATGGTCTACCGTACAAAGACTAGAAGGGAGACATCTTGATCGAAGCATGGTAACTATTGTTGTAACTAAACTCGATCAGATGTAACTTATCAATCCAGCTGGTCTGAAAGTCAAGTGCACATGCACGTAACATATCCTCAAGTGTCTGGATGGTGCGCTCACTCTGACCATCTGTCTGTGGGTAGAACGCTGTACTTAGCTTCAGCTCGGTACCAAGCGCTTCCCGTGTGGACTTCCAATACCTTGAGAGGAATCTGGTATCCCTGTCAGACACAATTGTTTTCAGTACCCCATGATGTCTTACAATCTCTTTGTCGAAGAGCTCTGCTAGTTTTGCCACTTTCCAGGTGTCCTTCATCGGTATGAATCGAGCCACCTTGGTCAGTCAGTCAACAACAACCCAAATCATATTCAGACCTCCCCTTGTAGGCGGAAGCCCTACTACGAAGTCCATAGAAATGTCATGGAACTTCCACTCAGGCACTGGCATTGGTTGTACCATACCACCAGGCAGTCGGTGCTCAAACTTGACCTTCTGGCAAGTGAGACACCTCAATACATAATCATTTACATCCTTTTTCATTCTAGTCCACCAAAAATAACGTTTCATATCCTTATACATCTTTGAAGCTCCGGGGTGAATCGAAGTCGTAGAACAATGGGATTCACTCAGTATGCGCTCCTTCAGCTCAGCGCTACTCCTCGGAATACACAGTCGGCCATTGAGCCTAATCAGGTCATCATCGTGGAGTCGGAAGTCGTACTTCTGACCCTCGAATGTGCCATCAATAAGCTTCTGCCTGATCTCCAACATATACTGATCCGTCATCTGAGCACTCCGCACCTCTTCAACCAAGCTAGTATGAGAGACTAGCGAATGGAGAGAGTGTGCTCGGCGACTCAATGCGTCAGCTACCACATTTGCCTTACCCTCTTTATAATGTAAATTGATGTCGTAGTCGTTTAAGAACTCGACCCACCTTCTTTGCCTCATGTTCAACTCCTTCTGAGTGAACAAGTACTTTAAACTCTTGTGGTTAGAATAAATTGTCACACTTACCCCATACAAGTGATGTTGCCATATCTTCAGTGCGAAGAAAATGGCACCCAATTCTAAGTCGTGGGTAGGGTAGTTTTCTTCATGCTTCTTCAGCTGCCGGGAGGCGTATGCTACGACCTTCCCGTGTTGCATCAACACACAACCCATACCTCTGCCTGATGCGTCGCAATAGACCTCAAAACCATCTAGACCGTCTGGTATAGTCAGGACTGGTGCAGATGTCAGAGCATCCTTGAGACTCTAAAAAGAACTCTCGCAGTCATCTGTCCACTCGAATGGAGCATCCTTCTTCATTAAGGAAGTCATCGGCTTCGAGACACTGGAGAATTCCTTCACAAACCTCCTATAATATCCTGCCAGACCGAGGAAGCTCCGGATGTCGGTAACTGTCTTCGGCCTAGGCCAGGTGTGCACTGCATCAATCTTTGCCGGATCAACAACGATCCCGGCCTCAGAAATCACATGACCAAGAAAGGATACTTCGTTCAACCAAAACTCACACTTTGAAAATTTAGCATACAACTGATTCTTTCTCAACGTTTGTAGCCCATTTCTGAGGTGGCTTTCGTGCTCACCCTTCGATTTTGAATACACAAGAATATCATCGATGAAGACTACCACTGACTTGTCCAACTGATCTTGGAACAAGCGGTTCATTAAGTCCATGAACTTTGCTGGTGCATTGGATAAACCAAACGGCATAACCGTAAACTCATAATGTCCATATTTTGTTCTGAATGCTGTCTTCTCAATGTCACTGTCACGGATGGCAATCTGATGGTATCCGGATCGTAAATCTATCTTGGAGAATACTGATGCTCCTCTCAACTGATCAAATAAGTCGTCAATGCGTGGTAAAGGATAACGGTTCTTCACCGTAACTGCATTCAGCTCTCGATAGTCAATACAAAGGTGGAGGCTACCGTCCTTCTTCATCACGAAGAGGACCGGCGCTCCCCATGGTGAAACGCTAGTGCGGATAAATCCCTTGTCGAGTAGGTCTCTCAGCTGCTCCTTGAGCTCTGTCATCTCGGCTGGTGCCATACGATAGGGTGCCTTCGCAATTGGTCCGGTGCCCGGAACAAAATCAATTTCAAACTCAACTTCCCGTCCTGGCGGAATGCTCGGCAGTTCCTTAGGAAATACATCAGGAAACTACGCACACTACCGGCACATCTGGGCTAAACTCTGGGTCTCTCTCTATGTCTTGGACATAACAGAGGTATACATCATTCCCTCGTCGTAGTTCACGATACATAGCCATGGTGGTGATGATCTGAGTCGAAGGCTCCCTGGGCCTCTAGCGGTAAGATATTGTAACCCCAGACGGACTCCGAAGAAGCAGACGATGCTCGGCACACAGGATTCTGCCCTTGTACCGCTCCAACCTGTTCATCCCGACAATCACATCAAAACCAAGTCCGTCAAACTCTATCAAGTCGATCGGAAACTCTTCTTCACGAATTCATACAACAGCATCTCGGTGGTAGCGGGTACACCTGATCCGCTCTTTCGACGGGAGAGTGACTAGGAAGTCTGGCATCTCTTCACCATCTAACCCCAGCCTCTTTGCAAAAGATAGTGAGATAAATGTATGTGAGGCTCTAGAGTCGAACAAGATCGAAGCGTCCACACCATTCACTGGAAAGGTACCGGTGAGGATTGTGCCGCTCTTACCAGCTTCTGCCTCATTACAGACACTCAGTATACCTCCCATTCCGAGTGCACAACCTAATTCATTGGCAAACTAATAAGTATTTGGTATAATACAATTGATATACTTCAAACAACTCCACTTTATTCATTAACATTCTCTTCACAACACACGTTGGTTCACACTACTGACACAACTAACACATACAACATCCTTAACATACACTGTTTTAACACGTTACATAATTATATAAGGCTTTAAAACTGTCTGAAGGTCAAATTCAAACGTCCGGTTTCATGTGTGCGGCATTGATCACTGCCGATGGTGCGGTATTCAGTTTGATTCTTGATGCCATGATATAGCATCCTTGACTGCCCACCCATGATTAACACATCTCCTGATTTCAACACTAACTTCTTTGCGAGATCAGCACGCTTCTGCTCGCCGTACACAAACACTACGGTATCACCAATGGACCAAGACACCACAGGTACTCCCTTACTTAGAGACTCCGGTGACTCGTCCTTATCTTGGTGTAACCCTAACCGTCCACCCTTCTGGTAGAAGTTCACAATACATAAATCTGCTTCCACACTTGGTATTGAATCTGATTCAACTTGCTGAGCAATTCCCACGGCGTGGTTAACGACCGCAAGGAACTCCTCGGGTATCATCGGTACAATTGCTCCATCTTCAGCTCGCACATCCAGATATGTCTTGGTGTAAGGATTCTAGTCCTTACCCATGCACATCATCTTCAATTTCATTCTCGATCCACTCGGGTATTCGGGTGTGTAGAATCCTCCGGGTGTTGCTCCCAGTTCATTGCATCGTCTGATGATATGGATTTGTGCTCCCGGTGTCAGGTATCCATTTAAGAGTATCATACCTGGTTGGATGACCTGACATTGCTCCATTGGGAAGTCGGTGATGTTGATGGTGGTTTCTTCTGGGTTTGGTGTGGGTGGGATTGGATAACAAATATTGAAGGTTCCTAGATTTCCAAATTACCTATTTTAGGTGACTTTCACATTATACTTTAATTCTTTACTCACATGGTAGTACACTTGGACTCACTAACACACATGCATGAAATGCGGTATGCAATCACTTATTTCACTCAACAGTTTAAGCGGTACCTGGTCTAGAAGAGGGTCCTGGCGCCTCAGACCGGTCCACCACATTTAGGGCGGCCTTGCTAGGTCCCGACCCTTTCCCCTTCTGGGAATTAGTGTTCCTCTGATCTGTGGGTGGCTGGTTAGCCGACTTCGGGCCATCGATAGTCGCTATGGCCTTACCCTTCCACTGCCCCTTGGGCTTAGTGACTCTGCTGTTGGGGTTCCGGTAACACTCATAGTCATGGTGACCCCACTTCTCACAGTTGCGACACTGCACATCATTCCCTTTGCAGTCCTTGCCGGGGTGGTCTCCGTTACACCACTTACTGTAGTAGTAGTGGCGCTCCGGTTCAGAACCCGTGTTGGCTGCTATCACAATACACAATCAATACTCACTTCATATCTTACCAACATACACTTCAACTTGACACACATGATTAAATAATTACCCTTAGGCGGGTAAGAGCGTAGGGGTTTCGCCGCATATGCGTATGTGAGCTTCAGTGGCTCCTCGGCTGTGGTGATCTGGGCTTGACCCTTGTCACCCTGGTGCTGACTCTTCTGGGGCTGAGGGTAGGGCTTCTTTTTCTTTCCTCCCTCATACCCCTGCGAACTCTGGCCCTCGCTCGTGGCCTTGCGCTTGTGTGCATTCTCCTCGTCCCTCAGACAGACGGTAATCTCAACCTTAGCAGCGGGATGATAGCACTCCTGAACTCAGGATGTCAGTCATGCCCCGCAAAACATACTCACAAACTCACATTAATATTCACTTATGGATTACACTTATTCACATCACACTGTATTCTAATTACCTGCAAGGCAGTATACTCAGCTGGCCCCATCCCATAGCGAAGACGGTGGCTGAGACCGTTGTAGAAATGGTTTACCAGCACCCGGTTCGAGTATCCCAAGTCCGGTAACAGGTGGATAAGGCCGGTGAAGGCAGTGTAGTAGTCATCGACCGACATCTTGTCCCCCTGCCTCGGACTATCCAGCTCTAGGCGCTTAGCCTCTTGCACATGCACAGGATAATACTTGGCTCACAGTAGAGCCGTATACTCTCTCCAACCAAACTAAGGATCTGCCATCCGGTCCTCTCTCACAAGCTTCCACCAACTTTGTGCCGAACCCTTTAGGTAGTAAGCGGCAAGACGGACCTTGGCTCTAGCAGGCACGTCCAAGGTCTCGTAGGCGGTCTCCAACTCGGAGATGTACGCCTCCAGCTTACGAGGGTCGGTCTCCCCATGAAACGACGGGGGTCTCAAATCTGCCAACGCCTTGACCCAGTTGGTCTCTCGTGGTGGTGGCGGTGGTGGTTGAACTTCGGGCTGTTGCCCTTGATGAATCGCAGCTACTAATTGTGGGACCATCTGGGCTACGGCAGCCGCTACAGCATCAGCCATGACTTGTGCCGTAGGGTTCTCCCCCTGGTTCCCAGTATCACCAATGCCGCGCCCGCGGCCTCGACCTCGTGGTCTACCTGACATCTGGATTCACACGAACATTTATTAGCTTGGTGCTTACACACTTATCGGTTCCAACGGTTGTAACGTTTCCCCGGCAACAAGGTATCTCCACACTTAGTTAGTGGTTAACCTTTACATAACTGCTCACTTAGGTAACTATGGTTAGGCTTCCTAACTCGGTATATTCCTAAGCTCGGTATTCTAGTCATTAGAGTGATACTTCGCTCTGATACCACTTTTTGTAACACCCCTACTACACACTTAACATTAAATGAAATCGCAGCGGAAAAACAACTAAACGATTCGGTGCTACAACGCCGTCAACCACCCACGTGGTCAACAAGGCAGAATAAATACAAGTGTACTGGTCTGATGATCAGACTCCCGAGCATTAGGTACTAACAACCATATATATACATAACCAACATACCGAGTATTTAATACAACCGTCACTGAAAACTGTACACATTAACTCCACTGTCAACTGTAAATGACCGTCACTGTAACACGAACAGTACCAAAATATAACGCCACGGGAGCACAGGCGCATCCCGGGCCCACCGTCCAAAATAATCAAAAGTATGACATAACCTTGATCTACAACCACTCTGCTTCCTCGATCCTCATCCTGCAGTAAAAATATGGAGCCCCCGAGGGGGTCAGCAACCCTTGGCTGGTATGGCTAACGCGCAGCCCATCAACTACCGGGATACACGCAACTAATTTTCATGATGACATGGCATTCATTTTAACATATAACATATACATATGGCATAGCAACAGTATTGCATAGCACAACATCACATACATAGTGAATACACTTTCCACAATAACAAACCAAGAAGGTTAAACAACATAAGAAGCCTAGAGAATGGTTCACTCTCATGTTAAGCTTGTTACACACACTCATTACCGTTCTGTTAGTCGAACGAGTAACTTAAGTCACAGATGGTTCAAATATTGTGACCCGAACACACCACACAAACACATGTTCCCACTAAACCGATCATAAGTCAGAATAGGTAAGCTTTGGAGGAAGCTAGCGGGAGATCAAGCGACAAATAAAGGAGTACAATCTTGACATCATAAGAGTCGAATCTGATATAGATATCTACTCTTATACTTACACGTGTGACCGGACAACCGGATTCCTCACCCCCAGTTAACACTCGTTAGAAGTTCACTGTTGGAACTCAATAATAAATCACAGCATGTGGTTAAATCTTGTTAGTCACACACAGGGGTATGAGTCACACTTCAACAATACAATAATGTAAACAACTGTAAACTCGTTACATGACTTAAGTCTTACAAGGTCATAAACATACAGAAAAACAAACAACACACAAGCCGGTGTAAACCGGTAGGCAACAAACTGTAAGAAATCCATACCTTGGTCCTTGCTTCGACTGGTTTCCAACTTTGGAGAATCCTATACACATTTAGTAACGTCGGTTAATTTAACGTACTAGTCCGTCGATAACTTATTACTTCACATATCTAGTTATTTTATTTCCACATTTGGTTATAACTTCTCACCTTTAAATTGTCACTATAACTCACCTAACATGTCTTAGACAATCTTATAACATCATTTCTAACTAAGCCCCATCATTAGACATCATTATTTAATCTTAAATCCAACCTTTAAAGTGGTCTGGGACTTGGTCCCCAATTAAGGTCCCGAACCGTGTCATTGTAAACCTCTCGGGCTGTTTTCAGGTAGTGGTCCAGGACTCCATACAGGTCCTAAGTCCCAGACCGATGTAGGAAAAAACTCTTGGGTTGTTTTTATGGGGTGGTCCGGGACTTCATACGGGTCCTAGGTCCCGGACCAATATAGGCAAATTCTCTCGGGGGTAAATCATGGGTTGGTCAGGTACTTCTTACATAACCTAAGTACCGGACCAAGGCTGTGTAAGAATTCTCGGCCCCTTTTAATGCATGGTCCGGGACATTATCCAAGACCTAAGTCCCGGACCACTGCTATAGATTTTACATTTAGACAATTCCTAAGTCTTATTGCAATGGCTCTCCTTACCCATTATATGTATAGACTTCCCCAAATGATCATAGGTATATTCTAATGCCAAAATATCATCTTAAACACACCTAGTTCCTTGTCTAACTTGTTACTCAATTTTTCTCACAAAATTCCCCAACACTTATAACATTTCTTACAAGTTTTCTAAATGGTGTTTCTCACCTATGATAACCACTATCCCAAAATGCTTTCTCCTTACCATAACATCATCTCCCAAGCATCTTTTCTTACCAACCTAAACTCCTAGTTGATGTCTAAGTCCTTTTTGTTTCCTAGAACACCTAAGACATTATTTCTTCTCTAGTAAAACACCTAGACATTTCTAACACTTCCTAGTTCAACAAATCTTTCTTAAACACTTAGAACTTCTTGTACATTACCTAAATTTTGACATGAACTCTCCTAGAACATTACTAAACCAAAACACATTGTTTTCACCATTAAACATCCAAGAACACTAAAATCCATCAAGAACATTCTTGTACACAAAACTTCACTCATTTAGCACTACATCACAATATAGTGCATAATTTAAATTACTTGGCACTTAGGCCCTTAAATAGCATGGCTCTTAGGCCCTTAAGATGCATAAACCATAAACACTGAATTTCCCACATTATATTTGCCTTTGACCTGCAAATACATACAACAACACATATGCCCTTTTACTAGTCTCCTTGAGGACATTTTGCTAGGTCATTCACCATTAGCTCCTTAGGTAGTTTTAATAAGCAATATAAGTTCATTCATCCTAAGACATCATAAGCTACATTAGGTTAGCATATTTACCTCTTTTCCTCACAAACTTCTTTCTTGTTTCCTTGATTAAAATCGGTAAGGATGTTTGATTGCTTGTCAACTTCTAAACAATATACAAATAATGAAATGAGTATACAAGCTTTATGCTTCATCTCATTGTAAACCCTAGATACATATATTGTCTTAGAACATTTAGATGATTGTTTTACCTTGGATATGAAAGAGTGTTTGGATATGTAGCAAGAGAGGACTCCACCAAGCCCTTAGAAGATTCAAATGAAGCTAAAACAAGCAAGGTAAGGGCACCATTAATGGTGTTTTTTCGGACAACATACAAACATGAAGGAAATGGAATTTTTCTTTGAGTTTCCTTACCTAGAAGCAAAGGAGAACAATAATATGTGAAAAGATGAGCTCAAGCTCCTCCCATGGAGATTCCTCTTGGTACCGAAATGGAGCTCTTTGAATTTTGCGAAGATATGAATGAAGAGCTTGATGAGACAAGAAGAGTGGTGGTCTTTGTTTTTTATTTGGCAAAGTGAGCTAGCAGATATAAGAGGTCAAAGATGGAGAATGGGGTGAGAGCTGCTGCAAACCGATGGAAAGAGGAGGAAGATGAAGTTGGAGACGGTGGGAATGCAAGAGAAATGAAAGAATGAGTTTGAAGTTGCTTTTGGAAGATATTAAGTAGTAAAGCAAATAATAACTTGCTTTATCATTTGTTATTTATTTGTTTACTTGCAAGGTGGTGACTCACCTCATAAAAACCGGCCCCCATTAGTCATCTAGGGGTGTTTTAGTCTTTGTTGACCATTTAACTTACTTATATAGACTTATGTTATAAACTAGCTTATTTTAGTTACTATTCATAAAAACAAGGCACATAGTTGTGAAATTTTTGATTTCTCATTGATTTAGACTTCCAAATGTGATACCAAGTAGTACACATGTTAATTAAAGAGTAATTATGGACATTTAGCCATTCAAAACCCATTTACAAGACAATTTTTTAAAAATGTGCTTTAAGACTCCTTAAAGCACATTTTGTGTTTTAACTTGTTTTCAAGCTTGGTTTTCTTTGGTAACCAATTAAATATGTTCATTACTATATAAATAAGGTCTTGGTAGGCTCTTAGAGTTTAAACCAAGGTTATCCCAAGCTTAGAGCACATTTTTGCTCTTATTCACCTTAAGGTATTTATTTGTGTTTTCTATGGTTTATATTGATTACTAATGTTTCCAAGACTCTTTTTAGTCTTAATATACCATATTTTAATGTTTAAACGACATACTAAGGTTTGGGGTATTTCAATTTTCAGGTAGTCAACGCCTTAGAATAGCTTGACATCATTGACAACATTTTCAGGTAGTCAACACCTTAGAATAGATTGACATCATTTTCATCATTTTAGGTAGTCAACGCCTTAGAATAGCTTGACATCATTTTCATCACTGTAGGTAGTCAACGCCTTAGAATAGCTCGACAACATATCATCATTTTAGGTAGTTGGTGCCTTCGAATAGTTCAACAACATCTCCTTCTCCTTTAGGTAGTCAACGCCTTCGAATAGCTCGACACAACCTACTGGATTTCAAACGGCATGCAGGGTCTGTTTACGATCTGAAATTTTGGGGTATCACTCAAGCATCAACCAGACTTTTCATATACATTACAAAGTCTAGGTTACGGGGGGCAATCTGTTATACCCAAAATTTTAACCCCCCGGAGGAGGGTCTCTAGAGGCATAAGTGCAAAAGGGTAGTTTTGTCAAATAGCAAGAATTCGCGGTTCCATCGGCGCATCCCGAGGCATTAGGGGCATTTTTGTAATTTTTCAAGGATCCTATGCCCCCTAAAAGCTTTCTCTCTCTTCTAAAAGCGGCTCAACTCAACTTGGAATGTTTTAAAACTTTAACCCATGATAGAGGATGACATTTAGAGCATAATGGCGTTGGAATTTTGATTTTTCGAATTCCCAATATTTAAAAATTTGATTCCACCTCAGAAAAATCATAATTGTCATCCTTGACATGTAGCTTAGATTTCATAGCAAAATTCCTTTGGGAAGTCACTTAATTAAAATCCCAAATAATCTCGTTTTCACAAGATTTTCTTTATCTTTAAGGAAGTATATATAAAGGAGTAAGTCACTTGATCAAGATAGAATCTCACAAGCTTTAGAACCATAAGAAGACAGAGAACACAACCTCTTTTCAGTCTCTCACGTTTTTCAACACCCGGCCACCAAAGTCATGCCGAAATTCCCTGAAATCCCCACAAAACATGTTTTCCAATTCCCAAAGCATCAAAAGTCGTCAAAACCTCATCAAAACATCACCAAGACGTTAAGAAAATCAAGAACAATCAGTGACCAGAAGCCCGGTTTGATGGCCATTCGAATCTGCCATCAACGGAGCTCCGACGAATCCCGAGGTGAAGAACCATTGTGAATTCAGAGGTAAAACAGGTAGGAATTCTACTTTCCTAACTCCCCATGACTTTATTACTCTCGTCTCAAAATTTGGGTTCAAACTGACTCCTTTCGGCTTCTATATTGCTAATTGCTTTCGTTTCTGCCTTGTTACTTAATTGTTATGTTTGGTGCGTAATTCGACTTCAAACTGAAATATTTCAATCATTAACATCTTGTACACCATTCAGGCTACAAGTGTATAAATTTTGAGACAAAACACCATTGGGAACAGCCCAAACGCCGCCGTCCGAGGGCGGTCCACATTCACAAACGCTATGTCTGTGGTCCTGAACGCCCTATCCGTAAGCCCGGACGCCCTCGGACAGTAGAAGAATTTCTTATTTTTTGATTTTTCTAACTTTAAGGTTTTTAACGGTGCATGTCCGGGCCCAAGGATGCCCTGTCCGTGGCCCCGGACTTTTCAAGTTTACGTTTTCATTTTAGTTCTATTTTCATAATCATGTAATTCATTTGGGTTCCGTGGTCTTGGACATTATGTCCGTGGCTACAAACATTATTAAAATTTGACCTAATTTTGCCTTCAAAACCCTAGTTTAGGTAGTTTTAATTTTTAATTTATTTTTCTGTCAAAAAATGTTTAAAATACAAAAAAAAATCAGAATCGCGCACTTAGGTTAAAATGACTCGTAATAAGCCATAATTAAACTAAGTATAGGAAACCGACTTCAAGGGGTAATGAAAGTAATTGAACCCTAATTAAGTTGAATATCAAGCCCCCAAACCCGAACTCTCCTTCCCTAATTTGATTTAGGTTAAAATTAGGTGGCGACTCATAATAGGTTCCAGTGAGCAAGTTTAGGTTTTAATAATTATGGTTATATGACTTAGTTACTAAACTTAGGTTATACGTGGACCTAAAACCCGATCAGATCCTAATCAGCTCGAATCAACATTAGGATAGGGTTTGAAAATTGAGGCTCACAAGAGGTACTCTAGGGCTTGCGTGTTCTTTGTCTAGGATTTAGAGGTCTGGGCTAGAGCTTTAGCATATGGGTGTTTCTGTTGTCCGATCTCAAAGCGCTAGTATGATAGCCTCTCTTCAGGTGCACTATACCTTGATCGATCAAACCAGGGCTAGTCAAGAAGTAGATGCAGTGTTGTGTAGGATCCTGCTAACATGAAAATTGTAGGAAAAACTATATACAAAAGAATAAAATAAATAAACTAAACCTTCAACTCTACTACGGGTAGCAAAGTAAAACCCGGTCAGAGTATAGTGTAAATATATTACAACCGAGAGTATCGTACCCAAGGGACTTATAGAAAATTAGTCCTAATACCGGTAAAAAGCCTATTCTATAACAAGGGGGAAAAGTGATGGATTTTCTAACTCTACTAAAAACTAATAGAACTAAACGGTATTTACAATGATCCGCCCCAGATTCGTAATGGTAAACTTCATACAGACACATATGATCACCCAGGAAAAGAATAAACTTCGAATCAACCAACTCTTGATAGTGCCGGATATCATGCCGGAAAGAATGCGCATGGCAGATTCAAAAACCTTGAACGTGTCGGACGTCTTGTACCCGGCATGACACCCGGCATTATCAAAATGGCAAACTACTTCTCCAGTTCGAAGCCGAACCAAGAACTCCCTAATCATTATCGAAAACTAGTAGATATTTGTTAATCAACGAACCGACAAGGGGAGAATAACATGGCTAATACTAAATCTTAGGTTTTCATCCTCTAAATTGTAGAAGACAAATGGAAAGACCACTTAGAGTTTCTCAACCTTTCCGCCTTAATAAAGTCAGAATTTGAAGTAAATGAAAGGAGAAGCAACTTCATTCCAATTGCAAAAAACACAAAACTCCAAGTTGAAACTTATGTCTTTTATTGAATAATCATAGTGTGTTTACAAAGAGAACCATTTCTAACCAGAGAAGACAAAAAATTCTACATCACCATCCACACAACTACAAGAAGAGAATACAAAGAGGGAGAAGGAGATGTTAATAGCCTTAACCCGACAAGGTCTTCTTTTTCTCTTGCGTGGATGGATCCATAGACTTCTTTGGACACCAGCAATGGAGTGAGGCAGAAATATAGAAGTGAATGGAGTGGATTTGGTATGTTGAAGTGTGTCAATTGATGTAGACTCTCGGCCTATTTATAGGGCTTCAAAATGTCGTTTGCCGGGCGTCGTGCCGGATCATCAATAGCCCGCACATGTGGTAAATGCGCCCAACTGTTAACGGTCGAAACCGCCAAATCCGCGCGAAACAGTACATATGCCGGGTAGGATATACCCGGCATCACACCCGGCAGCGGTTGGAAATCACGTGGAACACATGTGATGTCGCATGGTCAACCGAAGCGACTCTATACTCATGCCAGATAGATATTACCCGGCATCGCATCCGGCAAGGCCTCTTTTCTGTTCTGTGCTCATGCCGTGTAGGACCAACCCGGCACCGAGTCCGGCATCAATGGAATTTCTGCCTAGAGATGCGTTCCTTGTATATAAAACACATAAAACATAAGACTGTACAAATAATATATTTTAACGCATAATCTAACATAAATAACTCATATATAACTATATTTAGATAAATATAATACATATAATACTAAATCTAATGTATAAAATATGATAAGTCTACGGCTTATCACATCCCAAAGAGATTATCAGGTGATCAGGATTCAGACTTCGTAGTGTCCGATGACAGTTGTCTGTGCTTCAGGGGTAGACACTAGAAGAAAAATGGTCTATTTCGGCAGTTCTTTTGGGCCTATTTCGGTGGTTGTGAACCGCCGAAATGAAGGCCACCAAAATAGGACTGAGAACCTACTTCGGCGGTTGTACAACCGCCAAAATAGACACTCTAATTCGGCGGTTGTTAGCTAACAACCGCCAAAATAGGTGTGTTTTTTTTAAACAAAATTATTTTCTTCCTCGTCTTCAACCTCAGGATCGAGATGCAGTAGTTCTAATTTTTCTCCCTGTAGAGGCTTACACACCAGAAGAAAATGAATAGAGGCGCAAAGAGTAATCCACTTGTTCGCCTTGTAAAATTACCGGGTATCTCAAACCCGAATACAAAATAGTAGTCAGAAGTAGCGTCAAATACTACTTAGGCCCGAAGGCTACAAAGCTAAAGCATAATTGTCTTAAACATCAGTAAACAAAAACAGAACTCCAGAAGCTGAATAGGTGATCCTCGCTATGCAATCTGCAATGTTAGTAAGAGTAGGGGAATGAGCATCCAACTATGCCTAGTAGATGACCAACATCATCAACCAGCATGCTCAAAACATTTAGAGATATGTTATCAAAGCAGAGATAGCCAGAGGAAGTCACATTCCAAAGCAGAAAGCAGAAGCAGATGTCTCAAACACAGTAGGACTAAACAGAACTCAAAGTGAACAGAGTCAGAAACAGAGTGGGACACTAGTCAATCAAAGCATATAGACAGAATGATTATAATCCGTGAACAGAACGAGGAAACATCACTCGTGAATAGAACAGGTGAGAACCTGTGAACAGAATGGGGATACCACCCGTGAAACAGAAGGACATCCTACGCAACGCGCTACGAGATAGCTAAACCAGCCATCCACGGTTCAGATACAGAGATAACTAGGTCCCAAAACAGAAGCTCAAATACAGTAAAGCGTATGGGCATCAATGGAACCACAAAGCATATAGAAAGCTTGGTAATCCGAAGGGGAATCCAACCCAGCAAACTGAAGTCAAAATGGAGCTCAAACGAGCAAGTTAGGGCGTAAACAGTGCCATGTCCGAACTTGTGTTCGGACATCAACGTTCGGATGCAAGTCGAGACTCAAAGGCCAAAACAGGTGAAGATCCGAACTTGTGTCCGAACATAGAAGTTCGAACATAGTCGAACTTAAAAACAGAGGTAGAGATAGAGGTGTCCGAACATCGAAACTCGGACGGATGTTCGGACGCTTTTCGGAAATTAGACACGCGCAATGTCCGGACATGTGTCCGAATGTCAAAGTCCTGACACAGGTGGAACTTAAATTAGAGGAAGCAGCAGGGAGTGTCCGAACTTCTGTCCGGACTTACAAGTTAGGACACCAGTCGGGACTTGTAAGTCGGACTCGTCCTCCCACCCCGTCCGAACATCATAGCTCGGACGGAAGTTCTGACACGGTTAAAACTTCAGAAAATAGAACTCAAACAGAGTCTGTCCGAACATCCAACCTCGGACAGACGTTCGGACATGTCAAAAATGTAGTTTTCTAGAAATGAATCGCACACAAACCAGAAGCTAAAAACACACATAAACCCAAAGAAATTGTAGAAAACAACCTTGGGGGTTTGTAAACTCTAAAACAACCACAAACAGACAGATTCGCAAACACAACGCAAAGACAATTCACAAACCAGAAACCCAGAATCTGAAACGCACCAAGGCTGAACACACTAGCCGAAATCGAAAGCCACCTACCTCGAATTAGTAGAGACAAAAACTCAATCTGAACAGCAGAGAATCCCAAATCCGAAACGGAGCAATCAACCAACATTGCAACAACACAATAGACCAAACGCAGTTCCAGAATTCAAAACAACACATTCGTAGAGACAAACCAAATTCAGAACATTGAACACTAAAATCAGTAAACTTCCCTCGCAGACGAAACCACAATTCATACCTGAATCTGACGACAAGGGACCACAGAGAAGAATCCGAACACAGCCGGGCAGAAGATTGACAATTCTGACAATCAGATTGTAGAAACCAAAATCAGAACGAGAGGAGGTTTCCCAATTGCAGAATCGAACACGAAAAGACTGGCATTCTTACCTTAATTAGAACCGGAATTCACAACGGAGAAGGAATCTGCAGCAGAACTAGGATTGCAGAAATACTATCAGCGGACTTGGGCACTTGAATTAGCGTAATTTAGAGAGAGAGAGAGCAGAGAACAAAGAAGAGAAGGGAGAAGCGTAATGACGGTTTTCAAAACTGAGCAGTGAGAGGAAAAGAATGACTGACGTGAGAACATGATTAGGAGATAAGGAATTAATGGAAAAATAATTAAGAGAGAAAGTTATTCTCACCAGGTTATCAAAATGAAGGGGACAAAGACCTCTTCACCCTTGTCTTTAATCGAAAGGACTCCCATGTCCTGAAGGATTAATAAATCCACATAATCAACTTGCAACGAAATAAAATGCGAAATTATGAGATCAAACTTTGGGCTATAACATCACCTCCCCCTTAAAAGAATTTCGTCCTCGAAATTAAACGTACCTACTGCTCAAAAAGGGCGGGGAACTTGGAGCGCACTTCACTCTCCACTTCCCATGTCGCCTCTTCCTCTGACTGACCCGACCACTGAATCTTCACCAAGGGCCTGGCCTTACTCCTGAGCTTATAGACATCCCGGGTTAGAATCTTCGAAGGAGCTGCTTCGAACGAGAAGTCCTCCCTCAACCGAAGTGGACCGAAATCAATAACATGTGACGGATCCAGAACATATTTCCTCAGCATGGAAACATGAAACACAATACGCACTGCTGCTAGTGATGGAGGCAAGGCCAGACAATAGGCAACCGGTCTGATCGTCTCCAGGATCTCGAAAGGTCCAACAGAAACGAGGGCTAAGCTTGCCTCTCTTCCCAAACCGCACAACTCCACGGACATGAGAGACCTTTAGATACACATGGTCTCCTATCTCGAACTCTAGATGTCGTCTCCTCTAATCACTGTAGCTCTTCTAACGACTCTGTGCCACAAGCAAACGCTCTCTGATGGACTGAATCTTACTCACAGCATCTTCAACTAAGTATGGACCAACAACTGCTCTTTTCTTCAGATCATCCTAGTAAATGGGTGATCTGCACCTCCTGCCATACAGAGCCTCAAACGGGGCCATCCCGATGCAAGACTGGAAGCTATTATTATACGCGAACTCAATCAAAGCAACGTACTGATCCCAACTGCCTCCAAAGTCGAGCGCACATGCCCTAAGCATGTCCTCCAGAACCTAATTCGTCCTCTTTGTCTACCAATCGGATTGAGGATGGTATGCTGAACCGAAAGACACCCTCGTCCCCAAAGCCTGATTAAAACTCTGCCATAATCTGGATACAAAGCGCGGATCTCTGTCAGACACAATCGAAGCTGGAACCCCATGCAAACGCACTATCTCATCTATATACAACTACGCTAGGCGGTGTAAACTGAAGGTCTTCCTGACTGGCAAGAAGTGGGCACTCTTCGTGAGTCTGTCCACTATCACCCAAACTACATCGAACCCCCGCGGAGTCTTAGGTAGTCCCATGACAAAGTCCATGCCTAAGCTCTCCCACTTCTACTCCGGAACTGGAAGAGGCTGAAGCAAACCAGCTGGTCTTTGATGCTCGGCTTTGACCTGCTGATAGGTTCAACATCTGGATACAATGTCAGATATGTCCCTCTTCATATTGTTCCACCAAAATGTCTTTCGAAGGTCCCGGTACATCTTCACACCTCCTGGGTGTACCTAGTATGGGGCTCCATGAGCCTCCTGTATAATCTCTCGCCTCTGAGCATCTTCTGCAGCCACACAAACACGGTCTCTGAATCTCAGACAACCATCCTCTAAAACCCGAAACTTCGTGTGAGCCTCGATTTTAAACCCTTATCCTGTGTTGATTAAATTGATTAGGATCTAACCGGGTTTTTGGATGCACTTATAACCTAAGATTAATAACTATGTCATATAAGAATAATTATTAAAACCTAAGCTAGCTCACTGGAACCTACTATGAGTCGCCACCTAATTTCAACCTAGAGTAAATTAGGAAAGGTAGAGTTCGGGTTCGGGGTCTTGGTATTCGACTTGTTTAGGGTTCAATTACTTTCATTACCCCTAGAAGTTGTTTTTCCTCTACTTAGTTCAATTACGACTTATTACGAGTCGTTTTAACCTAAGTGCGCGAGCATCTGTTTTTTTTGTGTTTTTTAGCATTTTTTGACAGAAAATAAAAGTGGAAACTGAAAATACCTAAACTAGGGTTTCAGAGGTAGAATTATGTCAAATTTTGCTTATGTCCGTAGCAACGGACCCCAGTTTACCTAATTATACACAACAGTCAAAATTTAGAAAAAAACGAAATTTTGGAAAGTCCAGGGCCACGGACAAGCTGTCCGTGGACCCGGACATTATTTAAAAAAACCATAATTTTAAAATTTTAAAATCCCGCTGCCGTCCGTGGGTGTCCGTGGCCACGGACAACCCGTCTGTGGTCCCGGACCATAGGTCCGAGGTCGTGGACCACCCACGGACAGGCGGTTCCCGACGGTGTTTTCGACTCAAATTTTATGGATATGTAGCCTGAAAGATTATAAACACATTAGTAACTGAAAAAACTCAATTTGAAATCAAAATTAACGTGAAACTTAGCAAACAAGTAATAAGGCAATAGCTAAAACAAATAGTGATACAGAAACCAAAAAGAGTTAGTTTGAACCCAAATTTTGAGGCAAGGCTGATAAAGTCATAGGGAGTTAGGAAAGTGGAATTTCTACTTGTTTTACCTTCGGATTTACAATGATTCTTTACGCCGGGATTCGTCAAGTGCCCCGTTGATGGCAGACCCGAGAGATTTTTGAACCAAGCTTCTGGTTGTTGGTTGTTCTTGCTGTTCTTCACGTTTTGGTGGTGTTTATGTTGGGTTTTGATGATTATTGGTGCTTTGGGGATTGGAAAACGAGTTTAGAAGGTGATTTCGGGGGATTTTCAGTATGATTCGGGTGGTCGGGTGTTGAAAAACATGAGAGAGAGAGAGAGGGGGTTGTGTTTTCTGACTTCCTAGGGTTCTTGAGCTTATGAGATTCTCCCTTTACCAAAAAACCTGTCCCTTTATATAGACTTTCTTAATGATAAAGAAAATCTGGTAAAAGTAAGATTTTTTGGTATTTTAATTAAGTGACTTCCCAAAGGAATTTTGCTGTGAAATTTTAACCACGTGTCAAGGATGGCAATTATGATTTTTCTGAAGTGGAAATGAATTTCTGAAATGTTGGAATATTTTTAAATTCGATTTCTCGTCAGATTCAATCGAAAATTGCTAGAAAATTATTGGAAATTTGAAAAATCATAATTGTAACCCATTGTGCTTAAAATGTCATCCTCTATCGTGGGTTAAAATTTTAAAGCATTTCAAGTTGATTTGAGCAACTTTTGGAGGAGAGAGAAAGCCTATAGGAGGTTCCGGGAGCCTTAAAATTATTAAAACGCCCTTGACAATGACGAAACTGCTCCCTATGCCCCGGAATACGCTGCTCAAGCCGGAATCTGTCATTACTTGATTGAAGTGCCCCTCACAACACCAAAACCTCATAGACCCTAACTAGGGGGTCAAAATTTTGGGTATAATAGATTGCCCCCCGTCAACTAGACTTTGTAATGGATGTGAAAAGCCTGGTTGATGCTTGAGTGATGCTCTAAAATTTTGGATTCCATAAAATCCTCCATGTTGTCCGAAACCGAGTTGACTACGTCCAGCTATTCGGAGGCGCTGACTAACTAAGCAATAAAATGTTGTCGAGCTATTCTAAGGCGTTGACTACCTATAAGTGAAAAATGTGTCGAGCTATTCTAAGGCGCCAACTACCTAGGTGACGAAAATAAAATAATGTCCAGCGGTTCTAAGGCGTTGACTACCTATAATAATAAATGAAATGATGTCAGGCTATTCTAAGGTGTTGACTACCTATAATAAATGAAATAAAGCAATGTCAAGCGATTCTAAGGAGTTGACTACCTAGGATGGCAAAACTGGGTGGTATGCAAATGCAAGAATGCTGAAATGCTGACGATGCTAATGATGCTGATGATGATGATGACGCTGATGATGTTGATGATGCTCGGATTCTTCTGGGGACCGAAAGTCGTGACAATGCTCCTGGTTGGACCCAATGTGGACATATTGCCATCGCCCCTCAAGCCGGTGTGCAGGGATAACTCCTGGTAAGAACCCTGGGGACTTATTGCCTTTGCCCACCATTTGTTGACCCCCAAAGTAAGTGGACAAACACAGGAGGATTTATTGCCATCATCTCACCAACTTTTTGGTCGCCAGGTCTTGTGACGCGCCTGGATAATGCAACTAGGTCTTATGATGAGCCTATATGAATGAGATGAATGCAATGTGTTTGATGAGAGTGGGTAAGCTAAAGGGTCTTACTACGAGCCTAAAGGAATGCAACTAGGTCGTAAAACGAGCCTGAAGGATGGTTCTAGGTCATATGACGAGCCTAAAGGTGGATCTAGGTCATATGACGAGCCTAAGGATGGGATCTAGGTCTTATGACGAGCCTAAAGGTGGATCTAGGTCTTATGACGAGCCTAAGGATGGGATCTAGGTCTTATGACGAGCCTAAAGGTGGATCAAGGTCTTATGACGAGCCTAAAGGTTGGATCTAGGTCTTATGACGAACCTAAGGGACGGTACTAGGTCTTATGAAGCCTAAAGGTTGGAACTAGGTCTTGTGACAAGCCTAAAGGTTGGATCTAGGTCTTATGACAAGCATAAAGGTTGGAACTAGGTCTTATGACGAGCCTAAAGGTTGGAACTAAATGAAAGTGAGTTAAGTGTATGATGGGTCTAAATGAATGTAGGAGGATTAGGGCTTAAGACGGGCCTGTGGATATTTCAATGTGGAGGTAGGGCTTAGGACGGGCCTGAGTAAATTTGATGTGGAGGTAGGGCTTAGGAAGGGCCTGAGGAAATTTGATGTGTAGGTAGGGCTTAGGACGGGCCTGTGGAAATTTGATGTGGAGGTAGGGCTTAGGATGGGCCTAAGGAAATTTGATGTGGGTGTAGGTCTTAGGACGGGCCTGTGTGATATGAGGAGGGCTTGATCCTTTGGGTTTCAGGTTTTTGGGCCTCAATCGGCGTCGTTGTTGCAATTGTTGGGACCAACAATTGCCCCTAGTATTTTTCCTTGAGGTAGTCTGAGTTTTTTTGGATATTATGGCAATCAATTGGAATGATCGATTGCCCCCAGTATTTTCTTTGATTAATTGCGCAAAAACAAGTCTCACTCTCTCAAGGTCAGGGTGGTGCTTTCTATCCTACACTCAAAGTGTTTGATGCTTGCACTCTTGCTCTCCTTCTGGTCAAAACATCTCAACCGTTGAATTTGACATTTGTTAGATTTACGCATTCAACCTATTACTTTCACGTGATTGGATACTCAACTACTAAGTCGGAAGTCTTTTGAGCTTATAACGTGGCTATGGGGTGTAATGAAAGACAATGGGATGATGGAGGAATGTTTAGGATATGTGGAGCTATAAGGGTGACCAAAGCTACAACTTGCACCTTCTCTTTGACTTGTCTTCTTCATCTTGAAGTCGTTTGGCTACTTCATGATGACTTCGCTTGTGAGCTTGGAACTTGGGACTTTTGGGTTGTTCCTTGCACCTTCTCTCTTTCTTCCAATTTTTGGATTTCTTCGAGGCTTTTCTTGTTTGCCTTTCTTTGAATCTCTTTTTCTTCGAGGTTCTTGTGTTTCCCGGTTTTGAACTTTTAGAGCTGCTTTTGATGTGAGCTCATTTGGATCCTGTGTCACTTTGGGACCATTTTTGGATCGTTTCATCGTGCTGGTAGCAGTTTTGCTTCTTTGGACTTGTGAAGTTGCTGTTCAGAAGTCGGGCTCCTTGCTTCCTTTGGTCACTGGGCCGATTATTCATCATTTGCTGGCTTATTTTGTGGAGTTTGTAGTGTTGGAAAAGAGGTCATATATGAAAAGCTCAGCGGGGGTGCCTAGGGTGTAATGTCAGTATTCACTAGCTTTTGGTTGTGTGGTGCTGTACCTAGGTGCTTCATCATCCCTAATAGTTGGGTATCCATTCTTTGTTACTTTTCATATGTTTAAGCATAAATTTACAAATTATCTCCTTCGGTCGGAGTTATGCCATTTACCTCACCTTTGAATGTGATCTCTTTGAAGCCATATAAAAATGACATGCTCTTTGACTCATGGTTTTACCGCTCAAGGCACTCTCGTGAAATGTTCATTCAGAGACTTGTTTGCGCGCTTTAAACAAGATAAATAAACATTACCGCTCCCTAACTCAGATTGCCCCCAGTATTGTTGTGGGGGTTTTTTTTTACAAGCCTTTTGAATACCCAGGTTATTTGTGGAAGGTGGATGTGTGTGTGGTGGTACATGGCGATGAAATCTTGCTGTTTTGGTGGAGTGATGTAGTGATGAAAGTAAAACATGGTAGTGGGATACTTTCAGTGTATGGTGAAATTTTCCATTGAGAGGTGATGAGTGGTGGAAGCCAACAAGGTGGTGAGATATTCCTTACGCAAGAATGAGTTTCATGTGGAGAGGGGAGTGTGGTGAGACACGTGGGATGTATGTGATGAAGGTAGTGGATGTGGGTGAAATGACGTGATGACTTATTTATTTTTTGGTGTTCTGGTTTTATGAATAAATGCACAAAAAATAATGAAAATGGAACTATGCTCTAATTCATGAATGGAAAGACAACATCAAAAATTGTAATCTTAAGAAAACTACCTAAAATGATAAAGAAAGCTAGCTAGCATAAAAGTTGGAAGAACAACTGAGAAAAGAAGACTTCCAAATCGAGAAAACTTCTAAAATAGTGATGTTGGGCTGTCTGATGCCAACATACTAAAGACTCGAGCTCTTGGCCATTGGGACGCCATTGAGATGACCGTGATTGTCTTCCTTCTGAACTTTGAATAGGCCTCGTAAAATGTTTGAACTAGGAATCCCTATGGGTTATATAGGAGGAACCCGGGTCTGAATCTTTTCCAAGCTGCGAGTGAAGTGCATGAGCTAGAGTGACTCCTAGGATAGAACAGATTTGTGGGCCTGAATACCCTTAATCTAGAAGTGAAGAAAACTGGCTGAAGGAGGCCACACGAACCGTGAATGGGCCACTGGGCCGAGAGGAAAAACCTTGAAGCCTGAGATTCGTTTGATGTTCTTGTTGGGCCTTGAAGCTAGAAACTGGAATGAATGAGTTATGCAACCTATCTTGGATTCAAATGTTTTGCGCTATGGGCCAAAACTATGAATTGGTCTATGGGCCCCAAATAGAATGAGTCATGAGTGTGGTATTTGGGCCAGAATGATTGCTGAACAAAATCCTAGGTTGGAATTTGGACTGAAACCTGAATGAGTAGCATTGATTGAACCTGAAAGATGATGCCTAGATCTAGGATTTTTGGCTAAAGCCCAAGTGAAGAGTTTTCCTATAATAGAATAGGCCTTAGGTCCGAAGAATTTCAGTGGAAGGCTTGGTTGGTTTACATGTCTCATGGATTTCCTTTAGGTGGATTTTTTTGGGCGTAGAACTAAATGGATAAACCAAATTGGGCTGAAAAAGAAACCATCTAAGTCTAAACTTTTGGGCCGAAGCCCACATAACTCACATGTTAAACCAAATAGAGCCTTTGGGCTATAAATAATAAAGCCACGAATTCGGGTTAGGTTGAGTTGATGTAGGAAAGATCCTATCAATTTCTAAGCTTGGTAGTGGGCTGATCATACAAGAAATTAAGGCCCACACAAGTTCAACATGTCCTCACTAGACGCTTAAATTAAACCGGGTATGGATCAATCCCGAGAGGTGCTTGGGACGTGGGCCCAAGTTACCACAAAGGAATAGGGCTTGCACGCTATTCTCTTTAGGCTTCCCCACTTTTTCCACATCACCTGAAGGTGTGCCTCTACGGTCGGGTCTTTGACTTACCAAACAATGGGCTAGGTAAGGACACTGCCAGGAAAATGCTTGGGGCTAAAACCCAAGTATTAAGGGGGTGTGGTTAGACGACACCCTCCTCTTTTCCCCCACTTATTCACATCACCTAAAAAGTGTGAATCCCTGACAGGGGACCCTCAAACGGGTCCCGGGGTGAAATCAGTTTGCGTGGACCCTCGCTCTCACATGATGAAAAGGTACAGAAATTAAAGTGCGCACAAAAGTAAACAAACAATGTAATAAAGCCATAAATAAACATTTTCGAGTTAAGCCCTTTTTCTTAAAATTAAACAGGTTAATATTAAGAAGTAATCCTTAGCAGAGTCGCCAGTCTGTGAGCCTCGTTTTTAAACCCTTATCCTGTGTCGATAAAATTGATTAGGATCTAACCGGGTTTTTGGGTTCACTTATAACCTAAGATTAATAACTATGTCATATAACAATAATTATTAAAACCTAAGCTAGCTCACTGGAACCTACTATGAGTCGCCACCTAATTTTAACCTCGAGTAAATTATGAAAGGCTGATTTCGGGTTCGGGGGCTTGGTATTTGACTTGTTTAGGGTTCAATTACTTTCATTACCCCTATAAGTCGTTTTTCCTCTACTTAGTTCAATTACGGCTTATTACGAGTCGTTTTAACCTAAGCGCGTGAGCCTATCTTTTTTTTGTGTTTTTTAGCATTTTTTGACAGAAAATAAAAATGGAAACTGAAAATACCTAAACTAGGGTTTCGGAGGCAGAATTAGATCAAATTTTGCTTACGTCCGTAGCCACGGACCCCAGGTCCGAGACCACGGACCCCTGTTGACCTAATTATACAGAAAAGTTGAAATTTAGAAAAAATGAAATTTTGAAAAGTCTAGGGCCACAGACAAGCTGTCTGTGGGCCCGGACATTATTTAGAAAAACCTAAATTTTTGAAATTTTAAAATCCCGCCGCCGTCCGTGGGTGTCCGTGGCCACAGACAACCCGTTCATGGTCTAGGGCCATAGGTCCAAGGTCCCGGACCACCCACGGACAGGGGTTTTCAAGAGGTTCCCGACGGTGTTTTCGACTCAAGTTTTATGGGTATGTAGCCTGAAAGATTATAAACATGTTACGAATTGAAAGAACTCTATTTGAAATCAAAATTAACGTGAAACTTAGCAAACATGTAATAAGGCAGTAGCTAAAACAATTAGTGATACAGAAACCAAAAAGAGTTAGTTTGAACCTAAATTTTGAGGCAAGACTGATAAAGTCGTAGGGAGTTAGGAAAGTTGAATTTCTACCTGTTTTACCTTCGGATTTACAATGATTCTTTACACCGGGATTCGTTAAGTGCCCCGTTGATGGCAGACCCGAGAGATTTTTGAACCAAGCTTCTGGTTGTTGGTTGTTCTTACTTTTCTTCACGTTTTGGTGGTGTTTATGTTGGGTTTTGATGATTATTGGTGCTTTGGGGATTGGAAAACGAGTTAAGATGGTGATTTCAGGGATTTTCAGTATGATTCGGGTGGCCGGGTGTTGAAAAATGTGAGAGAGAGAGGGGGCAGTGTTTTTTGACTTCCTAGGGTTCTTGAGCTTATGATATTCTCCCTTTACCAAAAAACTTGTCCCTTTATATAGACTTTCTTAAAGATAAAGAAAATCTAGTAAAAGTAAGATTTTTTGGTATTTTAATTAAGTGACTTCCCAACGGAATTTTGCTGTGAAATTTTAACCACGTGTCAAGGATGGAAATTATGATTTTTCTGAAGTGGAAACAAATTTCTTAAATGTTGGAATATTTTTAAATTCAATTTCTCGTCAGATTCAATCGGAAATTGCTAGAAAATTATTGGAAATTTGAAAAATCATAATTGTAACGCCATTGTGCTTAAAATGTCATCCTCTATCATGGGTTAAAATTTCAAAGCATTTCAAGTTGATTTGAGAAACTTTTGGAGGAGAGAGAAAGCCTATAAGAGGTCTCGGGAGCCTTAAAATTATGAAAACGCCCCTGACAATGACGAAACTGCTCCCCATGCCGCGGAATACGCTGCTCGAGCCGGAATCTCTCATTACTTGATTGAAGTGCCCCTCACAACACCAAAACCTCATAGACCCTAACTAGGGGGTCAAAATTTTGGGTATAATAGATTGCCCCCCGTCAACTAGACTTTGTAATGGATGTGAAAGCCTGGTTGATGCTTGAGTGATGCTCCAAAATTTTGGATTCCATAAAATCCTCCATGTTGTCCGAAACTGAGTTGACTACGTCCAGCTATTCGGAGGCGCTGACTAACTAATCCATAAAATGTTGTCGAGCTATTCTAAGGCGCTGACTACCTATAAGTGAAAAATGTGTCGAGCTATTCTAAGGCGCCAACTACCTAGGTGATGAAAATAAAATAATGTCAAGTGGTTATAAGGCGTTGACTACCTATAATAATAAATGAAATGATGTCAGGCTATTCTAAGGTGTTGACTACCTATAATAAATGAAATAAAGCAATGTCAAGCGATTCTAAGGAGTTGACTACCTAGGATGTCAAAACTTGGTGGTATGCAAATGCAAGAATGCTGAAATGCTAACGATGCTAATGATGCTGATGCTGATGATGATGCTGATGATGTTGATGATGCTCGGATGCTTCTAGGGACCGAAACCCGTGCCAATGCTCCTGGTTGGACCTAATGTGGACATATTGCCATCGCCCCCCAAGCCGGTGTGCAGGGATAACTCCTGGTTAGAACCCTGGGGACTTATTGCCTTTGCCCACCATTCCTTAACCCCCAAAGTAAGTGGACATAACACAGGAGGATTTATTGCCATCATCTCGCCAACTTTTCTGTCGCCAGGTCTTGTGACGCGCCTGCATAATGCAACTAGGTCTTATGATGAGCCTATATGAATGAGATGATTGCAATGTGTTTGATGAGAGTGGGTAAGCTAAAGGGTCTTACTACGAGCCTAAAGGAATGCAACTAGGTCATATGACGAGCCTAAAGGATGGTTCTAGGTCATATGACGAGCCTAAAGGTGGATCTAGGTCTTATGATGAGCCTAAGGATGGGATCTAGGTCTTATGACGAGCCTAAAGGTGGATCTAGGTCTTATGACAAGCCTAAAGGTTGGATCTAGGTCTTATGACGAACCTAAGGGACGGTACTAGGTCTTATGACGAGCCTAAAGGTTGGAACTAGGTCTTATGACGAGCCTAAAGGTTGGATCTAGGTCTTATGACGAGCCTAAAGGTTGGAACTAGGTCTTGTGACAAGCCTAAAGGTTGGATCCAGGTCTTATGACGAGCCTAAAGGTTGGAACTGGGTCTTAAGACGAGCCTAAAGGTTGGAACTAAATGAAAGTGAGTTAAGTGTATGATGGGTCTAAATGAATGTAGGAGGATTAGGGCTCAAGATGGGCCTGTGGATATTTCAATGTGGAGGTAGGGCTTAGGACGGCCTGAGTAAATTTGATGTGGAGGTAGGGGTTAGGACGGGCCTGAGGAAATTTGATGTGGAGGTAGGGCTTAGGACGGGCCTGTGGAAATTTGATGTGGAGGTAGGGCTTAGGACGGGCCTGAGGAAATTTGATGTGGAGATAGGTCTTAGGACGGGCCTGTGTGATATGAGGAGGGTTTGATCCTTTGGGTTTCAGGTTTTTGGGCCTCAATCGGTGTCGTTGTTGCAATTGTTGGGACCAACAATTGCCCCCAGTATTTTTCCTTAAGGCAGTCTGAGTTTTTTAGGATTTTATGGCAATCGATCGGAATGATCAATTGCCCCCAGTATTTTCTTTGATTAATTGAGCGAAAACAAGTCTCACTCTCTCAAAGTCAGGGTGGTGCTTTCTATCCTACACTCAAAGTGTTTGATGCTTGCACTCGTGCTCTCCTTCTGGTCAAAACATCTCAACCGTTGAATTTGACATTTGTTTGATTTACGCATTCAACCTATTACTTTCACGTGATTGGATACACAACTACTAAGTTGGAAGTCTTTTGAGCTTATAACGTGGCTATGGGGTGTAATGAAAGACAATGGGACGATGGAGGAATGTTTAGGATATGTGGAGCTATAAGGGTGACCAATGCTACAACTTGCACCTTCTCTTGGACTTGTCTTCTTCGTCTTGAAGTCGTTTGGCTACTTCGTGATGATTTCGCTTGTGAGCTTGGAACTTGGGACTTTTGGGTTGTTCCTTGCATCTTCTCTCTTTCTTCCAATTTTTGGATTTCTTCGAGGCTTTTCTAGTTTGCCTTTCTTTGAATTTCTTTTTCTTTGGGGTTCTTGTGTTTCCCGGTTTTGAACTTTGAGAGTTGTTTTTGATGTGAGCTCATTTGGATCCTGTGTCACTTTGGGACCATTTGCGGATCGTTTCATCGTGTTGGTAGCAGTTTTGCTTCTTTGGACTTGTGAAGTTGCTATTCAGAAGTCGGGCTCCTTGCTTCCTTTAGTCACTGGGTCGATTATTCATCATTGGCTGGCTTATTTTGTGGAGTTTGTAGTGTTGTAAAAGAGGACATATATGAAAAGCTCAGCGGAGATGCCTAGGGTGTAATGTCAGGATTCATAAGCTTTTGGTTGTGTGGTGGTGTACCTAGGTGCTTCGTCATCCCTAATAGTTGTGTATCCTTTCTTTGTTACTTTTCATAGGTTTAAGCGTAAATTTACAAATTATCTCCTTTAGTCGGAGTTATGCCATTTACCCCACCTTTGAATGTGATCTCTTTGGAGCCATGTAAAAATGACATGCTCTTTCAGTCATGGTTTTACCGCTCAAGGCACTCTCGTGAAATGTTCACTTAGAGACTTGTTCGCGCGCTTTAAACAAGATAAATAAACATTACCACTCCCTAACTCAGATTGCCCCAGTATTGTTGTGGGGTTTTTTTTTGACAAGCCTTTTGGATACCCAGGTTATTTGTGGAAGGTGGTTGTGTGTGTGGTGGTACATGGCGATGAAGTCTTGCTGTTTTAGTGGAGTGATGAAGTGATTAAAGTAAAACATGGGAGTGGGATGCTTTCAGTGTACGGTGAAATTTTCCATTGAGAGGTGATGAGTGGTGGAAGCCAACAAGGTGGTGAGATATTCCTTACGCAAGAATGAGTTTCATGTGGAGAGGGGAGTGTGGTGAGACACATGGGATGTATGTGATGAAGGTAGTGGATGTGGGTGAAATGACGTGATGACTTATTTATTTTTTGGTGTTCTGGTTTTATCATTAAATGCACAAAAAATAATGAAAATGGAACTATGCTCAAATTCATGAATGGAAAGACAACATCAAAAATTGTAATCTTAAGAAAACTACCTAAAATGATAAAGGAAGCTAGCTACCATAAAAGTTGGAAGAGCAACTAGGAAAAGAAAACTTCCAAATCGAGAAAACTTCTAAAATAGTGATGTTGGGCTGTCTGATGCCAACATATTGAAGACTCGAGCTCTGGGCCGTTGGAACGCCATTGAGATGACCGTGATTATCTTCCTTCAGAACTTCGAATAGGCCTCGTAAAATGTTTGAACTAGGAATGCCTATGGGTTATATAGGAGGAACCCGGGTCTGAATCTTTTCCAAGCTGCGAGTGAAGTGCATGAGCTAGATTGACTCCTAGGATAGAACAGATTTGTGGGCCTGAATACCCTTAATCTAGAAGTGAAGCAAACTGCCTGAAGGAGGCCACATGAACCGGGAATGGGCCACTGGGCCGAGAGGGAAAACCTTGAAGCCTGAGATTCGTTTGATGTTCTTGTTGGGCCTTGAAGCTAGAAACTGGAATGAATGAGTTATGCGACCTATCTTGGATTCAAATGTTTTATGCTATGGGCCAAACTTCTGGATTGAGAGCGAAGCTTATGGGCCAAAACTATGAATTGGTCTATGGGCCCCAAATAGAATGAGTCATGAGTGTGGTATTTGGGCCAAAATGATGGCTGAACAAAACCCTAGGTTGGAATTTGGACTGAAACCTGAATAAGTAGTATTGATTGAACCTGAAAGATGATGCCTAGATCTAGGATTTTGGGCTAAAGCCCAAGTGAAGAGTTTTCCTATAATAGAATAGGCCTTGGGTCCGAAGAATTTCAGTGGAAGGCTTGGTTGGTTTACATTTCTCGTGGATTTCCTTTAGGTGGATTTTTTTTGGGCCTAGAACTAAATGGATAAACCAAATTGGGCTGAAAAAGAAACCACCTAAGTCTAAACTTTTGGGCCGAAGCCCACATAACTCACATGTTAAACCAAATAGAGCCTTTGGGCTATAAATAATAATGCCACGAATTCGGGTTAGGCTGAGTTAATGTAGGAAAGATCCTATCAATTTCTAAGCTTGGTAGTGGGCTAATCATACAAGAAATTAAGGCCCACACAAGTTCAACATGTCCTCACTAGACGCTTAAATCAAACCGGGTATGGATCAATCCCGAGAGGAGCTTGGAGCGTGGGCCCAGGTTACCACAAAGGAATAGGGCTTGCACGCTATTCTCTTTAGGCTTCCCCACTTTTTCCACATCGCCTGAAGGTGTGCGTCTACGGTCGGGTCTTTGACTGAACAAACAATGGGCTAGGTAAGGACACTGCCAGAAAAATGCTTGGGGCTAAAACCCAAGTATTAAGGGGGTGTGGTTAGACGACACCCTCCTCTTTTCCCCCACTTATTCACATCACCTAAAAGGTGTGAGTCCCTGACAGGGGACCCTCAATCGGGTCCCGGGGTGAAATCGGTTTGCGTGGACCCTCGCTCTCACATGATGCAAAGGTACAGAAATTAAAGTGCGCACGAAAGTAAACAAACAATGTAATAAAGCCATAAATAAATATTTTCGAGTTAAGCCCTTTTTCTTTAAATTAAACAGGTTAATATTAAGAAGTAATCCCCTGCAGAGTCGCTAGTCTGTGAGCCTCGATTTTAAACCCTTATCCTGTGTCGATTAAATTGATTAGGATCTAACCGGGTTTTTGGGTTCACTTATAACCTAAGATTAATAACTATGTCATATAACAATAATTATTAAAACCTAAGCTTGCTCACTGGAACCTACTATGAGTCGCCACCTAATTTTAACCTAGAGTAAATTAGGAAAGGCAGAGTTCGGGTTCGGGGGCTTGGTATTTGACTTGTTTACGGTTCAATTACTTTCATTACCCCTATAAGTCATTTTTCCTCTACTTAGTTCAATTACGGCTTTTTACGAGTCGTTTTAACCTAAGTGCGTGCTAAACGAGAAATTGTTAGGATAAAAATATATACAAAAGAATAAAATAAAATAATAACTAATCCTACAACTCTACTACGGGTAGCAAATAAAAACCCGGTCGGATTATAGTGTAAATATATTACAACCGAGAGTATCGTACCCAAGGGACTTATAGAAAATTAGTCCTAATCCGGTAATACCTATTCTAAGACAAGGGGGGAAAAGTAAAGGTTGATTCTAAACTAAGAAAATAAACTAACTTACTAATAATTTGTCCTAGATTCGGGATTAAATCACCAAGTAACAGTATGATCACGCAATGAACTTCAAAACTCGAACTTAACCAAACAACTTGAAAGCGCCGGACATCCTGCCGGACACCAGATGCACAACATATTCAAAGACGTTGAATGTGCCGGACACAAGAGACCCGGCAGTGTACCCGGCACGTTCGTGTGCGAAAACCATTCTCTTGCTTCGGGTCTGACAACAAGAAACTCATCCCTATTAACAAATCGAGCATATATCATGCCACGAAATGAACAAGGAAATGGGGGAAGATGGGTTAATTCGAAATCTCTTATGCTAACCCTAAATCATAGATGAAAACATCAAAGACCACTAAGATTAGTCTAACCTATCCTACTCTTGGGCTTTTCTTCCTCAAGTAGGATTTGCACAAAGGGAATGAGGGATCAACTAATTCCCTGGCAATAAGAACCAATATCTTAATGAACGCTTGAAATTATATTGAGATAATCATAGTGTTTACAAGAAGGAATTCATCCCTAACCAAGAACTAACAAGGATTTCTACTTCACCATCCACTCAAATAAAGAAGAAATACATAAGGGAGAAGGAGATTGGTTATAGCCTCAACCCTGACAAGATCTTCTCTTCTTCTCGTGGATGGATCCGTAGAAATGCCTTGGACACCAACACTTGGAATGTGGGCGGAAATGGAATAATGAATGAAGTATAATATGGTGTTGAAGTGTCTTCAATTGTTGCCTTCCTCGGCCTATTTATAGGCATCAAATGTGTCATTGCCGGGCGTCGTGCCGGATCACCAGTAGCCGACACACGTGATAAATGCGCCCAACTGTTAACGGTCAGAACCGTCAATTCGCGCGAAACAGTGCATATGCCGGGTAGAAGATACCCGGCATCACACCCGGCATCATCCTTTTCACCAACGGTCAATAACTGCTATCGCTTGGTCAACCGTGGCGACTCTTCACTTATGCCGGATGGAATCTACCCGGTATTTGGTCCGGCAAGGCCTCTTTTCTGTTCTGTGCTTATGCCGTGCAGAAACAACCCGGCATGGAGTCCGGCTTCAACTGAACTTTTGCCTAGAAAATCTTTCCTTGCACAGAAAACTCATAAATACATAAGACTGTACAAATAATATACTTAAACACATAATAAGCATAAATAACAAATATTTAACCTTATTTAGATAAATATAATACTTAATCTAATGCCTAAAATATGATAAGTCTGCGGCTTATCAAGGCCCTACACTTACCTTTTGCTAGTCCTCGAGCAAAACAAGATTAGAAAGGACTAATTACTTATGCACAAAACGGATAAACTCTTGAATGAAATGTAGATAAATATTTCCAACTATATGACTCTAATTCATAAGTATCACTTACTCTACCTTATTCTATCAAAACATACTAATGGGTATAAAAAGATCTTCAAAATCGATCAAAAACTTTTGGGCTATTTTGCATAAGGGATTTTTGTAATCTCTCCTTTTTCCGGTTTCCATCATTCAGCTCTATTTTTCAAGAGTTTCTGAATGTGGCCAAGACTCTCATCAATGGTTTTATGAATCAGCCCTATTTTGCAAGAGTTTCTGAATCAACCATGATTTTTTGCATTGAAGAACGGGGAATTTAGGAGAAAAATAAAAGGAAAAACTCTCGTTTCTTGCTTTTATTCTGAGGCATTTTTGCAACCTCAAGGAATATAATGCTTTTCCTTTGGAAGAAGATTTTTTTCTTTCTTTTTTTTTCTTTTTCTTCTTCTTTTGCACAAAAACCCTTTTTAAGATTTTCACCCAAAAGACTTTCCACAGTTTGAAAATAATACCCAGAAGTACATAAAGGAAAGAATTAGGAGAAAGATCATATACTCATGTTAATAAAGAGAATCAAAAAGTTAAAAACAGGAATCTACAAGTCATTAGAAAGCTTACCTCTTAAGAGAACAAGCATTTATTCATTCCTAATCTCATCTCAATCAAAAACATGCAAAAGTTTAGTAAAACATTGATAAACTTTAAACTTATTATATCAAATATACTAGTGATTTATTTTCTATATAATATATATATATATTTAAAATAAAAATATTTTTTTAAGGGGGGACCCTGCCCTACACTTGGCAGGAACACTGTCCTCAGTGTTCAAAAGGAACAATAAATAAAACTTCTTTTTTTTTAATGAAACTTGAAACGACTATAAGGAAAGCAATTTAAAAACAATAACATAAAATTAAAGGAGAAAAATTAAATTGGAAGAAAGGCTCCCCTGGTTGATAGTGAAGGCGTGAGGAGGAACCGCCCTACACTTAGCCTTTTAGGCTATTTGGCATCCTTGGAGATCCTAGGTAGAATGGTGACCGAATTCGCATGCTCCCGTGGGTTTGTTTGCGTTTGGGATGGGAGCTGACCTTGTTGTCGTGGTTGCGTCAGAAGTTGTTGTAGTTGCAACTGCAACGATTTGTGCTCCTTGCGAATGGTCGAGATCTCGTTGTGAGTATCCTGGGTCTTGTTAATCAGGGCTGACATCATGTCACGAAGTTCAGCCATTTCAGCCTCTGATGATGATGCAGGATAGGATGGTCTGAATTGCCTTGGACCTCCCTGGTAGCCGGCTTGACTCTGAAAGTTATGTGGGGGTTGGTTCCCCTGTTGCCATGGCTGCCGATACCCTTGGTTACTCACATAATTGACTTCCTCAACATTTTGAAAGTCCGGAATGTTAGGGCTCGAAGCGTGCGGTCGTGCACTAACCACGTTCGCTTGTTGAGGAAGTTTGTTCATTGCTATTTGCTCCACCACTTTCTGTAGAGCACTAACCCTCGTTGATGTCTGAGCATTACTCTCCAATAACTGCTCATGACTTTGCATCAATTTGTCGAATTTGGAGTCGCCCTCTTCCACTTGAAATAAACCAGCGGTACCACCCCTGGTTCCACCTGTGGCCCAATCTCTAATCTCTTCGCAAAGAGATTCAACTCCACTAAGGAATTGATCTCCAGGCTTCTTTAATATGTCTGCACCAAGGGAGGAAAGGATCATGGTCTTGCATTGGTTGACCAATCCCTTGTAAAACAACTGAGATAGTTGTTCCTTGGTGAGGCCGTGGTGAGGACATGTGCGTAGCAACCCCTTGAATCTGTCCCAAGTCTCACAGATGTTCTCCGAGGTGGGTTGTCTGAAGTTGTATATCTCGGCGATCATCTCCAGAGTGCGACTTGGAGGCATGAATTTGTCATAAAACTTGGTTGCCATGTCCTCCCATGTGGTGATGGTACTGGGGGTTAGACTGTGGTACCACTTGCTGGCATTCCCTGTAAGGCTATGGGGGAAGAGGGAAAGCCTGGCATATTGGAGGAGAGTTTGTGGAGGTTAGGCTGTTTGTGTGCTGTAGAAATTTAGTGACGTGGAGTAAAGCATCGTCCGGATTTGTACCGTCAAAAAGACCCAACTCCTTTATGCATCTAATTTGATGATATGGCTTAACTTTTTGCCATTCATCGTATTCGTTTTGTGGAAGGAGAGGGAGGTCGATTGCGGGCTTTTGGCCTTGGTTAGACGGCCGGTTTATGTTACGGACGGTAGTTGTTGCCATTGGTGTAGGATCTGCTTCTTGTAGGGTTCGTCGTTGCCTTAAAGTATGAAGTAGGGTTCTCTCGATCCCCGGATCAAGGTTGGCTAAATTGTCAGGAGTACTCGTTGACCGAAGAAGTATTCACTTGGATAACTTCAGGAGGAGCAAGAGAAAACGTTATAATAATCTTAATAATAAAAGAAATAATATAATTACATAATTAAAATTGTGAAAATACACGAATGAGCAAATTTTTGGTTATGCCGGACAGAGGGCCGGGTGACGCGTACCCGGCAATGGACTTCCTCCACTAATGCCGGGTGTGTACAAACCGGCATGTAGCCCGGCGTGACCAAAAATCGAACATAACTTAATTAAAAGATAATGTAAAGGATAATCAAAATAAATGTAAGAGTAAATAAGAGATTGTAGGAGATTACTCCTAATTGTCCCTACAATTTGCGACAAAAATATTGAGAGAAATTGAGCATGCCGGGTGACATGCCGGATCAACCCCGTCCAGCATAGGACTTCCTCCGGAATGCCGTGTGTAGAAAACCCGGCACAATACACGGCAAGCGCAAAAATCGAAATTCAAAATAAAGAAACATAGTATAGGGACTAATATAAGAGAGAAATAACAAAAGGAGTAGACAAGAATACATTCAGATTTGTTAAAATTAAACAATATACGAAATTTTGAAAACAATTTGAACACGCCGGACATGATGCCGGGCAAAACCTGTCCGGCATCGGACTTCCTCCGAGTATGCCGGGTAACTGATTTCTGGCAAGATGCACGGCATATCCAAATCTGCACAACTAAGGGCGAAAATAATTTAAAGAATTAAAGAATCAAAGAATAAAGAATAAGGCGTTTTTACCGAATTTAGGACTTGGACTAATTCCAAGTCCCCGGCAACGGCGCCAATTTGCTAAACGAGAAATTGTTAGGATAAAAATATATACAAAAGAATAAAATAAAATAATAACTAATCCTACAACTCTACTACGGGTAGCAAATAAAATCCCGGTCGGAGTATAGTGTAAATATATTAAGACCGAGAGTATCGTACCCAAGGGACTTATAGAAAATTAGTCCTAATCCGGTAATACCTATTCTAAGACAAGGGGGGAAAAGTAAAGGTTGATTCTAAACTAAGAAAATAAACTAACTTACTAATAATTTGTCCTAGATTCGGGATTAAATCACCA
This sequence comes from Limonium bicolor, assembly GCA_023374045.1. NCBI lineage: Eukaryota > Viridiplantae > Streptophyta > Magnoliopsida > Caryophyllales > Plumbaginaceae > Limonium > Limonium bicolor. The sequence continues at coordinate 299,714,609 of CM041780.1, forward strand.
AGTAACAGTATGATCACGCAATGAACTTCAAAACTCAAACTTAACCAAACAACTTGAAAGCGCCGGACATCCTGCCGGACACCAGATGCATGGCATATTCAAAGACGTTGAATGTGCCGGACACAAGAGACCCGGCAGTGTACCCGGCACGTTCGTGTGCGAAAACCATTCTCTTGCTTCGGGTCTGACAACAAGAAACTCATCCCTATTAACAAATCGAGCATATATCATGCCACGAAATGAACAAGGAAATGGGGGAAGATGGGTTAATTCGAAATCTCTTATGCTAACCCTAAATCATAGATGAAAACATCAAAGACCACTAAGATTAGTCTAACCTATCCTACTCTTGGGCTTTTCTTCCTCAAGTAGGATTTGCACAAAGGGAATGAGGGATCAACTAATTCCCTTGCAATAAGAACCAATATCTTAATGAACGCTTGAAATTATATTGAGATAATCATAGTGTTTACAAGAAGGAATTCATCCCTAACCAAGAACTAACAAGGATTTCTACTTCACCATCCACTCAAATAAAAAAGAAATACATAAGGGAGAAGGAGATTGGTTATAGCCTCAACCCTGACAAGATCTTCTCTTCTTCTCGTGGATGGATCCGTAGAAATGCCTTGGACACCAACACTTGGAATGTGGGCGGAAATGGAATAATGAATGAAGTATAATATGGTGTTGAAGTGTCTTCAATTGTTGCCTTCCTCGGCCTATTTATAGGCATCAAATGTGTCGTTGCCGGGCGTCGTGCCGGATCACCAGTAGCCGGCACACGTGATAAATGCGCCCAACTGTTAACGGTCAGAACCGTCAATTCGCGCGAAACAGTGCATATGCCGGGTAGAAGATACCCGGCATCACACTCGGCATCATCCTTTTCACCAACGGTCAATAACTGCTATCGCTAGGTCAACCATGGCGACTCTTCACTTATGCCGGATGGAATCTACCCGGCATTTGGTCCAGCAAGGCCTCTTTTCTGTTCTGTGCTTATGCCGTGCAGAAACAACCCGGCATGGAGTCCGGCTTCAACTAAACTTTTGCCTAGAAAATCATTCCTCGCACAGAAAACTCATAAAAACATAAGACTGTACAAATAATATACTTAAACACATAATAAGCGTAAATAACATATATTTAACCTTATTTAGATAAATATAATACTAAATCTAATGCCTAAAATATGATAAGTCTGCGGCTTATCAGGGCGTGAGCTTCTGTTTTTTTTTGTGTTTTTTAGCATTTTTTGACAGAAAATAAAAATGGAAACTGAAAATACCTAAACTAGGGTTTCGGAGGTAGAATTAGGTCAAATTTTGCTTACGTCCGTAGCCAAGGACCCCAGGTCCTAGACCACGGACCCCTATTAACATAATTATACAGAAAAGTCGAAATTAAGAAAAAATGAAATTTTGAAAAGTCCAGGGCCACAGACAAGCTGTCGGTGGGCCCGGACATTATTTAGAAAAACCTAAATTTTTGAAATTTTAAAATCCTGCCACCGTCCGTGGGTGTCCGTGGCCACAGACAACCCGTCCGTGGTCCAGGACCATAGGTCCGAGGTCCCGGACCACCCACGGACAGGGGTTTTCAAGAGGTTCCTGACGGTGTTCAAGACTCAAGTTTTATGGGTATGTAGCCTGAAAGATTATAAACATGTTAGTAATTGAAAGAACTCACTTTGAAATCAAAATTAACGTGAAACTTTGGAAATAAGTAATAAGGCAGTAGCTAAAACAATTAGTGATACAGAAACCAAAAAGAGTTAGTTTGAACCCAAATTTTGAGGCAAGACTGATAAAGTCGTAGGGAGTTAGGAAAGTGGAATTTCTACCTGTTTTACCTTCGGATTTACAATGATTCTTTACACCGGGATTCGTCAAGTGCCCCGTTGATGGTAGACCCGACAGATTTTCGAACCAAGCTTCTGGTTGTTGGTTGTTCTTGCTGTTGTTCACATTTTGATGGTGTTTATGTTGGGTTTTGATGATTATTGGTGCTTTGGGGATTGGAAACACTAGTAGAAAAACAGTCTATTTCGGCGGTTCCAATTAGCCTATTTCGGCGGTTGTGATCCGCCGAAATGGAGTGCGCCGAAATAGGTGTACAATCCTATCTCGGCGGTTGTACAACCGCCGAAACCTATTTCGGCGGTAGTTAGCTAACAACCGCCGAGATATGCACATTTTAAAATATAAAAAAACACCTATTTCGGCGGTTCCTAGCTAACAACCGCCGAAATAGGTCCTTTTTAAATAAAAATCAATTTCCGTATCGTCTTCAACCTCTCAGCAGCAGTTCCGGCGATTTTCAGAGGCGCAACCATGAGAATGAAGTTCGAGTATATTATCGGTTCCCAGAAGAATAAGATAAGTTCGAGTATATTACCACAAGAAAAGAAAATGAACACAGGTGCAGAGCATGTAACTTCGCCTGCAAAATTACCGTGAGATTAGAGGATGAAGAAAGGTGTGCAGAGCATGTTTGTTTGCCATTTAGGGTTAAGATTTTACTGTGAGAGAACGCGATGAAGAGAGCCACCGGTTGCGGTTGTGAAATCACCATGAGAGCAAGTGAAGAAGAGAGGCACAGACCATGTTCGCCAGTTAGGATGCGAAATTAGAGAGAAGAGAAGATGAAGAGATTAGGCCGGCGAGCAAATATGTAATAAAATAAAGTCTATTTCGGCGGTTGTTACAAACAACCGCCAAAATAGTCTAAAATTTAAGCGGCCTTTTGACAATTTCGGAAAAAAATCCCGAGAAATTAACCTATTTCGGCGGTTGTAGTGAGAACCGCCGAAATAGGGGCACCGAAATAGGCGTTTTTTGTACTAGTGAAAACGAGTTTAGATGGTGATTTCGGGGGATTTTGGTATGATTCGGGTGGCCGGGTGTTGAAAAACGTGAGAGAGAGAGAGAGAGAAGGCTGTGTTTTCTGACTTCCTAGGGTTCTTGAGCTTATGAGATTCTCCCTTTACCAAATAACCTATCCCTTTATATAGACTTTCTTAAAGATAAAGAAAATCTAGTAAAAGTAAGATTTTTTGGTATTTTAATTAAGTGACTTCCCAAAGGAATTTTGCTGTGAAATTTTAACCACGTGTCAAGGATGGCAATTATGATTTTTCTGAAGTGGAATCAAATTTTTTAAATGTTGGAATATTTTTAAATTCAATTTCTTGTCAGACTCAATCGAAAATTGCTAGAAAATTATTGGAAATTCGAAAAATCAAAATTCGAATGCCGTTGTGCTTAAAATGTCATCCTCTATCATGGGTTAAAATTTCAAAGCATTTCAAGTTGATTTGGTCATCTTTTGGAGGAGAGAGAAAGCCTATAGGAGGTCTCAGGAGCCTTAAAAATTATGAAAATGCCTGTAACACCCCTAATCCTAAACCTGTAATAACGTCATAAGTTGTAGCATAATAGATAACAATTCGTAGCGGAAAATAAAACTATCTACCTTGGTGTTACATGCCGTTACTCACCCTTGTGAGCAACAAGGCATCCTTACTCTTTCCAACAATATAACTCTATACGCTGTGATGAACAAATACTGAGCACTCTAATTATTACAAACCAAATCCAACTTAATGGGCAACTAACTGAATACAATAACCTCTTTAATACAATACATAATAAAACCAACGGTGTTTGCTGAAAACACTTCAGCTACCCCCGTGTCCCGCACTCCGGCTTGAGTCTTCTTCAACAACCTGGAATTTTTGGCCCATTGAAGGGCTCAGCATGTACGTTGCTTGGCAGTTAAGGTTTTGTAAGAAGAATCTACTAAATACTAGAAGAATCTACTAAATACTATCTAGTTAATTGAAATACCCCGAATAATTACTACTTTAAATTAGTGAAGATTAAATTAAATTATGAACAACAATTACCATAAATATTATGGTATCAAATATATAGTTCCAAATGGGCATAAGATTAAACTTCTAAAATCAATATTACATATACATATTAGTAAATAAATTAAATACTACTAGTATACCCTAATAAAGTATATAAACATTTTATATACCATAAATAAATTATAGACACAAACATATACTCATATAAATACCTCTAAAACATAAATGTGACAAGTCACTAGGTTGCAAATTAACATTATCAATTATATGTACACATGTACAAACATGCTATAATATTGGAAGGGCAAAACTTTAAAACCCCCTCCAATTCAAATGGGAGCCGACTGCCTGCAATGGTAAGTGAAACACAAACTATCATTAGACTTGTTAGATTAGTATTATAGTACAAATAATAGTACAAAAGTCTTATCTTTTCCATACTCCCCCATACTGACGATGACAAGCAGTAGTCACAAGTCACCACTGCTTTCCTTCTTATTTTCTCGCCAGTCATCTCGTCCCATCTCAACTCCCTTCTCTGTTTGTTGTCGAACAACAGCAATGAAAATTCTCTTTCGTTTTCTGCCCTCCAACTCATCCTAGCCTTCTTTTCTCCTTTCCCAGCAACAGGAAATAAGCAAGGAAAAACTCCTGCTTTTCGGTTTCAAAACCGCAACAGCAATAGAGGTGATATCTATGACCTTTCTCCCTTCTTTCTTCCTGTTTCATGCCGGCACCTTCTGGAAAACAAGAGACACCTGCAACATCCCACCTCCTGCTACTCTTTTACAGTGAGCAACAAAAAAAAAAAGATTTCACTGGCACTCTCAGTAGAACAACAACACAAAAAAACAGTGGTGCCACCATCTCCTTGTTTCTGTTTTCTTTTCTTCTCTCGGGAATTTTACCAACCATCCTTCTTCTCTGTTTCATCTTGGAAAAAAAACAACAGAAGAATGAGCAACCTGCTCATCCATTCTCGGTCCCAAGCTACAACAGCAGTAGGGAAGAGACATAGAGCAAAAAACAAAAAAAAACGGTAACTTTCAGCTCTTCTCCATCTTCTGTTTTCGGTTCCTTTGCTGAGCATGGAAACCCACCACTTCTCCTCACTAAGTTTACATGTTTCAAGCTTAGAAATCCACTCTTGACAGCCCTGAAACCCAGCCGAGAACTACACCAGTGGATGGGAGTTTGCCTCTAGCTTTAACGGTAAGGAAACCTCCAGCATACATCTCTTTCCTGGTTCTGTTTTTGCCGAGAAATTGCCATTCATTGATACTTCCTTTCTGTCCTTGGATGCTCACAGTTGAAGCTCTACTCCAGCCTTTCCTTGAGCTAGAATCAGCACCAAACTGCACCACGAGAGGAGCAGCAGAGTCAGGTGAAAACCCAACCGTGACATGACCATGGCAGCCTTCCTTTCTCCCTTATTTTCCAAGCAAAAATGCTGAAGTTCTTCTCTATTTTTTTTTAGTGTACTGAGAGCTCATGTAAGCATCTGCAATTAGCAAGCTTATTCTCAGTTGACAAGTGCCGAGACTTGTTGCAGGAAGGCTTCAAAACCATGGTGAGTAGACCAACCTGAACATGATAACATAAGCTGTTTTCCTCTGCATTTTCATGCGACAGAAAAAAATTGTACGGTAACCTTTTCTTGGTTGTAGTTAACCAGTGCTCACCTAAGTTCCTGCACAATGGCAAGGTTGCCAATAATCTGAGATCGAGAGGAGAGGTAAAACTATAACTAATCCTGGAAGTGCACATACATATTCACCTAGATACGTACAAATTTTTTTAAATCAAGGCGTATGTGTATACATGTACAGGCCGAGGGATTAGGGAGGTAATAACTGGTGGGAGACTGGTGGAAGACGTCCTTGCTGATTAACTAAGGTAAGGACATTATATTACTCCCTCTTAATACCGTTAAAGCTCACCAGTTAAATACTGTACCGAGAAGGATTAAGTATATATGTGTGCGGTTTGGGTATTATTGCGTAACAAGGATTGAATATGTATATGCGATATTTTGAGTTGTTAATAAGTAACCAATAATGGGTTTGAGTTAGGATGGTAAAATTAGATATATATATATATATATATGCATATGAGGTGGATAATGCGGACATATATGTATATATGTGTGTTTATTGAAGTTGGTAATGTGTAATTGATTGTGTTATAAGTTAAATAGGGAAGGAAATTACTTTTAACGATGTTTTCGTGAAATTCTGTATATAACCGTGATCGTAACATAATTTGAGGACATTTTAATTCCATTTAAAAGTTATTAATATGCTATTTTTAGGGTCATATAATTAGGCTATGTTACAATAGATATTTTGAGTCTTAAATGATTATTAGTAATTTATAAATTGATTTAAAAGTGGTTATGATAATTGTACAAAAATCGAGAGCTTAATGTGGTTTATGGGTTAATTAAGTATAATTAATTATGGTGATAAGTTTAATTAACATATCTAAGTATAAAGGACTTATAAAATTATGTTTATAAATTAAATGTAAAAAGGAATTAATTTCAAATGGTTTGTGTGAGATTCTTATAAAAGCCGTGGGTTACACGTTCTAGTTGAGACACCATAAGGTCATTTGGTGATTAAAGATATATTATGGTTAAGGACATGTATTTAGGATATTTTATTATGGTTATTTAAAGCTCTAAATATTAATGATTAAGCTTTAAGGGTGGGATTATGAAATTTATAAAATTCTGGTGCAAGAGGTGATTAATCGTAAGGCTAATAATATAATCTAAATAAATTATAAGTCTTATAAGTACTAAAATGAACAAGAGACTCAATATTGGGGTCAAACCGTAAATAACAAAAAAAATAGGGTGCTAAATATAAATTAAAATCGAATGGAGGTATTTGGCACAAATAAAAACATAATATATGATTTTATGAAGTTTAAATATCTTAATGTAAAGCAAAAATAAAAAGTGGGGTGATTTCCATAAATATTGGAAATATGGTCAACCTTGACCAAATTAAAATGATAAGGATAATTATTTTAAGTATTGGAAGAAATATTAAGTCAAAAACAATAAATATAAAAATATTAGGGGAGTATATATGATTACCGAAATTATAAAGGTCAAAAATGTGATTATGGGAACCCTTGAGGTTTGTCGGGAATTTTAGAGAATTTTTGGAATTTAATTGATGATATAAATTAAAGAAGGATTATAATATATGGTTTAGGTATTAAGGGTAACAATGATAAAATCTATGTGTATAAAACTTAATTACCAAAAACATTTGGGTATAAGAATGGAACTTAAAGACCTTAGGGGTCAGCTTGTAATTTGGGTTAAAGTGAGGTTTAAATAATTAAGGTGTATAATATAAGGTTTTTAGCAATTAAAATGGAAGTTTACAAAATAAAGGAGGCTATAATGTAATTATGAGGAAGATGTGGGTGAATAATCAAATTTGAATAAGCGGAGGGGTTATCCGTAAATGTAAGTATACATATGTATGTATATTATAATGATAAAATACCTTATGTTTTAAATTAATGTGGTATATAATATAACAAGTATGGAATATGGGGTGGTTTGTAATTAGACAAACATATGAGATGACATAGGAATTTCCGGAAGAATATTGGGCTATTCGGAAATTATATACACATTATATGTATATAATAATGTTTGAAAACCTTAGTTATAAATTAATAAGACTAGAAATGCAATGCTTGTAATATATGGGTTAATCTCATAAATAATCAAACGAGATTGTCGTTGCCGACAATATATATATAGGCTGTTTTTAAAATTTTAAAGTTTGAACACACTGCATATTATAAAGTCTTGGGTGATGTAATGAGACATTATATTAAGTATGGAAGAATATATTATAAGAGAGGGGCTCTATAATAATTTTATCATGTGAACTCGTAACATAGCACGAGGATATAACGTGCATAACAAGCCACATACGAGATTGTGCTACTACGAGTGGAAACGTAACTGTAACGACAACCGTATTGTAAATGTTTACAGTGGGGTAATATTTTACATGCACACGGACAGTACGTAAACGATGACGTATAGTTACAACTATAATATATACGTAATTGTTGTATATATATATATATATATATATATATGTATAGATGAGCCGCGTACTTACGTAAATATAAATACGCAAATTAGTTTGTATAACAGAATGTTTAAACGTCATGCATACAAACGTTATTCCCGTATGCATGTAAACCGATAATTACGTAAACAAAACGTGAACAAAACTTCCATGTGGTAAATAATACTACCGTAGCAACAATTACGCACTCGTAAACAATAATGAGTAGCTGAAATTTAAATCTCTAAGCTTAACGGCCATCGAGTGGAACAAGAGATAAATTAAGGTTTAGCCACGGGATGGGAGTACGGGTTGGTTTAGGTAAATTAAGTAAACACGAGATATGTATATACGTACTGATATTAGAACAACGTGTATACCAGAGGTGCGAGTAGGTAGAGACGAGCACTGTGAGCGCTAGAGCCTACGCGGGGGTTATCACGCGGGCGACAACGGTGTAAGGTATGTTGGATTCTATGGTCTGAACCCTGATGGATTCTTTGAGTTCAGACATCTGTGTGCTAATTGCTTAAGATGATATGGATGAATATGCATGTGTTTATGATATGTTACCTGCTCGACTATCTAGCGTCTTATTATTTGTGCGCGAATGCCTTTGGCTATGGATATCGATAATCATTTAACGACGATACGAGCGAGGTTGGTAACGTGATGAGTATGACACTGTTAAAAATACTCAGAATATCTAAGACTTAAAACTTAGGAAGAAAGGTTCGGTATATACCAACCTTAGAGCATTGGCACAGAACATTAATATAACCTAGACCTCTCCTAGGTATGTGTAAGACCCAATGGGGCATCGAATAAATAAAAAAATATTCTCCAATAAACTCACAACTAATGATGATGGGTCGGTTAAAACACTTAACTATGGAGAAATGGTGGAAAGATGGTGAGGTGGTGGATGGTGAGGTGGGTGTATATGTACGGAGAAATCCTGGTCTGCATTCGTTCCAGCAGGGTTGCGCAGTGTGATCACCAGAGGGGAGTCCAGGCATGGAGCCCCTCGTTGAGGAATCCAAGGATCGTCTTAGATCGTTGGCGTTGGGTACTAACGTAGGTACATGGCTTCGGGCCACACGGATGTTTCTCATGAGACGTCGGGGAAGCCAAATGATCTCGAATCATTGGCAATGGGACTACTGTCCAATAATAACTAAAACTTGGTGAGGTGTTAATGGGGAATTGTCCATCTAACGTGACACCCAAAGGATGATGAGAGAGTTGGTGGGAGCGGGGCTCCAGACGATTGAATAACGAACTTACGATTACGATTTCGATCTGGCGATTATTGTGCATGGTTATTAATGTGTTGTTTGTGGTGATTACTTGGTGAACTGTTGCGTGTTTACATTCCGCTTTTACAGTCTTTTATATATACTTGTAAACTGGGACAGCATGAAAATTGAATAGCATGCTAATCAAGACGGCTAATTAACTCATGTGGCCTAAAGGCAATTAGGATCATATAGTTCAACATACTCAGCCTCGTGCTGAGCCTTTTGGCAACCACACTTTTGCAGGTATACTATGATTGACGCCGGAGTGCGGGATTGGGTAAGGCTTTAAATTTGACTAGACAATATGTGTAGGAGGAATCATGGATTATGTCATTGAAATAGATACGTCAAGTGATGATCAATGTATAATTGAATCTTGATAGCTGCTCACTAGTTCTTAGAGTTATATGGATTTATCATGAGTTATGTTAACCTCGTCATCACTGCGGATGGATGGTTAAGCAGATGGATGGATGGTTGTGACACCCGCCTAGTTAGTGAGAGTGTTCCGCTGCGAATGTTGCGATTAATGTATTTTTAATTACTGTTACGAAACGATTACGGTGAGAGTTAGGATTAATAGACGGGGGTGTTACATTAATGAAATGGCTTGTAGATTTTAATAGACCATAATGATTAGTATTAAGGAATTATTAGTAGTTGTACACACCCAGTAGTTAGTTGTTGAGTTTTAATTAAACTCAGGCTGATGTAATATATGTAATTAATATATTAAGCCTCTATTTTACTAACTCACTAACTAAATTTATTTTTTTGGTAACCATTTAATATACTTATTGTCTCCTTCATTTATGTCCTCTTAAATATGCTATATCTTATGGCATATTATTCCTTTTATCACTATTTATTTTCTCTTAGAATTACTCTTTTTAGTCCAATAGTTCATGTGGGGTTTAATAACCCTTTTGTACTATACATATTTATTTAAATAAATATATTCAGAGGTTGTATAATTTTTCGTAATCATTTTAGGGCTCATTAGCCTTTATAATCTAATGATTAACCCTTGATTAAATTATATAATAGTTTGGGGTATTTCAATCTACCCTCCTTAAAAGACTTCGTCCCGAAGTCATCTCTCTGAATCCAATGATCCTAAGGAATCAAGTTCCACTAGGTATCCTAAATAAATTTATTCTAGGGATCAAGTCCTGATAGGTTATATACCTATTTGCATATATCTACCAAATAGAACACCTCAATTTTTGTTATATTATAGTGTGCATACTTAGCATATAGCCAATGTTTATGGCATCATCATCACTAACAATATCGCATTAGCAATTTATATCATCTACATATACTTATATATTCCATATCTCATAGTGCAATAATACACCTTAACATCACATAAGCATAGTGCAATAAAAGTACTTCTACTGTATCATACGAAATTATAATCCACACACGGTGTGAAATACCCCATAAATTAATTTAAATTAATTTAGGGGATTTCTTTTATTAAAATATTAAATTATTACATGGAATTATGAATATTAAATTATTATATGGAATTGTGAAATATATTTAGGAGTTTTCTCCTATTTAACCCTAATTATTATACATTATATATAGTATATGAATTTAATAATAAGATTTAAGTCAATAAATCTTGGGAAAATTCCTAAACACTCCAAATATATTATAAAGATTTTAGGAAGTGTTGGAACATTGTTTTGAAACATAAAAGTCAATATAAAATTCTAGAAACCTTAAAGCTTATTAAGCCTTGCTAGAGTTGACTTTTGAGAATGGTCAAACCAGGCCATGAAACCTATACCAATAAATAGGTTATGAAAAACCATGAAGATCGATAAAAAGAACGTTAAAAACGGATCATCCTAGCCAAAGTTATGATAAATTGAAGTTTAGAGCCAAAATTTTGAAGGATGCTGACGTGTCCAGGACACGTGTCGCGCCCAGTCAGCACGAGTCACTCAATCAGTTGAGTTTCCAGCGGTTTTGGCATGTCAACAGGCGATCTTTAGACACCTATATCTTTTTCCCTACTCCAACATTTGGTATGCCGTTTGTTCATTCGATTCTCCTATCTTTCCTCTTTCCAAAGTTGATCCAAAGTTGCCTCCTCGCGAGTTCGTAACCCAGAATTCCGGTTTTTCCTGAGATCGGGTAAACTTCGTCACGCCATAACTCTTCATTTCTCATCCAAATTTCTGTTCTTTAGCTTGTTGTGAAGATCTCTAATCCCTCTATACTTCATGTGATGGCCAAGGCTGATTCGCATAGTTTGGGAGTAAATCTGTCTAAAGTTGCCTACTCGACAACGGCGGAATTATGCCCAGTTCATCCCGAATCAACTAGGTAAACACGGATCTTGTGAGATCTGTAACTTTCTCCCTAGTTCATCAAAATCAATGATTCTTCCACTAGCATCTAGAGTTACATGTCTAGTTTGGATTGTGATAGGTTCCATGAATCAAATCTCTCTCAGTTGGTGCGAGTTGATTCGAGAAGAGGCATACCTGAACCGCACATAAAATACCGATTCCAGAATTGTCGACTTGGTTTCACCCCGTTAATGCAATTCCAGTAAGTTTCTGGTCAAATTGTTCCGTTGATGCCCTTCGAAATTTCATCACCGATCAAACCCACATGCCAATTTAGTCTATTATGCATTACAATGGGAGAATTTGTATGAATTGCAACCGAATTAAGTTTTGTACCGAAATAAACCCTAACACTCGATTTCGTTCTGCAGATTGTGAGAAAAACGAGATTTAGTACTCGATCCCCTTATTACCTTCTCTGATGAACTTGCGTGTTCTGGGCCGTCCGATCGCGGTTAATAAACATGGACGGCCGAGATTAGATCGTGGGGATTTAAGATGTAATAAGTGAATATGTTTTCCAGAATAAAGTCCTAACTTGCTAGATTTATTTAATGGCCTTCCCGAATGTATTTTGACTTGAAATTTTAACCATGGATTCCTTATAAAGTCTAGTTTATTTTGATGTAAATTAATATGGATTTTGAGTTTTTAAAATAAGTTATGATTTTTGCAAGTTACGAGTATTATGGAATTATTTGGGTAATTTAAAAAGATATTTTTATGAAATAAAAATTTTATAATATGTCTAAAATGTTATAGTTATTATATATTAAATTTGGGAATTTTTGGACAAGGGTAAATAGGTTTAAAAATTATGTTTATGGAATTTTCATAAGAATAACTTATAATATATGGTTTTAATGTAACAAAAATTAAAGTATGGTTGTTAATAAGCTTTTAGGTGGGGAAAATAAAAAACTAAATTAATATTTTATAACAGTATGTTTATAAATATTTTGGGTATTATCTTTTAGGTGAAGTAAAAGTTGTTTACACATAAATATACTTATATGAAAAAATAAAATGGGAACTTATATTAAATCGAGGTATTAAACTAAACTACAATATTATTATGGAGGTTAATATGCTTAATTAAACTAGGGCAAACACTTTATTTTATAAACCATATATCAGTTGTGGATATGTCTAAAAGGTATTAAATATAATTAAATACAATAAGAATTTCTTAAAGAATGTTTTGGATAAATCTAAGGAAAATATAAGTGTATAATGTAAATACATTAGAAGTAAATAAAAGTAGTAACATACCTTATGGGAAGCGTATTAAGAGGGAAAATTGGGATAAACCTATTCATACGTGGCAATTAAAATATCAAATGTTAATGTGACATCTAGGTGGACTATTAGGGGGAAACATATCTAAACCTTAATAGGTGATAAAGTAAGTTAGCCAAGCGTAACCAAAGGGTTTAATTAAACTAAACCTATAATCAGGAGTGGGTAAATGGAATAAGTTAAGTATGCATTAAAGATTTAATTACGAGATCTAGCCAGATCCTTAGGAGGGAGTAACTGTAAAACAAAACTATAGACTAATAAGAATGGGGATGTGTAGCGTATAGTGCCTTAACTAATCAATTTGGAATACTTTAATTATAGGTGATTAGTGGAAGTAGTTCGCATTTTCAAGTTTGGTTGCTGCTTCTACATATACCAGGTACGATTTCTCGTACTCAGATACTTTTGGTGACGAACTTCTTGGAATGTTTTGAGAAACGCTAACTGAGCTTGAATGAATCTCGAAAGGGAACTGTTGTGTGACTAACTCAGCTTGATGTGACTAACTGGGCCTTGAATGTACAATTCACATGATCATTGGTTCTCCTTATCTGGTTACCTCATTAGATATTAACTGCTGAGGGTTTACGCTTCTGTACTCTGTAGGACTGAGTGTTTTGGTATTGCGCTCGTGCAGTTATTAATCTAGTGGGAATATGGGAATGTTGATCTTGGTAAATTCTTCTTTCGACTATGGATATCATTTCAACCATGAGCTGAGTCTTTGTTGTGATGTGCGCACATCTTCACCGGTAAACAGCGAGGGGCTGTATATCCCCTGTCCAATCGGACGTGGTAAACAGCGAGGGGCTGTATATCCCCTGTCCAGACGGACGTTGTAAACAGCGAGGGGCTGTATATCCCCTGTCCTATCGGACGTAGTCAACAGCGAGCCATCTCTTCCAATTGGTTTCATTCCACCCTTGAGTTGTTGGTTCTTGGATTTCTTCTTTCCTTTCCTAGTCCTTGTGACTACTTGGGTTTTTCTACTCTTACTGGAACTTAATCTAACTTAAGCATGGGATGTTCACTAACTCCTGGTGTGGTTTTAACTGACTAACTTTATCTTTATTGTTGGCTATCTCTATTACTTCCTTGTTGCTTTGACTTGGTGATTTGAAGTGCCTTGTCCCTCTGTTTGGTTTTTAAGAGTTTCTTTCTAAGTTTCTATATTGTTAAAGATTATGTTTTAATTTCTGTTATGAGGATTGTACCAGTTCCATTCCAGGGAACTGACTCACCCCTCCCGGGGTGGGCTGCTTGGTTTCATCTGCAGGTACGAATTGTTGTACAGGTGGCCACGAAGAGAGTGAGTGTATGGGATGGGAATTAGGAATTTTGGAGAGCTATTGTATTTGTTATTATTACTTTTATGTTATGTTTTCTCGAGTTCAGACCGTAGCTTTTGTAATATCATAAGTTGTAATTGGTGAGGTTTGGTGCCGGGTGTTTGGAACCCGATGATCTGTAATCGCCTTAGTGTTTTATTTCCGCTGCATTTATGTTAAATAGGGGCGTTACAGAAAGTGGTATCAGAGCGTAGTTACGCTCTGAGCCCGAGAAAACAAGCCGAGTGAAATACTTAGAATATAGGTGCCCTTAAAACTGGGGAAGTGGGGTAGAATTGGGAAGTGAGGATTCCAGAAAGGCACGTTACCCTTACCCCATACTTTGCCTTACTTACATTACTCATGACACTAACTACATACCGTCCATGGGTAGTTATGAAACACTTCGCACGTTACTACATAGATATCTAGAATTAATACAACTTCTGAACAACAAACACCATCCTTTAGCAGCTAAATGTCTCAAAGGAGGAGGAGGAGGACGGAGGAAGAGGAGGACGAGGAGCGGGACCCCCAGGTGGTTACGGACCCGACGCTGTTACCCCTGAGGTCATAGCTCAGATTGTGACCGCTGCATTAGCTCAGCAGCAGGCTCAGATCCCTCAACCACCGCCACCACCACCCAATGGTCCACGAGAGTTTAACTGGTTGAAAGCGGTCAACGATCTTCGTCCCCCAGTCTACGAAGGCCAGCCAGTACCGAAAGCTCTGGAGAAATACATAGCTGAGATTCAAAAGGCTTTTACCTCTCTACATGTTCCAGCAGAACGCCAAGTGGACATAGCGGCCTACTTTCTCCAAGGGCCCGCTCATCGATGGTGGCAGACAGCCAGAGCCGAGCTGACCGCTCAAGCGAACTTTGATTTCCAAGCTTTTCTGGTGGCCCTGAGAGCTAAGTTCTACCCATCCTACCTACAGAAGAGGATGAGAAGTGAATTTGAGCAGTTGAAGCAGGGGACTTCCTCTGTTGCTGAATACTATGACAAGTTTGTGGAGTTGCTTGCCGTCATTGGCGAGGGGGCTTACGCTCCGAGGTATTTGGTGGACAAATTCCATACCGGCTTGGACTTCAGGATCATGAATATGATCGGTTCCACCAGAGGAAAGACTTTACAGGTATGAAATATGACTATGGAATTTCTGGCATGCTTGGATTCCCCACTAACACGTGTTGTAACGACAGGAACTAGCTGATGATGCAAATGACTGCGAAACCACCATCGCATACCAGGATTCTGTGCTAGGGAAGAGGAGGAATGATAATGGAGGAGGAAATGGAAGAGGATCCTCTCAGAATCATGAGAAGAGGGGAAAATTTTTCAAGGGAGGGAATGAGAAAGCCATCGTTCCTTCCCATGCTGATGCTAAGCCTCTCCGCTATGAGCCACCTAGGGGTGAGAAAAGATAGAATCTACAATGTAGCTTTATTTTGCTATCACATTACTAACCTTGAATGAAACAGGAGACAACCCGGTGAGAAGGTATTTCTGCAGGTGGTGCCAGAAGGATCACCCAGGAAGGACTGTAAAGGGAACCTGGTAGAATGCCACTACTGCGGTAAGAAGGGGCACAGGGGATTCGAATGCTTCTTGAACCCGGACTCCAAGAGTTACAAGCCACACACCGGGTCGACGGCTAAAGCCCCAGCTACAAATGCTGCCGGAGGAGGAGGTAGAGGTGGCACAGGAGGTGCAGGACCATCTACCAACCGCCCTGCCCAGAGCTACCCTCAGGCCGGGCAAAGCACCAATTCTCAACCTGGTGGACCGTGTTGAATCAGCGAGTGATGATCCGAGTTCACCTGGTGAGGACTACTTTCCTACTGAAGAAGCTTAGACCTTCGTTCACTTAATTTCTTCAAGCAATTTTTCCTCTACATTGTAAAGGGATGAACTATAAATCCCTCTTTCTTTTACATCTTTGTGCTAAGACCAGTTTGAACCTTGACTTGTTTACTTAATGGCAATTGTTGTTTTCGTTCAGCTTTCGATATTTGCTTTCCTGTATTGCCTATTTCCACACCCACCATTCCCTTTGAGGCCAAACCACACCCACCAGAAAGTGTGAGATATTGAGACCTGGGATGGTCTTATTACGAGAATTTTGACCCCAGCTGACCAATATGCATTGATCCTCAAGATCAGAGAATTAGGTGTGAAAGGAGGAAACTTTTACACCCCTACCTCCTAAGAACGGTGCGACCATGAAGGTAAGATCATGTGCCTAGGTAAGAAGTGGGACCACACCACTGGAAGCTATGAAGAGGTGGAGGTGCCACCAATTCCAGGAGAGTTGCAGACCATCATTGGAGCTGCAGTTAAAGCGCCCAGGAATTGGAGGATGAGCCCGTCCCAGACCTAACCTCAGACGTGTGCATCATCAACTTCTATGGGAAAGAAGGTAAGCTAGGAATGCATCAGGATAGGGACGAGTCTCTGAGTCCATCACCAGAGGAGTTCCAGTGGTGTCCATATCCTTGGAGACGACGCGGAATTCCTATTTGGAGATCAGAAGAGGATGGATCGCTACAAAAATCCTCCTGAAGTCGGGTGATGTCTGATATTCGGGGGAGCAGCCAGACTTATCTACCATGGGGTGAAGAGAATTAAGCCCCACACAGCCCCCACATCCATCATCAACCAGACCCACATGAAACCTGGCCGTTTAAATCTGACCTTTAGACAGATCTAGCCTTGTAATTTATGCAATTTCAGCATTGTAATCATTAAAATGCTCATGAAGACCTTAATAAGAGTGGAAATCTTATAGTTTGTTTCGTCGTTGTAGGGGTTGGGAACTCAGAGATCAGGTTGACTGTGTTGAACCAGGCTCAAGCGAAGAGCAATGGGATGGTCATCACAGGTATAACTACTAGCCTGATTTATTACCTTGGAAGTAATGCTGAGAATCTTAGAATTACTCTGTGGTTTCAGGCACGTTCTTAATTAATGAGGTGGAAGCCACTGTTCTGTTTGATTCTGGAGCCTCCCATTCATTCATCCCAGGCATTCCATGCTAAGATAGATGCCCCTACAGAGGATATCCATGACTGCTCAGTTTTATTGCCATCCAGAGAGTTAATCAAGTGCAGTAAGCAATGTAAGGACTTGAATATACGCATCAAGGGAGCAGATTTCCTCTTTGATGCCATTGTCTTCCCTGGCATGGGGTTCGACATAATTGTGGGCATGGACACACTACAGCGATACAGAGGTAGGCTTCACTGTGCAGAGCATCGCCTCCTCTTGAAGTCAGCTACAGGGATCACAGTATCATACCGAATGCAGCCCAAGCAGCCGACTGTGAAGGTTGTATCGGCATTATCCCTGATGAAGGAGGTGTCCAAGGGAGCGACCGCCTACTACTGTTATGCCCAGGATCTGAGGACAGATCCAAAGTTCAAGAGTGACGTACCTGTTGTGTCGGAGTACCCCGACGTTTTTCCGGAGGAGTTACCTGGACTACCACCATTGAGGGAGGTTGAGTTCAACATCGACCTCATACCTGGTACAGGACCGATTGCCAAGCACCCTACCGGATGGGCCCTGCGGAGATGGTGGAATTGAAGAAACAACTGCAGGAGTTACTAGATAAGGGTTTCATCCGACCCAGTGTCTCACCTTGGGGTGCTCCTGTGCTGTTCGTCAAGAAGAAGGACGGGCATGAGATTATGTATTGACTACAGGGAGTTGAATAATGTCACGATCAAGAACAAGTACCCACTGCCCAGGATCGATGACTTGTTCGACCAGCTGAGGGGAGCTAAGGTGTTCTCTAAAATTGATCTGCGTTCCGGGTATCATCAGATAGCTGTAGCTGAGACAGATATAGAGAAGACAGCCTTCCGGACCAGATACGGCCACTATGAGTTCACAGTGATGCCGTTTGGACTGACCAATGCACCGGCGAGATTTATGGATTTGATGCAGAGAGTCTTCCAAGCCCAGCTAGATAAGTCAGTGGTCGTATTCATAGACGACATTCTGATCTTCTCCAAGAGCAAAGAGGAACATGAGCAGCATTTGAGGACAGTCTTGGAGACTCTGAGAGAGAGGCAACTCTATGCCAAGTTCAGCAAGTGCGAATTCTGGCTGGACAAGGTATCATTTCTTGGTCATGTGATCTCAGCTGAGGGAGTTTCAGTGGACCCAGCTAAAATTGAGGCGGTAAGAGCTGGCACAGACCTCGCTCAGTGACTGAGATTCGGAGCTTCCTTGGGTTGGCTGGCTATTATAGACGCTTTGTGAAGGATTTCTCCAGGCTAGCCAAGCCCTTAACCTCTCTGATGAAGAAGGATAGCCCGTTTGTATGGACAGAGGCATGTGAGGTCTCCTTTCAGGCACTGAAGGATGCTCTGACCACAGCTCCTGTATTGGTGATCCCCGAGGGAAATGAGGGATTCGAGGTTTACTGTGATGCTTCAGGCAAGGGGATCGGTGGAGTATTGATGCAAAATGGTAGAGTCGTGGCTTACGCTTCTCGACAGCTGAAGAAGCACGAAGAAAATTATCCCACACATGACCTTGAGCTCCTCGCCATAGTTTTTGCCTTGAAGATCTGGCGACACTACCTGTATGGAGCCACGGTCCGAATTATGACAGATCATAAGAGTTTGAAATACATCTGGACCCAGAAGGAGCTGAACTTGAGACAGCGACGGTGGATCGAGCTACTAGCTGATTATGATATCGACCTCCAGTACACTGAGGGTAAAGGTAATGTCGTGGCAGACGCTCTGAGCAGAAGAGCACATTCACTTCTTGCTCTCATAGAGACGACCACGATAGCTGAGGAGGTATATGCAGCTCAGGACAGTGATGTGTATCTACAGGGTATCAGGCAGAAATTAGCAGATGGGTGACTGATGGTCTGAAGTATGACTACGAGCTAGACAGCGAGGGACACCTTCGAGTCAGAGGCAGACTCTGCGTTCCTCAGGATGCGACAGAACTTCATACCAGGATTCTCACTAAAGCTCATTCCTCTACATTGTCAGTACATCCTGGAGCCACCAAGATGTACAAGGATTTAAAGAAGTTATTCTGGTGGAGCGGGATGAAGAGGGATGTAGCAGACTTCGTCTCGCGATGTCTCACCTGTCAGAAGGTGAAGTTCGAGCACGGCGACCAGGAGGCCAGATTCAGTCATTACCGGTACCGTGCTAGAAGTTTGACGATATTAGTATGGATTTCGTGGTCGGTCTCCCTCCAGCTAGAGGTGGATTGAACACAATTTGGGTGATAGTGGATAGGTTAACTAAGACAGCTAAGTTTATACCTATAAGGACACATGGAAGGTGCCCAAACTAGCTGAGGTGTTCACCACGAGCACATCCGGTACCATGGGGTACCGAAGACGATCGTCTCCGATCGTGATGCACGTTTCCTTAGTAGATTTTGGCGTTAGGTGCAGGAGGCATTTGGTACTCAGTTGCGACTTAGCACAGCCTTCCACCCACAAACAGATGGGCAGACCGAGCGGACGATTCAGACACTGGATGATATGTTGAGAGCGGTCGCCTTAGACTATCAGGGGAGTTGGATAGAGCGTCTACACTTGGTAGAGTTCTCCTACAACAACTCCTATCACTCGTCTATCGGCATGGCCCCATTTCAGGCTCTGTATGGCAGACCGTGCCGGACACCTTTATCATGGAGTGACCCTGCTGAGACAGTTTTGATTGTCCGGAGTATATTCAGAGACTACAGGATGACATCAGAGTTATTCAGCAGCACATGAGGGCAGCGCAGTCTAGGCAGAAATCTTACGGGGATCAGCGTACCAGAGAGCTTGAATTTCAGATCAGTGATATGGTTTTCCTACGAGTGTCTCCGATGAGAGGTATCTTCAGATTTGGGATGAGAGGAAAGCTAAGCCCTAAGTATGTTGGTCCGTACAGGATTACGGAGCGCGTGGGCCCAGCAGCGTATCGACTAGACCTACCAGCGGAGTTGGGGAAGGTACATGACGTGTTTCATGTATCGCAGCTGAAGAAGTATGTACCTGACCCTTCTCACGTGCTACAGCCAGAGAGATTAGAGATTGAACCTACACTGAGATATGAGGAGACTCCCATTCAGATCCTGGACACGAAGGTCCGGGAAACGAGAGGCAGATCAGTCAAGCTGTGAAGGTTCTTTGGGAGCATCATGGGGTTGAAGAAGCTACTTGGGAGACTGAGGACTCTATGAGAGTGAAGTACCCACACCTATTCCCATGATATTTCCTTGTATTCTTGCCTTTACTGGGTTCTTGTTCATAGCGGTACGAGGGCGTACCTTGGCTCTTTTCGGGGGGGGGGGGGTAGTGCATACTCTTCCTTCGTCACCTCATCCAGATTATGCCCTGTTTGTTTTGTTAGTAGAATGATGGAGAGGTGTATGCATGTACTTGATTTATATACATTGTGTGATTCTTGATTTCTTTTATGAAAATCTTGGTTTTGGTCTGACGATGAATAATCTTGCGTGGAATTTGGAAATGGAAATGAGTGGAAATGATTGTGGGAGAAGTTACAATTGGTATGGAATTTTGGTTGGGATTGTTATTGGATGAATTCTGGTAATTTTTGACAGCACACCTGATGTGGTGTGAGTAGCTATTAGTTGGTGTAAACTTCGGGACGAAGTTTCTTTTAAGGGGGATATACTGAAATACCCCTAAATTAATTTAAATTAATTTAGGGGATTTCTTTTATTAAAATTAATTATTATATGGAATTATGAATATTAAATTATTATATGGAATTGTGAAATTTATTTAGGGGTTTTCTCCTATTTAACCCTAATTATTATACATTATTATATAGTATTATGAATTTAATAATAAGATTTATAAGTCAATAAATCTTGGGAAAATTTCTAAACACTCCAAATATATTATAAAGATTTTAGGAAGTGTTGGAACATTGTTTTGAAACATAAAAGTCAATATAAAATTCTAGAAACCTTAAAGCTTATTAAGCCTTGTTAGAGTTGACTTTTTGAGAATGGTCAAACCAGGCCATGAAACCTATACCAATAAATAGGTTATGAAAAACCATGAAGATCGATAAAAAGAACGTTAAAAACGGATCATCCTAGCCAAAGTTATGATAAATTGAAGTTTAGAGCCAAAATTTTGAAGGATGCTGACGTGTCCAGGACACGTGTCGCGCCCAGTCAGCACCCACTTAATCCGTTTGATTTTCCAGCGGTTTTGGCATGTCAGGCGATCTTTAGACACCTATATCTTTTTCCCTACTCCACCATTTGGTATGCCGTTTGTTTCATTCGATTCTCCTATCTTTCCTCTTTCCAACCATTACTACACACCATCTAACTCCTTCTACAATGATCGGAAAGTTGATCCAAAGTTGCCTCCTCGCGAGTTCGTAACCCAGAATGCAGTTTTTCCTGATCGGGTAAACTTCGTCACGCCATAACTTCTTCATTTCTCATCCAAATTTCGTTCTTTAGCTTGTTTGAAGATCTCTAATCCCTCTATAACTTTCATGTTGATGGCCAAGGCTGATTCGCACTGTTGGGAGATAAATCTGTCTAAAGTTGCCTACTCGATCACGGCGGTAATTCTGCCCAGTTTCATCCCGAACCAACTAGGTAAACACGGATCTTGTGAGATCTATAACTTTCTCCCTAGTTCATCAAAATCAATGATTCTTCCACTAGCATCTAGAGTTACATGTCTAGTTTGGATTGTGATAGGTTCATGAATCAAATCTCTCTCAGTTGGTGCGAGTTGATTCGAGAAGAGGCGTACCTGAAACCGCATAAAATACCGATTCCAGAATTGTCGACTTGGTTTCACCCCGTTAATGCAATTCCGGTAAGTTTCTGGTCAAATTGTTCCGTTGATGCCCTTCGAAATTTCATCACCGATCAAACCCACATGCCAATTTAGTCTATTATGCATTACAATGGGAGAATTTGTAGAATTGCAACCGAATTAAGTTCTGTACCGAAATAAACCCTAACCCTCGATTTCGTTCTGTAGATTGTGAGAAAAACGAGATTTAGTACTCGATCCCCTTATTACCTTCGCTGATGAACTTGCGTGTTCTGGGCCGTCCGATCGCGGTTAATAAACATGGACGGCCGAGATTAGATCGTGGGGATTTAAGATGTAATAAGTGAATATGTTTTCCAGAATAAGTCCTAACTTGCTAGATTTATTTAATGGCCTTCCCGAATGTATTTTGACTTGAAATTTTAACCATAGATTCCTTATAAAGTCTAGTTTATTTTGATGTAAATTAATGTGGTTTGAGTTTTAAAACATAAGTTATGATTTTTGCAATTTACGAGTATTATGGAATTATTTGGGTAATTTAAAAAGATATTTTTATGAAATAAAATTTTATAATATGACTAAAATGTTATAGTTATTATATTAAATTTAGGAATTTTTGGACAAGGGTAAATAGGTTTAAAAATTATGTTTATGGAATTTTCATAAGAATAACTTATAATTAGGTCTTTAATGTAACAAAAAATTAAAGTATGGTTTGTTAATAAGCTTTTAGGTTGGGGGAAATAAGGAAACTAAATTAATATTTTATAACAGTATGTTTATAAATATTTTGGGTATTATCTTTAGGTGAAGTAAAAGTTGTTTACACATAAATATACTTATATGAAAAAATAAAATGGGAACTTATATTAAATCGAGGTATTAAACTAAACTACATATTATTATTATGGAGGTTAATATGCTGTATTAAACTAGGGCAAACACTTTATTTTATAAACCATATATCAGTTGTGGATATGTCTAAAAGGTATTAAATATAATTAAATACAAAAAGAATTTCTTAAAGAATGTTTTGGATAAATTCTAAGGAAAATATAAGTGTATATGTAAATACATTAGAAGTAAATAAAAGTAGTAACATACCTTATGGGAAGCGTATTAAGAGGGAAAGATTGGGATAAACCTTATTCATACGTGGCGCTTAAAATATCAAATGTTAATGTGACATCTAGGTGGACTATTAGGGGGAGGTACATATCTTAAACCTTAAATAGGTGATAAAGTAAGATTAGCCAAGTGTAACCAAAGGGATTAATTAAACTAAACCTATAATCAGGAGTGGGTAAATGGAATAAGTTAAGTATGCATTAAAGATTTAATTACGAGATCTAGCCAGATCCTTAGGAGGGTGTAACTGTAAAACAAAACTGTAGACTAATAAGAATGGAGGATGTGTAGCGTTATAGTACCTTAACTAATCAATGTTTGGAATACTTTAATTATAGGTGATTAGTGGAGGTAGTTCGCATTTTCAAGTTTGGTTACTGCTTCTACATATACCAGGTACGATTTCTCGTACTCAAATACTTTTGGTGACAAACTTCTTGGAATGTTTTGTGAAACGCTAACTGAGCTTGAATGAATCTCGAAAGGGAACTGTTGTGTGACTAACTCAGCTTGATGTGACTAACTGGGCTTTGAATGTACAATTGACATGATAATTGGTTGTCCTTATCTGGTTACCTCATTAGATATTAACTGCTGAGGGTTTACGCTTCTACACTCTGTAGGACTGAGTGTTTTGGTATTGCGCTCGTGCAGTTATTAATCTAGTGGGAATATGGGAATGTTGGTCTTGGTAAATTCTTCTTTCGACTGTGGATATCATTTCAACCATGAGCTGAGTCTTTGTTGTGATGTGCGCACATCTTCACCGGTAAACAGCGAGGGGCTGTATATCCCCTGTCCAATCGGACGTTGTAAACAGCGAGGGGCTGTATATCCCCTGTCCAGACGGATGTTGTAAACAGCGAGGGGCTGTATATCCCCTGTCCTATCGGACGTAGTCAACAGCGAGCCATCTCTTCCAATTGGTTTCATTCCACCCTTGAGTTGTTGGTTCTTGGATTTCATCTTTCCTTACCTAGTCCTTGTGACTACTTGGGTTTTTCTACTCTTACTGGAACTTAATCTAACTTAAGCATGGGATGTTCACTGACTCCTGGTGTGGTTCTAACTAACTAACTTTATCTTTATTGTTGACTATCTCTATTACTTGCTTGTTGCTTTGCTTTGACTTGGTGATTTGAAGTGCCTTGTCCCTCTGTTTGGATTTAAGAGTTTCTTTCCAAGTTTATATATTGTTTAAAGATTATGTTTTAATTTCTGTTATGAGGATTGTACCAGTTCCATTCTAGGGAACTGACTCACCCCTCCCGGGGTGGGCTGCTTGGTTTCATCTTGCAGGTACGAATTGTTGTACAGGTGGCCACGAAGAGAGTGAGTGTATGGGATGGGAATTAGGAATTTTGGAGAGCTATTGTATTTTGTTATTATTACTTTTACGTTATGTTTTCTCGAGTTCAGACCGTAGCTTTTGTAATATCATAAGTTGTAATTGGTGAGGTTTGGTGCCGGGTGTTTGGAACCCAATGATCTGTAATCGCCTTAGTGTTTTATTTCCGCTGCATTTATGTTAAATAGGGGCGTTACACGGTGCAACTCAAGTGCACGACACAATATTCACACATCTACACATGGTGCAACACAAGTGCACAATACCATATTGGTTCTTTCGCTATCCACATAGGGATATATATATGTCTATCACAAGTATCTCCAATGATACATCATAAGCAAATGTATTCACAAACATAATCGAGTCTCTCGTAGGATACATCACACACATACAAGTGCATAAATGCACATACAACCAATTACAACTAAGTAT
Source organism: Limonium bicolor (assembly GCA_023374045.1). Classification (NCBI taxonomy): domain Eukaryota; kingdom Viridiplantae; phylum Streptophyta; class Magnoliopsida; order Caryophyllales; family Plumbaginaceae; genus Limonium; species Limonium bicolor. Next base: position 299,739,618 of record CM041780.1, read on the forward strand.
GCCCCGCATACGTATCACACGCACAACATTAACAACACAAAATTCTGGTATACCCCAGTGCATGCCAAGAGGCTCTACCCCCCCTTAAAAAGGGTTACGCCGACGTACCCCCACAAGTATACACAAAACTAAGTGGAAATTGCTGGATACTTGTCTCGCATGGAGTCTTTTAACTCCCATGTCGCCTCCTCAATGTCGTGGTTTTACCACAGAGCCTTGACCATTTTAATGGTCTTGTTCTTGGTCTCCCTAGTTTTGGAGTCTAAAATATGAATTGGGGTCTCCTCTTATCTAAGTGTAGGATTCTAGTTCGAGCGTCTCGGACTCTGAGATATGTGAAACACATTGTGCACTCTCTCAAGTTTAACAGGTAAATCTACTCTGTAGGCTAATGGACCCACTCGTTCCGTAATAAGGTACGGTCCTACATACTTCGGCTGACTTGGCCTGCACGTCAGCATATGACTTCTGTCCATTTACGAGGTATAGCTCCCAAGAATCTATGCATTCTCTGATATGTTCCATAGTGTATTAGTATGCTTTTATATTTGATTCCCGTATGTATGGGTGAATGTGATCTACTATCTTGTACATTGCCAATATTATTTCATGGTTGTTTAAACTATCGTGTGTAACACACTTCCATTAATCGCCTCTTTTAGTTTTAATCATTGGCGTTCGTGGCTCCTCAAAAATTTCAAGGCAATTGCGTAAAACACATTTTTGTGACACCCGAAGGTGCATTTTTGTGCTTTAAGGATTTTTCTGGGAATTAATTAGTCGCTATGAGTTCCAAGTGTTTATTGAAATTGTTTATAGTCAATAATAATATGTTAAGGTGTTACATTGAGTTATATGGGGTTATATAAACTGTAAACTCAATTTTCGGGCTAATGGGACACTCCCGGGGTTAAAAGGAGTGTTAAGAAATTAATCCGAGCACTTTGTTAATTTTAGTGAAAGTAGCTCGAGAACCCTCTTTGGAATAATGAATATAGATGATAGGAACTCTTAAATGATTATATTGAGTGTGTCGTGCCCTGCACTTCGGTACCTCCTCCTGAGCACTCCGTGGGTTTATGATGGGGCCCTCATCGGGAACCTCCGAGAGACTCTTTCTGTCTTGAACTGAGGATTTGTCTTGAGAAATTCATCTTAAATGTTCATTAAAGTGTTATAGTGCATTTGGAATGAAGTGTAATTCTTTACTTTATTTTATAAACTATTTCCGGGACTTTCAGGCCTTAAGGGGCCTTTAAGGGAACTCCTGGGTATATTGTATATTTACTCAATTCTAACTGAGGACTTGTGTTTTGCAGGTCATAAAATGATCCTTGATTAACTTCATATGAGTTTTATAACTTATATAACTTGTTTAACTTAAGGTCGGGCTTTAACGCACGTTTTTGACCTTAAGGAGTTTAGGTGCGTTTTAACACCAAAGTGCTTATATACCTTTCTCAGGGTTTAGTAATCCCCTAAATAATACTTATTTGTCATTATTTAAAGGTTAGCGGTATTTCAGTCTACCCCCCTTAAAAGGACTTCGTCCCGAAGTCGTAACTTATACTTATTCATCCTATGGAATCAAGTTCCTCATAACTATTCCTGTATACTTATCATTCTTTGGGTGTCAATACTATATTGACACCTTTACATTCCATCTGTAATCCGAGTGTATGCGATTCATACATATACATAGCCTTACTCAAGACATTCAATATAATCGTAACACAAATAACTTGGTAAATACTGTAAAGTAAATAAGTGCTTCCATAAACATCCAGGTGTTACATAGAACACAACAATAGCCATCCAGGTATTACATAGAACACACAAATAATCATTCAAGTGTCACATAGGACATAACAATAACCAACCAATTGCACACATGCCCAATAATCAAACACAAATAACCATACACGAAACTAGTATAGATTGTAGATATGCCAGTCGCATGTGGTGTTCTACCCCCCTTAAAAGGGTTACACCCACGTACCCCACAAGTATACACAAAAACTAAGAGTAAATTGCTGGATACTTGTCTCGCATGGAGTCTTATACCTCCCATGTCGTCTCTTCAATGTCGTGGTTTTACCACAAAGCTTTGACCATTCTAATGGTCTTGTTCCTGGTCTGCCTAGTTTGGAGTCTAAAAAAAACGAATTGGTGTCTCCTCTTATCTAGGTGTAGGATCGAGCTCGAGTGTCTCGGGCTCTAAGATATGTGATGGTGAGGCACATACTATTTTAGCTAGGAAATGTGAAACACATTGTGCACTCTCCCAAGTTGAACTGGTTAATCTACTCTGTAGGATAATGGGCCCACTCGCTCCGTAATAAGGTACGGTCCTAAATACTTCAGGCTAAGCTTGCCCTTCTGCCCAAATCTAAAAATTCCCTTCATAGGTGACACTCTAAGGAAGACTCGATCGCCTACTGTGAACTCGAGATCTCTCCTATGGACGTCAGCATATGACTTCTGTCCGTTTACGAGGTATAACTCCCAAGAATCTATGCATTCCTTGACATGTTCTAAAGTGCATTTGTATGTTTTTATATTTGAATCCCTTATGTATGTATGAAGGTGATCTACCATCTTGTATGTTGCCAATATTATCTCATGGCCTATTTAAGCTATCGTGTGTAACACACTCCCACTAACCGCCTCTTGTAGTTTTGATCGTTGGCGCTCGGGTCTTGTATTAATATTGGGGCTTACTTAAAATCTCTCTCTTTGATCTTCATCATCTTGTGATTCTGGTATTTGAGTTTACTGTCACCATATTCGGTTTTCATTTTCAATGTAGAGTATGAGCTACGGTCAAGCCGTGCATCTTATGTGTATTATAGAAAGTTTTCTTGACTTATTGATTCACTAATTATTGGTAGTACATACACGATTATTATTGTCTGTTCATCAGGTATACCACAGTAGGGTTCCTGTTAAGGTTTCTAACAAGGTATAGTTTCCTCTCAATTAAACATGTTCCTGCGGTTCGAATCAACTCATGTGAGTATTAGTTTAATGTTTCTACTCTTTATATTCTACCATGTTTATAGGTAGGTTCCCATTTAATATACTGGGTTTGAATTCATAAAGGAAAGACATGGAAGTCGATCTTTCCTTCCAGATGGCAATTTGGCCATAACCTAGAAGGTAGCTTGAGAATACTTTTGTTATAGATAAGTGTCTCTTGATCTCATATTTATTTATTAACATGGTTCATGGAATAATAATAGTTAGTATTTCCCTCACAATTGACTATTTTTCCGACATATGCGGAGTTGTTTTAGTTATTTAATCCTCTCGGGGTAACCTGGACAACTTAACAATTAATTTACACCTTCTACACCTCATGTACTTATTAGTCAAATTTTATCTTAGGTTAAAGACTAGATACTTACGTATCGCTGAAATATTTGTGACCACTTGTAAGGAGTCTCAGGAATCATCCAACTCTGACGGGGTCAGCATCAGTGTTGAACTATCCTTCCACACCATTTTGTGTTTGGTTTTCCCTTGATTTGCCCAGGATCAAATTCGACCTCCCACGTCAAATATCACACAATCACATAATTGTCATTTCCAAATTTTTATCTTATCAAACTTTGTGACGTGCTGAGTACTACATTTTTCTCTTGACCGCTATACTATCAATCCAATATCGGTTATAACCTATACTCGAATCTAGTGTATTCCCAAATCCCCTGTACCATATTCCCTTGATCAAATCATCAAGCGGTGAAGCCAGTTTTTCCTCTTAGCATAAAAGGTAAATTCTTATTAACACATCTAGGCTCATACTGTCTAATAATTATATCCATCATACAAGTAATAAGTTCTGTCATGGACTTGCATACCTTAGAATGCTCTCTTCTCTTTAAAAGACTTATCTAATATTTCACTTATCAGGCTTGATTATTGCCTATACTTTGATTACCATCACTTGGAGCAAAGGCAGTCACAGTTAGACTTCAAGAAAAGTTTTCATAATTCCATCCACAGTTACAGTTCCATAAAGTACTATTTCCTCCGCCTTAAAGCTTGGCTTTCCTCATTTCATCTAAACTCCATAAATCAGGTGAACCATATGTTCAGCCTAGGTTAAGTATCTCTTAATATTAGTACCATCTCAAACTAAGGGTTTCCAGTTTGAATCCTTCGGTTTGGTAACGAACAATCAAAGCTTATTGTTTGTTTCTATCTCTTAGAAACGTGGTTAATCCACAACTCAATGGCTTTCAAAAAAAAGGTCAATTTGGTGTAACAAATATAAGATTTAGAATCACAGGATTTAGTATATAATGTTAGGAAATTTTACGTGTAAAATAATTGTTACAAGCCAACGGGTATGTTTTCCTACTTTTAAATATAACTTCCTCCCACTTTTTGTGTACATCTTAATTCAAACTTTTAATGTAACTTATACTACCTTCACTGTAGGTGTTAAGGAGAGTTATTCGCTACCATATTTGTATTAAAATTTACTTAAGGGGTTTAACCTTGTTTGATTCCTTGCGCTCTTTATTTTTTGCATTCATCAATTGAGCTGTCATAGAAGACATATGCTCGTATAGAACCATAAAGGTAGTGTAGGACATATGCCTCATAATAGGGTAGGTATATTTTCTAATATTTAACCCTCTGAAATATATCAATATTCCTCAACGTTTTAGGTTTGCAACCTCAAATTATATGTATATACGTAGCATTTTGTACTGCTAATTGGGTAATTCTCCTAACTTCAGAAAATATAGGTTCAAAGTTTGTTCTCTCCCCTTCATTAACTAGGAGTCCAGCACTGTTATATTGGTACTAGCTGAGACCCTTGGTATTTGCTCAGGCATTTAAGACCTGTGCTTATCCATGATGGATGTTTTGTTATATATTTTGAGATTCTGTTTTTCTATCGTCATATTTCAAGGTTTCACACAATTTTCTCACGGAGTAAATAAGGGATTGTAAGATTTTCCAGTCCCGCACTGAGCGGTAAGCTCGGTGCCTGGGTATCCCATAGAATTCCAGTGTTTGATTTCTATGTGTAGGTCTTCCTCGAACCCTTCTGGCAATTCATGTAGTCTTAAGTATTTTATATTAATTATTGTATTCCCTTTTTATGACATCTGCTCGTCATTTTAGGCAGGTCATAATTTGTATTTATTGTAAATTTGGACAGTTGACAACGCCCTTCGGCGGGTCAAGAAAAAACCATCTTATTATTTCTCACTGTACTATCTCTCACCCTTTTATCCCAAGGCTATTCTCGGTCTGTATCCGGTTTAATACTCTTAATCCCATGGTACACTAATTTGGATTCTCCACTAAATCTTAACGCGTCTCCTGACTTTAAAACAATCTTGTTCGCCTCATTATCCTCTAATAATCACCGTATAAAAATTCATCATCATCTCCTATCGAGAATGATACGAATGGTATCCCAATCCTTACCCATACATATCATATATAATTTTAAGTTTTGATCCACTCCCACTTCCTGGAATATAAAATCCTCCAAGGCCTATCGCCAAAGTTCTTCATTCTATTATAATAGTTATTTGTTCACCTATAATTAAATATTATTTGAGTAGGATCATGTCGTGTTAAATTACTTGGCATTATGCCTCTGGGTATTCCCGAACTTCGCTCATATAAGCTCAGGTGACTACGATCTCTTAGGTAAGGGAAAACAAATATCGAAGTATCCTATTAGGTGAGAGGTTACCTAAGTTAGGTCTCTCTAAATTGATACTTACTAATCACATATAAGTCTCATCGACTGATAGATATAAACACACATTTATGCATCATGCATTAGGTTTAAGTTCTAGGCTTACCGGTTTCGCGCTGAGCACTAGCCTCAGCGCCTGAAGTTCCCATTGTGTACCGGGTATTTCTTCATTGAACTATCCCCTTTCCCTTCCGACTCCCAGATGAGGATGGTTGTCCTGCCGGTCCTCTAGCATAGGTGTTGTTCTGCGGTGCCTGGCCTATCTTGGTCCGCCCGCCTCGATAACTGGTGCTCTTTGTGAACCTCTAGCTCCCTTGTATACTCGGCTCCCTGGATTTGAAAAGCATTCATACTCCCCGTGACCTTCCTTTTTGCAATAGCGGCACTCCACCTTCCTTCCTGCGCAATCTACGCCTGGGTGATCATTTCCACAGCGTTTACAGTAATAGTGACGTCGGGTTGGCTTATTGCCTCTAGGTGGTGCTGTTCTTAGTGGCTGAGCTTTAATAGCTGGGCTGGTCAGACGAGGGACCTGCTCCTTCGTCTTCTGACGATGGAAATCATTCCGCCCCTTCTTCTTTTCAAAGAATTTCTTCCCCTTCCTGTAGTAACCGCCAGAGGTTGCTCCACCATCATCTCCTTCAATACTCTTTCTCTTCTTTCTTTCTGCGTCGGAGTAGTCGACTCCTGTATATAGTCCAACAAACTGGTGATCCGTGCGTAGTACTGGTCAACTGTTTGACTCCCTTGGATTAAGGTCTCGATCTCTTGCCCTTTCCTCTGCTTTAGGTGTTCGGGGTAGAATTTCTCCCGCAACACTTCCACAAACGCTGTCCATCCAAAGTCCGGTGTAGCTCTACGGTGGCCCTCCACAGACCGCCACCAAATGTCAGTTGTGTCCTTCACGTTGTACGCGGCGATGTCGACCTTCTGGTCTTCTGGAACTCCAACAGCTTTGAACGCCTTCTAGTGCTCCACTATGAATTTCTCCAGTGCGGCGGGGTCTGGTTCCCCTGAGTAAGTCGGTACTCTCGCGTCCGCAACGCTCTTCAACCAGTTGGTTTCCCTGGGCTGCGGCGGGTGGGGTATGGCTCCCGTAAGTTGAGCTCCAAGTTGCTGTGTGAAGGCCGCAATGGCTACTGCTAGGCCTGGTACTTCTGGAACATCCGCCGGTGTCTCGCCACTGTGTCCACTGTTGCCTCCATATGGTCCTCCTTTTGTCGACATCTATAGTATATTTTTATTACTCGGTTGCTACACCGTATTACGTACACATTCACAAACATGTAAGATAACTAAGTACTAGCAATATAGATATCCTAGATTTTCTAAGTCACGAATCCTCACAGACGTTTCCCGTATTCCCCAAATATCCTATGCGCATATTCTTAACTCAGTATCTTTCATCAGAGCGGTACTCCGCTCTGATACCACTTTTTGTAACACCCCTAATCCTAAACATGTAATAACGTCGCAAGTCGTAGCATAATAGATAACAATTCGCGGCGGAAAATAAAACTATCTACCTTGGTGTTACACGCTGTTACTCACCCTTGTGAGCAACAAGGCATCCTTACTCTTTCCAACAATATAACTCTACACGCTGTGATGAACAGATACTGAGCACTCTAATTATTACAAACCAAATCCAACTAAATGGGCAACTAACTGAATACAACAACCTCCTTAATACAATACATAATAAAACCAACGGTGTTTGCTGAAAACACTTCAGCTACCCCCGTGTCCCGCACTCCGGCTTGAGTCTTCTTCAACAACCTGGAATTTTTGGCCCATTGAAGGGCTCAGCATGTACGTTGCTTGCCAGTTAAGGTTTTGTAAGAAGAATCTGCTAAATACTATCTAGTTAATGAAATGGCTTGTAGATTTTAATAGCCCATAATGATTAGTATTAAGGAATTATTAGTAGTTGTACACACCCAGTAGTTAGTTGTTGAGTTTTAACTAAACTTAGGCTGATGTAATATATTTGTAATTAATTATTAATAAGCCTCTATTTTACTAACTCACTAACTAAATTTATAATTTTGGTATAACCATTTAATATTACATATTGTCTCCTTCATTTATGTCCTCTTCAAATATGCTATATCTTATGGCATATTTCATCCTTTATCACTATTTATTTTTCTCCTTAGAATTACTCTCTTTTTAGTCCAATAGTTCATGTGGGGTTTAATAACCCTTTTGTACTATACATATTTATTTATATAAATATATTCAGAGGTTGTATAATTTTTCGTAATCATTTTAGGGCTCATTAGCCTTTATAATCTAATGATTAACCCTTGATTAAATTATATAATACTTTGGGGTATTTCAATGCCCCTGACAATGACGAAACTGCTCCCCATGCCCCGGAATACGCTGATCAAGCCGGAATCTCTCATTACTTGATTGAAGTGCCCCTCACAACACCAAAACCTCATAGACCCTAACTAGGGGGTCAAAATTTTGGGTATAACACTCAGACTCCTGACCAGCAGATAACCCCTCTCTGATCTTACACAACTCGGCATTGAGCTCTTGACTGGCCTTGATCCGGTCGATCAAGGTAGGCTGAATCTGCAACTCTGCCAATAACCCAGACCTCTCTGGACGGACGACCCAGACACCCATACGCTGCAACTCAAGAGCAGACCTCTGCACAGCAGACAAAGAAAACAGGTTCAGACGGACCCGTCATACTAAGCGCATCAGCAACAACATTTGTAACACCCCAACATATAACTTAAGCATATACGTTAACAGCAGCGGAAAACCATAACTATACCATACCCAAAATAACTGGTGTTACACGCCGTTAGCCACCCACGTAGCTAACAAGGCAGAATACTTTCATTTGTATCGGTCTGATGAACAGACTCCCGAGCATAAGACTAATAACCATAAATACATCAACATTTACCGAGTATAAATATTTACAACCATCACTGTATAACTGTTATACCAAAATATACTACCCCGGGAGCACAGGCGCATCCCGGGTTCAACATCCAAAAGATACTAAAAGTATTTCATTTCACCTAGAATCTAAAGCCACTCTGCTTCCTTGATCCTCATCCTGCAAATAAAAATGGAGCCCCCGAGGGGGTCAACAACCCTTGGCTGGCATGGTTAACGTGCAGCCCGCTGACTACCGGGATACACGCAACTAATTGTCATGATAACATGACATTGATTTTAACATACAACATACATGGCATAGCAAGAAATATTACATCAACATCACATACATAACATCACAAGGACGGTTCACTTTAGGAACCAAACCAACTTAGTCAGATCACATGGAGAGCCTAGAGAATGTTGCCAACCTCATACTAAGCTCGTTACACAAACTCATTACTGTTCTGTTAATTGAACGAGTAATTTAACTCACAGGTGGATCGGATATTTTGATCCGAACACACCGTACATATTTCCCCCTAGACCGATCATCAGTCAGAATAGGTAAGCTTTGGGTTAAGCTAGTGGGAGATCGTAATCCAAGAAGGAAAACAACCATAAAATAAAGAGAGTCGAATCTGATACAGATATCTACTCCCGTACATACACGCGCGACTAGAACGACCGGATTCCTCACTCCCCGGTTAACACTTGTTAGAAGTCCCATTGTTGGAACTTAACACAATAATCACAAGTAAGTACTTAGGTCCAGTTAGACACACAAGGGAGGTGAGATATAATTCGATAACACAAACCACAACCAACACATACATAGCCGTGGTTAAATAACAATTAGTACGCATTTGAGGTTACCGGTATCGGTACGCACACATCATAATAACAACAATGACTGTAAACTCATTCCATGGTTTAATCTTACGAAGTCATTAACACACAGAAAAACAAACAACACACAAGCCGGTGTAAACCGGTAGGCAACAGACTGCAAGAAATCCATACCGTACACCTTGAGAGTGGCTAGCTGTAAATCTCGACTGTCGTCCCGACTCTCATCCCGACTATCCTGATCCTATAATTGGACCAACCGAGAATGTCATTTACTCATTGCACTCATTTTAACAGTTTCTCGTATTACGTTTCTCTCGTATACGTTTTCCTCTTAATTAAACTTACCCATTATATATGTGTGTGCATATATTTATATATAAGTTCTCACAAGTCTTAATAACATTTAACAACATCATCTCAATTCTACAAACACTTCCCAAGCTTTATAATACAACAACCATTTATAATTCCAACCTTTTGGAACAATTATTCCAATCCTCTAATTATACATATATATATATGTGTGTGTGTGTATATGCACATTAGTTTTATACTAAACCTAATACCTCTACTAATTTGTTAGGACAAATTCCTTACCATATTGGTCTATCACTTAATAAACTTACTAAAAGTTATTAAGCTCAACCACTCCAATGTTACCCATCATATATACATATATAAAACTCTAATTCCTCATATAATTAATATCAATCTTATCACTTATAAATTATTACCGATTTTATAGGATGATTCCTTAATAAAATCCTTTAACCTCTTTTACAACTTACCAATTTAATGTCTAATTATTTATGGTTAGTCCAAATCAATATACTAATTTTATTATACACTTCTAACTTAGACTTAAGTCCACTATATATAAAAAAATGATCAATGGGCTAAAGGTGCAATTTGACTACCCAGCCATTTAATTCAATTCCCTTTTTATTTTACATCCCATCATGGTTTGTCATTTATTACTTCAATGGACTATCTCCTTTTATTTCCTAAATCCAATTCCTTATAATTATTCTTATTGACCAAAGCTCAATTTTATATTCAGATTTCTTTCACTTCTAATTTGGGCTTTGTACTTAAGCCCTCAAATCCAATTTACTAATTTTAACTTCAGCCCAAATGATTATTTCCTAAACCCAATTTAATTTGTCTAATTTACTTAGCCCAATTGACTAATCTAATTCGAACTTAACCATTCAAAAATCCCTAAATCGATTTAGCCAATTTCAGAAACCCCAATACACATTCTGATTTCCAAATTGCCCTTAACTTTTCTAGAAATTACAAATTGACCCTACTTTTCTGATTTACGTTTTTAGCCCCGATTTTTCTCAATCTAGGTTTTCATCCATAATTTTCAAGTATTTATTATTTTGCCCCAAAATCAATTCATAACCTAATTCACAAAATTCAGAACCCCACATCGATCGCAAAACCTAATTCGAAGTCCTTATTTTATCTACACATACACCCTAATTTGAATTCGTTTTCGTTTTTTTTTTTCATATTCTAGTTTCGGAACCCCAATTAAGTTCTCAAACCATAAATAAATTTTTCTGACAGTTTAAACTTGTTACTCATACAATTTCCACACCCAGAACCCTAAATCAATTTTAGGGCTCCAACTTTTACGCAACAGAACACAACATATCATAGCAATTTGAGTTTGCCCGAAACAAAACCGGTTTCGAATGTCACACTACACCACAAAAGTTCACGGTTTTGTGAACACCATCCACCAGATTCAATAATTGGACCATAATAGCATCCACAATCGCCCAAAACTAGCCAGATTTTACAAAGTTCACAGGCAGAATCGGACTTAAATGCCGATAAACATAGAAGAGAATTTCTACCAGAGATTTTGGTTTATAGATGAACACTTAATCTACCCTAATTTTCGGACAGCACAGAGAAGAAGAAAAATATACACCTTAGAAGATTTCCAGAAGGGGTTTCAGCCTCTCAAACTCTCAGCACTCTCAATCTTGGTCGACATGGCACCGCACCGAGTTTCACTTCAAGCTTCGGGTTGAATCCATGCTTGAGCATCAGCATATTCACTTCCCAGATTTCGACTTGCCTACTCTTGAAGGTGCGAATACAAGAAGAGAATGAAGAGGAGTCATGTTCCTTGATTGGCGGTGTCGAGCAGCAAGAGGAGAAGGAGGACGCTGTCGAGTCGTGTTCGCCAGTTAGGGCTTGCAATTTTGTGTGAGAATGAAGATGAAGGAGGTTGGTGAGAATAGAGGCAGCGTGTTTGTTTCTTGTCGGCTAGGGTTGCGATTTCTGTGAGAAAGGAGGGTGAAGGGAGTCAAGAGAGGCGCAGGAACTGAATGTCGAGAAGTAGGAGAAGAGGGCACGAGCATGTTTTCCTCATTTCCAGTTAAGGTTGATTCTCACCGTAAGAAGGGATAGTGAAAGAGTGGGTTGTGTTATAAGTTTTTGTTTTGTTGGGCCGATACTACCGTGATCGATTGGGAGACTGGGCCGGCCCATGGTTGGTCGGCCCATTATTAGTAATTTTACAAAATAACAATTCTAATATCGCTTCTAACTCATTTTAAGCCTGTTTTCTATGCCATCTGAAACACGATGTCCCGTTTAACGAGACGAACAATTTTATGACTCCAAATTTATACTTTCAAACAATAAGAATTATTGTTATGTAAATATTTAATTAATTATAATTTAATTCCTAATTGGTTTGCGTTTTGTCATTTTAGGCGAAAACACGACGTCTTTTATTCTGACTGTTTAACCAATTCTCCAATGCCTCTAAAATTACCCAAATAATATTATAAGGTATCTAATATTCTGACACGTTTTTGAGGTAAAACGATTAGTTTTATTTTCGTTTACATTGTTTTTTTTTTCCTAAGCCTCCTTAACGTCGTTTTAGGTTTTGTTTATGTTTCCAAAAGACTTTTAGGGTTTAATTAAATATTAAATTATTCCCTTGTACTTATTTAAGGGTATTTAATTCCTTAATCTCTAATTAATTACTTTTATTTAATTAATTCATGTTTAATTAAAGTAATTAAGGTTTGGGATATTTCATTCGCTCTACCAAGATGGTAGAGGATCTCCAAATCATAATCGTGCAACAACTCCAGCCACCTCCTCTGCCTCAAGTTCAACTCCTTCTGAGTGAACAAGTACTTGAGGCTCTTGTGGTCCGTATACACTTTACACGAAGCTCCATAGAGGTAGTGCCTCCAAATCTTCAGAGCAAACACTACTGCAGCTAGCTCCAGGTCGTGGGTCAGATAGTTCCTCTCGTATGGCTTAAGCTGTCGAGAGCCATACACTACTACCTTCCCATGCTGCATCAAAACACAACCAAGTCCCTTATGGGACGTATCACAGAATACCTCCAGACCCTCGGTCCCCTCTAGAAGCGTCAAAATTGGCGCAGACGTCAACCTCTTCTTCAACTCCTAGACGCTTTGCTCACAGGCCTCACTCCACTCAAACTTCACCTCCTTCTATAACAGACGAGTCAGCCGAATCACCAACTTAGAGAAGCCATCCACAAACTTACGATAGTAGCCCACTAGTCCAAGGAAGCTACGAATCTCACCCACATTAGTGGGTCTGGCCCACTCAGTAATCCCTTTAATCTTCTCCGGGTCCACGGAGATACCTTCCTTGGAGACCACATACCCCAAGAATACCACCTTGTCTAACCAGATTTTACACTTCTTCAGCTTCGCGTACAGCTCCTTCTCCCTCAGAGTCTGGAGAGAGGTTTTAAAAGTTCCCATCCTCCTTTATTCCAAGGGGGTGATCCCCTATTTATAGTGTTTCTCATGGGCCATCTGGCACGTAAATATCTTGGTAAGCCTACAAAATATCTCATAAATATCCTATCCTTACTTCCCCACTTTGACTACTCGCGTCCAAATTGTACCCTTAGCGACCGGTCACAAGCGACCGGTCGTTACTTATACTATGCCTAGTATTTCTAGCGACCGGTTATAGGCGACCGGCCGCTGCCCGGTCACGGCTGCTATCTTGCCCCAGGCACCCGGTTGGAGTGACCGGGCGCTCCTTTGTGCTTTCTTCCTACCATCCGCCCGGTCGAACTGGCCCGGTCGTGGCGAGCTCTTCTTTCCTCCTTCGTTCTGGTGGTTCCTGCTTCTTCTAAGGCTTCTGGCATATTTTCCTCTCTTCATCAGTCCCATAAGTTCTACTTTTTGGCACATAAAAAAGTGGAACTTACAAAAAAGAAGATACAAATTTACATGCTTTCTACCTTTTCCTTCTCTTATCTCCTAGTCCCACAAGTTCTTTTTCTTTAGCTTTTACAAAGAAAAATGAACTTACAAAAAGGTTTGTACAATCAAAAGTCCCACAAGTGTCTTTCTTCTGAATCTGACAAATTGGAAATTCTGGGTCATAAATCTTTGAGATAATATATCTTGCTGGGTGGATCCAACAATATCTTGGATGAATCCCCTGATGTTCTGATATATAATATTTAAGAAGGCCAAAATCCAGAAATCCAGAAGTCCATAATAAGATATTCGTAAAGAAGACCAATGGTTCTGATAATAAGAACCATTCCCTTTTTGAAGGGTATAATGATCCAATCCTTGCTCATACTAACCAAAGAGTGATAATTCCCTTAAAGGGAGAATAAAGATAACATATTTTCCCATCTTTGCTTGTGCTAGCCAAAGAATGGTACTTCCTTTTAATATATTTTCCCATCTTTGCTTGTGGTAGCCAAATGATGGTACTTATGATCATACCCTTCTGAAGTGTTTCCTTTTAGAAGGTATTGGATCGAAGTACGGTGTGGCGTCCCACACCTAATAATTCACCCATTACAGGCGACCAGAGCTCCTGATGGATCCAGAGATGAGATTTTTTGGTGGCTCTATTGTCGGGTTTCTTTTCAACCCAAGGTGGCTCTATGGCCGGGTTTCATTTCAACCCAAGGTGGCTCTATGGCCGGGTTTCATTTCAACCCAAGGTGTTACTTTTTTCCAGAGGGCCTATGAAAGCACCATGAACCAGAGGGCCTGTGAGAGCGCCATGGATTTCCATCTCTAATGAGACGACCAGAGGGCCTGTAAAAGCGCCATGGATTTTGATAATACTTTTGAATTTTTGCTAACATTTGAAACATTCCAAGAAGTAGCTTAGTGATTATTGTTGGTTTGTAGAAAGATTGATGTTAACCCAGATATTTTGTCTAGTCCCGCGCTAGTATGTATGTCGTTTGTACCTTTGTTGCAGGGTCTCTCGTCCAGGGAAGAATTAAATGAGGAAAGGTCGTTGCTCACAATTAGGTGATGTATGAACAATATCTTGTTATTCGCTTTTTGAGACTTTTTTTATATGCCTTGGAGTGGTGTGCTTGTTTAAGCCTTTGGTCACCATTACTTATTCTTTGGCCATGTCGGGTTGAAAACGAGGGACCAATATTCTGGACTGAAGACCGAGCACGGCAGCTATGTTCAGCCTAGACCGGAAAATGATGTCTTGCGGATGAGAACGCTATCTCTTGACCGGTCGTAATCCAGAACTCATGGTAGGCATACGCAAGGAGAACTCCATTTTTTTGGCCGGGTATGACTTCAACACAGTCGGTAGTCATATGTTGCGTGCCTAACCAACTGATCTGAAACTGAGGCGTTGCCCACAGCTGGAGAAAATTGTTCCCAGAGTCATGGTGGCTGCTGTATTTTGTTGCAATTTGAGGTCTTTGTTTATTCTTCTTTCACTTTACGCCCGGTCATAGTGGATTTTCCCGATGCGGAGAGCTTCATGACCAGTCCTAAGTTTGCAGCTCCAAAAATCAGATTGTCACTTCGAAACTGAATGGACTTCAATGTGAAACATGGTATCTTTGAGTCCCAAAATGTGGCAGAATTTGATGCTTCCATTTTCTCATTACCTCAGCATGAAAGCAGTAGAAAATAGTAAGAAAAACATTAGTCGTAAGGCAAAACTACTATAACATAGGGTAAAGATTGGAAACAGTCTAGCCTTTTTACTGCACATTTTCTATTTGGGGGCAAAAAATAAACAAGTTTACCAGATTCTAGCGTAATCATTTTAGCCTTAAGAACTTGCTAAACACGTTTAACAATAACAGCGCAGATTGGACATTATAGAAAACAAACAATACTGTACACAAAGGGTACTGATCAGAACGAAGTTACATGCACACTCTTATCAGCAATGATATCAGAAGTAAAGTCAGCTTATAACTTTTAGTTCTAGGAGAAAGATAGATAAAAGCCAGACCTCACATTCATTGAAGAAGCTAGATAGTTTGGATTAAAGCCTTTTGCTTAATCTAACAACAATAATCATGTTTCTGAAGATGAAAATATAAGCAAAGCCAAGCTTACTGATAGCAGCTAAACATATGGGCTATATCAGTTACTTTTTATTTAGATAATTTGATAATGCAGTGGTAATAACGTTCAAGTGTGGAAAAGCAAGCAGCACCACGCTTATTATTTTCTGAGAAAGGATGCAAAACACTGTGTGAAGTTTAAGAATTAAACTATTTGTTCAGACGGATACAACTATATTTTGAGAAGAAACTTTCTTCATATTCTTTTTATCAGATCACTAGTAGTGTCTGAGGATAGAGTGAAAGTGCAATTGGAGTAACAATGTTTATGACATATTGCTTTTAATCAATCGCAAATCAGAGAAAATGCAAGTTAAAACATAGATTACTATGAATTTGAGTAGTGATTTTATCAGATAGTGGACGGTATAACAGTTGGAACCATGTATCTATAAAATAAAAAGTCCAATATAAGAATTCAGATCAGGCAAAATCACACTACAAGTCAATATGCTTATATATTTTCTATCCGCAAAACTCGATTCACCTGAAAGGATAAAGAAACAGTGTAGCAGTTTTCTTAAAACTAACCACAAAACAGGCAAGGAAATGATTTGAGACCTTTTTTAAATATTGCACTGTTGCCTTTTGCAAACAGTAATAATCAAGGAGATAACTAAGGGAAACATATGATTGCGTACTTGGACCAAAATATGTATAATAACGGGTGTGAAATAGGTTACTCTATCGGTCATTTGAAATAAGCGTTCATATTAGTTTATAGGCGTGTAAAACGGGTGAAAATTGTCACCACTAATAAACCTTTTTATGGGAAAATTTATAGAATGTAGAAGAAACAGCCAAACGTAGCAGAACTAGCAGAAACAGTAGAGTAAACAGAATTGATTCAATCACCCTTGCCAGTTTAAAAGACTGTAAACGATTCTGCTAAGTCTAAATGATGACAAAACACCCTTATCTGGAAACAAATTAGAAGATCACATAGAAGGTTTAATTTAGAAAGCAGGAAACTCCATTCCTAAAATGCCAGTCTTGCTACCCAATACTTTGGTTTCACATCACTGAGAACAGGTTCTAAGATGAATGCACCACACAAATATGATAATGCATAACCTCTTTTTGGGCCAAAGTTTTTAGATTTAAATTAAAATAGGTGAGGTAATTGCAAGATTTGAGATACCAAATAGTAAGAAGAAATTTTAACAGTAAAAGGGAGCACTAATTTCAGCAACAAACAGATACATATCCACAGACAGATAACAAGGCTCAAAGAAGTTTTTTGAAGCAACCTATAGCGGTAGAAAAGTTTGATGCCTTAGTGTGAAGTATCTGAATGGCAAGGATAATATTAATAAGAGAAGAATTTCAATCATCCCTATATGGTAATCCAGAGAGAGGTGTATACTGAAGTAAATTCTTTTTTTTCTCTTTTTTTTAAGATCTTAGTTTTTATTGAATACCCTTGATTTCATATTGTAAACCTTTAAAACTGAAGTGGGCTGTGCCAGTAGGTCAAAAGCGCAGAAATGGACATGAAGTATAAACTTGGACTCTGAGTAATAAAACTGAAGTAAAATATCATTTTGAGTCCAAAAATAAACTAAATGATTTAACCCAGGTTTTTTAACGCACATCTAACAACATGCTATCTTGTTACAATAGAAAACTATGTGAAGCAATGCCCTGAATGACCTTATATCTACTAATGTGTGTAAAAGTGTGGTGTTTAACATGAAATGCCTAAGCAGCACAACTCAAAATTACACGGTCCACAACCACTTGAAGTAGTAATGTAATGCAGAGGAAAGACTCATTTAATTATCTAGGTTCGTATTAGTTAATAACAAAGCTGGACCAGAAATGTTTTGTGAAAAAGGCACTAGAATACAAGTCATAAGAAGGCATTTGATCCTGAAACAAAAACTTAATTGGAGCAGTAGGAATGACCAAAAATCATGTGGCGGATAAATGTTGTAAAACAATTTGAAGTGAAATAAAAAACGAGAATGCGTGCCATAGCTCTTAATGGAGGGTTAAAAGCAAAACACGGACAAGCTTAATCATGTTCCTAAGGTAGTACAACAGAAGGTAACAACTGAAGTATAATTATGTTTTATGCGATTTTAGAAAAATGATGGAGATGAAAACAAAGAGATGGGTTTGTAGTTTACCATATAAGACAAAATGTTAATACAGAAACCAGGTTTGTACAAGTATGAGGAATAATTCAAAGGTTGGCGTGACATAACCTTCTTAGTTTAAACAGAGATAAATCAAGTTTTGTAAAATCAATCATGACCAGTTTTGCACACTAATTCTTTATAAGAGGTTGGAGTTTAACCAGTTTGCATCATTGTCCTGTGATCGACTTACCACTAAAATGGGCTTAAAGTAGATTAAGCTACTGTTGCAATATAAGAGTAGAGAGCTAAAATTGGTGTTACCACAAAGTAATTATGTTAATGGCTTAGAAGGATTAATTTGCTGAAACATAAAGATAGGCAGATCAATTGCTAATCCATCTATCAGGCCTTACTTCTTGTGAAGGATGCACAGAAATACACACATCACAAGAAAGCACTTAACCATGTTTTTTTGAAGTGTTGAGGCAGGAGTTTTCATTGAAGCAAATAAAAACGACCCAAAAGTTGCACGGAAGATGTTTCTGGGCAAATTCTTATTCGTTTGACAATCGTATTCAGCTTGTTCGGCACACACAAGGGATATGAGTCACACCTTAGCATCACAATTATATAAACAACTGTAAACTCGTTACATGACTTAAATCTTACAAGGTCATAAACATACAGAAAAACAAACAGCACACAAGCCAGTGTAAACCGGTAGGCAACAGACTGCAAGAAAACGATACCTTGGTCCTTGCTTCGACTGGTTTCCACCTTTGGAGAATCCTATACACATTTAGTAACGTCGGTTAATTTAACGTACTACTCCGTTGATAACTTATTACTTCACATTTCTAGTTATTTAACTTTCACATTTTATTATAACTTCTCACCTTTTAAATTGTCATTATTCACACCTAACATGCCTTAGACAACCTTATAACATCATTACTTACTAATCCTCATCATTAGGCATCATTATTTAACCATAAACTTAACTTTTTAAGTGGTCCGGGATTCGGTCCCAACTAAGGTCCCGGACCTTGTCATTGTAAAACTCTCGGGCTGATTACAGGTAGTGGTCCGAGACTTCATACAGGTCCTAAGTCCCGGACCAATGTAGGAAAAAACTCTCAGGGGTATATTAGGGGGTGGTCGGGGTCTTAGTACAAGACCTAAGTTCCGGACCACAACGACTTAGAAACTCTCGGCCTCTTTTAATGCATGGTCCGGGACATTACCCAAGACCTAAGTCCCGAACCACTGTTACAGATTTTACATTTAATCATTTTCTAAGTCTTATTGCAATGGTTTCCCACATCCATTAAATGTATAAACTTCCCAATGATCCTAGGTATATTCTAATGCCAAAATACCACCTTAAACTCACATAGTTCCTTGTCTAACTTGTTACCCATTTTCTTATAAAATTCACCAACACTTATAACATTTCTTACTAGGTTTCTAAGTGGTGATTCTCACCTATGATAAACACTATCCTAAAATGCTTCCTCACCAACATAACATCATCTCCCACGCATCTTTTCTTACTTTCCTAAACTCCTAGATGGTGCCTAAGCCCTTTTTGCTTCCTAGAACACCTTAAGACATTCCTTGGCCTCTAGTAAAACACCTAGTTATTTTTAACACTACCTAGTTATCCAAAGCTTACTTAAACACTTAGAACTTCTTGTACATTACCTAAATTTTGACATGGGTTCTCCTAGAACATTGCTATACCAAAACACATTGTTTTTCACCATTTAGCATTCAAGAACATCTAAATCCATCAACAACATTCTCACACACAAAACTTCACCCAATTACACCACATCACAATATAGTGCATAATTTAAATTGCTTGGCACTTAGGCCCATAAGATGCATAAACCTTAAACACTGAATTTCCCATAATATATTTACCTTTGACCTGTAAATACATACAATAATTCATATGCCCTTTAATAGTCTCCTTGTAGACTGGGTATTCCTTCCAGTTATCATGCTTTACTTCAATATCTTCGAGACATATCCAATGTCTTTTTCAGTCGTTAGTGCTTTTCGAACTTTTAACTCTTGATGGTTCTCCAGTAGTGAGTTCTTGACTCCTTAGCTTGTAAGCTTATCTGAGTTTCCTTTGCTCGTTCCAGGTGTCCAGCTGTTTGGGTTTGAATTTACTCATGGTCCGTAGAACGGAGTTGACTACTTCCTGTGTTTCATACACTACATGTATACATACGTGGGGTACCTTGTTAGTACGTTACCACTTACCTGACAATATGTCAGGCCCGCAAGCTCCTTCGGAGTGCGGTCGTCCCACATCCCATATTTGGGTACACTCGTAGTGCTCGTCACACACCTAGGTGAAGTATTCTATTGTCAAGTCCTATTGTATCATTCTATGATACTCACTGTAATTCCTTTGGTTTGGTTTTAAAAATCCGAGGTTTCAAAAGATGGGTTGTGGTTTTTTTAAAGAAAAATTTGGGTTTGGAAATAACAGCTAGGTGTGAAAAGAAATTCTTCATGGCGTTGCCATGTCTAAGGTCTTGACCAAGTCCAGCTTCCCGCTGACTGGTATGTTCTTAATATAATGGTCGGGCCATCAGGCCTTTCCAAGGTTTCGCTGTTTCAAATTCTTAGGATTTGTGATCTTATATTTGCTTCAATCCTCATGGTGGTACTTTAGTAGGTACTTGTTGGTCATTAGAAGTCTTCCAACTGTCTTGTAGTCGCTGCACTTGCTGCACGGGTAGGTTGTTTTTCAGTTAACATATACCGGTTACGATATCGTTTCCATCCATATTTGGTGGTCTTATTTGATCTTCCTTTGATCCTTGATCTGGTGATTAATCTCCGGAGTTGTTTCTCAGTGTACTTTACATGGTTGTCATCAATCCGGGTGTCTTACACCTTCACTGCGGTTAACGAGACTTGTCTTGTCTTAAGGAACCACGTTGTAGTCCTATATGTGTATGTTTTATGAATACTTTATTGTCGTCTGAACTATGTTGTTCGGTTATTACTGCCTCTTGGCGTGTAGGTTTGGTATTAATCCAACCTCGACTAATTCCATAGTTTGTTCGTATACCGTTATTGGTATTATCAAACATTACAGTCTGTAGACTCTCTTGTCTCGGGCTTATTACTCTGTTTTTCGCTCTACTACGCGGTTGTGCTTCCCTTCTCGCCGGTTGCGCATGGTTCTTGCGACTGCGAGGCATGTCGCCCCATGGTGCCATAAATTTCATTATCCTACATTTAGGATCTTCAATCTCCCGGCATTAAGTGCGGTCATTGGCATTTAACGGGAACCGTCTTCGGGACTTCCAGTTCTTGGACTTTTCCGTATGACAAGTTCTTTTCCTAATAAGGTTTACTTTTTGCAACTGCTAGATCGGGTTTTACCCGAGTGTGAGAGGTCTTTCCATCTCTCTGGCGTTCTCCTCCCAATGTAATGCCGTGGGTTGTGAAGGGCGGGTATGGTTGTTGTAGGTTTCCAGTTCGTACGGAAGTTCCTATCTAGCGTACCTCACACGCTAACACTCAACCCTTAGCTCTAAGTCTCTAATTCCAAACTTGGTATTTTCCTAAACTCGGTATTTCATCCTTCAGAGCGATACTTCGCTCCGATACCACATTTCGTAACACCCTTACCGCTAATACCGACATTACTGTACAAATACTTACCTTCGCAGTGGATAATACATACACAACGACGGGTGTACAATGCCGCTAGTCACCCACATGACTAACAAGGATAGCTACATTACTACATACCATCGGTCTGATGAATTGAACATATCGAGTACTCTACACAATACATTACTTCCCATCTCATACTCATATCATAATCCATATACAACTCCAATACATTACCATACAGAGTCTACTACAATCCTTAAATTACCGATATAGTTTGGACTTCCAAATTCGCATTACAATACAAATACAAATCCGATAATTCAACTACCCATGCTTACATAGCAGCCCCGTTCTACACTCCCGAACGGCGGTCAGCTTCAAATACCTGTAAAATAAAAACAGTGCTTCTAGGGGCTCAGCAAAATTGTTGCATATGAAATTCGCATACCCCGCGTGCTAACTGGGGTACGCCGACTAATTGGGTCGAATAAACATGGAGTTCGTTTATTTCACACATACATGTTGATACTACATCATCTTACACAAGCAACAATACTTACCTACATCTACAAGATTCAATACTTACTAAGGAAGACAAATTGTCAGTCAACCGCTCATGTTAGTTATTCATTCATCTGGTTTAATCGGATGCTCTCTTTCTTCTCATTCTGGTTCTTAAGTCTTACACCAACTTAGTCCTACTTACTTGTTGCTTTACTCACACTACACTCATTACCTTACTCATTACTTACTCGCGCTTGCTCGATACTCTTTACTATACTAGTACTTACTCATCACTCGATGCGCAATACTTACTCCCACATACTCAGTACTCCGTACTCTTTACCTTACTCATATTTACTCATTACTCGGTACTCATTACATACTCATACTTCCTTCTTACTAAATACTCATTACTTTACTCATACATACGCATTACTCAATACTCAATACTTTGGCCTCCGGGCAGAGTCATACACAAGACTCGCCACTGGGCCTACAAATACAAAGGGCTATACACTTAGCTCCTCAAATACTCAAATGTCCGTTTTTACCGGACTACTCAAATTCCCAACACTTCTCTCTCAGAGTATCTTACAATCGCATGGATTAGCCTAGAAGTATCTCTCTCGATAATCTCCACTAGCTTAGGGAATTACCACCATCTAGTATTCTCAGATTTAAGGGTTTCCCCAACATATCGAATACTCTCATGTTCGGGACATTACTTACATTAGTCGGTTCTCTTACCGTTATCAGGAGGTTACTAGTCCCGTACACTCTCTCACATCCTAGTGAGCTCATTGGTTTGCATTATAGTTTCTTCGTTCGTTAGTTTAGTGCGTTTCTACGTTTCCGTTAGTTCACAACATGACTCTTACTACGAGTCACTAATGACAAGACTCATCTATGAGTCGGTCTACGCACTAAGTCAAGCCACATAATCAATCAAGAAGGGTTAGCTCATACAACATACAGTAAGACATACAATGAAAGGCAATAAGCCATTTTCATGCTTTAATCTTGATTAGCCGGCATACAGCACACAAATCAGAGTAACTCGGTTAGCATACGGGGCATTAGAAAATCATACCTTTCACCGGGGTTAACTTTACTGGGTGTTCTTACGTTCCTTGGTTCCTAGTTGTTCCTCGTGTCTTACTCTTTAACCACTAATTACAAGTCAAATGGTTCTATTAATATTAAGGCGTTACGGTACGTACATAAATGCTACTCCCATACTTACCCCGTTAACCCGTTATCTCGGTTTAACTTAGTGTTCTTAAACTCATAACTTTCTCAATCACTTCCAACCTTTGTTTATACTTCTTAGGAACTTTAAAGGTCACCATACAACTCCTATACATCATCTAAAACCAATACCAATCAATCCACCATGTTTTAAAGCCTAAAAAGTACTCACGCGTGAATTCTGGGGGTGGTCCGGGACTTGGTTCGGACCCTAAGTCCCGGACCAATACTAAACATGACTTTTGGCCACTTTTTACCTGGTCCTGGACTTGGTCCTGGACTTAAGTCCCGGACCAATTCCTGCATTCACTCTCGGGCCTTTTTTTGATGCGGTCCGGGACCTTATACAAGGGCTAGGTCCCGGACCCTGCTAAAAACTGCTATTAAGGTCATTTTTTAACCCCAAATCAACCCTTAATCCACTCCTAATCTTTCCATAAACTTTCCCCAAGTTTCCTACATAATTAAACACCTCAAAACACTCCTTAATCCACCTCAAAATATTGATCCAACCCTTGCTCAATTCTTGCTTAAGTTCTACATTCTCATTCTTGCATTTTTACACTTTGCACTCTTGTGCATTCTTAACTTCCTCTTGGTGGGTTACTACCATCTACCAACTTCACCACATTACTTATTGACCATTACAATACCATTCTAGATAAAGGCACTATCTACACCCAAGTCCATTCTCCATTCACATGCTAAACACTCTAGTTCACCACTAGCAAGGTTTATGACTTTTCCTACAACATTTGCCACAGTTTTTGCATACTCCCATCCAACTCTTATTCTCTAGTTCTTGGTGGATTTAGTCCACTCATTTACACTTATATTTTCTCCCAAGCAAACTTAGGTTCACCAACCTCTCAACATCACCTTAAAACTCGGTTTTCTACTAAAATTTCATCATAACTCTGTTGCTTTCCTAGCCTTGTCGAAAACTCATCTCATCATAAATTTTCATTCAAATCAATCCTAATCTAGCCACACCCACAAGGGGTCCTACCAGCACACATAAAAATCACAATTTACCAAAACTCCCACAAACAACAATACTAAATACATACTCCAACTACTTGGCTCTAAGGCCTTCAATCCAAACATTAATTCACAAATCCTCTCAAACTTCCACCAATAACATTTCTAGTAAAACGTTTTGGGTTCATTCTGTTATAACCCGTATAATTGCAACCTTATATTATGTCCGGTTTATGTAATGATCTTAGATGGATTGCATTTATTGTCAGTTGGGACGTCGGCGGTATTGTTTTAATAGAAGAGGGCAAGGAAGTCCATCTATTAAAAACAATTAAGGTAATTGTCCATTAAGTAAATAAATAAAGGAATTATTTATTTATTCCTTCCCATTTATCAGTCATTATTTTCTCCTCAATTTGAATCGTGGGAGCGTCTCTTCGTTGTGCTTTCAGAGCGACAGTTTTGCCTCTTCTTCCCTTCTCCAAGTTCCTTTGCTGAGAATTGTGTGTCCTTCTGTTGCTGCGTCGGTTTGTGTCGCTCATCGCTGCGTGGCTGCTGAGTTTCCCTCGTCGCGAATTCAGGTTTGGAGTTACAGATTGTGTATTCCAGCGTATTATCTTCCCCTCTTCTGTTTTCTGATTTTGAGACTTCGGTTTGATGAATTCAGAGGTTGCTGGGTTGTCTTTGATCTGCGAGTTGCACGGGCTGTAGACTGTTTGGACTGTGGGATTTCTGGACTCCAGAATTCAGGTTTGTGTTACAGTTTTTGAGGTTCTGAGTTTGGGGGTTTCCTTCTTCGTTTTCTGATTATAGATTTGACATTGTGGGATTCAGTTGCTGAGGATCTCTGTCGGATTTCTGGATTGCTACGGACTGTTTCAGATTGTTGTCTCTGCTGATTGATTGAGGTAAGTGGTTACTCGATTCAGTTTGGAAGTTCAGCCATGGGGATTGCAACGGTTCTATTTCGTGTGTGATTTCTGTCTGTGATGTCTGTTTGGTTGCGTTTTGGAATGGTTAAACCCCCATGGTTTCCTGTTTTAATGTCTGATTTGGTGTGTGTGCTTAATTGGCAATTCGTGGTATCGAATTGTGTTGTTTTTCTGCTTTGTTCGTCTTCTGAAATTTGCAGTTTTCGCACTGTCCGAACTTCTGTCCGAGCTTTGAAGTTCGGACAGTGCGTTTTGCCTTTCTGATTTTCAAGTTCGGGGGCATGTCCGAACATCTGTCCGAACATAGATGTTCGGACACACCCTCAGGTTTTCTTCTGATTTAAGTTCGACCTGTGTCCGAACTTCGACGTCCGGACACAAGGTCGGACCTCCCGCGTGTTTTTCCGTAATACCTGTCCGAACATCAGTCCGAACTTGGATGTTCGGACATTCTGAATTCCTCTATCTGATTTCAACTCGACTTGTGTCCGAACATTGATGTCCGGACACAAGTTCGGACATTTGGCATTCTTTGGTTTCTGAGTCTCGACTTGTGTCCCGAACTTCGACGTTAGGACACAAGTTCGGACACCCCTTTGTTTTCAGCGTAACTTCTTCGTTTGAACTCCGATTTGAGTACCGTCTGCGGCATTGGATTCCTTATGATCTGTACTACTGATTTATGAGTGTTTTGGCATATTTAAATGCAAGTTTGCTTCTGTTTAAGAAATCCTTCTGTTTTGGGACATTACACTTTGTTTCTGAGCCGTGAATGGCTGGGTCGAGCTATTCCGTGGTATACCATGTAGACGTCGTTCTGAGTGTGGGTCATTCCCTTTCTGTTCTGTGGGGTTGACGAACCCTTTGGCACTTTCGAGTCTTTTCTGCGTTGCCGAGACACCTGGTATGGTCTATGGGTCTTCGACCCTTCTAAGTGTGTGCATTGTGTCTTGTCCCCTTTTTGTTTAAGTGTTCTGACTGTTTCTGAATTTGGAACCCTTGTGTCCCACTCTGTTCCGTTTCTGAAAGCTTCTGGATATTGAGAATTGTGGATATAATGCTTATTTTCCCCTTCTTCTGTTTTCAATTGTTTTGAGCGACCTTACTGATGACGGTCGCTGCTTACTGGGCATAGTTGTGTGCTCATTCCCCTACTTCTAACATTTTTTGCAGATTGATCAGCGAGGATCATCTTGAGTTCTGGAGCTATAGTGTTTAGCTTTTATTGATCGTTCAGTTTGATATTTGAGATGTTGTAGCCTTCGGGCCTTACACCTTTTGACTTTTGTTTCTGACTCAGTTACGTATTTGGAATTTTGGTATTTGATTTCGTTGTATTTGAATACATTGGTTTACAATGTTTATGTAAACTTTGTTTTGGGCCTTTATTGCGTTTGAGTGTTTTAGAGCCTTGCGTTATTAGGTAGTAATACGCGGCGTGTAGCACCCTTAACTCTTAGGCCGG
Organism: Limonium bicolor; assembly: GCA_023374045.1. Lineage (NCBI taxonomy): Eukaryota > Viridiplantae > Streptophyta > Magnoliopsida > Caryophyllales > Plumbaginaceae > Limonium > Limonium bicolor. Next base: position 299,766,361 of record CM041780.1, read on the forward strand.
TTTTAGGGGTGTTACATTTAGTGGTATCAGAGCCAGGTTTGGCTTTCTTTGGTGTCTGTGGGTGTGTTTGCTTGTGTGAGAGTCAGTTGTGACAGTGGTTGACAGTATGAGTTAGTTCTGACAAGTTTTGGATTTGTGTATCTCAGAATGCCTCCTCGTAGGACACCAGTGACCCCTCAGGGAGATGCTGCGGATGCAGTGCAGCAGTTTGTGATGCAGTTGATGCAGACGATGGCTGCAGCTGCTGGGGGAGCTGGTGGAGGAGCTGGTGGTGCTGGCCCAGCAGGGGCGAATGCAGTGGGAGGCCGAGTCCGAGCACTCCAGGAGTTCATGAAGCTAAAGCCGCCTTCTTTCGACGGCTGTGGCGATCCTCAGGAGGCGAGCCATTGGATTACTGAGGTCGAGGACCTGCTGAGAGTGATGGGGTCGGAGGACGACCAGAAGGTAGACTTCGCCACGTTCCTCTTTAAGGGGGAGGCGAAGGAGTGGTGGCGCATGGTGATGGGTAGACATCCCCATCCTTGGACCTGGGATCAGTTCTGCTTGGAGTTCAACAAGCAGTTCTATCCGGATGTCTACAAGGACCAGAAAATCAATGAGTACAACCGGCTGCGTCAGGGGAGAGATATGACCGTAGAGGAGTACGTGAGGAAGTTTGTGACCCTTTCGAAGTATGCTCTGGAGCCAGACGAGCACAGGAAGGCTCGTAAGTTTGAGAGCGGATTGAGACCCGACATCAGGTCCGCGGTGACACCTCTTCGTCACCGGACCTTCAGAGTTGTGGCGGATGTCGCCCTGCTGGTAGAGGCTGACATCAGGGGCAGACAGGCGGGCAAGGACCATAAGGGGAAGAGGCGTGCTGAGGAGCCTCTGAAGAAGGAGGCTGCTCCTCCTCAGAAGAAGCAGACCTATGGAGACCGTCGGGGAGCTTCTTCATCTTCGCCAGCTGGGGCGAAGTGTGGGTCTTGTGGCCACTCCCATACTGGTAGGGAGTGCTACAAGAAGACTGGTGCCTGCTTTAAGTCCGGGTCGATGGAGCACCGGATCGCTCAGTGCCCTCAGGCATCCAGTAGAGGCTCAGGAGATAGAGGTACCGGCTCAGACTCAGGGGCGAGGTCCGATCAGAAGAAGCCTCAGACTCAGGCCCGGGTTTACGCTATGGCTGGAGAGCGTGATCGAGCTGATGATCGCGTCATCTCAGGTATTCTCCAGATCCATTCTCTAGATGTATTTTGTCTGTTTGACTCTGGAGCTACGCATTCCTTTGTCTGCAATGATTTGTTGGGTGATCTTGGATTGATTGCTGTGTCTAGTGAGGTAGACCTATGTGTGAGTAGTCCGTTAGGTGGGGTTGCCCCTTGTGTGCTGGATTCTGTGTGTAAGGCTTGTCCCATAGTAGTTCGGGACAAGACCTTTTGTGCTGACCTCATCCCGATGCAGATGACCTGTTTTGATGTGATCCTGGGCATGGATTGGCTAGCAGAGCACCATGCCCATTTAGATTGTGCAGCGAGGAGAGTAGTATTCGACTTGCCAGACGGGACTCGCTTTGCTTTCTCTAGGAATGCAGTTCCATGTGCGCCGGTGATTGTGTCAGCGATGCAGGCAGCCAGTTTCTTGAGGAAGGGCTGCCAGGGCTTTTTGTACTATCTGCCAGAGGTGCGTGAGGGATCCAGCTTGGAGAGCATCCCGATCGTCAGAGAGTTCCCGGAGGTCTTCCAGGACGACGTGCCTGAACTTCCACCAGTGAGGGAGGTGGAGTTCACCATTGATTTAGCGCCAGAGACTCAGCCCATCTCTAGAGCCCCTTACCGTATGAGTCCGGCGGAGTTGAAGGAGCTGAAGGTCCAGCTTCAGGAGCTGTTAGATAAGGGCTTCATTCGCCCTAGCGTTTCGCCTTGGGGAGCGCCAGTGCTGTTTGTGAAGAAGAAGGATGGGACCTTCCGTTTGTGCATCGATTACAGGGAGCTGAACAAGGTGACCATCAAGAACCGCTATCCCCTTCCGCGCATAGATGATTTGTTTGATCAGTTGGCGGGCGCCACGGTGTTCTCGAAGATAGATCTTCGTTCAGGCTACCATCAGTTGAGGATTAAGGCCGAGGATGTGCCTAAGTCCGCTTTTAGGACTCGTTATGGTCATTACGAGTTCCTAGTCATGCCTTTTGGTTTGACTAATGCTCCATCAGTATTCATGGATATGATGAACCGGGATTTCAAACCCTATCTGGATCAGTTTGTAGTGGTCTTCATAGATGATATCTTGGTGTACTCCAAGAGCGCAGAGGAGCATCTGAGGATCGTTTTGCAGACACTTAAGGATTGTGAGTTGTATGCTAAGTTGAAGAAGTGTGACTTCTGGCTTGATCGCGTAGTTTTCGTGGGACATGTGGTCTCGAAGGACGGTATCTCAGTGGATCCTGCGAAGATTAGAGCTATGATGGAGTGGGCGAGGCCCACAAATGTTGCTGAGATTCATAGTTTCCTTGGGTTAGCTGGGTACTATAGGAAGTTCGTCGAGGGGTTCTCTAAGATTGTATCCCCGCTGACCCGTCTGTTGAGGAAGGAGATCAAGTATGAGTGGAGTGAGGCTTGCGAGCAGAGCTTCCTAGAGATTAAGAAGAGGCTGACGACAGCACCGATTCTGACTTTGCCATCTGGGACCGAGGGATTCGAGGTCTTCTATGATGCGTCCCATAAGGGACTAGGATGTGTTTTGATGCAGCAGGGTAAGGTAGTGGCTTATGGCTCCCGACAGCTTAAGCCCTATGAGAAGAACTACCCTACCCACGACCTGGAGTTGGCAGCTGTAGTGTTCGCGCTGAAGATTTGGAGGCATTATCTGTATGGAGCGTCGTGTAAGGTTTACACTGACCACAAGAGTCTCCAGTATTTGTTCACTCAGAAGGAGCTGAACTTGAGACAGAGGAGATTGTTGCAGCTACTTCATGACTACGATTTGGAGATCCTCTACCACCCGGGTAGAGCGAATGTTGTTGCAGATGCTTTGAGCCGGAGAGGTGCTTCGGGTGTAGCTTGTGCCTTGACAGGAGTTCAGAGGTCCGCCTTAGAGCTTCAGCGTATGGGGGTCTGGGTAGTCAGACCCGCCAGTGCCAGTGTGATAGCAGCGCTTCAGGTTCAGTCTTCATTGGTCGACAGGATCCGGGTTGGTCAGGAGGCAGATTCAGCTTTGTGTCGGATCAGAGAGGAGCTGTCTTCAGATCAGAGTTCAGATTTCAGTGTCTCCAGCGATGGGTGTCTGCGTTTCAGAGGCTGTGTATGTGTGTCAGACGATGCAGTGCTGCGTAGAGAGATCCTTCAGGAGGCTCATGGAGCGCCATATTCAGTCCACCCAGGAGGGGTGAAGATGTATCGAGATCTCAGAGAGTCATTCTGGTGGTCTGGGATGAAGCGTGACATCTCCGAGTTTGTTTCTAAGTGCCAGACCTGTCAGCAGATTAAGGCTGAGCACCAGAGGCCAGCGGGTTTGCTTCAGCCCCTTCCCATTCCTGAGTGGAAGTGGGAGAGTGTGGGGAGGATTTTGTTAGGGTTTGCCCAGGACTTCGGGTTGTGATGCCGTATGGGTGATAGTTGATCGTCTGACGAAGTCTGCTCATTTTCTGCCGGTGAAGAAGACCTTCAGTTTGGAGCGCCTAGCTCGTTTGTATCTGGATGAGATAGTGAGGCATGGTGTGCCTACCTACTATTTCTGATCGTGAGTGTTTGTTTCGAGATTTTGGCGCAGTTTGCATAAGGCCTTGGGTACGAATTTAGCTTCAGTTCAGCTTACCATCCTCAGTCGGATGGCCAGACAGAGAGGACTAATCAGGTTTGGAGGACATGCTTCGCGCATGTGTCCTGGACTTTGGAGGTAGCTGGGAGCAGCATGTGACTCTGATTGAGTTCGCCTACAACAACAGCTTTCAGGCGAGCATTGGTATGGCTCCGTTTGAAGTGTTGTACGGTAGGAGGTGCAGGTCCCCCATCTGTTGGGATGACCTGAAGGAGAGGGTCTTGGTTGGACCCGAGCTGGTGCAGAGGCAGTAGAGAAGATCAGGACGATTCGGGAGCGTTTGCTTGTTGCTCAGAGCAGACAGAAGTGCATGCAGACCAGAGGCGCAGGCGCTTGAGTTTGAGGTTGGAGATCATGTTTATCTGCGAGTGTCGCCGGTCAGAGGCGTGGTCCGGTTTGGGAAGTGGGAAGCTTAGCCCGAGGTTCGTTGGACCGTTTGAGATTCTGGAGAGGATTGGCCCTGTGGCCTACCGTCTAGCCTTGCCTCAATCTTTGTCAGCTGTGCATAACGTCTTCCATGTGTCTATGTTGAGGAAGTATCTGCATGATCCGTCTCATGTGATCGATTACAGCCAGCTTCAGTTGAGGGAGGACTGCAGCTTCGAGGCGGTGACTACTCGTATTTTAGCTAGGGATGTCCGTCGGCTTCGTAGTAAGACCCTGCCTATGGTGAAGGTCCAGTGGTCGGATCAGTTAGAGAGTGAAGCTACGTGGGAGCTCGAAGATGAGCTGCGTGCCAAGTATCCCTCCATGTTCGAGCAGTAAGGTGAGTTAATCTCGAGGACGAGATTCTTTTAAGGGGGATGTTATAACCCAAGATTTGGTTATATTTTATTTCGTTACTATGGTTCATTAAGTTGGTCCATTCTGAATTTAGGACACGGAAGTCCTTATTAAAGAAGATGAGGCCGAAGGTGTCTTTTCCCTTCCTTATTTTATTTCTGGTGAGGTTAATCCCTTAATCATTTTATTTCCTTTTCCCTCTTATTATTTCAATTCCTTCCTTCTTAATTACTCTCACTTCTAAACACGTTCTCACGATCATTTACGCTCCTCTTCTCGCTCAGTTGGAAACCCTCAACCCTTCTCTCTTCTCTCTCTTGTTCTTCAGAGTTTTTCCTCTCCTGCGTTGTGTTTTCTGATCGTTCGTTCGTTGTGCTGCGCCATTGGGGATTCTGCGTTTGCTTCTTCTCCTCCATTGCAATCAGGTTTGCGAATTGTATATGGATTATACAACTCAGTTTCAGTTTTGAGGTTTTAGGTTTTGAGAACTTTCTCTTTCTGATTTTATCTCTATAATCTGATTGTGAATCAGTGTTGGCTTCCCTGTCCTGATCGATTTCTCCTGCTGTTGGCTTCGTCTGTGATTCCGTATCAGAATCAGGTGAGGTTCTGTATTGCGTTTGTCAATGGTAGCCCAGGGTTGTGAAGTTCTGTTTTCTGAGTTGGGTTGTCTCTGCATTTGTTATTGGTTCAGTGTTTTGATATTGCGTTTCGGTCTGCGTTGGCTGAGTTCTGCTGCTTCGGACTGTGAGGTTTTCGTCTCTGCATCAGATTTGGGTTTCGTCTGCTAATTGCGAGGTAGGTGGCTTATGGATTCGGCTTGTGTGTTCAGCCTTGGGGAGTTGCGTTCCGGTTCTGAGTTTAAATGTGTTTTTGCCTTGCAATTGTGGTTGCAAATTGTCTGTTTGATGGTGTTTTAATGCTTACAAACCCCCAAGGTTGTTTTCTGAAAACCTATATTGTTTTGACAGTGTTTGATGCTTCTGTTCTGTGTGAAAATCGCCTCTGTTCTCTGTATTTTTCGGCGTGTCCGAACTTCTGTCCGACCGTTGAAGTTCGGACATGCCCTTCTGCGCTTAAACTTTCTGAAGTTTTCGCTGTGTCCGAACTTCTGTCCGAGCTTTGAAGTTCGGACACAGCCTTCTGTTTTTCTCTGATTTTGGCTTCGACTTGTGTCCGAACATCTGATGTCCGGACACAAGTTCGGACTCTACACGTCCTGGTTTCCGAAGATCGTCCGAACATCTGTCCAAACTTGGATGTTCGGACACCTCTGTCTCTTCTTCTGTTTTGAAGTTCGACCTGTGTCCGAACTTCGTAGTTCGGACACATGTCCGGACATCTGTCTGATTTCGACTTCTGAGTCTCGACTTGTGTCCGAACATTGATGTCCGGACACAAGTTCGGACATGCCTCTGTTTTGACAATAACTTGCTCGTTTGAGCTCCGTTTCGACTTCCGTTTGCGGGGTTGGTTTCCCCTTCTGATTTCCAAGCCATCTGTGTGCTTTCCGGTGCCTTTGGTGCACATATGCTTATTTGTATTTAAGCTTCTGTTTTGGGACCTAGTTATCTCTGTGTCTGAGCCTTTGGATGGCTGGTTACGCTGTCTCGTAGCGCGCTATGTAGGATCCTTCTGTTCACGGGTGATGTTCCCCGTTCTGTTCACGGGTGTTTACACCTGTTTTGTTTACGAGTGAGGTTTCCTCATTTTGTTGATGAGCTGGTTGCTCGTTCTGTCTGTATGCTGTGATCGCTAGTGTCCCACTCTGTTTTCAGCTTCTGTCTGCTTCTACTCTGTTTAGTCCCTTAATGAATGGACTTCTGTTTCTGATTTCTGACATGTTTATGGATTCTTTGACTCCTTCTGATTTGTCAATATTCTGTAAATGTTTTGAGCATGCTGGTTGACGAAGTTGGTCATCTACTGGGCATAGTTGTGTGCTCATTCCCCTACTTCCAACGCTTTTGCAGATTGATTAGCGAGGATCGTCTACCCTCAGCTTCTGGAGTTTAGTTGCTTTGTTATTTAGCTTCTTTTGAGACCTTTGTATTGAATTTGAGCCTTTGGGCATATTTCGTTAGCTTCCGCTTTTGACATCTGTTTGGTGGGTTTGTAATGACTTTTGGGGATGTTCTAACATCTCTTTGCTTATACTTTATTTAAGTATTTCGTTTGGGCCTTATTTGATTATCTGTTTAAGTCTGTTTATTAGAGCCTTGCGTTATTATGTAATAATACGCGGCGTGTAATACCCCTAACTCCTAGGCCAGTTTTTGGGGGTGTTACATTTTGTGGTATCAGAGCTCTAGGTTCTAATCTGCTGGGATTTTAAGTTAGCCAGTCAGTCAGAAACGTCAGTGTTAGTGTCTGAGTCTAACTGCTTGCTGTTGGACTTTCAGAATGCCGCCAAGAAGAGCAAATAACCCTCCAGGGAATGTGGCTGATGCTGTTCAGCAGTTCATGACGCAGCTCATGCAGACCATGGTTACAGGAGGTGGACCAGCTGGAGGAGGACCAGCTGGCGGAGCAGGCCCAGCTGGGGCAGATGCTGGAGGGAGGAACGTGAAGGCGCTTCAGGAGTTCATGAAGCTGAAGCCGTCATCGTTCGATGGGGCAGGAGACCCCCAGGTGGCCAGTCATTGGCTGTCAGAGGTGGAGGACTTGCTACGTGTGATGGGCTCAGAGGAGGAGCAGAAGGTGGACTTCGCCACCTTTCTGTTCAAGGCCGAAGCCAAGGAGTGGTGGAGGTCAGTTATGGGGAAGTTCCCACAGCCTTGGACGTGGGAGCAGTTCACTGGGGAGTTCAACAAACAGTTCTACCCCGACGTCTACAAGGATCAGCGCATTCTGGAGTATAACCGACTACTCCAAGGTCGGGACATGAGCGTTGAGGAGTACGTTCGTAAGTTCATCAGTCTGTCTAAGTTTGCACCTGAGCCTGACGAGCTTAGGAAGGCCAGGAAGTTTGAGAGCGGCCTGAGGCCTGATATTCGTTCTGCTGTGTCGCCCCTGCGTCACAAGACCTTCAGGGACGTTGCTGATGTCGCCCTGTTGGTAGAGGCCGACTTGAGAGGTCGCCAGTCTGGAGGGAAGGACCAGAAGAGGAAGCAGAGGTCCGATGAGAGTGATAGGAGGGATCAGTCTGCTTCTCAGAAGAAGCAGTCTACTGGAGACCGAGCTGGAGACCGCTCTGGAGACCGCGCACGAGATAGAGGTGGTTCGTCTTCGTCAGCTCCCGCCCCGAAGTGCCAGGTCTGTGGCAAGTTTCATAGAGGCCAGGACTGCTACAGGAAGTCTGGAGCCTGCTTCAAGTGTGGATCCATGGGACATAGGATTACTGATTGCCCTCAGGCTGAGAGGAGCAGGGGTAGTTCTGGAGGTAGAGCCGTTGAGTCTGCTTCAGGGTCCAGAGATCGAGACCGGGCTGAGCAGAAGAAGCCCCAGGGCCAGGCCAGAGTATACGCGATAGCTGGAGAGAGAGACCGATCGACTGACAGAGTTGTCACAGGTATTCTCCAGCTGTCTTCTCGTTCTGTTTTCTGTTTGTTTGACTCTGGAGCCACCCACTCTTTTATTTCTGCTGAGTTGGTGGGTGAGCTCGGTTTGCCTGTTGTGCCTCTGGGTGTTGAGCTGTGTGTGCATAGTCCATTGGTTAGGGACTCCTCTATGTTGTTGAATTCTGTCTGTAAAGCTAGTCCTGTGTTAGTCAAGAATAAGATTATGTGTGCTGACCTCATCCCGATGGAGATGACTTCTTTTGATGTGATTCTGGGCATGGATTGGTTTGCTGCGCACCATGCCCACATTGATTGTGCTGCTTCGAGAGTCACGTTTGAGGAGCCTGGCCAGCCCCGTTTGATTGTAGCAGGGAATGGACTCCCGTGCTCGCCGCCAGTCATATCAGCGATGCAGGCGTTCCGCTATCTGAGGAAAGGATGCCAGGGATATCTGTGCTACAGCCCTGAGGTTCGCAAGGATGCGAAGTTGGAGGAGATACCAGTGGTCAGAGACTTTCCAGAGGTGTTCCAGGATGACGTACCTGGGCTTCCCCCTGTCAGAGAGGTGGAGTTCTCGATCGAGCTCGCACCTGAGACTCAGCCGATTTCGAAGGCCCCATACCGGATGGCGCCTGCTGAGCTTAAGGAGTTGAAGGTCCAGTTGCAGGAGCTATTGGATAAGGGCTTCATTCACCCGAGTGTGTTGCCTTGGGGAGCGCCAGTGCTATTTGTAAAGAAGAAGGACGGTAGCATGCGGTTGTGCATCGACTACAGGGAGCTCAACAAAGTTACCATTAAGAATAGGTATCCTCTCCCGCGCATAGACGACTTGTTCGACCAGTTAGCGGGAGCTAAGGTGTTTTCGAAGATCGATCTGAGGTCGGGATATCATCAGTTGAGGATTAAGGCAGACGACGTGCCTAAGTCCGCTTTCAGGACTCGTTATGGACACTACGAGTTCCTAGTGATGCCATTCGGTCTGACGAATGCGCCTTCTGTATTTATGGACATGATGAACCGGGTGTTCAAGCCGTTTTTGGACTAGTTCGTTGTAGTATTTATTGATGACATCTTAGTGTATTCCAAGAGTGCTGGGGAGCACGAGGAGCATTTGAGGACCGTTCTCCAGACTCTGAGGGAGAACGAGCTGTATGTGAAGCTGAAGAAGTGTGAGTTCTGGTTGGACCAGGTGGTATTCTTGGGACATGTGGTCTCTAAGGATGGTATCTCCGTGGATCCGGAGAAGATTCGAGCTATTACTGAGTGGGCCAGGCCTACTAATGTTGGGGATATTCGTAGCTTCCTTGGATTGGCGGGCTATTACCGCAAGTTTGTGGAGGGCTTCTCCAAGTTGGTGATTCCGTTGACTCGTCTGCTTCAGAAGGATGTGAAGTTCGAGTGGAGCGATGCCTGTGAGCAGTGTTTTCTGGAGCTGAAGAAGAGGTTGACTACTGCGCCGATCTTGACTCTTCCAGAGGGGACCGAGGGCCTGGAGGTTTTCTGTGATGCGTCCCATAGGGGACTTGGGTGTGTTCTGATGCAGCAGGGGAAGGTGGTTGCATATGGCTCTCGTCAGCTTAAGCCATATGAGAAGAACTATCCGACCCACGATCTGGAGCTAGCTGCTGTGGTGTTTGCTCTGAAGATTTGGAGGCACTATCTCTATGGAGCAGCGTGCAAAGTTTATACGAACCACAAGAGCCTCAAGTATTTGTTCACTCAGAAGGAGTTGTGGCTGATGCGCTCAGTAGGAGGGGTCCGTCTGGGACCGTTTATGCTTTGTCTGGTGTGCAGAGGTCTGCTCTGGAGTTGCAGCGCATGGGTGTCTGGGTCGTCCGTCCAGAGAGGTCTGGGACGTTAGCAGCATTGCAGATTCAGCCTACCTTGATCGACAGGATCAAGGCCAGTCAGGAGCTTGATGTCAGTTTGCGTAAGATCAGAGATGAGGTTGCTGCGGGTCAGGAGTCTGAGTTCAGGGTTTCAGAGGATGGCTGTCTGAGGTTCCGAGAACGCGTCTGTGTGCCTGCTGACGATGCTTTGAGACGTGAGATCATGCAGGAGGCTCATGGAGCTCCTTACTCGGTACACCCAGGAGGGGTGAAGATGTACCGGGATCTGCGGGAGACATTCTGGTGGAGCAACATGAAGAGGGATATTTCTGACTTTGTATCCAGATGTCGGACATGTCAGCAGGTCAAAGCCGAGCATCAGAGACCAGCTGGTTTGCTTCAGCCTCTTCCCGTTCCGGAGTGGAAGTGGGAGAGCGTCGGTATGGACTTCGTTATGGGACTGCCTAGGACTCCGAGGGGTTTTGATGCAGTTTGGGTGATTGTGGACCGGCTCACGAAGAGCGCTCACTTCTTGCCTGTCAAGAAGACTTTCAGTCTGCATCGCTTGGCTCAGCTGTACGTGGATGAGATTGTGCGTCTACATGGGGTTCCCGCTTCTATCGTGTCTGACAGAGATCCGAGGTTTGTGTCCAGATTCTGGCAGAGTTTGCATCAGGCTATGGGGACGAAGTTGTCTTTCAGTTCAGCTTATCATCCTCAGTCAGATGGTCAGATAGAGAGGACGAATCAGGTCCTTGAGGACATGCTCAGGGCATGTGTGTTGGACTTCGGGGGCAGCTGGGATCAGCACGTTGCACTGATAGAGTTTGCGTATAATAATAGCTTCCAGACAAGTATCGGGATGGCTCCGTTTGAGGCCTTGTATGGCAGGAGGTGCAGATCACCCATCTGTTGGGATGATCTGAAGGAGAGAGCTGTGATTGGTCCAGACTTAGTTCAGGATGCTGTGGGCAAGATGCAGTCTATCAGGGAGCGTCTGCTTGTGGCTCAGAGTCGTCAGAAGAGCTACGCCGATCAGAGGAGACGACCTCTAGAGTTTGAGGTGGGTGACCATGTGTATCTGAAGGTTTCTCCGGTGCGAGGAGTCGTCCGGTTTGGGAAGAGAGGCAAGCTTAGCCCTCGTTTCGTGGGTCCTTTTGAGATCCTAGAGAGGATCGGACCGGTTGCCTATCGTTTGGCTCTGCCTCCATCTTTAGCAGCAGTGCACAGTGTTTTCCACGTTTCCATGCTGAGGAAGTATATTCCGGACCCATCTCATGTGATCGACTTCAGTCCGCTTCAGTTGAGGGAGGACTTCACGTTTGAGGCAGTTCCTTCGTGGATTCTAGCCCGAGATGATCGTAAGCTCAGGAGCAAGACCATGCCCTTGGTGAAGGTGCAGTGGTCGGGTCAGTCCGAGGAAGAGGCGACCTGGGAGGTCGAAAGCGAAGTTCGTTCCAAGTTCCCCGCCCTTTTCGGGCAGTAGGTATGTTTTAATTTCGAGGACGAAATTCTTTTAAGGGGGAGGTGATGTTATAACCCAAGATTTGGTTATAACCGGCCTTAGAGTTAAGGGTGCTACACGCCGCGTATTACTACCTAATAACGCAAAGCTCTAAAACACTAAACGCAATAAAGGCCCAAAACAAAGTTTACATAAACATTGTAAACCAATGTATTCAAATACAACGAAAGCAAATACCAAAATTCCAAATACGTAACTGAGTGAGAAACAGAAGTCAAAAGGTGTAAGGCCCGAAGGCTACAACATCTCAAATATCAAACTGAACGATCAATAAAAGCTAAACACTATAGCTCCAGAACTCAAGATGATCCTCGCTGATCAATCTGCAAAAAATGTTAGAAGTAGGGGAATGAGCACACAACTATGCCCAGTAAGCAGTGACCGTCATCAGTAAGGTCGCTCAAAACAATTGAAAACAGAAGAAGGGGAAAATAAGCATTATATCCACAATTCTCAATATCCAGAAGCTTTCAGAAACGGAACAGAGTGGGACACAAGGGTTCCCAATTCAGAAACAGTCAGAACACTTAAACCGAAAGGGGACAAGACACAATGCACACACTCAGAAGGGTCGAAGACCCATAGACCATACCAGGTCTCTCGGCAATGCAGAAATGACTTGAAAGAGCCAAAGGGTTCGTCAACCCCACAGAACAGAAAGGGAATGACCCACACTCAGAATGACGTCTACATGGTATACCACGGAATAGCTCGACACAGCCATTCACGGCTCAGAAACAAAGTGTAATGTCCCAAAACAGAAGGATTGCTTAAACAGAAGCAAAGTTGCATTTAAATATGCCAAAACACTCATAAATCAGTAGTACAGATCATAAGGAATCCAATGCCGCAGACGGTACTCAAATCGGAGTTCAAACGAAGAAGTTACGCTGAAAACAGAGGGGTGTCCGAACTTGTGTCCTAACGTCGAAGTTCGGACACAAGTCGTGACTCAGAAACCAGAGAATGCCAAATGTCCGAACTTGTGTCCGGACATCAATGTTCGGACACAAGTCGAGTTGAAATCAGATAGAGGAATTCAGAATGTCCGAACATCCAAGTTCGGACTGATGTTCGGACAGGTTTTACGGAAAAACACGCGGGAGGTCCGACCTTGTGTCCGGACGTCGAAGTTCGGACACAGGTCGAACTTAAATCAGAAGAAAACCTGAGGGTGTGTCCGAACATCTATGTTCGGACAGATGTTCGGACATGCCCCCGAACTTGAAAATCAGAAAGGCAAAACGCACTGTCCGAACTTCAAAGCTCGGACAGTGCGAAAACTGCAAATTTCAGAAGACGAACAGAGCAGAAAAACAACACAATTCGATACCACGAATTGCCAATTAAGCACACACACCAAATCAGACATTAAAACAGGAAACCATGGGGGTTTAACCATTCCAAAACGCAACCAAACAGACATCACAGACAGAAATCACACACGAAACAGAACCGTTGCAATCCCCATGGCTGAACTTCCAAACCGAATCGAGTAACCACCTACCTCAATCAATCAGCAGAGACAACAATCTGAAACAGTCCGTAGCAATCCAGAAATCCGACAGAGATCCTCATCAACTGAATCCCACAATGTCAAATCTATAATCAGAAAACGAAGAAGGAAACCCCCAAACTCAGAACCTCAAAAACTGTAACACAAACCTGAATTCGGGAGTCCAGAAATCCCACAGTCCAAACAGTCTACAGCCCGTGCAACTCGCAGATCAAAGACAACCCAGCAACCTCTGAATTCATCAAACCGAAGTCTCAAAATCCGAAAACAGAAGAGGGGAAGATACTACGCTGGAATACACAATCTGTAACTCCAAACCTGAATTCGCGATGAGGGAAACTTAGCAGCCACGCAGCGATGAGCGACACAAACCGACGCAGCAACAGAAGGACACACAATTCTCAGCAAAGGAACTTGGAGAAGGGAAGAAGAGGCAAAACTGTCGCTCTGAAAGCACAACGAAGACACGCTCCCACGATTCAAATTGAGGAGAAAATAATGACTGATAAATGGGAAGGAATAAATAAATAATTCCTTTATTTATTTACTTAATGGACAATTACCTTAATTGTTTTTAATAGATGGACTTCCTTGCCCTCTTCTATTAAAACAATACCGCCGACGTCCCAACTGACAATAAATGCAATCCATCTAAGATCATTACATAAACCGGACATAATATAAGGTTGCAATTATACGGGTTATAACACATTCATTAATTTACCCTTCCCCAAAAATTCCAAAACATCAAAGTAAGCATCAAGGTAGTTTAATTACCTTAATTTCGTAAGTTCCTCTTTTCTAAGCCTTCTCTTCTCCTCTTCTCTCTTGGTTCCAAAAACCGGTCAAGGGCAATACAATTGCCAATGCTCCAACCCAACATTAAATAAGGGAAATGAGATTAAGTAAAGACACTTAACTCATTAATTATTCAAGATTACTAGGAAGTGCTTAAAACACTAGCATTGGCATTACCTTTGAAACCCTGGAAATGGGTTCTTGCCATGAATCAAAGGATAGACTATAATACACAATTGGAGGCTTATAGAATAGCTCAAATGAAGAAAGAACAAGGCATTACAAGGGGGTAAAAATCGGCCTCACTAGAAGATGGAGAAAAGATGAGTTTTTCATGGAAATTATTTACCTTAGGAGAAAGAGGAGGCTCCAAGCTTCAAGATGGTGTAGTTTACTCTTCAAATGCCCAAAATCCATGGAGTTCAAACTCCTCCATTTGAAATTTTGAAAAGATAGAAATTTAGAGCTTGATGAGAGGAAGAAGAATGTACAATTTATTTTCGATTTGGGGCTTAAATGAAGCTTGGGCAAGAGGATGAAGAGAGGCTGCCATTGAAGCTTCTCCAGATTGCCATTTACAGAGAAAGAGGAAGGAGGAGAAGTCTGGAAAGGGGAGAGTACATGTGAGACAAGAGGGAAATGGAAATTGGAGGAGAGAGGGAAGGAAAAAGTAGTGTAAGTTACTTTTTGCTTTTTTTTGCTTTTGTTACTTTTTGACTTATTTAATTAGTTAGTCAAGTGTGAGTGTGTGTGAGAGCTGACTCATTAGTAAAACCGGCCCCCACATAATATACTAGCTGGAGCGTTTTTCTTCTTTTACTGAAAACGCTCGTTAATTTACCCGGTTTTAGCACTATTTACTAACCGGGCCCGTTTTCTGGATTTTTCTCGTTTCTTTAATTTTATTGGTTATTAAGCTTCCATTAGTGATTAACTATAGTTATTTAATGAACTATAATTTTTACGAGTTCATTTGACCACTCAAAGTCACGTTTTCGGGTTTCCTCAAAAAACGTGCGCTAAAGCTTTATTAGCGTTCTAACACATTATTTGGATCCATTTACTTCGGGAATCATTCCGTATAGGCCTGAATATTCCTTAGAAATCCTTATAATACTCTAACCGTGGTCTCGTACCTCCTATGGTCATGTAACGCTTATTTTAGCATTTTTCACTTTTTAAGCGTTTTCTCATTTCTTTTGGATTTATTTTCCTTACCAAAATTACTTAGCCACTATTAAGCCTTTAAATACCATATTAGAATAATTTAATCACCATATTCAAGTTCGGGGTATTTCAGTGACATGATGAGTTCATATCCATGTTCGGTAGTATGCATTAATTTCATGCTCGTTAATCTATAACTATATCAGTATGTGATATAAAATTATTAGTTGTTAGGGTGTATTTTTTTAGGTCTCTAAACCTGGAGCATAGAGCTTAATTCAGCTCTAAACTTTCTAAAAAATTGATATATTGTTAATTGAGGTAGATTAAGTAAAACCTTCAGGTGCTGAGTTGGGGTTATTGATACGTGGGCTGGTGACTTTGGTTTGGTAGGAGTGTTACGTTAATCTTAAAGTGAATTGGTTATGTTGGCCATATTAAAAAAAAAAAAACTGAACTAAAATTCATAAGTGAAGTTAGTTAATAAAAAAGGGAGATTGATGTACAAGTTTTGGTGGTATTCGTGTTGATGGGGGTTTGATTGAAAAAGGGAATAATGAAATAATATCTGTCTAGAGTTAATCAATTTTCTTCTCCTCCCTTTAACATTGAAACTAATAGGTATATAAAGGTTTCATCAACTTTCTTCACACTAATTATCCAACTATATATAGATATCTGTACAATATACTCTTCATGGAAGTTTTGAAACCTAAGTTGAAACAAACTCCATCAGCCTTCCTACTCCTCACGGTAATGCTACGAATCAAACAAAAATATGTATACAAGTTTCATTGTTTTAAATTGACAAATGGAACAAATCTCGATTAGTCTTAAATTATACATATACATATGTAATTGCTCTAAATTGAATATACATATAAATATATATGTGTGTGTAGCCTTGTCACGTTAAGTATATATATATACTTAAATACATATGGGTATATGGTCGGTAAACCAAAATTAAGAAGAGTGCTATAAAAGAAGAGATGTCATAGTATAAAAAAATTATACAAATAACGGATTTATATAATTCATGGAATTATATTGTGAGTTATATAGTAGTGTTGACTTGTATATGTTGACCAAGCCAACTAAATTGACCAAAAGGGGTCAAGTTGACCAACTTAAATTTTAAGTGTGAATTTAAATGCCAAAGGCTATAAATACTTAAAGGTCAATAATATTGAATACCATATAGTAACAATGTCTATATGTGAAATACCCCAAACCTAAGTATGTTAATTAAACATCAGGTTATGATATAATAAGGCTAAAACATGCCTTAGAAAGACTGGTAGACAATCTAAACCAAATAAAACACCATAAGAGCAATTTAAGCAAAAACATGCTCTAAGGTTGGAGTAACTTTGATTAGCACCCAAAGGTCATTCTTAGACCTTATTAACATGCTAATGTACATGTTAAATCAATTACCAAATAAAAATAAGATCAAAAACAAGCTTAAACACAAATTGTGCTTTAAGGACTCTTAAAGCACATTTTTGAAAAATTATCTTAGAAGTGAGTTTTGAGAGGCTAAATGCCCATGATTACACCTTAATCAACATGTGTTCTAATTAGTATCACATTTGGAAGCCTATATCATTGGGAAACCAAAAATTTCACAAATATGTGCACTAATTGTGAATAGTAACCAAATAGTGCCCAAATTAGCCTTTAGTCATCTCTACTTAATTAATTGGTCAAAAAAGACCAAAAATATCTAATCAACGAAGGGGGCGGTTTTAAGGCTGGTGAGTCACCACCATATGTCAGCCATGTTTGAAAATAAGAAGGAAAAGAAGAAAATGACTATTACCTTTTTAAAAGCAAAATATTTTATTATATCTTCTCTCTCTCTCTCTCCTTTCTTCTTCATTTCACACCTTCCCCACCGTTTTCTTCTTCCCCTCTCTTCTTTAAAACCGTGCAAGCAACAACCATGGCACCTCCATCTTCATTTGCTCACCAAATATTTATTTTATGTCCAAATCAAAAACTAAGCATAGATTTCTTTTAGTTAGATCAAGCCCTTGCTTCCTATCTTTTCAAAACTAGAAAAGATTCATTTCGGTGCCAAGAGAAAACTCCATTGAAGGGGGGAAAACAAGTTTGAAGAGCCTATTTGGTTCTCCATTCATCCAAGATAAGGAAAGTGAAAGAAAAATCAACTTTCCTCCTATTTTCCTTAATGTCCGAAAATTACCTCTCATGCAGTCTTGCTTTTTTGTTTTTAATTTATCTTGTTTCCAATATCTAAAGGACTAGAGGAGGTCCTCCTTGATTCATTACCAAGTTAATCTAGTTAAACATCCAATTTGTATGCCTTAAAACATATTTTTAACCTAAGATTGAATTCTAGGGGTTTAGGCATGTTGCTTAGTACTCATTAGAAATATTTGGATGTGGATTAGAACATTGGCAAGAGAATTAAAGCCCTTGGCCGAATTTACGTCAAGAGAACCAAAGGAGGAAATTGAGAGGAAAGCTTGAAAAACAAGGTAAATGTCTTACCTTAAGGTAGTTTACTGTTTAAGGGGTGGTATTTAGAAAAGTGCTAAATGTAGCTTAAAGCTTACATTATAAAATGGGTTATATAACCTAGGAAAAAGAATTTAAACAAGCATGTGAACTTGTGACTAAGGAGCAAATGGGAAATGAGTTAGTAAGATAAGCTTAAGGTGGATTTTAAGAGCATTATAACTACTATGAGATTGATGGGTGTAACTGCAGGTTGAAGGCTAATATATATGGGAAATTCAGTGTATAAATTCATGTCATTTAAGGGCCTAAGAGCCATGTCATTTAAGAGCCTTAGTGCTATGCAATTTAATGTTTATGCATTGTAATATGAATTAATGTATATGAGTGTAATTGGTGTTTTGAGAACACCCATTGAGGATTGGATTGTCTTGAGTTGTTAAGGGATGAAAAACTATGTGTTTAGGCATGATAATATACTAGAGACGCTATGGTGAAATTTGAGTATAAACCAAGTGTGTTTAGTGGTTGTTGTGAGTTTTTATGACCTAGGTTGTACTAGGAGTTATTAAGAGTTAAAATTGGTTGAACTGAAGGAGTTAAGGTGACCTTGAAATTTAGGATGACCTAGTGGTTTTTAGGAGGAGTTTGAGGTTGAATGGGTGGACTAAACACACCATGATTGAGATATAAGGTATGAATTGGATGGAGCAATATTTAGTGGGAGAATGTTGTGAAAAGGTGTTGAGAGGTTTAGATGAAATACCCCTAAATAATTAAACGTTATTTAAATATATAATTTGCTACATTAAAGTATGAACGAACAATATTAACACGGTCACGTACGTATATATGTACGTATATATAACGTTACAACATTATAACGTTGCATACATAATTGGTAACGCTATGACCGGAAACATATAGTTAAAACATGGCACATAGAAATAGTCAAAACCGTATAAAGGTTTAAATCAACATGGCGACATAACAATTAGTCGTTTACATATATGTAAATACCAATATACAAGAATATACATAAATGGGACTGAACCAAAAATAAAAGAGCTGAGAAGGGAGGAAATGGTGTCAAGCCCAAAACAGGACGCGAAGAGCATCCGGCTCCTTCAGCCGGATGAGAATAGAACAAATAGAGCATCCGGCCGCTTTAGCCGGATGAGGGTAGAGGCACATAGGTCATCCGTCCGTCCTTCAGCCGGATGGAAATGGGACTTAGGCAAAGCAAAATGTAGTACGGTCGGCCGCCTGTGGTCGACCAAAGGGACTAAGAAGGGGTAAAACCGTACTTAAACATGTAAAATACAGGCTGGCACCAAAGGGACCGGGCCCAAAAAAACTATAAATAAGGGTGTACCCCCATGAAATAAGACACGTGATTTTGGGCAATCAAACTCGCATTCGACTCAAATAGAAGCTCTCTCTCTCTCCCTCTCTACTTTCACGAGACTCTGTGTCCGAAATCAGGTAAAGTAGGATAGGAGATTAGATCGAGACGTACTAGGATAGATGTACTGTTGCATTGGGATCAAGCTTGGTCGCATTAGGATTAGTGCACTGTTTCATTTGGCGCCGTCTGTGGGAAACGAACAGCAAGAAGCAACCACGAGACCACCTAGAAGCAGGGAAGTAATCTACGGCGATTCATAGTGGAAATCCTAAAGTAACTAATGACGTTTTTTGCAGGATTGAAACACGAAAGATGGCTCCAAGGTCAAAGAAAGCATCAAGGAACGCTGTTGAAGATAACAACCACTCTGAGGAAAGGATGAGTTCGGAGATGCCAGAGGCCATCTCCAAGAAAGATCTAGAAGACATGCTGAAAGGATTGGTCAGATCCATTGACGAAAAAATCGTAGAGGGAAATGAGACTTTGCAGCAGGAATTAATGCAAAGGGACAAGGAGTACCAAAGAAAATGGGACGAGATGACGGAGGCAATTGAGCAATTGAAAAACAGAGACTCCAAAGGTAGCAATGGGGAGGAGAGTAAGGACAGAAAGCGCAATTCAATCATCGACGAAGAAGAGATGGAGGAAGATGATCAAATAGATATGAGCTTGTACCCCTTCTCAGAGCGGATAAGGAAGGCGAAACTCCCGCCGCACTTTGTCGCCCCGGCAATTGAGAAGTATGACGGGACTGGAGATCCGGCTCAGCATATCAAAAAATTCATGTTCGCCATGAACACTCAGGGGATTAGCTCCCTCGCTCTCTACAATCTGTTCCCCGGAACACTTTCAAAAAGAGCATTGGGATGGATCTCCACGAGACCGCCTCAGTCCATCACGAGCTTCAAGCAATTGACTGAAGATTTCCAGCAATATTTTGCTGCGAGTAAGAAGGTTAAAAAAGAAACAATAGAATTGATGGACATTAAACAGCGAAAAGGAGAAACCGTGAAGGAATACAGCGAGCGTTTCCATAAGAAGGTCACAAAGATCGACGATGTTGATGAAAAGATCTTGATTAAGGCCTTTGGGAATGGCCTGGCTCAGCCTCGGCTAGCTGGAAAAATTGACAAAGGCGCCGAAGACTCATGGAGAATTAGCTGAAATGATCCATGATTTTTTAAAATCTGAGATAGCCGAGAACAAGGCTAAAGAGCTGGCCGATAGCTTCAAAGCCGCAGGGGTACCAGAGAAGAAGGAAGGACTCGGGGGAAATGCCGGAAGAGGAGGGTCAAGGTACAAGCCATATTATGGCAGGTCAACCGCCGGATCTTCCTCTCAGGGGTCGCAGCACCAGGGGGCAAAGACTGTTGTCTATATTGACCTAGGGAAATATGCCGCTGCAGTAAGAGAGGGTTACCTCCCTCCGCCAAGGAAGCCACCGCAGGGAGAAATTCCGGTTGCATTCTGCGAATTCCATGGAAATCGCAGTCATCGGACTGTAAACTGTGCTACCCTGGCCAAGGAGCACCGAGTCATTGAGGAGAATAAGAAGAAGGGAAAGCAACAGGCCGGAGTGCAAAGGCAGTATGGCGGTCAACAAAGCAATGCCCAGAGTACACCCCGAGGGCGACAGGAGGAAGAGATCCACCCCAGGCTTGACCCCGGCAAATCAGTGGGGATGATAACAGGTTTGTACAAAGGAGAGTAAAAGTTCCTTTTCCCTTTATTCAGGATAAATATTTGGAGTACAATTTGCAATCTGTTTTAGGATGAAATTTTGTGTTGCATAGATTGTCAAAACATCATATTACCAAGAGGAGAAATAAAATTTCCATTCTTTTCGCATTCTTTACTATTAATAAACCTCCTTTCTTTCCAAAAAAAAAAGAAAGCTAACGAAACTTCCTCTAAGAAAACCCACAGGACTATTTTCAGAAGTAGGACCATTAACCCCTAATGAAAGGAAAAGACACATCCATCAAGTACATCAAGAGCTCCCGGAGAGAAAAATTGCCAAAAAGGAAAATTTTCCTCCAATTTTCTTCTCCGACGAAGATGAAGATGGAGTCCTATACCCACACAACGATCCACTTGTCATCCGTGCACAGTAAACGATCGGATGATGGAGGGAATTCTAATCGATAGTGGGGCCGGAGCAAATGTCATATCAGCCGAAGCAGTTAAGAAGCTGGAAGTACCTGAGGACCGGATCAAGCCTTATTCGGCGGTTCTAGGAGGATTTGTGGGAGGTGTCTCTACCACATCTTCCGGCAGTATAGACTTCACAATGACCCTGGGCCAAGGAGATGAAAGGAGAACAGAGAGGCTCACAGCTTTTATTGTGCCAGGCCTCTCTGGATACAACATGTACCTCGGAAGGCCAGGGATCAATGCTTTC